>CM044442.1:119717503-119798077 GCA_024363595.1 Xenopus borealis | reverse complement strand
GGAGTGCCGTCACCTGCTGTGTACTCTATGATTTATTTGGACTGGCACCCAGGTTTTCTTCTTTTGGACTTGAGGAGTGCGTCCCTTATATATATAAATATATATAAATAGAGATAAAATAAAGAAGATTTTACATATTGTAGAACTAATTTTCTTAGGAATCACACTTTGCCTTGAGCAAGGCGCATCAGAAATATCCTTCAACAGTTCAATAGTTAACATCTATTGAATTTTCTATTTATTTTTTTTCCACTAATGAGCTGAGCTCTGTGATAGAGTGTAGTGGCTGAGATATGCATCTTTGTCTGCCAATTTAAAAAGAATGTTTCATGTCTGGAACCAATCACAACTTACCTCTGGGTTATATGTGTGTGAGAGGCATCAGGGCCCTTTTTAAAACATGTGCTTCTCTGTGTGCCCTAGAGTTATTCCTTTAGATAGCTCATGGACTAAACAAAGCTCTGCAGTGATGTATTGCATTTGTCATGGTAGATGTAGACTGATTCAAGGCAAACATTTAATGAGACCTTAGCATGCTCCCTGCAAATCTGCTGTTCTTTCACTTTTTCTGCCAGATCAAGCTTTGAATGACAGCTATGGATTGAGGGAGACTTAAGCAGAGTAGCAAAGAAGCACCTGTTTATACTGTTCCTTGAATTCTGAGGTCTGAAAAAGTAAACAAGCAGGTGAAGAGGTTGGGATGATGAAAGACAATGACCCATTACCAGGGGCTTAATGGTGTTCCCAAAGTAGATAAATGCCTTTGAAGTAGTCCCCTTAAATTCTGTGACCTCTTTGTTGACCTATTCCCTTACATTACATTCAAATTTATCTTGGGCAAACTAAACAGATGGGTTTGATGCATGTTTTCGCGCACAGTTATTTCCTCACAAAGAGTCATGTAAAACTATACTTTGATGTGTATGTTCTAAATATTAGATTGCCATCTCCAGCCTAATGTTGGGATTCCTTTGGCTAAGTAAACTGGGAGTTTCAGTTAAAGACCTTCTGCTAGTTACACTGACAAATTTACAAATAACCCATGCCTTGACAGAACCCCAGAAATTTAAGAATTTAGAGGGGTATATTAGTTAATATACCATAGTTGAATACACGGTAAGTTGCAGGAAAAATACCATTCTATAAAGGCAAGTGAGCTGCTTCCTTTTCCAAATTGAGTGCAGTTGTGTTTATTCAGTGGGGCCACTGTGGGAACCCTGGGACCACTCCAATTCAGGTGGTTGCTACAGGTTTTCCACAGTGATCTGCATCAACCTCCGCAGTTCAGTTGCTCAAACAGAATCGGTGTACACATCACTCTGACTCCAAATTCTGGTGAGGTCAACTAGACTTTTTCAGCACAATTTTGTTTGATTTATTCGAAAAAACAAGGGCAAATGTGTCATTGTGTATCAAGAAAGACCTATAATCAGACATTCAACCTGGGTTTCCAACATTTTACCAACGACTTTTATTTAGAATTTTCACTCCGAATTGCGGTGAAATAATATCATGGGCAAAACAGTGTGCAGTGTCGGACTGGCCCACCAGAATACCAGGAAAAGTCCCAGTGGGCCCTCATGCTGCTAATTTGGCTAAGTTCATGGCCATTCCCTATTTCGAGAGGCTAAATAGATGTAATAATATATTATAGTATGTAAAGAAAATACACTTGGTTGAATGAGTAGAGGAAGAATAATAGTACTCGGAATGGGCACCTGATCTTAAAATTTTTGATGGGCCACTAGTGTAAGGTTTTTGGGTGGGCCCCTGATGTCCCAGTCCGACACTGACAGTGTGGCTACCATCATGACAAAGCAGAGGGCTCTACAATGGAGGGCCCCTGACAAAAAGGATTTTCTCAGACTAGAGTCTGCTGTCATTGACTCTTTTAAAATATCAGAAGTGGCTTGTCCAACTGACAACTTCAATTTGGAGGCTATTGGGAGGTGTATAACTGAGTGCACTTGATTAATCAAGGCTGGAGTGTGTTTTTGTGTCTTGTTGAAGGTCTTGAATCTATTTTCTTTTTGTCCCTCTGCTAGTTTTTTTGTAGGTGAATTGTAATGGTGAACCATGTCAAATAATAAATAGGTTATATATTAAACATTCATCTTTTAGGCTATTAGCACATAGGCTGTTTTGAACTACTGTGCACTTAGGTGGAGAATAGTAGCAGCAAAAAGCACACCTCCAGAAAACTAAGTGCCAGACAAGCAACAGACTGAATGGGAGGCAGACTGCATGCAAGCTATGACTGTTATCCTGCCAACATTATCCACAGCCATCAGAATACTGAATATATAGTGCAATGCTATATATGACTATTTGTGGTAACTACGTGTGGATACATACAGTACATGTCTGTTTAAGCCAATAGTAGTACATGCAGGTCTATAGCTGGCTACACTGGTCAATACAGACCCTAATCCAGAAGGTTAGCAGATGTCAAATGAGTGGCCAGTTTTTGAGTAGAGAAAAAAGGACATTTGCCTTGGACCTCAAACTGGAAGACCCCCACTGCACTCAAAAGTACACTCTGAAAACAATTTTGATATTGTTTAACATTATTTTTCTTCATATTCATGAAGAAATCAAATCTTTGTCCCTATAACTGCAGGTTGTCCATATCTGATTATACAATTTTTCCAACATCCCAGACTTCCTGCACTGCAGTGATCCCTCTTCTCTTTCACTAATTTTGGCCCTGGAAAGAGTCATGCAGCAAGTATCTGCAGAAGACATGCAGAGTGGATTCATGAAGTAGAAAGGCAAAAATAAGGCTACAAGTATTATTAAATGTATCCTACCTGCACCTTTTAGCGTTTGGCAACGTATTCTGCTCTGCCACATTCCTTGTGCTACCAGAGTTTCAGGGAGGTAGTGTGTGAGTTTTGTTCCAAGGTAAGTGTCATTGAAAATATCTTAATGAGTATGAGCTGGGAGTTAGTCCAGTGAGTGAGACCCACACAGGTCTTTAGTATGATGATTTATCAGTGCATAGTTGCAGTATATCATGTCCAAGTTATAACCTACCCTACTTCCAGGAGACCACCAGTCCATTTCAGTGGATGAAAGTCTGGTAGTCTGAAGAACTTCCAAACATAGACATGAAAAATGCTTGACCATTGCACACAGGTACAAACTCTGGTCCTGGCACCTGGAAGTAACAGCACTAATATAAGAGTAGAACAGGTAGGATTGGATAAAGAAAAGGTTATCAGATCAAAATGCTAACATCCCACACTGGGAGGAAACCAATCAGAAAACCATGACATGGAACTCACTTGAACCTTTGTTTTTGATTGTCACCAAAGTAACAATTACACAGCATCCTTGATATTAGGGGTCAATTTATTAATGGTCATACTTTTTTGTTTCCCCGAATCACGCTTTGCAGAGGTAAAAAATCATGTATTAAAATTATTACTCTAAACCACGAATTTCAATATTTATTTAAGTAAATCTCTAATTAGTGATGGGCGAATTCATTCGCCAGACGCAAATTCACGTAGAATTCCCGCAATTCGCCAATTGCGACAAAAAATGAGACGTGCACCAAAAATGACGCGACACACCGAAAATTACGCGACGTGCGTCAAAAACGACGCAACATGACTCGGTTTGCGAATTTCACTGGAAATTCACAAATTTTTCGGTGAAACGGGATAGATTCGCCCATCACTATCTCTAATACAAAACTTCAACAGCTAAAAGCCTATGTAAGGTAAAATTTTAAAACCTTCATTTAGTTGAGGTTTTAGGGCGGTTTGGGATTATTATCGCATAAAATTCGCATAACAATTCTTATGAAAATTAGGGTTTTGTTGTTGCTTTGATTCCATGTTTTTCCCATGCTTTTTATATTTGAAACCATAAATAGGTAGACATTCATACCTTTTTTAAAATGTAAGTTTAGTTGAGGTTGAAAAAAATAGCCCTCCTCGAGTTGACTGTTTATTCTGTAGCACTCACTTTCCTCCTATTCCCTCTGGATTTTGAGCTCTGCAAATATCCCTTTCTATGTTTACAAGCTTTCTTGTAATAATAATCATAATTGGTTTGATCAAAATCTTAATATATATTGCTGAAGCCAAATCTACTAATTTGTAGCCTTACAAGCGCTTATAGCAGTAACTGGAAACAATTATTGTAATGGATCTAGGGTTTACCATACAGTATATGGTAATAATAACAAAAGCAGTCTCTTTAAAGGGATACTGTCATGAAAAAAAACATGTTTTTTTTTTTTTTTTTAAAAACGCATCAGTTAATAGTGCTGCTCCAACAGAATTCTGCAATGAAATCCATTTCTCAAATGAGCAAACAGATTTTTTTATATTCAGCTTTGAAATCTGACGTGGGGCTAGACATATTGTCAGTTTCCCAGCTGCCTCCAGTCATGTGACTTGTGCTCTCATAAACTTCAGTCACTCTTTAATGCTGTACTGTAAGTTGGAGTGATATCACCCCCTCCCTTTCCCCCCCAGCAGCCTAACAACAGAACAATGAGAAGGTAACCAGATAACAGCTCCCTAACACAATATAACAGCTGCCTGGTAGATCTAAGAACAACACTCAATAGTAAAAGCCAAGTCTGATTCAGTTGGAGACTAGGGGCAGATTTACTAAGGGTGAATTGTTGAGGGCTTTTAGCCCTTGAATTTGACTGGCGAATCAATATTTGCCAAAATCAAATAAAATATTCGCTGGTTTTGAGCGCTTTTCGAATATTCACCAAAATCGCATGAATCGAATATTCGCAGCGTTCTGTCGTATGAATTATATTCGATACGAAAACTTGAAAAAAAGCCTATGGGGCTTCCTATAGGCTTATAAAGCAATTCGTTAGGTTCAATCTGGCAAAGAAGCAGTCGAATAAAATTTTAAAGAGCAAGTTCTTCGACTGGCGAAAAGTCGAACGATCGAATAAATATTTATTTGATCTATTTGATGCGACCGAATATTCCATATTCGATAGCCGAAAATAATTGATTTGCATATTCGAATAGTTGCACAATTGAAAAGAGACTATTCGAATCCTTCACACAAATTTAGTAAATCTGCCCCTGAGTGTGAGTGTAAGTGCATGTGTTGTATATGTCATATGAGAGTATGTGATTTTGTGTTTCATAATTTTTTAATGGCTGAACAGACACAGCCAGCACCACGAGGAAAGGAATGCAGCAGATATGTGGGCCACAGATTAGAGGAAGCTAATGTTCAATCCTTTTACTCTACATGTGTAACGGCAGTCAGTAGTGTTAAACAATCACAGTCATTTGGCTGTTGCCTCGGGCACCTAAGAGAAGTTCTTCAGATGTGCTGAGACCCAGCAAAGCACTGACAAATGCACAGGCTAATGCATAACAATAAACTGCCAGCAAGTGCTATGATCTCTGGCTGACTGGGCTGAGCTCCATTCATAGCAGACTTCTATTATTTCTTCTTCTAAGCGTTCTATTATTTTGTCTTTATCTAAGTTTATGCTGAATGTTGGAGAAGAGAAACTGGAACACTAATGCCAGGGATCTGAAGATTTTTGCCAGGGGAGTGCCCAATACACTTTTTTGGGGATTCAGCTGAATTCTAAATCCTTCATGAGAGATTTCGCTGATTCCTGAACCCCAATTTGCATATGCTAAATTGCATATGCAAATTAGGCATCTGAAGGGCTAAAGAGAAAAACTTTTTTAAAAAATTACACTTCCTTGTGTATCATGTGACTTTTTGGTTTGGTGGACTTTTTGAATTTGGTTTAGCCAGGCCCCTTGATTCACCTGAATTCGAATTCTGCTGAGAAAGGCCGAATACTGGATTTGGTGCATTCCTACTTTGTGTCCTCTCCCAAGCCAAGAAAGAATGTGAGAATCTCTTCCTTCCATCTTCTTTCTTTTTGGTTTGGTGGATTTTTTGAATTTAGTTTAGCCAGGCACCTTGATTCACATGAATTTGAATCCTGCTGAGAAAGGCCGAATACTGGATTTGGTGCATTCCTACTTTGTGTCCTCTCCCAAGCCAAGAAAGATTGTGAGAAGCTCTTCCTTCCATCTTCTTTCTTTTTGGTTTTGTGGACTTTTTGAATTTAGTTTAGCCAGGTCCCTTAATTCACCTGAATTCGAATCCTGCTGAGAAAGGCCGAATACTGGATTTGGTGAGAACTTTGTGAGAATCTCTTCCTTCCATCTTCTTTCTTCAAACAAGCATGCTGTTGGAACGGATACAATATTTGCTAATTTTACACAGATGCTGCCTAGAAATGTATCAACTAATTGTATCAACTAAATGTAACAATGTGTAAAGCTGGCCATACACAAGGAGATCACCAAACAAGCGGATGTCTCCCCGATATGCCCATATTGAGGTGGGCGATATTGGGCTGATCCGATCGTGGGCCCTAGGGTCCAACGATTGGATTAGAATGTAGGAGATACGGGGCGGTGAGATCACGGGACCACATCAATGCACAGATGTGGCCGCTATTCAATGGGATTTTTTAACCTGCCCGATTGAGATCTAGCCGACTTTTTGCCAGATATAGATCGGGGAAGCCCAGTGGATGGCCCCACTCACACGCCAATAAGCTACCGATTCAGTCTGTCGCCAGCTGTTATCAGCCGTGTCTGGGGGCCTTAGTTCAGAATCTGTTCCTGGATCACTGAGCTGCCAAACTGAAACAAGAACGACAGAAACATTAAACTTTAAACTTCAACTTTGGAAAAACGGTAAAAAATAAAAGATGGAAAGCAAATGAAGTGCATATGTGCCCATCGTGAAGAGGACGTTTTAAACTTCGTTAGAGAGTAGGTTTAATAGAAAAAAGGGACGGGCAGGAAGATAAATGCCTTGGGGTAGTGAACGATATGGTTGACTCTGTGTCACTTTCAGTAAATTGCAGGGAAGGAAGATAAGAAGCAGGAGGCACTTTGAGGGAGGTTACAGTATATTAACCAATACAGGGATTTATTGGTCATTACGTGAACAGTAAGGGACTAGAAGCCTGAGGCCACTAATGGGCTCCGTGATTTATTAATTCAGTATACTCTTGGGTTGGAATAGCCAATTAGAAAGTACAAAAAAAAAGAAAAACTGTAGACGCTTAAAACAATAATAATATGGCATGAGGATGTTAGATTGTAAAAGGGTAAAAAAAATAATGGTCTCCACTGTAAACTCAGTGATTGGGAAGTTTAAAGGTTTGTTTATCTTTCAGTTAACTTTAAAAATGAGGTAGAGAGGGTATTCTCAGAGAATTAGTAACTGGTTTTCACTTTTTATTGTTTGTGGTTTTTGAGTTATTTAGCTTTTTTTATTCAGCAGCTCTACAGATTGCAATTTCAGAAATCAGGTTGCTAGGGTCAACATTTCCCTAGCAACCATGCATTGATTTGAACAGGAGAGACCTGAATAGAAAGGGTAAAAAAAAATGTAGCAATAACAATAAATGTGTAGCATTACAGTCAGCTGCAGGTAGAAAAATGAAAGCAAAAAATATGATTGGCTGCCATGAATTACCGGCATTACACCATAAGGAAATTTGTCTAGTGATAATAAATGAGCCCTAATAGTGTCAATGCCCTATAATGATACTGAAACAGCCACCATGAATGCCCCCATATTGTAGCCATAATTGTATTCAAGAACAGATGTTAAATTGCTCTTAGAACTCCCTTTATCTTAGAACAGGGGTCCCCAACTTTTTTACCCATGAGCCACATTCAAATGTAAAGAAAGTTGGGGAGAAACACAAGCATGAAAAAAGTCCCTGGGGGTGCCAAATATATAGTATGCTTTATTTAGTAGCCCCTATGAGGACTGCCAGCCTATAGGAGGCTCTGTTTGGCAGTACTTTATCAAAAACGGGCTTGCACACTCAAAAAAATAGAGGATACAGTGGTATGCTAATAAAACTTTTTACTCAATCTCCAAAACATCATACATAATATAACAAAATTCAATATACAAATATATAGGCATTGGCAGATAGCATATACATACCACTCCGTATACTTTCAGAAATGAAAAAGAGAAAACCTACAAGCAGAGGATACACTCGCCCAAAATGAGAATCACCCCAGCGTTTCGGCGCAAAACCTTTGTCAAGGGGAATTCACAAAGCCCATTTTTGATAAAGTGTTTGTTGTTAATGCTATATGGGTAGCATTTTAGGGCTTTTTTGCACCTTTTATGAACGTATACATTTATTTAAAGAAACTTCAAGCTTTTGGAGTGCCCTCCACCTATTGATATTGTTGTCTGTTTGGCAGTACACCTGGATTTTATGTCACCAAAATTTGTTGCCAAGTTAAGAATTTAAAAATAAGCACCTGCTTTGAAGCCAATGGGAGCAACAGCCAAGGGGTTGGTCAGCAACAAGTTACTAATAAGCCACTACTTGGGGATCTCTGCTTTAGAACTACCCAACTAGTAGGCAGCCTACTGTAAAGAAGCACAAGTCCATGCACGTAGCCGTATAAGTTTATAGACATATGGTATAAGTAGTGCTCTGTTTGGTGCTCCTGTTGCTCATAGAGAGGATGTATAACTCCAATAATATCCAAATGGCGCTCGCATGAACACAAGTACTCAGAGCACTTCAGGAAGGGGGATAGTCGGCATAATGTTTGCTGAGATCTGAATAAAAAGCATCAAAATTACTGCACATTGCTGTTCATGTAAGTGCCATTTGGAACTATGGTTTATTGGAGTTTCCCCACAGTAAAGCACTTGCAAGCTCACGGCAGGAAGATCAACTACATTTGTTTTAGCGGGATAACAGAATTTACACTATTATTTATGCAATGAAGAAGTCTAATTATTAGCACGTTGTTTATTGAATCAGCTGTACTTGTAGTGGACGATAGCAAAAGCAATAACATTTATGACATTACAATGAATTATGTCTGGGTATGCTGTGGCTGTAAAGCCCTCAGAAAGCTCCAGTTCATTATTCAGTTTTATGAAGCATATCATGGATTCCAACCTGCAGCCCTCCAGCTGTTGCTGAAACCTAGCTCCAAACATCGCAATGCAGTCGATAACCATCAAGGGATGCTGGGAGTTGTAGTTTAAAAACAGCTGTAGCAATGCAGTTTCAGTTGTTTTATCCTGGAGAAACAATAAGCCCCAGTGTAAAGGGCGCAACACAGAGTTGTAAGTGTCAGTTATGGAGGTAAAATGTTTAGGGTTGATACAGTGTATGCTCATGGTGATTAGAAGAATGGGTGTCTGGGGTGACATCATGGAATGGGTCTCATTAATCTTTATATCACTTTCCCCAATAATGTGATTGTCAGGATTCTGAAAGGATATACGTAACCAGTGCAATCCATAGCCCTGTAATGCATAAGACCAATTAAATATTTGCTTTCATTATAATTACTTGGTGAAATTCATTATTTCCCAGGTGAGTCTGAAGACTTTTAGCAAATGGATAATAACTCCTGGGGGCCAGGGCCCCTGCACAAAATAACAGATTCCAGGCTCCTTAAAATACTTATAATATAGAGATCCAAATTACAGAAAGACCCCTATTTTGGCAAGCTGCAGGTCCCGAGCATTCTGCATAACAGGTCCTATACCTGTAAAAGATTAGTCCATATTCTTGTTGACAATTAACTTGGCAATCTATATGATCCTCTGCAACATTTTGGAATTTTAGTTCAGCAACAACCACTGTTCCAAGAGTGTACCCCCTTAAACTCAGGGAGAGGAACACATAGATGTAGCTTTCCCATAATGCTTTGTGACCGGCCGGGTGTGAGAATAGTCCTAGGAATCTAGATTCAGTGAAAAGAATGTAGGGTTGTTGTGAGTGGGGGCACATAAGATCAGGCAGCCTGGGCTTGGCATATCAGGGGTGGTAATTGAAAGAGAATTTTCTCAGCAGTATGGGGTATCCCATGCTGCTAGTTACTCATTATAACATTGCCTGGGGCTACTCTTGCTGTCAGCTTCTGCTGCTACTAAAGGAAAACAAGTGTGATCTATTAATTTTCTTACTAGAGAACTTTCCATGCACACCTTCTTGCTAATGTTGTTATACTTGGGAAATCTACTACTGTGAACATTCTATACATTTGATTGGCTAAAGACTGATCATACAAAACTTTTGATTGGCTACAGCTTCATTTAGCATCGTACAGGCACTCCTGTGGTTAATATATGTGCTTACCCCACAGAACTGCTCCTAAAGACCAATTGGAAGTTAGTATTACATATTGTGCTATGTATTGTTTAATTCGGTTATCTGGTTGAACAGATTGCATCACTGACTACATTGCCCCCATACTCTACTAAATTATCAAAATTCTAATATTCTTCCAGAGTTTTCTTGGTGAATCTCTATGATGGAGAATGAAGCCTGTTTGGGGCTGATATGAGGTTAGGCAGGCCCCCTCCCTTCCCCACATGTGGCACAGTACCTGGCTGCCCCAACCCTAGAGCAATGGAACAATGGGCAGCTGTCCAGTGGCTGGAAAAAAAGAGGAGCGGGCTTGGGAGCAGTGCCAATTAGGTTGGTTACCTAAGCAAAGTTCTTAAAGTGATACTGACACTAATTAAATTAATTTTGACATATGAATGTACATTCAATGTTACCTATAAGTCATGTTGATAATTTTTTGCTGAGAGGTTTGTTTTTGTATATAATTGTTAGATGAAGTTCCTAAGCCTGACTCTCTGACACTCTGACTTTGCCAACCTGGCTGTCCCATCTCACCCTGTTAGTTACAGTTTCTAATTCTAACGGTCTCCTGCTGCACAAATATGACAGCCCCCTCATACAGGATCATGGGGGATCAGACAGGTAATGTAAAAACATTGTGAAAATACTCTATGGCAAAGTTAGAAGTAGCTTTCAAAGCCAATATTATAATAGATGTAAAAATGAGTTTAATGTTAACGGCCAGTGGTGGGGTTGGGAACTAAAGGTGCAGACCGTGATACAAAAAGGGTAGGATTGTGATGCAAAAGGGGTGGAGCCGCGGGGTTGTGCCACAAAAGGGACAGGCCACGTCGCGCAATGGCCAGAAGTTGAAGAAAAGGTAAGTTTCATCTAGAGGGCCAAGGGCTTTTGTTAAGGGTATTACAGATTACCAGCAACTACATTGCCGGTAAATTTGTAATACCGACCCCGGCCTTGGTATACCAACTGAGTGGCAACCCTATCCCTAGGTGAAGAAGAATCTGAAGCAAGGTGCTCAGGGTATCTTGTGACCACTCACCTTGAAGGGGTCAGGAAGGAATTCCTCATAGTGCTAATTGGCTTCCAAAGCACTAGAGTCTTTTTGCCTTCCTCTGGAGTACCATTATCTGTGTTGGTCACAGGGGTGATCCTGGCCCCTCATCCACCTGAGGCAGTTTGCCGTTGCTGCTGTCCACCCCCTACCCCGTGGGCTCCCCTTTTTGCGCTGGAGGGGGGCCACGAGGGTGGCAGAGAGGGCCAGGACGCCAGCACAGAGTGCATAATTGCACTCTGCACTTGAAAAGCCAAATTTCTGGCTTGAAAACCGGAAATTCGGCACTTGAAGTACCAGGAGCAGCATTTTTGCCACCCCTGGTACATAGTGGGGTGCTGCCGCCTGAGGCGAGTTACTCAACCCGCCTCATTGGTGAAGCGCCCCTGGTTGGTCAACAGTATTTACCCGGTACAGCTGTGGCTCATTGGTGACTTGTCATTAGTGCAGTTCCATGAGAAAAATATGGTTACAGAGCAGGCTTACCCTTGTTGAGTACTGGTGTGAATTAGACTTTGACTAAATTGTCTTGTCCAGTAAGAGGCTGGGTTAGGGGTATTTATGCACAAGGTTGGGAGCAGGGGGATGGGCTACGGTTTGGTTACAAAAGGCACTTTTCCCCATGATCCCTGCTCCCTGGTTTTACAGTATGGGCAGTGAGCCTACATTTGATAGCAGGAACCACAGAATTTTTAACCAATGGGATAACTGCAGAGCCTGTTATGTAGGGTTTTCCACATAAGGGATCTTTCTGTAATTTGGATCTCTATACCTTAGTCTACTAAAAAATTATTTAAAGGGATCCTGTCATGGGAAAAAAATTTTTTTCCAAAATGCATCAGTTAATAGTGCTGCTCCAGCACAATTCTGCATTGAAATCCATTTCTCAAAAGAGCAAACAGATTTTTTTATATTTCATTTTGAAATCTGACATGGGGATAGATATATTGCCAAGTTCCCAGCTGCCCCAAGTCATGTGACTTGTCCTCTGATAAACTTCAGTCACTCTTTACTGCTGTACTGCAAGTTGGAGTGATATCACCCCCTCCCTTTCCCCCACCCAGCAGCCTAACAACAGAACAGTGGGAAATTAACCAGATAACAGCTCCTTAACACAAGATAACAGCTGCCTGGTAGATCTAAGAACAGCACTCAATAGTAAAACCCATGTCCCACTGCGTACTATTCAGTTACATTGAGAAGGAAAAACAACAGCCTGCCAGAAAGCAGTTCCCTCCTAAAGTGCTGGCTCAAGTCACATGACCAGGGCAGCTGGGAAAATGGCTAGCACCATGTCAGATTTCAAAACTTAATATAAAAAATCTGTTTGCTCTTTTGTTTTTCCTCCAATAAGAATCAATTATATATTAGTTGGGGGTCAAGATAATGTTTTATTATTACAAGAAAAAGGAAATCATTATTTAAAATTTTAATTAATTGATTAAAATGGAGTCTATGGAAGATGGACATGGAATGAGTTTTCTCTTTACGGAACACAGGAACCAGACAGGCAAGTAACAAGAGTTACTCAAAACAATAGGTCAGGACTGGACTGAGAATCAAAATAGGCCCTGGCATTTCAGGTACACAAGAGGCCCATCAGCCCACATAGAGACCCAAACAGTCCCCACCAGCCCACTAAATACTGACTTTCTATGGCACCTTATAGCAGCCCCTCTGGCATTTGCCCTAACCCACAGATTGCCAGTCCGGGCCTGCAATAGGTTGGTGATGGTATTAATATTCAATGAACTAAGCATTAATTTTTAGAGATACCCTCACTTAAAGAAACAGTAACACATAAAAAGTGTTTTAAAGCAATTCAAATCATTTTTATGATAACAATCTGCTGTGTTGCCACTGGGGCAGCCATTCAAACACGATGCACAATAGATATCTCTGAAGAACCCCATTGTATACTACAGAGCTTATATTTTATTTTATATCAGCTATGTACCCTGTGCCTTTTCTCCTTTTTCATCTTTGAATGACTGCCCCTATGGCTACACAACAGCTTGTACATATAAACTGTAGCTGTGTTTCTGAGGCAATAAATCAACATAGAGCAAACAATACATTATAATAGAATTCATTTAAAAAAACTTTTCTTTTTTGGTGTTACTGTTATTTTAAAAGGGTTGTTCACCTTCAAACACGCTTTTCAGTTCAGTTGGTTCGGGTTGTCAAATGAAGGTTCACCAGAGATAAATACTTTTTCCAGTTATTTTCTATTTTGTATTTGTGACAGTTTTTTTTTCAATATTGAAGTGTAAAGTTTTATTTTTCACATTCTAAAGTAGCTCATAGTTGGTCACTGACACTTTAACTGTTCCAAAATGATACATTTAATTGACACATTTGTTATTGCTGTCCCTGATGACTCCCTGAGTTTTATTAAAGACAGCTGTTAGAATTGATACAATAGTTGCTAATATTCTACAGATACTGCTGAGAGTGTTTGGAAGGGGAACAACCCCTTTAAACATTTGGAAGATACCCTCCCAACACCACTAAAACAAAATAAATCATATAATTAATCCAATAAATATTAGGACTGTAAGTATAAAGCCATTCATTTACAGTGCCTAAACTAAGATGCAGATTTATCAAATTCACATAAAGGATTCGAAATTTGAGCGAATTTTCAAAAAGATTTGAATTAGAATTTTCAAATGTTTTTGAAGACCACTTCAACCATCGAATTTTGAAAATTCAATCGAATCGAATGATTCCAATAATTCGAAAAAAAATCTATTAGCATATTCGACAGTCAACTAACTTCCCCCTTAAATTTTTTATTCGACTGCCTAGTTCGCCAGTTTCAACAGTTTTCATTATTTTCGAATGGTTAAAATCGTTCGAATTCAATATTCAAATTCGTAGGATTTTAATTCCCATAAAATTCGATGGTCAAATTCTAGGGTTTTTTTAACCCTCGAATTCGACCCTTAGTAAATCTGCCCCAAAGAGAAATGGTTTGATTTGGTCAGTTTTTATTTTTTTGGTTTTTGTGGGGATGTTAATAATGGAGAAAGTGGATTTTGTGGGGGAGATTTTTGAAAACATAATTCAAAATGTTTTGTATTCAGAATATGAAATATTTTGTATTCGAACAGTGGCAAAGCGCAACTGGACCTGCTGAAAATGAAAGCTTGTTCAAAGCAGTGAAGGGTTGGCTAGATGTCCAAACGAAATGGAAACAGAATAAAGTGCAAGTACAGAATAAAGTGCACGTACAGTCAGGTGTCAAACAGTTTGCAAAGACATACAAATTGTAACTGATTTAATGGTACATTACAAACTTGTCTGGGGAAGTTCAAAGTATTTCTAAACATAGGTAGATTGCTAATCTATTTTGACCTTAAAGTCAGTTAATGTTAGTAAAGTTCTAGAACAGGGAGCAAATAGGTGATTAATTGTTTTGTCATGTGTCTCTTTGAGTTAACAAAAGACTAAATTTAAAAACAAAAGTCATACTAGTGCGTGGCGCACTGTTTCAAAATTCTTTAAATTAATCAAATTTTTCCTATTTTTAGCAGATCAAATATCCCTAAGTGATATCTTCAAACCAAATGGGAAATTGCACTTTTCAACACCCTTTCTTAAATAATCACAGAAGCAGCCGTGTCGAAATATTTTCCTTTTGAAAATAAAGACTTTACCTAACCTGGAGCTTACGTAGGCAAAAAATATTGTTTCCCTGAAAATAAATTGACAAAAATTCTTAGACGTATTTATTTTGAAAGTCTAAAGCAGTCAATGCTCTCTTGAAGAGGTGGTTCACCTTTAAACGAGTTGTTCACCTTTAAATTAACTTTTCTTATGATGTAGACATGGATATTCAGATACAATCTGCAATTGGCTTTCATTTTTTTATTATTTGTAGTTTTTGAGTTACTCTAAGAGTGACCCCTGTCATGATTTGAATGAGAGGCTGTAATATGAATAGAAGAGGCCTGAATAGAAATATGAGTAATAAATGTAGCAATAACAATAAATTAGTAGCCTTGTTTTTAGATGGGGTAATTTGAGAGCTGGAAAGAGTCAGAAGAAAAAGGAAAATACTGCACTTATAAAACTGTAAAAAAATTTAATAATAAAGACCAACTGAAAAGTTGAGACTGACAACTGAGACTTGCTGCTTGAAGGGAAATTTCACCTTCATTAGCAAAACATGGCCCTAAAACTCCCAGAAATGTGTTCAAAGCTGCCAAATTTAGTAAAATGGACGGTAATTAGAGGGTATGACTATAAAATGGGTTTGGTCAAAAAACATTTTTCAAATTTTGTGAGGCATGTGCTACCAACAAAAGCATTTCACTTCTTGACTACCCTCTGCCTAACCTTTCTACTATAATTAGTGGCAATATTCACTCACTTGCCTGTTTAGCATATTTTGCCTTTTACCTGCCTTTCTTGTCCTGTTGTTCCCAATCCAATCTAGGGGCCTTTGTGTCTATTCCTTTTTTGTAAACCTTATACAACACTTCTCCTACACTTGCACTATTTTCATGTGCATCTTCATTCAAACTTTTCACCCCTTCATGTTATCTCTCTTTTAAAGTTTTGAGTGAACTGTGGAGAGTGAAGTCAGGCTGAGAGTTAAGTTTAGTTGAAGAGTTGGAGAGATTTTTGGACAGATAAGTTCTCCTTCACTGTTCCTGACTATTCAGTCTTATTCCCAAAAGGTAGCTTCCTAGAAACTGCAGGGATAATTTCCAGTCCAATGCATTACCCAGATTACTAAATCTAACTTCTTCTGTCTTCTTGACTGTGATTCTGGCCCTACTTATTTTGGAAAGTGATGAACTGTGTGTGGGTGAATAATGTAGTCAAGAGAGGAGATAGTGTTCTGTGGCTGAAGTAACTGAATGGTAGGAGCTGGGCTGTGCATGAATATTTACAGTATAGGGCTCATCTAAGACCACACTACGGATGCTACAACTCAAAAATGGACAATGCATTGTGTGCAGTGATGACATTCATTAATATTCCACTTCCTATTCATATTTGATGCTGGGGAACTGTGGAGCTACCAGTACCACAAGCTGCTTTAAATTCCATGGATGGTTTCCACTGTAGGCTGGGTCAAAAGGCATGGCAGACTTGTGCCTAAAGAATAACAAACATACAATAACTTCAGTGAGTTCCAGAAATGATGCAATCCTAATATTTTTTGCACTATGCATTTCATAGCACTCCTGTTCTGAATAACACACAAGATATGGGTGTTCCAGAAAATACCCGAGTCTTGTTTATATGCTGCCCCTCTTGTATAGAATGTTCCAGGAGGAGGAAATATTGCATAACGAGAGGGGCACAAGTCAGTTCTGGCAATTTCAGGGTGCCAAATTATACAAAGGGCAAAGAAACATTTTAAACAAATCTTTGGCACATTTAGTATCATGCATATTGATTAGAACTAGTGGTGAATGAGCTCTCATCTACCATAATAAATAAAGAAGCAGAAAGCATGCCAAGTAGGAGACCATGAAAGTAAAATGAAAATAGTCTACCATTCAAACTATAGCTTATGAAGAACAAACACAATACTGCAAAAATATGGTAAAACAATGATAAAGACATCTTCAGTAACAGAAAGCCCACTTAATGTTTTCCAGAACCATAAAAGCTGTAGGCTAACAGCACACTGACATTTTGACAGCAGCTGCCTCTTAGTATAAAAGAGAGTCAGACAAAACATCTCTGCCACCACTGTTTTAATGCTATTAAATGTGAACCATCATGTTTTAGTTCCAGGGTCCAGCTTTCACCATTCCATTTGCATCCACTTTCCAATGAAGAGTATTAGGAGCATTTGCAGAAGGGTAGCAATGCTCAAACTGCACAATGTGCCATAAGTATTAATGTAATAGTTGCTCTTTAGAGTAGCACATTGGAGCATATCTTGTCCACCAATTCAAGTATAAAATAAAATAAAGCCCTCAAAGGCAGGGGGGATTGTGGAACCAAGAATCACTGCCATGTTGACATGTAGAATTATACTAAGGGCTTCACTGCTGTAGAGTTAGTTGGCTTCTATAACAAAGATGTATGAGAAGGAAAGTAAAAGACTCAGGGTAATGTTAATTTGGGCATAGTGGAGTGCATGGCATCGCAGATAGGGATGTAGCGAACGTCGGAAAAAATGTTCGCGAACTTCCGGATAAAAATGCGAACGGTTCGCGAACTTCGCGAACCCCTTAGACTTCAATGGGAAGGCGAATTTTAAAAGCTAGAAAAGACATTTCTGGCCAGAAAAATGATTTTAAAGTTGTTTTAAAGTTGTTTTAAAGTTGTTTTAAGTTGCAACGACCTGGACAGTGGCATGCCAGAGGGGGATCAAGGGCAAAAATGTTTCTAAAAAATACATTGTTGACACAGCGCTGCGTTTTGTGCTGTAAAGGGCAGAAATCACACTACGTCACTCAGGTGAGGTTTCTGGACACGGAAAGTGAAAAAGCTCACACAGCTACGTGGCACTTGGTTAAAGACTGGGCAAACAATGCCTACAAGGTCAACATATACACTACTACAGCAGTGGATACGGATTACGGAAAATATTATTGCTGCTTGAAAAACGTCACTCAGGATGGTGTTTCTGGAGACGGTATTATTATTGATATTTAGACAGAATGTGAAGCTCACACAGCTAGATGGCAGTTGTTTGAAGAACAGTAGATTACTAGCCAGCAAACTTACTATCAACTGTCCCTCAAATCACTAACAGCTCTCTCCCTACACTAGCTCTTCCAAGCACACACAGGCAGAATGAAAAAACGCTGCAGGGCTTCAGTTTATATATGGAAGGGGAGTGGTCCAGGGGGTGTGGGGGTGGTCCAGGAGGGAGAGCTTCCTGATTGGCTGCTATGTATCTGCTGGTCTGGGGGAGAAATGGCAAAAAAAAGCGCCATCTAAGGCGAACCCAAATTGGCGAACGTCGCGCGACGTTCGCGAACATTCGCGAACATTCGGCGAGCGCGAACAGCCGATGTTCGCGCGAACAAGTTCGCCGGCGAACAGTCCGCGACATCCCTAATCGCAGAAGGTTTAGGAATGAGGCACTTTGTTTAAAACTCTGCTACTACACTACTCTGTTGACTAGGGAATATACAGTCATATTAAAAAGAACCCCTCTCAGCCTGCATAATAATTTTTTAAACAGTGGTATGTCTTTCATTTCCCAGGAACATCTGAGTACTGGGGTGTTTTCTGAACAAAGATTTTTAGTGAAGCATTATTCAGTTGTATGGAATTAAATCAAATGTGAAAAACTGGCTGTGCAAAAATGTGGGTACCCTAGTAATTTTGCTAATTTGAATGCATGTAACTGCACAATACTGATTACTGGCAACACCAAATTGGTTGGATTGGCTTGTTAACCCTTGAACTTAATAGGCAGGTGTGTCCAATCATGAGATAAGGTATTTAAGGTGTTTGACTCTCCTCTGAAAAATACTAGCATGGGATCCTCAAAGCAACTTTCAAAAGATATGAAAACAAAGATTGTTCAGTATCAAGGTTTAGGGAAAGGCTACAAAAAGCGCAGGAGGGGTTGAATTCCCCTTTAAACTGTCAATTTCAACTGTAAGGAATGTAATCAAAAAATGGAAGGCTACAGGCACAGTTGCTGTAAAACCAAGTTCTGAAAGGCCAAGAAAAATACAGGAGCGGCGTATGCAGAGGATTATTACAGACAATCCTAAAATCACCTCCTAAGATCTGCAAGAACATCTTGCTGCAGATGGTGTATCTGTACATCCTTCTACAGTTCAGAGCAATTTGTACAAAGAACATCTGTATGGCAGGGTGATGAGAAAGAAGCCCTTTCTGCACTCCTGCCTCAGACAGCGTTGTTTGTTGTATGCAAAAGCTCATTTAGACAAGCCACAGCTGTTTTGGAACAACATGCTTTTTTTGAGACAAAAATTTAGTTATTTGGGCATAACAAAAATTGATGGCATGGCAGAAGAAGAACACTGCATTCCAAGAAAAACACTGCATTCCAAGAAAAACACCAGCTACCTACTGTAAAATTTGGTGGTTCCATCATGCTGTGGGTCGGTGTGGCTAGTTCAGGGACTGGGGCCCTTGATAAAGTGGAGGGTTGGTTGAATTCAACCCAATATCAACAAATTCTTCAGGATAATGTTCAAGCATTAGTCACAAAGTTGGGGTTATACAGGGGTTGGATATTCCAACAAGACAATGACCCTAAACACACTCAACAAAGGCATTTGTTCAGAGGGAGAAGTACAATTTTCTCGAATGGCCGTCACAGTCCCCTGACTTGAATATCATCAAAAATGTATGGGATGATTTGAAGCAGGCTGTACATGCTCAGAAGACAGCAGTCATCAAACGTAACTAAACTGGAACGATTTTGTATGGATGAATACAAAAATACCGCCATCCAAAATCCATACACTCATCAAAGGCTATAGGAGGTGTCTAGAGGCTGTTACGTTTGCAAAAGGAGGCTCAACTACGTATTAATGTAATATCTCTGTTGGGCTGCCCAAATTTATGTGCCTGTCTAATTTTGTTATGATGCATAGTGCATATTTTCTGTTGATCCAATAAACTTTATGTCACTGCTGAAATACTTCTGTTTCCATAAGGCATGTTATATATGTTAAAAGGAAGTTGCTACTTTGAAAGCTCAGCCAATGATAAACAAACCTCCAAAGAATTAAGAGGGGTTCCCAAACTTTTTCATATGCCTGTATTTCTTATTGACTTATTGGGAGGCCCCTGAGTGAAAATAAGAGAAAGAAGGAGTGGGATAATTGGTGCCACCTGAGTAAAGAGTCAGAAGAAGCAGTGGTAATGGGGTTGCACCCGAGGAAATAGTGTGGTTTGGTAACCTCTGTGACGGAACATCTTGTGTGGACATTCACCTATCTCCTTTACAAGTAAAATATGATCAACAGTGGGCAAGAGTGACTGGTTGAAGCTGAAAAGGAAGCATTTTCTAAATGAGCTTTTTTTCTGATTACATTTGCCTTTAAAAGATGACTGTACCATATGCAATCATTTTCTAGCTTTTATAGTAATTACATCCAGTTTCATGTAATGTTTTTACAATGTAAACACAACTAATGCAGTCTTTCTGTATAAAACATCAGCCCTGCATGCAATTTATTTCTTGTTCGCTTTATTGATCGAAGATTCCAGAGTTCATTGCCAGATGCAGTAATATTTACTTATGTGCTTTAAGCCATTAAAATGGCTTCTTCACCAGCTATAAGGAGCTAGCCCTTTAAATTCAGTAGGACAGATTTTTTTTCTTAAAAAAAAACTAAAAGAAAGCAGTAGGGATATTTTCCAGAAGTAAATATAGTGATCATTGTATAAGTGTCTTCCTACTGTGTGTGACATTTTAATGCAAATACAGGAATTACATCTTAGTTTGATGTTGTGTGTTCATCTGAAAGAAATCAGGAATAAATTGTGGTGTGGTTCAATAAAGGAGGAATGTTTAAACAGTTCATTTATTAAACACAATTCTCCAAACAGAACAAGGATTCTCTGTAAAACACTGGGAAACTGCAAAGGCAGCCCCAATGGTGCACAGCAAAGTAAAATAATAACAAAACAATTTGTACAAAAGCCATTGGGACTGTTGCTTCTTATCTCCGAAGCCCTTCCAGACAATTTTTTAATCAAGCAGACCTCTGTAACCCTTGATAATAAAAGAAAGCTGTATGCGTCTCAAAACAAGCCTAAAAGAATCTGTGACAGAATTCCCAGTAATTCCAAAAATTAGAGCCTCAGATATCAGCCGATCTCTGAATATCTGAACATAATCCAAATGATAATGTGAAACCATCAGATGAGAGAACCTATTAAAAACCAAGACACTGAACGTCAAATTGCAGGCTGGTTATTTAAAACAGCTGCTCCAGACATGTCTTCTTGCATACCTATATAATTAATCTAAGCTTTGTGACATGTTAGATGTCTGTGGCTTGGAATTCTTCCAAACTTATGCCACTGTTCAAGAAAAGCTTTCTAGTCAAACTTATATGGACTTCAGCCTACCTTTCTAGCAGTAAATAAAACTATGTACGAGCAACATGTTCTCAGCAGGCTGTATTGAGATGTCTTAATGAGATTGAGATGTGTTCACTCTATGCTGTTACTGGTGCATTACATATTTAGAGCCTTGTCTCTTATTGTGAGAGCAACCACTAAGACCCCAAAAAATTGTCTAATGCCGTGATCCCCAACCAGTAACTTTTGAGCAACATGTTGCTCCCCAACCCCTTGGATTTTGCTCCCAGTGGTCTCAAAGCAGGAGATAATTTTTCAATTCCTAGTTTGACGGAAAACCTTGTGTAAAAACATATGGACTGCCAAGCATAGCCTCCTGTAGGGCTAGCAATAGCCAATTGCAGTCCATATTTGGCACCCGGGAACTTTTTACATGCTTATGTTGCTCCAATTTTTTTTACCTTTGGGTGAGGCTCAAAGGTTGAACAGGTTGGATACCCCTGGTCTAATGTATAAGATTCAACATGCTAAAACACCATACACAAAACTAGTGAGGGTGTTTCTTTGCTTGTGGAGCTAAAGCACTAGTTGCTCCCACTATTCTGAATGAGGGGGAAGGTATGGCCTGCACAGGCCTTAAAGGAAAAGTAAATGTTTTTCTTTATCTCTCTGTAAATTTGCTCTAAACAGCCCCCCAGATTAATGTACCTTAGTCCCTGCTGCAAGTCTACTCTGGTTTCTGTGTTATCAGCAGCTTGTTTCCCCTTCTTCCTGGTGCAGAGTGAAGCCCAGCCCCTTAGTTTACTGAGCAGTCCATTTGCTGCTGTTCCACAATAGAGAGGAAGAGGGAGCCAGTGTGTGCATTAGTAAGCTAGTTTCCCCAAGCAAAAGGTGCTACACACACTGCTCTCTGCTATGTCACATTATGCAAATGATCTCCAAGACTAGTCTGAGAGATAAGGTCAGCTCAGTAAGCTATGGGGCGGGGCTTCACTCTGCACCAGGAAGAAGGGGAAACAAGCTGCTGATAACACAGAAACCAGAGCAGACTTGCAGCAGGGACTAAGGTACATTAATCTGGGGAGCTGTTTAGAGCAAATTTACAGATAGAAAAAAAAAAGGTTTACTTGTTCTTTAAGGAGCCTTGCATCTTAAACTTGCCATTGAGTAGGTGTAGTGATTGTTGTAGAGCTTGAAGGAATACGAGGGTTGACGAGGGTGTTAATATGTGTTCTTGTCCTGCCTTCGTATAGCCTATTTTGAACAATTTAATAAGGTTGCAACATTTTTGTGGAATTGTGCGATGGCAATCCCAGCTAAATATTGTGTTTATTTGCATTTGACCTCTGATAATAATGTTGCTTTGTTGATATGGTAACTAACTGGCAGTTACATGGCAACTTCTTGTTGAAATCTGTTTACAAAGGAGCATGAAATGCATTAAAATAAAAATGTCTTTATTTGAAGTAAAGGACTGCTAACCATATTAATTTAAAAGTTCAACAAGTAAAATGTGGATATACATGTTATATCTATTGATGTCTCCATCACAAAGACCTTGGCATAGTGTCTAGCTGAATTTCACTAAGATGAAAGATAAAGTACAACTTTGGACTCCCAAAAGCATTATTATAGGTCTCACTTTACATTTCTTGCTTTCTAGTCAACTCCAGTATTGGTCCTCCTTATTTGCCTTTTGAAGAATCAAGTATTGGCCAAAAAGGGTTGCTCATTACATACCACCTCTACTTACCACCACTTATTTCTTCTCCCCTATGGCATTTTCACTCTTCTTGCTGTCGGTGCATTTTCTTTGGGTTAACTATTCTTATTACGAATATTGTCTAGCCTAGATAATTATCTGGAGAATACAATTTTAAGGAGGATGTTCTAGTATTTCTGCTGGCCACTACCAGTGCTAATTTGGAAGCCTACACACAAGCTTAATTTCTAAATTTACAAATGTTTTACAACTTTTGACAGCTGAGGACCACTTTTACATGGTTTACATTTTTTTTTTTTTAATCTGGAATGATTTTTCTAACTTCTGAAGGATGTAAAAGTGTCATCGTGTTGAAAATACAACGTCATCTAATTGTTAAAGATCAATAGATGGATACTAAAAGCTGTTCTGTTATGGTAAAGTTACGTGCCCTGTAAGATAAAGAGGTCATTTTTTTCCAGCATAGTAGTGGCCAGAATCTGTCATTAATTACTGGGTAAATGATATGAACTGATCAATGTCTGAATGCAATGTTACTTTGAACCCAAGGTCCCTGTATCAGAATCTGGTTAGCATTAGGTAAGATCATGCTGAGGTGTAATATAAATCACATAATAATGGACTACTTAAGAGCTGGAATGACATCAGACCATATAAAACACCAGGGTTTTTTTTAGTTTAACCATAAGATGTATGGCTACAGTAGCACATAGAAGCAGTTGGAGAATCAGTGGATTTGTTATCATCAACCAACCTTTTAATATGATGTCATAAAAATTGAATTAGAAGGTTTTCATATTTATTTAATGCAACGGTAAATAGTTACATAGTTTGATAAAGTTTTTCCAGAGAAAGCAACCCTCCTTTGACAGTCTTGCTTCATAATTTAAGTTTTCCATCCCTCTAACCCAGGGATCCCCAATCTTTTGAACCTGTGAGCAACATTCAGAAATAAAGGAGTTGGGGAGCAACACTAGCATGACAAATGTTCTTAGGGTGCCAAATAAGTGCTGTGATTGGCCATTTGGTAGCCCCTATGTGGACTAGCAGCCTATAGCAGGTTGTATTTGGCACGATAACTTGTTTTTATACAACCAAACCTTGCCTCCAAACCTGGAATTCAAAAATAGGCTCCTGCCTTGAGGCCACTGAGAGCAACATCCAAGGGGTTGGAGAGCAACATGTTGCTCACGAGCTACTGGTTGGGGATCACTGCTCTAACCAGTTTAGTTGCACTTAGTCTCTGCACTCTCTCCAGCTCATTTATATCCCTCTTAAGGACTGGAGTCCAAAACTGCACTGCATACTCCAGGTGAGGCCTTACCAGGGTCAATTGACAACAACTGATTGCCATGGTTTCAAAAAATGTTGGGATCCACACATGGTCTGAAAATCATACAAACCTTTGATTCAAACGACTTTGAGGATTTTTTTATAAGAATCCGAAAATTTCTTATAATTTTCCCCTTATTTATCAATACATTTTCCCCAAAATTTCCAATGCGGGAAAAAAAAACGATAAAATTGTGAAAACATTGGAATCGTATTTCGGATCAGATTGTATCGGATTTCAGATTATTGCCAGAAATCCTAGAAATCTTTGGATTATTGCATGAAACCCATTGCAGATCAGGGTATCTTCAGGACTTTTCCCATTGACTTCTACATGAACTCGGCAGGTCTGAGTTGGAGTACTTTTTTAATTGGTACTTTTAACACTTTTTTTTTCACAATAAATTTGGGTTTCATAGTAAAAAAAACTCAAATATTTAGGATTTTTGGCATTTGAACTTTAAAAGACAAGGAAAGTGTAACATAGAATGAGGCTAGAAATGCTGTATTTTGTATACTAAACATAAACATGAACTTACTGCACCACAAGCCTAATCAAACAAATGATTTATGCTTTCAAAGTTGGCCACAGGGGGCTGTCATCTTGTAACTTTGTTATACATCTTTGCAAGACCAAGACTGTGCACATGCTCAGTGATCTGGACTGCTTAGGGATTGTCATAAATTATCAAAACAGGGAAACAAACAAAGCTGGTTTGAGTTCTGCATGGCTGGGAAGTAAGGCAGGGGCTCCCCCTGCTGTTCATAAGTATCATTGTTTCCCTGCACAGCAGTTAGGGACCGTCTGACAATTCCTATCCACAGCAGTAAATGAAGGGAGTATTTCACTGAATACAGTCAGGTTTCTTATAAAAAAGTACAATTTTTTTTAATTAACGTATATTGGAGATAGGTTTCTTTTTCTTTAAAGAAAGTAAAAATGGGATTTTACTTTTTTGCTAGTGATGGGCGAATTTATTCGCCAGGGGCGAATTCGCGGCGAATTCCCGCGATTCGCGAAACTGCAAAAAAAATTCGCAAAAAAAAATTCGCCGCGCAAAAACGAGTCGCGCGTCGTTTTTGACGCGACTCGCCAAAAACGACGCGACGCGCGCCGAAAATGACGCGACACGTCGAAAATGACGCGACGCGCGTCGAAAACGACGCGACGCGCGTCGAAAACGACGCGACGCGCGTCAAAAACGATGCGCGACTCGTTTCGCGAATTGGCGAAAAATTCGCGCATTTCTCTGGAAATTCGCTAATTTTTCGGCGAAGCGAAACGCGGCCGTTTCGCCCATCACTATTTTTTGCCTTTACATGCCCTTTAATGAATAACCCCCTTTATCTTTGTGTCTGACATAAATCCAATGCGGTCTCTTATTCCCCCCTTTCAACATGTACGTAACAGGTTTTAGTTTATTTGTCCAGCACAGGGTAATTTAAACAATGAAATCAATTAAGATGTATCTATTTAATTGCTAGCTATTGGTGAATAACAACCTCATCTGAACTACACATTCCAACAACTCACTGAAAAATATGGGGCAACTGGCGGCACACATATGTTGAGCCCCGCCATCTGATAGCATTTAGTGATAAACAGTTAAAATGAAAACATCAAATTAAATCATTTACTGTTACAACATGTATTCCAAAGTAAATAATGCAACGACAATACAAGGCAAATTGCTATATACATTAAGTGCATATAAACGGACACATGCTTATTTATGAGTGTATCGTGTTTAAGGGCTTTTGACATCTATTTTACATTATAAAATAATCTGCTCCTGGAATGTGGCTGCGGAACAAGGATATAGTTACAGTGTTTATGAAAGGAATGTTTAGGCTGTTTAAATATTTTTCTATCATATAGTAATGCGATGTCATATAAACATACTTGACTTGCTATAGTATGAACAGATATCTGGGTCAATTTGCTGTTCTGCCAATGTATATAACGAAGTCTGACTTTGTGAAGAAAAAAGTCTGTTGATGGTGGGCCATCCTTATTTTGTTTGTTTTAACCTGAAGTTATGGTATTTGAACTGTTTACAGGTCAGTTCCCAAGATAACCATTTTTGGTCCAATCATGTATTTATGTGCAATATTGGCCATAAGCACTCATTACAATCTGTTGTAAAAGCTGGTGATTTGCAACTGGTCCACTCCATGCTCATGTCACAAAGGAATCTGGCCTTTACCCCATTTGGCAACTAAAATATTATGCCACATCTGACTAAAGAGATTGATCACTGGCTAAGCATAGAAGGCTTCTTGTAGATCAGAATGCAACAGACTCTATCCACCGCCCAATCAATATCTGGCCAAACTGTTACCCTTGAATACATTATTCAGTCATATCCTTGTATGCACCTCCACCGCAGGCACAAAATCAAATTAAAAAGAAAGTAAAAACAAGGCTGTAGGCAGAAAGACTGCTCAAAAATGAGTTTATTCTCCATACAACATGTTTTTAGCCTACTGGCATTTTGTCAAGTGTGATACAAGAGTCATGTGTGTCTATCTACAGTCTTATTCTTGTTATCATTGTTACCGTCTTATACAGATCATGTAGGTTATGGTTTAGGGCCCTCCTACATGTCAATGGGTTGCAGACTCAAGGATTGCCAAATTACCATAGTATATTTCTATGTATGGACAGTTTTACAGTGGTTTCCAGAATTAGAGAAATTGAGAATTAGGTGCAATTACTGTTTTTTGAGTGTTAGAGTGTCTTCCCACAGGTACAGTTGGAAGACACCTGCAGACTGGAGATACAGACTGCAACTTCATGGTCTGTTTAAATTGCTTCCATCAATGTTTCCCTACTCAAAGATTTATGCAAAAAAAAACCTTATTTTTGTTTGCACAAGACCTGTTGAGTGCTGTACTTCTTTGGACTATTACAATATATGTTACCAGCACCCAGGCAGATGATATATTTTTGTATGTGTGCTCCTCCATCAGGACTATATATATATAAATATTTATATATATATATATATATATACATATATATATATATATATATATATAATTCATATGAAGGGCCCGCACTCCATTATTGTGAATAAACAGTGTCTTTATTCCTTAATGCATATCCAATGTTTCCGCCCACTTTAGGGCCTTTATCCTTGATATTACTGTGGAGTAATATCCACTGTAACCCCAAGATGACTCAATGAGACTTTGCCCCTTGGGTGCTTTATCTGAAATGGACATGCCTTTCATTATGACAGTTATATATACCCTTTTACAGTTTGGTTTAAATGCCCTCTGTCTCTGTACTAAACTTTAATGGACACATTTAGTGTCACAGGATTTACTGTAACATTGTTTTTATCACATTTTGTTTGGACCCATGACCCTACACCCACCGGGGGTAGCAAGCGTACCATTATTAGCCCACTTTTACGGCACCACGGGTTATACCGTACAATATTGTCCTGGTTGGTCCTGATATGTGGATTTGGTGACAAGGTGGCTTATATTGTTGACCGAAATAAGTGGCAAAACCTGTTCCCTTGCTATTATGGAGACTGTGGTCAGCAATGTATGTCAGTCAGCGTGTGACCGCAGACTGTCTGCAACACTACACTGTCCAATGCCGTTTTTATGCGAGACGCAGCATGCGTTGCTAGGTGTGCAGCGCTTGGAAACGGGTAGGTGTTCTTTAATGGTTACCACTGAGCTGTCCCGCCCACTGTACCTCCCAGCTCTGTGAGTTATCCACCACTGCAGGACTTTGGACTGGGTTAGGCCACGCCTACTTTTCGGTTTTACATGTCATGTGCTGTAATTCCACAATTATGCGTCTATGTTTGGATTTGGGCAAGATATATGGTGCGGGCAAGGGTAGGTCTACACTATGAACACATGCACTTGTGAGTTTTATGTACACAGCCTCACTCTGACTCGTGCTGGGTTGCTTAGCAACCATCAGTGGGGCCGAAATGGTACTTTAAATGCTCCCCTGTGCACACTGTCTGTTCTTTCCCTGATGAAAGTTCCAGTATGGAACTGAAACGTCGGAATTAATAAACCTCAGCTTCGATTGATCTTTTTTTTTTTGTTGTAAAATCCTTGGAGTGCTATCACTGTGTGCTACTACTATATAGTAGTTTCTGGAGAAAGGTCTTAGGCAGAGACCGAAACATCGACCAGTTTCTCCTTTTTAAATGTAAAGAATAAAGGATGAAGTTTTAATTTTTACACAAATTCCAGTGTGCACTTTTTTCTTTGGAATGATATATATATATATGTATACATACATATATATACTGTATATATATATGTATCTATACATATATATACAAAAAAGTTTCGGATATATTTTCTTCTTTCTGTATCCATCCTCCCTTATCTTTGCTGAAAAAAACGAAATAAACAGTGAATTGATAAAAAAAAAAAATTCAACTAAAAATCTTTCAGCATCTTTGATCTGAGTTCTTGCAGACAACAAAAAACTCAAAAAAAGATTGCAGATTTGTCTTTCATGATTTGTTGAGATTTTACTTTTTCATAAATTCAAGATTTTTAAAAACATTTTTAAGTTGTTTCAAAGGTTTGAAAAAACATTTAAATATTCATTTTGATACATTTTATACATTTATTCATTTTGATTTCATATAACTGTCCTGTATATCAAACATTAAAAACTGCCCTCAAACAGGTGAACCTAAATATCATGAGACAACCGAAAAATTTTGTTCTCATTGCTCGAAAAGAAAGAAGCAGAACTTCACAGCCTAAATTTATATGGGATGCCACAAGGTAAAAAATTCCCCTCTAAAGTTTGTTCTAATACAAAGTTACAGTAAACTTAATAAAAATAATTGAATATGATTATTATGAAGCTACTTAAAATGAGAGGTCTTCCATTTCTGGGGATGCTTTATCCAAAAGCTACAGCAGATGAAAAGTCTGATAGTGGATCCCTCTGTCCTGATAGTGGACCCCTCTGTCATTAATATTTTTCATGAAAAGAGTCTGCAAAATGTTTTAAGAAAAACATATATTTTAATATGGTCAGAATTTGTATACATTAAAAGCAGGTGCATTTTATGTGGAAACCATTTAAAGGGTCCTTGACTATAATAACCCTTTTGAGCTGAGTGGTCCTCTAGAATTATAAGCACAAATTAAATCAATGTCAGTAAATGGGATCCCCAGGGGACTCAATTTGGCATGATTTGCAGCCAGTTCATAATTGACACCTTGTAAATGTAAGTAATAACCAGCATTTTCATGAATGATGTAACAGAATAGATTTTTTTTAGTAACAGAATATTTTGCAAACTATTTAGTAAAATTATGAAAACATTATTCCAATGGAATTTCATTAATTTTATTAGGCTAAAGAAACAGCTAAATAAACAGGTATACAAACTCCTTTCTTATGGGAAAATACATAAAAAAATATCCATCTTCTCCTTTCAACAACTGCAGGACTATTACTGTTCTTGTGCTCACAAATGGAGATGCAAAAATTGTTTGTCTGCTTTACCATTTCTGCTTAAAGGGATACTGTCATGGGAAAAAAAAAATTTTTCTTCAAAATGCAGAATTCTGCACTGAAATCCATTTCTCAAAAGAGCAAGCAGATTTTTTTATATTCAATTTTGAAATCTGACACGAGGCTAGACATATTGTCAATCTCCCAGCTGCCCCAAGTCATGTGACTTGTGCTCTGATAAACTTCAATCACTCTTTACTGCTGTACTGCAAGCTGGAGTGATATCACCCCCACCCCCAGCAGCCTAACAACAGAACATTGGGAAGGTAACCAGATAACAGCTCCCTAACACAAGATAATAGCTGCCTGGTAGATCTAAGAACAGCACTCAATAGTAAAAACCCATGTCCCACTGTGACTCCTTCAGTTACATTGAGAAGGAAAAACAACAGCCTGCCAAAAAACAGTTCCCTGACAAAAGTCACATGACCAGGAGCAGCTGAAAAATAGACAGAATTTATAGTCCCATGTCAGATTTCAAAATTGAATATAAAAAAATCTGTTTGCTCTTTTGAGAAATGGATTTCCGTGCAGAATTCTGCTGGAGCAGCACTATTAACTAATGCGTTTTGAAAAAAAACATGTTTTCCCATGACAGTTTCCCTTGAATGTTCAGATTCCTAAACTAACTCATGTCAATGATCTTCGTTGTTTTAGCCTTTGGAGCAGACCACACACTTTAGCAACTTTTGGATATCACCAAGCTAAGAAGTCCAAGCTACAAGAGAGTAGAGTGAAGAAATTGAAGGAGACATTGAATGATCTATACTTAACTATGGTCAATAATGTTTCAAGTTCTATTAATGGCAAATAAAACTCGCATCAGCTAAATGTGCTGTGCCATAATAAACAAAATATTCTTTGTACGTTGGTAAAAGAACTGGCAATAGTACATTATGATACATGTTGTTTTAGGTTCTTTCTATCACAAAAACCATGGTACAAAGTTTGGTGGTCTAGAATGAGGGGCGCAAGTGCATTAATCAGCACTATCATTAGTTTTGATATATAGTATTTCCACAACCTGTATGACAAGATGGTAAGAAATTAGACTGTTATAAGGAAGATGTATTTGACTTTGTTTCTATGCTATAAAAGCAGCCTTTTGTTACATACTTTCTTTATACATAAAAGGAATGTATTTTGTCAGAAGTCTCCCTTTAAATGGCCCAAGGGCTCTTACAAATAGGCATACTTTCTCAGTGTCGGACTGGCCCACCAGAATACCAGGAAAACTCCCAGTGGGCCATGGTGTCAGTGGGCCCTCATGCTGCAAAATTTTTGGCCTATTTCGTGGCCATTCCCTATTTCAATGAGAACAAAAAGGCTAAATGGATGGAATAATTGATTATAGTAGGTAAAGAAAAGAGACTCGGAGAATAGAGGTTGATTGAGGAGATGAAGAATATTAGTACTGAGAGTGGGCCCCTGGTCTAAGGTTTTTGGGTGGGCCCCTAGTGTCCCAGTCCGACACTGTACTTTCTCTATTTAACATGTGTTTAAACATCTAGATAGACGAGATATTTTGCAGGCAGGCAGTGTGGTTGGAGCTAACCTAGGGGTGCCCAGTTTAGAAATCTGACCCTGTTTACTATGCACATGCAATGCTAGACACAATACCACTATAAAATATGTTTCTTATAATTAGAGCTAATGCCCATAGTTACTGTATGGTGTAGTGCTTGGAGGTGGGAGTAAACCTCCATGGAATTTCTTAGTTGGATTACATGCCTATGGAGGTTTTAATACATCCATGATATCATGAAATATCTAGAAGTAAATCTATACCGTAACTGGACTTGCTGAGTAATCATTAAAGACATTTCACTACTCATCCGAGCTGCTTAGTTGGATTATAGACATTACACCTGTTCAATGTCATTTCCACTTTTCACCCTGATAGCATTCCAAATAAATCTACACAGCAGGAAGCCTCTGAGAAGATGGACAAAGCACCATGTAATGGGATAAGTGGTGCCTGTCAAGAGTGCCTAACGGCACTTCTTTTCCCTTCAGAGATTAATACAAAATAGTGTGACTCCCACAGTGTCAGCATACAAGCATGTGATGTCCTACCCCTAAAGCTGGCCATAGATGTAAAGATTTCTGAAAGATCCAATTGTTATCGTGAGACCGCGATTGCCTCAAAACGATCGTTTAAATGCCTGATGTGTCCATCAACTAAAAAGACCATTTCAGGCGATATTGCCAGCAAAACTGAAGGGTCGCTGCCTGCTTGGCTCTGCAAACATAGGTAGATTGCATGGGGACCGATAAAGATTTTCTAACCTGGCCGATCAATCTTCAGACCAATGTCGGACGAAAAATCGTGAGATGAACGATCGTTTGTATCCCACTAACCGCACGATAATTTGACAGATTGGTCGGACTTCCCTAAGATCGGTCGTTCGGCAGGGAAATATCGTTGCATCTATGGGGAGCTTAAGGTTGCCACCTGGCCAGCCTGACTGGTAGTTTTGATGGCTGATCCTAATGTTATTAATAGGAAAAAAAGATGAATATTTAGGAAGGCTGTTATTTTTTTTTATGAAAAGGTGGCAACCCTACCTACCCCTGCCGGTTGGCCCTGACAGTACCCAGTACAAGATTCAAAGCAATAATTGTATTATTGTACAGAGCATACAATATGACAGAAAAGAACTGGGTAGGGGGCAAACACCAATATTGACATTACATATATTTATAAAGAACAGTAAAGTTAAATGGCAATTAATATTCAAACCAGTTTAATAACTGATTTGAATATTTGCTTAGTACATGCTTGCTTCCTCTTGCCTGAATTAACTTAAGTCCCATGGTGCTTAGAGCATTTTCAGTACCATGTTCCTCATACCATAGAGATCAAAACACAGACTATGGTTTCCCCAAAAAATAACCTACTTCCAACTTAAATGTCTGCATACACAGCACATTTCAGATTCAAATAAAAAAAACAGCTGTCAATATGGAAGGGCATTTTGATGACAGTGGTTCTCCCATATATGACTAATCCCTGTCTTCCATTGCCTTCAGTAACAGAATTGCATTTCTTCCAAGTTACTCTAAGATGATTGCAAGCTGCTGATGGTTCTGCATGAATGAAAATGGACTTGTGTAGGTATAAGAGGCAGACTGGGGCAGATCCTCTCTTAGGTAAACAGGCAAATGCAAACAAGACTGGGGCTGCAAAAGGTCACTGATTCTCTTCATTGTTCATGGAGGTGTAATCCCTTAACAAACCTGGCACCCATTTATATGGTAAGTGAAGTGACGGAAAAGTAAACATTAGTTTGCTTCTGTTGCATGCTTGCTGTTCATACTTTATTATTGAGATCATATACCTATTGAGATTGTTAGGACATTATGTTTTTGATATTGTATATTTGAAACTTAGTTGCACATAGGGTGAACTTAGAATGTTGCATGCTGCTTTATTTTCCATAAGAACACAGTTTTAGATCACTCATAATCACCCTTCATAGACCCTATGTGAATCTCTTGAGAGAACCAGTGTCAATGTAACATGACAGTATGCATGATCCTTATAATGGGCAAACTGAGACTTTATGATGAGTTTTTAGCATGGAAAAAGTGTGCCTTTGTACTGTTACCCTAAGAGAGGCATTTGTGGAAACAGAGAGACATTGCCTATGGTGTGCTTTGGTATATACAAATTTCTTATCAATATTGTAGATTTCTTCTTCATATTGTAGGGTTGGGGTTCCCCCCCCCTAAAAAATTTCAATATCACGCCCTATCACTTAGTACAAAATAATGTTCTGTCCTGAAACTGCTATGTGTGCCATAAAAAACAATGAAAACCCTAAGACCCAAAAAAGTGGCAAACTCTACTTAATTTTTCATTGCTCACAAATCTCCAGTAGAAACTTTTTTCCAGGAAACTCTATGTTTTCAGTCTTCAGCTGTTGGTATGGAAGCTGGGAGTTTTGTGCAACAACAGCTGGAGGGCTGCAGAATAGATAGCCCAAAAGGTTATATTGAGCAAGTATAACAATTATTACACAATATAATATGAACACACTAGTGCCTCAAACTTTGAAACTGAAATTCTGCTGAGGATGATGGTCACATTTTGCTGCTACTGTTGATCCAATAAAAAATATCCCACTGCTGGATATTGCAATTTCAGCCCTCTTACCTCCCACGTACTCCGTTCCATTAAGTACAACAGAGCTAGGGGCCTGCAGCAAAACTGAGATCAATTGGTCTCCTCACATTCCATGGATCTCAGGGTGGGCCCATTGTATTGATCTGAGTCTGTGGGGTGGGGGTGCCCAGGCTTCCTACCTTCAAGTCTCTCAGGGAAGATAGAAGGCAGGGAAACAAAAGCAAGAGGTCACCATATAAAGACTATCCCCAGCAGGGGAAAAAGAGCCAGTTCCCTCAGGGATGTCTTACCCCTCTGCTAGTCAGAGTTGCCTTTAGGCTAGTGGAAGATGATGGGGAATATCCAGGGGCATTTGTTCTTCAGCAATAAAGATCCTGTGATTATAAATGACATTGTGCTCTCTTTTTCCTTAGTTGGGAAGAAAGCATCTCAAACAGATTGTCACTTTTGAGCAAAGAGAAGAAAAGTGGAGTAGGGAACACTAGAAGATACAAAAGTCCCAAAGCAGCCATGTTTCAGGTCAACTGTCCATGGAAGAAGAAAGAGAAGCCCCTCGTAAATTTGTCACAAAATAGAGAGGAGCAGGCAGAATTCCTGACAGCCCATTGTTAATATATGTAGAAAACTCATTATCTTTTTCCTTAGGGTTCTGGGTCATCTGGTTGCTAAAAATATTCTGTGCCAAGTATTGGCCATGGTGTCCTTTTACATAGACCTTTGTGTTGTGGTTAGATCATCCACCAGGTTGGAGACCAAGCTGAAGGAAAAAGAGACTGATGTATGCTTCCATCCGCATGTGTCTATAATAAAATTCACAAAACTTTGTGAATAAAAAGTCACCTGTCGTAATGTCATATTCTTTGTTAAGCTTTTATTGCATTGCAAACCTTAATTGCACATTGTGGAGCACCTGCTCTGCAGTTTCGATAAAATATTTTGTTTGCAATTGCAAAGTTTTATTACATACACTTTGTGAAACATATATTTGCATTGTGAAGGGATTGCAAACAATTCTTGTGTTAGAGATCAATATTGCATTCCCCCATTAGTGTTTCATTATTGTGCTGGGAATCATGTATTTCCAGAATAATTATTGTTTTATATCTGTCCAAGAAATCATCCAAGCCCCTCTTAAAAGTATTAACAGAATGAGCATCACAACATCACCCAGAAGTGCATTCCACAACCTCCCTGTCCTCACTGTGAAGAACCACCTACGCTGCTTCAAATGAAAGTCCTTTTCTTCTAGTCTGAAGGGGCGGCCTCTGGTGATCCTCTTTATGGGTAAAAAGGTCCCCTGATATTTGTCTATAACAGGGATCCCCAACCTTTCGAAGCCGTGAGCAATATTATGAAGTAAAAGGAAATGGGGAACAACACAAGCATTAAAAAAGTTCTTGGGGTGCCATATTAGGTCCATTTGGTAGCCCCTATGTGGATTGTCAACCTACATTGAGGTTCTGTTTGGCAGAACACCTGTTTTTATGCAACCAAAACTTGCCTCCAAGCCTGGAATTCAATAATAAGCACCTGCTTTGAGGCCACTGGGAGCAACATGTTGCTCACGAGCTACTGGTTGGGGATCACTGGTCTATAATGTCCTCTAACGCACTTGTAAAGTGTAATCATGTCCCCTTGCAAGCGCCTTTTTTCCAGAGAAAACAACCCCAACCTGGACAGTCTCCCCTCATAATTTATGTTTTCCATCCCTCTAACCAGTTTAGTTGCACTTAGTCTCTGCACTCTCTCCAGCTCATTTACATCCCTCTTAAGAACTTGAGTCCAAAACTGCACTGCATATTCCAGATGAGGTCTTACTAGGGATCTATAAAGAGGCATAATTAAGTCAGAATATAAAGTCATACCAAGCAGCACTGTGGAAAATATAATAATTTAATGTCAGTTGTTTCATGTTATTCATTGAAAGTTGTGTATCCTACTATAATGACACACCACTGTTGTCAAAATTTGAGGATGTTAGAGGTTACCCCAGTGTTCTACAATGTGTACATATTAAAATCTGCCCATCAGGACTTGTGCTTTTAAATGTTCATGAAATACCATGGTAACTAACGGGATTATATTTTTCCTTATATAATAAATAGTCACTTTAAATTTCCAATAACAGTTTAGTAAAACCAGGGTTACTTTGTACAGAGATACTTATTATTACTAATTGCTTATATTATCTGTACTAATATGAATGAGATCATTTGTACCATTTTTTTTTATATAATGATATAAAAGCAATGCAAAACGTATTTAATTTATCATCATAACATCCCTTCAAATTCTGTAAAGATGCCCAGACATCATCAGGGCAATGATCAGAACAATATATTTAACACAACCAAACATATTATAGAAACATGCTAGCAGTGGGACTTCTCTATATATTTAGGGCTTACCATATAACACACTGAAAATCCAATTATAGAACTATTTTAACTTCCCCCTCTGTTGAGGGACACAAACAATTTCTACAGGCTAACGATCTGATACCCTCAGGCTACTATAATAAGGTTACTTTCTACTAATCACACACAGTGGGAAATTCTCCACAAAGGCAGCCAGTTGCCCCCTCAGGGGGTGTTATGAGTTAAGTGAGACTCTCTTCCATGAACGACTGCCTTAGCAGTGGCACTAGGGATAATACAGCAACAGTGCTTAACCTTAATTGAGTTGTAAACCCCCCAATTTTACCTAATAAAGGAATGTAGCAGATGTCAGCCACACATGCTTCTTCACAGGTAATCAACTGGTTTCTGCTACGTTGTTTCAAAAGTGAGAAACACCAGGGCAGAGATAAGGACAGACATATACTGCTTTCAATAGTAACAAATAACTTTAAAATCACTGGTCATTTGTAATGGATGTATATGGGAAAGTAGCTTTAAATTACAACTTAGTCCATTAGGTTTCCGTTACAGTAAATCAAAATTTTGAGCATGATCCAATCTCTTAGCCTATGGAAAAGAACATAACTCTGCTGGACTTGAATCATAGCTTGCTTATATAATTAGTAATGGCTTACCTGCACAATACGGACATGGTCGCCTTACCCCACATTATCCTAAACACAAAATGATGTCTGTGCAAAAACATTTATGCAAAATAGCAAACTTGAAAGGAAAAGAGTAATTGAATAATCCTGATTAGATAGTCAGTAAAATAAATAGGTACAAACAACTAATTTTTTTAATAGAAATATACATTGTAATGTCTGTTTTCTTTTGTAGAGTTCCATTGCTACACCATTGCTATTTCCAGATTAGGCCTTTCATTAACTGCCCCCTGGTGGGCAATAAATGCAGACAATACCACCAGGAAACCAAGGAAAGTGTTTCATTTCAATAATTTGTCAATAACTATTGAGGTAAAGTTTTAGGAGCCTCAAGGGAAACAGAGATACAATTACAAAGCCACACTATATATTGTTATTACTATAACATATTGTCAGCTTCCTTCATTTATATACTGTACATACATAGGGCCCTCCAGACCCTTTCTTGGAAAGCAGATGAAGCTGGCAAATGTACTTTATTAGTGAGTTTCATTTCTTACTAGTCTGACTCATCAAAATTGACAAATTGACTCAAATCAAATTGACAGATCAGTAGTCTGTATTTAAAATAAATGCATTGGTTGATAATTAAAGGGATACTGTCATTGGAAACTATAATTTTTTTCAAAACAATTCAGGTAACAGTGCTGTTCCAGTAGACATCTGCACTGCAATCCATTTCTCAAAAGAGCAAACAGATTTTTTTTTATATTCAGTCTTGAAATCTGACATGGGGCTAGACATTTTGTCAATTTCCCAGCTGCCCCTGGTCATGTCACTTGTGCCAACACTTTAGAAGGGATCTGCTTTCTGGCAGGCTGTTGTTTTTCCTTTTCAATGAAACTGAATGGAACACAGTGGGACATGGGTTTATTGAGTGCTGTTCTTATATCTACCAAGCAGCTGTTATCTTGTGTCAGGGAGCTGTAATCTGGTTACCTTCCCATTGTTTGTTGTTAGGCTGTTGGGGGGGGGGGAGTGAGGGGGTAATATCATTCCAACTTGCAGTATAGCAGTAAAGAGTGATTGAAGTTTATCAGAGCACAATTCACAAGACATGGGGAAGCTGGGAAATTCACAATATGTCTAGCCCCATGTCAGATTTCAGTGCAAAAAAATAAATTTGTTTTTGAGAAATGGATTTCAGTGCAGAATTCTGCTGGAGCAGCACTATTAACTGATGCATTTTGAAAAAAACATTTTTTCCCATGAAAGTATCCCTTTAAAGGGAAATTACTTTTTATTACTGATCTATGTGAAGGTGGTATAGGTATGGAACCTGTTATCCAGAATGCTCGGGACCTTGGGTTTTCTGGAGAAGGATTCTTTCTGTAATTTGGATTTTCATACCTACTAGAAAATCATGAAAACATTGAATAAACCCAATAACCTGGTTTTACTTCCAATAAGGATTTATTATATCTTAGTTTGGATCAAGTAAAATTTACTGTTTTATCACTACAGCTAAAGAGGAAATCGTTTTTAAAAATTGGGATTATTTGATTATAATGGAGATGACCTTTCCATAATTCAGAGCTTCCTGGATATTGGGTTTCCAGATAACGGATCCCATACCTGTATCCAAACGATATTCGATCAAGCAGACAGTAAAGCATGACAGCATTGATTTGTGTGTGTTCAGAGCATTCCTTCTACACAGATTTGCACAGACTCTTTATTCTTATGCCACACAGGATAATCCAGGGAGATTAGTCGTCTGGCAACTAATCGCCGCGTCTTTGAGGCGACTAATCTCCCTGAATGGCTAAAGTCGCCTGCCCCTATTCACACGCGGCAACGCATTTTCAAAGTCGCTCAAAATTGCCTTATGAGAAAAACGTATTGCCGCGTGTGAATAGGCGCAGGAGACTTTAGTGCTAGCGGGTGCGAGATATCAGCAAACCATTCAGGGAGATTAGACGCGGCGATTAGTTGCCAGGCGACTAATCAACCTGAAATCTTCCCGTGTGGCCCTAGCCTTATAGTTTGCTTGGGCTGAGGCATTTTGTGATCACCTCATGTGATGCTAAATTGATTGATAATTGTGTAAATTGTGGTAAAAAGTGTAGACAAACAGATTGGCAGCTCCCGCTTCACTTTGTATATTCAAATTCCTTGTAGGGCTGGGGCAGATGGGCAGATTTTGGGAGATTTAGTCGCCTGTGACTAATCGCCTCTTCTGCACGTCGACAATCTCCCAAACTGCCTTCTTACTGCCTTCCGTCTGCTTGAATGAATAATAGCCTGTGCTAATGCAGCAGATCTCCAGTTTGCAATTTCAGCAATCTGATTGCTAGGGTTAAAAATTACCCTGGCAACCATGCACTGATTTGAATAAGAGACCGGAATATGAATAAGAGAGGTCCTGAATAGAAATATGAGCAAATAAATTCGTAGCCTTACAAAGTATTTGTTTTTTAGATGGGGTCAGTAACCCCAATTTGATAGCTGGGAAGAGAAACAAAAAAAAAGCCAAATTGAAAAAGTTTAGAATTAGCCATTCTTTTACATACTAAAAGTATGAACCACTGAGAATCAGCCCTTCTTCTTGCCTCGGCCTTCTCCTGTGATTGCTCCTGGAACTACTGTATCGGCCTGGGTGCAGGTACACCGAGTTGATTTCAGCTGCTCCGTGGCAGTGTCAGACTGGGGGGGGGGCATATCATCGGCCCACACACACCCACCCCAGGGCCGGCAAGGGCGTACTCAGCTGGCGCCGCAGCTGGCCAGGTTGCCTAGGGCACCTGGCCTGTGTGGCCCAGCTATGCCAGGGCCCTAACCCACTCTTTGCTAACTTCAGGGTCTCCCTTGCCCACTGCAACCCTCCTCCATCCACCTCCCCCTGACCAGGGCCGTATTTACTCATTGAGTGCCCCTAGGCCCCTGCTGCTCTTTGTCCCCACCACCTTCTCCTTGAAACATGCGCAAATTTCCTTCTTCGGGTCCAGAACACTGAAGATTGGTGCTGAAGAAATTTTTTGAAAAATGATCAAATCTCCTGCATTTCCCCAGTGTTTCAGAACCTATGTGGATGCAGCTGGGTGGTATGCTACCCCTTAAACCCTGCCGCCCTAGGTTCGGGCTTTTGTGACCTTCCCATAAATCGGGGCCTGCCTCTGACCACAGCATGCCAGCTTTTCTTCTATCGGGCAGGGAGAGGTCAGGGAACTTCAGACTGGGAGTTTCAGGGTAAGCAGGGGGGCAGATATGAGTCATAAGGGCATATGAGGGCCCACAGGGTTTTATCCTGGTGTGCCACTGGGCTGATTCACGGCTGCCTGCATTGATCTGTGAATCAAAAATCAGCCCTGCTGTCACAATAGCCTTATAGAAAAAGATATTACATCCAAAACATGACTTAAGAAACGGTCATACTTGTTTTGTCTGTGATTAAAATGTGGAGGTGGTGGACAAGTAGGGTTGCCAACTTTTCTTGAAAAAAAACACCCGCCTTCCTATATATTTATCTTTTTTTCCTATTAATAACATTGGGATCAACCGTCAAAAATACTAGAGAGGCCAGTAAAATACTGGCCAGGTGGCAACCCTATGGACAAAACACCCTTGTAAGCCTGCCCCAATACATGTTATGAAATGATAATATTCATATAAACAAAGCCTTGAAGAACATATTTTGCTTTGTTATGTTACGTTATTTTGTTATTTAAAAGTACTAGAATACTCCTATAAAGAACTGATTTAAATACTAAAGTTTTCCCCTCTGGCTCATTAGGCTCTGCACTCACACATAAACAAGTTAAACAAGTTAGGTTACACCAGCTGATGAATGGACAATGAGGTGTTTTTACTTCTTTCCGTTTTCTTTTTTTTTTTTACCTCACAACGGTGGGAGACATTTATATACATATGGCTAAGATTATTTGATAGTTCACGTCAGACGACATTATCTGAAACTGCTACTTTAGTTTGTCCCTCTGGGGACAGGCATAAGGTACTGTGCTCACACACAAACAAAGAACACCCTAACTTGCTAGGTTATATCAACCAATGAATGGACAGAAGCGTGCACATAACATAACAAAATGGTGGGTCAAGGTGAATGTTGTAAAAGGGCAATATTTACTGATGAATATTTAACAGGTCAATGATTAGGATCTAGATCTCACTGTTTGTTTTTTTTCCTTCAGAATATATAAGGGAATATTTGCTAACAATGGAGATAAATATCTGGAGAGATTTCTGGAGATGTTGTCCATAGTAGTGATGTGCAGGCCGGCTTACCCATGGTTCGGGCGGGTTCGGGCCGACCTCGCATTAACCTTACACTGCTGGCTTCTGCCTTCTTCTTTTATAGACACATGCCTGCTTGCCCCACCCCTTTTGTGAAGTCATTAGCGGGGTGGGTCTATAAAAGACGGGTGTATAAAAGACATGACGTCAACAGCAGGGCCGTTCTATAAAAGATGGTGCGGGTGGAGGGAGGGTGAGTTTTGGCACACAAAATAACTAGCCCATAGTAACCAATTAGATCTTTTGTTTTCTTAATTATAGGTGGCAGTTTAAAGGAGAATTCAAACCATAACTTAAAAAAAAAAAACCCTACCCCTCCCTACCCTAAGTACACCCCCTCCCTCCTCCCCCGGAGCCTACCTGGTACCCAGGGTAAATGCCCCTAACTTTTTACTTATCCCTCAGTGCAGATTCTGTCCTCAGGAGTTCATGGAAAATTTTCAGAAATTTTTGTGACTTTCAGGTCCGGAATATTACTTCAACTGCGCATGTGCTGATACTCTGGTCTGCTTCCGAAGTTTACCAAAGAAAAGAAGATGGCTGCCATGAACTCGAGAGGACAGAATCTGCACTGAGGGGGTAAGTAAAAAGTTAGGGGCATTTGCCCCGGGTACCAGGCAGGCTGGGAGGAGGGAGGGGGGTCTACACAGGGTAGGGGGTAGAGTTTTGGGTTCAATTAATTATCCTTTAAATGTAATTACTGATTGGTTGCCATGGGCAACATCTCCAGATATTCATCTCGAGTGTTAGTAAACATGCCCCATAGTTCTCTCACCACCACTATTTTCCACCAAATGCCCGTTTTAGCGCAGACACATGGCCAAAAATGTGACCCCAAAATGAAAACACTGGGATTTTTAGTATTGTACAGAGCTTTAATAGTATTGTAATTATTTGAAAATTCAGAAAAGTTTATTGAAAAAAAAGTTTGAATATTAATTTACCTCAGAAAAACATTAATTTTGTAGTTAACTGAACAATAATGAGGTAGACAGTTCTGCTTCAATTCAATATTAGCGCCGGAAGTGTTGAAATTATGTTTAAGGAGAAGTATGTCTATAAGTGAAACGCTTTGATTATTGGTTTAACCCTGTACAGCTCAAATATAAACTTTAAAAAAATATTACAAATTATAACATTAGAGTGCATATAATATATTTGTACATTAAACTCTATTCCATAGAAGGACAACATTAGGCCCACCAAAACTTCAACTCCCAGCATCCTGTGCCAAATGACAGAAAGATGCATTGTGGGAGGAGTAGTAAGACAACCTCTTGGTGTGTGTGCCCAAGGTTACCCATACATGCTCTATTGCGTCACGAAGACCTGGATTGCAGATCACATGACAATTTAAAGACAAATAACAAGAAATGCTGTTGTTCCAATTACATTTCTATAATGTTTGGGTTTCTTTTTTGCTATGTTTTTCTTTTTGGTTTTTAAATAAACAAATATGTACAACAATGTCATGAACAACAGTGCATCACAAAGCAAATGTGCATTTTAAATTATTGCTCGGAGACTAAAGCAAAAACTTTTTACCAGTTTCTCACGTTATCGAAACAGGTCCAAGTCATTTAGTTTAAAGGGAATCTGTCATGGGAAATTTTTTTTTTCCAAAACACATCAGTTAATAGTGCTGCTTCAGAAGAATTCTGCACTGAAATCCATTTCTAAAAAGAGCAAACAGATTTTTTTATATTTCATTTTGAAATCTGACATGGGGCTAGACATTTTGTAAATTTCCCAGCTACCCCAAGTCATGTGACTTGTGCTCTGATGAACTTCAATCACTCTTTACTGCTGTACTGTAAGTTGGAGTGATATCACCCCCTGCCTTTCCCCCACCCTGCAGCCTAACAAAAGAACAATGAGAAGGTTACCAGATAACAGCTGCCTAACACAGATCTGCCTGGTAGATCTAAGAACAGCACTCAATAGTAAAATCCCATGTCCCACTATTCAGTTACATTGAAAAGGAAAAACAACAGCCTGCCAGAAAGCAGTTCCCTCCTAATGTGCTGGCACAAGTCACATGACATGGGGCACCTGGGAAATTGACAAAATGGCTAGCCCCATGTCAGATTTCAAAACTGAATATAAAAAAATCTGTTTGCTCTTTTGAGAAGTGGATTTCAGTGCAGAAGTCCACTGGAGCAGCACGTTTAACTGATGTGTTTTTTAAAAAAAACATGTTTTCCCATGACAGTTTCCCTTTAAGGAACATTCAATGTAAAAACATGAGCCTGTATCATTACCAACAGTATGTTCAGAAGTGCACTCATTTTGTGGGTAAAAACTACCACTATGAGGGGGTTGTATAAGGGAATATGGCTGGGTGTGTCCAGATTTTTGTGTGGTTTAATGGAAAAAGAAACTCTTTATATATACAGTAAATTATGAGATTGCAGTTTATTGTATTCACATAACACTATTTCTCTGTAATCTGCATTTATACTTATCAAGAAGGTCGGTCATGCTGTTTGCACTTGCACTCCCCAAGCAGTTCCTCTAGTGATCATATAAATCATCATTTACGCATAACATGGGCCTCAAATATGTGGTAAGTGAAATAATATGCCTACTGCATACAAAACCTTGAGCAGCACTGATATAAATAATATTTAGCAGCTGTTATCTGGTATTTTCAATACATTCCCCTAAAGTTGGTGTGTATATGTGAGAGAAACTAATTCATATGATAGTGCTGTAAAGATATCCAGCACCCCAGCCAAAAAAAAAAAATTAAAGGGGGGGGGGGGGCTAAGTCTGAAGACCAGTAAGGGTGAGAAGGGGGGGCTTATTTATCAGAATCCCAAATTTTTTGAGTATTTAAAATAAAAAAAAGTCTGCTAAAACTAGAATCCATGATTGGACCTTATTTAGTATTTATAAAAGCAGAATTTATTCAGATTGGGTAAAAAATTGATAAAATCGAGTGAAAATCTGAATCGTGCTATTTGTTTTTGCCCAAAATGGTTGGATTTTCAGGCTAATTTCAGTGCAGACCACAGAAACCTCCAAATAGGCTAGGGACCTCTCCCAATGACTTTTATACAAACTCAGTAGGTCTGATATGCAGACTCTGACTTGGGATAAAAAAATAAATAAATTCTAGTTTTTTTCCCAATAATAATTCAGATTTTATAGTACAAAAACTCAAATTTTTTAAGTTTTTGGCATTCAGGCTTTTATAAATAACCCTCTTAATGTCTTTGATATCCTTATAAGATAATTTCTGCTATAGCCCTACAGGCCTATTATGAACTAAAAGGGGCTCTAACAAGAGGTAGGGGTTCTCAACTGTAAAAAAAAGTCTAAAGACCAAGATCTTAACAGAATAAGTATCTTTAGCCTAATTATGGGTATTAAATGACAAATAATTTCTGCACTTTTTCACTTCCTGTTCAGCAGTAAAGAGAATCATAACCAATCCAACCCTGCTGAATAATTTAGGATATGTTATCTTAACTGTCTATAAGAAAAATGCTGCATAAGTTAAGTATGTATATTATGAAGTACTTTTTTGTCACAAGGATGTTAACTTTGTTTTCTTTTAATATTGCAGACAATTTCCATGCAGCTCTGGTACTAGAAGCAACAAGAAGGAGCTCAGACAGCCATCCCGGAGAGGTGTGTATTGCTTTTAATTTGGGCTCTTGCTATGTTGGGAGACTTTCAACTTCAGTCTTAAAGTCATCTAACTGGTAATTATAATCTTGAACAAATCATCTTTTATCTTTGGCCCCTGGGCGCTTTAGAACTAATAATCTTGTTGGAATGCTAGAGATTAAAAAAGGAGGACAAGTAGCACATTTTGCAATACTTGAGTGATTTGTTACTAAAAGATCAGTAACAATTGCTCTTATTTGAAAGACCATGTGATATCAATCACTGAGGGGCATGTTAATGTCTTTGTACTGTAGTACAAGGGGTGATAACCATTTACATGCTATGTTTCATCAACCAGAAAGACTATTTTACTTTCTGGGTTCAGGTGGTAGTTTTTGGTTTTAATTTATGTTTGTAAATATTGTATTTTATATAGTGAACTTACTGTACTGGGCCAGAGCTTCATCAGACCTATAGCTTTAATAATCCATGCATATTTCTCAACAGCTCCCCATCCTGTTAGGCTTTCCTTTAAGAGTCACAAAAATAGACTGCTGTTGAGTAACCAAGCTTATGGGGTGTGATAAATGAAGATAATAAATCAGAACATTAGCAAATAATAAGTAATTTCTTTCATGGAAGGGGATGCTACAGGGATGATTATCAGTTATAATGCACAATGTATTTGTTTCTGATGAATAGTAAAGATGAAAAAAAGAGGAGCTGCTGGGGTATATTTGGAGGAACAGATCTTCACTGCTAGCGGGTTAGGGCTGTTGCAGATACCCAAACATAAATTACAAGTACAGCAAGACTACCTCCTTGTACCCAAACATAAACATCTGGAAATAGGACAATAAAGGTGGCCATACATGGGCCGATAAAAGCTGCCGACAGACCAAGTCAGCAGCTTATTTGCCCGTGTATGGGACCCTCCGACGGGCTTCACCGATCGATATCTGGCCGAAAGTCAGCCAGATGTCGATCTGTTTGTTGATGCGGTCCCGCGATCCGACCACCCGTATGGCCTCCATTATGATCCGCTCGTTGGGCCCTAGGGCCCACGATCGGATCATCCCGATATCACCCACCTCTACGTGTATGGCCACCTTAAGTTCAATCAAATAGGAATAACCTTCCCTGTCTCTTACCTTGTGTTTCCTTGGGAGATAGGGCATTCTCTCTCTCTCAAAAAGAATGAAATACTTTAGGTTTTTGTAATATATGTGCATATTTAGTCGACTGGCGACTAATCGCCTGTTCTTCTGGGCGACAATCTCCCCAAACTGCCTTCATGTCTTCCCTTCCTCACGAGGAAACTTCGGGCTACTCTGGAAACCGAAGAGCGGCGTGTGCTTAGTGCAGGCGACTTTTCATTATAGCGGAAGGGAAGACACGCAAAGGCAGTTCAGGAAGATCGTCGCCCCGGAAGAATACGTGATTATTCGCCAGATGAATAAATCCCCCCCGAATCTGCCAGTGTGTCACTACCCTAACAGAGTGATAGGCAAGTTGATATCACTCTCAACTAGGGCTGCCACCTCGCCGGTATTTTACTGGCCTAGCCGGTTAAAATGATGGTTGATCCACATGTTATTAATAGGGAATAAAGATAAATATATAGGCTGGTATTTTTTTCCAGAAAAGGTGGCAACCCTACTCTCAACCTCTCTCTGTCTAACTAGTGAAGCTACTGATAGTGTTCTTTCCCTTTGAGAGCTACAGCTCTCTTTTGATCTGTCTCCCTCTTTCAGATTGATAGGTCTCCCTGTAAAAGATTGATAGATGGGTCTCTGTTAAAATGGCTATTAGATCAACAGAGAGGAATCTGTCAGTAACAGAGGAGTATTTACCCCCGCCACTATCATGCTCTCTCTCTCTTTAACAGACAAATAGATGGGTACAGGTATCTCCCTCGCTACACCTGATAGATAGGGATGTCTCATTCTATACTAAACTCAAACATGCAGGTTTCTCTCTCTAACAGATTAACAGTATGTGTTATTTCTCTGTCTCTCTAACATACTGATAGGTATTTACATATATAGGGAGATGAAATGCTAATAGTTGGATCTATCCCCCCCCATATATAAGGAGAACTACCCACCATCCAACACTATTCAAATACTTTATGACAATCCCTCACCCAGCATTACCTATCTTCTCTCCATCTCTAATTCACTCTTTAGCTGCTTGCATTGTACATACTACATTGTCTAAACATTTATTGCAATGTAAATCTTTGGATAACTCTCAATGTGTTTGTAAAGGAAATTGGGTAAGAAAAAAAAACTTTATTGGGGCTTATGTGCTTCCATTACTCTCAGTTTGAACAGGTGCTTGTCAATGCATCTTGTGTACACTCCAAAAATCAACAGAGAAAGCAGAAACATAATCCCTTTCTCCCCACATCCAACTCCCCAGCACTCTCTGTATGGGACTGGTTCCTTCAGACTGGAAACAAAAATAAAATTAAGAGAAAGGGGTGGGTTTCAAAGTGCCACCATCAGACTCCCTTCCCTCCTCTCCCCAGAGGCGAGTCCTGGAAACTGAGCCTCCTGCAAAGCAGATTCTTAATTAGACTAAAGTAGATTAGTCATTATACTCCCACTCACTGGTCATTTATTCATCACCTTCATTTTAGTGGATTTGCACAGAACATTGACCTGCCATAAAGTAACAGCTGGTTTTATTGCTGGTTGCTACAAAGTGTCTGTGAACAGCACAGTCCACACAATATAACCTGTGATATAACAGTGCCAAATCCACTGTGGGGGGTGTAGGTGCACACCAGATAGGCAGAATTGAACCCCCTGGGGATCTTGAACCTGGGGCCAGCCCACTCTTTGAGTTTATTTTATGCTCTGGTATTTCCATGCTAACAGGCAGAAAACCAAGCACTCCAACTGCTACCTACATCCACAGGACTCCACAACCATATCTTCATATTGTTTGTAGACCACATTATTACCGGCATCAATATAAAGAATACTGATGGGAGTCAATTTGGTGGGCACACAACAGCTAGGAGGAGTAGAACCTGGGTTCATTGAGTTCATTAATGTTTGGATAATAGCATGGTTGGTGGGCTCTAGGTGAGACCGGAGGGGGAAATCGCAGACCCCTTCACAGTGATAAGCTTCGTATTCCAGGGGTGCAATTATCCAGTCATCCCACCCGAGCTCCTTGAAGTTGACATGGAGCGGCTTTTTGCTGCATCTCAGCCTGGATTTCCTTCCATGCCTTTTGCCGTGCCTGCTGTTGAAAGTTGTCCTTCTCCTTCTCCTAGTTTTAAAATGTAACCTTGCCTCCTTCTCCATGCCCTTTGAAGAATGAACTTGTTCTTTTAGTTCATTGTAGAGGTTCTTCTTGGAGGATTTGGTAAACACCACAAGGAGCGCTTTCTCCTGGTAGGATCTTGGCTTTCTGGCCAAACCCAAACTTCTCAGGTTGACCTCCAAGCCAGTGGTGTAAGAGATAGCTTTTAGCTCCAGACAGATCTGTTTCATCCCTAGGCTGATATCCTGTAGGCTTTTCCAGACATCAAATACTTGCCAGCCTCGTGAGGGGGTGTCCTTCAGGTTCAGGGTCCGAGAGTCCAGCTGTGCTTGGGAGGTGCATGATGTTACGTGCAGGTTATACAGGTCCAAAGGCACCTTGGCTGACTCCATGGGGGCTTTAAGAAATACCCTTAGTTCGGCCCCCACCAGTTCCTCTTTGTCTGACAGAGTGGAGACATCAAACAAGTACTTTTTTCTCTTTAAAGCCGGGGGAGAGAGATCGTCTGCAAGATAAAGAATAATTATACAGTCAGGATACAGGTGAGGATCTGGAAAATACCTCGTCTAGCCCAGGGTTTCCCAATCTCAACTTCCAGCTGTAATTCTACCACATCCTCCGTCATCTTCCAGAGTTGCTGAGGATGCTGGAATCTGTAGTTAAATACAACTGGAAGTTACAACTGTAGTTAAACAGAACCCATTCCTGTTAGAAGAAAGGAGGTTCAACCTAAATATTCAGAAGTAGTTTTTTACAGTGAGAGCTGTGAAGATGTGGAATTTTCTCCCTGAATCAGTTGTACAGGCTGATACATTAGATAGCTTTAAGAAGGGGTTGGATGGCTTTTTAGCAAGTGAGGGAATACAGGGATTGATCCAGGGACTAGTCTGATCCAGGGAGCAGCGATACGTTTTTCAAAGTTTTGCGAGCGACTTAGAAAAACGAAAAGGCGCAGGCGACTTTAGCGCTGGCGGGTGGCAAGCCATTCAGGGATATTAGACGCGGTGATTAGTCGCCTGGCGACTAATCTCCCTGAAATCTTCCCATGTGGCCTAAGTCTTAGAGAGTATAACCTAGCTGTTTTATTAACTATTTTGTTTACTATGGCCCATTATTTACTAAGATAACTGGGAATCTGTTCTAAATACAAGTGGCAGAATTCTAAAATCAATTCCATTGCAATAACACGTTTATGTCCTTCTGAATGGCACCCCAAGGCAGGCGATATGTCCTAGGTAGAGAGTTATCCTCTCCCCCACTTACTAAAATCCTATTCAGCATTCTGACAAACCTTTTGTGTTATGAAATATTCAGGGGGGTGTATAAAAGGGAAGCCTTCTGACACCAGTGTGTGGACACAGGGCAGGGAAAGCTGGTAAGAGCATGCAGAGTACACAGATGAGCCCTGAGGGTGGGGGGACAACAACCCTAAGGGTAGGGGCAGACAGGGAAAAGGAAATTCTCCCCGAATCTCCCTGTCTGTCCCTACCCTTAAGAAATGTTTCTGACCAGGACTATACACAGATCAGACTGCTAAAACAGTCCAAGCTTGTTTACTGTGGAGCAGGAGGGGGGCAGAGGGACCAGACACATATGGGGGTGTTCCACATTTACTAGACCATGTCCTATACACGCCATGGATATGCTGCAGTCACCAGAGGATACTGTAAATATGTTACACACAATTCATCATGAAAGAATGTAGGAGGGACTTGGCTGGTACACAGCACATCAACCAAGATTAATTAAGGGACAGGCAGAACCTGTGACTTAACCCTCTCTATACCAACAGTGTCCTCTTACATGTGTTGCATACCCATATATTTATATCACATTAAAAATCGAGAGGAAAGCATCAAATGTTATTGTTTGATCTATTTTAAACAATAAAAGCTTGAATGTTTTTATGTACCTAAAAATATATAGATTTTTCATTATCCCATCTCCTTAAACCCATACTAATTGTGTTTGTTTGCATATCAATTATTAGTGTATACACATGTAGGGACCCATAAGTAGCATGGCCCTTATGGCTTCCTCCCTTGCCTTACATTAGCTGCCTTCTATTGGACTAAAGTCCAGGTGGCTATAATGTATCCACTTATTGGTTATAGGTAGTGACCACCCCCCCTGCAGTGCTGTAATAAAAGTGCTTGCAGGGAGTGGCACTTCCTCTTTGGCCTGCAGCAGAGGAGAGGAGCAGTGCTCCATTGAGCCTGGGTGCCAACCGGGCCCCAGAGGCGCTCTACCCTAAAGGGACAGCACACCTTTAGAGGTACTACAAGTATTAAGTCGGGGAACAGGGCCCCGTGAACGAGGAATAGTCAGAGTTAGGATATTCCTGTAATAGCACTCTCTAGGAGAGGTGAGATAGATAGGAAAGAGAGAAAGGGCAGCTCAAAGCCCCATCAAGGAGGATAGTAGGGAGTAGCTCTCCCCCAGGCTCTACCTTGCCTGAAGTGAAGGGACCTCAGACATAGGGACTGCAGGAAGAGTATTTAACCCCTGAGTCACCTGAACCTGCTGGTGGGATCCGGACCACATGGGCAGTGATAACCTGGTTGGTGCAACTACAACTCCCATCCTGGTATCCTACCTGAGGGCATAAGCTACGCTGTACCTGTGCTAAGCATTGCTGCTATATTACCACTGTATGTGAGTATATGATACCCTGTGGATCTACATGTAAATAAACTGTTCTACTTGTTTGCACAAAGAACCCCTGGCGTCCAACAACCTTTATTACACACTATATGCAGTATCGAGTTGTAGTTCAACTACCTCACACGTGATTTTCCACATAGCGAAAGCCCTACCTGAGAGTGAAAGAGTCGCGTGTAACCAATGCTCTACCTATGCTAGTTTGGTTTGGTTAATTATAGCCAAGAAAGGGTTACACACAGTAGAAATTTGAGCTCCAAATTCTGATAACTTGATACATGTTCCCTGCCAAAGAATCTCCTCAATGTAAAGGCAAATCACGAGCACAGACAGTGTGTAATTGTATTCTATCAGTACCAATGAACCAACCTTAGCTTGTGAATTTATAGCCCTTCCATATTTGCTCTTTCAATTTATCCAGATGTTTAAAGAAAAATAAAACTTTCTCCTCTATATAAAAAAAAACAACAAAATATACGTATTTCAAAATATTTTTATCGTACACAATCATGAAATCTGCATTTACTCTACATTTAGTTAGAAATCTCAATAAATGGCAGTTTGCCAGAATAGATTAAGGTCAATTTCACATAAGGCTAAATAGTATTATAATTGTTGGGCATGGATGAAAGGAAACAGTTAAATAAATATCCGACAAAACGTGAATTTCAAGGGTTCCTGATTTCAATCGTAATTTTAAATTTGCATCAGTTGTTTGGTCCACTAAATGGCACAGAAAAAGACAACAACAAAGCTCTGGAAACAATTTATAATCCAGTATATAAAAAGTAATTATTCGTGTTACATAGCTGCAATATTGTTGCACAAAACTGTAACATGGGCTCACAAAATGCCCAGGTTTATTAGATGGTGCCTATTTTTCTGGTTTCAGTAAAGTTAATTTAAAATGAATGCTTTCTCGACTGTTTTGGACAGTTCTACAGAAAACAACAAGCATTCCTCAAATGATTGCTAGTGAGTTGGAGCTTCAAATAAAGCAGAATCAAACTGGAAAGGAAATGCATTTGTTTCGTCATTTTTGTAAGGGCAGGTCTAATTTTCCCCAAGTATCCATTTGATAGGAGTTTGTAACTCATAACAGATGTAAAATGTTTAAATACCCTCATGAACTCATGAAAAGTTTAACAAACAGCCAGCGATTTTATAAAATATGGGTTTAATCTTTTGGATGGAAAGCGCTAAAGAGCTTGTTACCTCCTTGTTGTCAGTATTGCACTGTACAGCACTGCCGAAAATGTTGGCGCTGTTTTTGTCGCAATGTTTTCTCACAAAAAAAAAAATCGAAATTATTGTTAATCGACTTCAGTGTGAATTGAACACTTCAACGGTGTCTATAGTATTGTACAGCATAACATTCAGTATTGAATACTTTATATGCTATGTGAGCAATGATTAGACATCATCAAGAGACCACCTAAAGTGTAGGCCCTTCTATATGATAAGCCCCACTCTATCTGCCCTCTGAAGCTATTGTAACTAGGAACCACTATTTTGGATTCAGCCGAACCCCCGAATCCTTCCCGAATTGTCCGAATACCGAACCAAATCCGAACCCTAATTTGCATATGCAAATTATGGGTGGGAAGGGGAAAACATTTTTTACTTCCTTGTTTTGAGCCAAAAAGTCACATGATTTTGGTTCGGCCAGGCAGAAGGATTCGGCTGAATCCAAATCCTGCTGAAAAAGGCTAAATCCTGGATTTGGTGCATCCCTAATGGTAACCCCATCCTGTTTCAATATATTATTAAATAATTAATATGATTTAACTGGTACATGGAAAAGCTCAGACCACATCTAAAAAAGGGCAATCATTATGGCCCTTCCTACTACCAAGATCTTGGCTTTCAGTTTAGTTCCAACCACACGGATTTTCGAATGCTCATCGAATGGTTCTAGGCTACCCTTTTCTTCGATCTTCGATCCTTCGACGATGATCGAATAACGAACGTTCGATCATTCGAATGAAATAGAATATTATACCGAAAAATTTGTACGATTCGAACGATCGAAGACTTCGATCGTACGAATGGTATTCGATCAGGATTTAGCCTCAGAAGCCTATGGGAGGGTTCCCATAGGCTTCTATTGCAATTAGGTAGGTTCAATCTGCCGAATTAGGCAGTTGAAGGATTTTAAAATTTGCAATCCTTCGATGATCGAATGATTGAATATTCGATCATTCTAATCCGTTCTAATGTATTCGATCATTCGGTATTCGATGATCGAAGAAGCCAAATCCTACGAAAAAATCGTACGATCGGAATTCGATCGAATTTCGATTAGTAAATGGGCCCCCTAAGTGTTAGTATATTGTCCATTTATTTGATTCTAACTCAAGACATCCCTTATTTTTAGGTTGAGGTTCCCACTATAACTGTGGTACTGGATTGGTCCAAACGAATTCTATAGAACACATAATACTATGTACAGGTATCTTCTTACTAATTACTGTATCTGTTTCATTGTTAATACGTCAGAAGTTATCCTGAGGTATATCCCCTTATCAGCCTGGGTACTGCGCTACCGCCATGAAGATGTCAAAGATAAGACAATTATATAGACAAAAGGCGATAGATATATAGCTATACAGATAAATAGATAGATAGAGAAAACCAAAAAATGCTAATTTGTATCACAATTTGTTTTTAAGAAAATGTATTTAATAAAAAAGAAAACTACATAAGCAAGGTTGCCTTCTTTTGATATTTTTGACATTCTCTGACCCTGATGAAGAACGCCTAGCGGTCGAAACACGTAGGGTTTTTTAATTTGCTTATGTAATTTTCTTTTTTTAAATACATTTTATTTAAAAGTGTTAGATCCAAATTTGCATTTTCCCACTGGATCCCACTGGATCAGCACCTCGCATGAGTGTGCACCTTCTTACTCCCCATAAAGATAAAAGAGAATAGATAGATAGATAGATAGATAGATAGATAGATAGATAGATAGATAGTCTGATATATACATGATAGATAGATAGATAGATAGATAGATAGATAGATAGATAGATAGATAGATAGATTACATAGATAGATCGATTACATAGATAGATAGATTACATCGATAGATTACATAGATAGATAGATAGATAGATAGATAGATAGATAGATAGATAGATAGATTACATAGATAGATAGATTACATAGATAGATTACATAGATAGATAGATAGATAGATAGATAGATAGATAGATAGACAGACAGACAGACAGACAGACAGACAGACAGACAGACAGACAGACAGACAGATAGATAGATAGATAGATAGATGAGCGAGAGAGAGAGAGAGAAGTTGTAGGGATAAAGATGATATTCGAATCGTTTATAGTAGCATTATGTGTGACTGTTCTTATTATCTCTGTGTTGTGTTATTCTTAACTACAATAACAATAAAGCAAGCACAAGCCGTTAGGGGCAGTCATTCTCCTGGTATGATCTCTTTATATATATTGGGCAACCTTTATCTCCCCAGTCCCACATCAGGAGGTACATTTTGACATTTTTCTTCTCTCCCCTGAGTGGACATTACTTTGTATGAACCTTCAGCAAGTCTTTGTCCAACAAGTGAGCAAGGTTTGCCTATATCTCACATTAACAAAGGGGTCCCCAACATTTTTTTTACCAGTGAGCCACATTCAGATATAAAAACAGTTATTTTACATCTGAATAAAGCCCCTGTGGGTGCCAAATAAGGGCTGTGTTTGGCTATTTGGTAGCCCCTATGAAGACTGGTCAGCAGGGCGGCCATTAGAAATCACAGGCCCCCGTACAACAAAATTTTCACTCCACATCACAGTTAAAAGACCACACAGACATCAGTGCTAAAAAAGTAAACCCCCCCCACACACACACACACACAAAAGTTATAAAAAGCTATTGATGGTCAGGGCCTCCATTACAAGTTAAAAAAAATTGGGGCCCCAAAAATATTTTTTAAAAAACATTGGTGGCAGGGCCCCCCTTACAACTTAAAAAAAAAAATTGGGGCCCCAAAAATATTTTTTATAAAAACACTGCTGACAGGGCCCCCTTACAAGTTAAAAAAAAATTTGGGCCCTAAAAAATGTTTTTTAAGCACGCAGGTGCCTAGAGAGTATTAAAATAAGACATTGGTGGCCAGGGGGTTAAAAAAAAAAACAAACCCCACATTGGTGTCAGTAAAATTGAACTTGGGGCTTCAGGACTTCAGTGTCGGCTCCTTTCGTGACTTCGGGACAGCTACGGCGCTTATAAGGGGGGCCCGGCTCTCTCTAAAAATGTGGCACTGCCGGGCCCCTCTTCAGCCCCCACCTGATGGCGGCCCTGCAGGTCTGGCAGCCTACAGGAGGCTTTGTGTGGCAGTACACCTGGGCTTTAAGCAACCAAAACTTGCCACCAAGCCTGAAATTCAAAAATAAGCACCTGCTTTGATGCTACTGGGAGCAACATCCAGGCCCGGACTGGTAATCTGTGGGTTAGGGCAAATGCCAGATGGGCTGCTATAAGTTACCATAGAAAGTCACAATTTAGTGGGCTGGTGGGGGCTGTTTGGGCCTCTAAGTGGGATGATTGGGCCTCTGTGTACCTGAAATGCCAGGGCCTATTTTAATTCTCAGTCCAGCACTGGCAACATCCAAGGGGTTGGAGAGCAACATGTTGCCCGTGAGCCACTGGTTGATGATCACTGCATTAACTGAATACCAGATGCTAAACTTAAGTGTCCCATTGCAATTAGCAAACACAGTTACAGTTCTTTACAGCAGTGAGTAACAACACTTGATGCGTTTGAATGTTGCATACTGCATTGTCTATATCGGATGTTATCATAAGCAGACAGATCCTAGCCCTGGGCAATACTAACGCCCATGATGAAGTTTACGCTAAACTGTCACTCCAGAGGCTCCCTCTGGGGGAATGGGCTCATTTCACTGGTTAGCAGATCATGAAAAGGTGACTAAGCAGTGGGGTCGATAAAGGCCACAAACGTTTCCTTTTTCATAGGAGACCGAGCACTGGGCACTTGGCCAACTCATCAGCGTTCAAATCTTTAACTCAAATTATACCAAAACCGCACTTTCAGGAATAATTTGCCAGTAAAGGAAGCTGTTTCCAACCACATGTAAAGAGCAACACCAGAAACCCCTGTGTTAACAGATCCCATGAAATCTACTGCCTGCAATCACTGGCCATTTAAAATATATATCTACGTATATAAATATTCGAAGAAAAGGGTCCGCACTCTCAGGACTTAAAATGAATACATATTTATTAATAACACAGACTAACGTTTCGGCCTCTCCGAGGCCTTTCTCAAAGTAACAAACAAACAACAAGAAATGCTTTATATACCCATGGTGGCGGGAAAACTGAATTGACTGACATAACAATTATGTCGTCATTGCATATGCCCCCTAGTCTGGTACAACACCCACAAGTAGTAAAAACACTCCCCATTGGGATACGGTCCCCATTAACACAAAAAATAAATACTACACTGACACACATCCATGTTAAGAATGCCCCTATGTGGCTATAGGACACTGCACCCAGGCAAGCTGTACTAATTGACGAGAGTGCCGACTTTTCCCAAGTTTCTATGTATATAAATAAATATATGCAATATATTTATTTCTATCAATGTAGAACGGGCAATGCAACGCAACCCAGGAAGAATCCTTATTCTTGATACTGGACAATCATGTCCACGAAACAAGTAACGCAGACTCTGTAGTACTAGCACCACAAATATAGGTACATGAGACAAAAGCATGGTATAACTGCTCCATGCAAGTAGGTACATGAGCAGATCAAGAGGATCCAGCCCTTTACACAAAGCCTGTAGTTATATGAGACAAGATAATGATAGCACAGGTCCTACATCAAAAACAATATCATTGTTGTGATGCTACTGCCCAATACATGCAGGGGCATGAGACAAGAAGATGAAAGCCCTGCTCCATACACACCAGTATAAGAGAAGATTAGGCTAGTACTATTTAAGTACAAGTTTAGGAGACAAGAGGATAATATTGTTCTTCCATACACGATTACAAAAGGTATAATGATAGTGCCCCATATACAAGCAGCCAGGTGTATGTGACAAGAGGATAGCACTGTCATCTCTCAGTTACCTGTAGGTGGATAAGACCCCCTGCAAGCGCATGAGATAAAATGACTCGCGAGGCAATTTTGAGCGACTTTTAAAATCGCGCCGCTGCGTGTGAACAAGCGCAGGCGACTTTACGCCTAGTGAGTGCACAGCGCTGACTAGCTATTCGGGGAGATTCGGGGGAGCTTAGTCGTGGCGAGAAGTCGCCAGGCAACAGATCTCCCCCGGATCTCCCCGTCTGGCCTTGCCCTTAAGAGTGATTGAAGTTTATCAGAGCACAAGTCACATGACTTGGGGCAGCTGGGAAATTGACAATATGCCAAGCCCCATGTCAGATTTCAAAATGAAATGTAAAAAAAATCTGTTTGCCCTTTTGAGAAATAGATTTTAATGCAGAATTCTACTGGAGCAGCACTATTAACTGATGCATTTGGAAACAAACATTTTTTCCCATGACAGTATCCCTTTAACCTCCTGGCAGATGTTAAACAATCACTAGTATTAGAAGTATACTCATTTCAATGCATTGCACACTCTGTCCAATGCCAGAAATCAGGATGCAAATGGACTGGTCCTTGATTGGTTCTCTTGACATCATCTAAGACTGTATGTACATATATATATATATATATATATATATATATATATATATATATATATATATATATATATATATATATATATATATATATATATATATATATATATCACCATTTACAATACATCCACTGCCTAATGCTGTTCACTAAGGGTTAACCCACACACTTAAAAATATGGGAGTGGTTTGGTGATGTTTCTCTGGTGTGTGAGTCTATATAAGATTGTTATCTTGATAAAGGTCCCTGTGAGGACCGAAACATCGAATAAAAGAAGCATATTTGGATGAATAATTCCTGGTGTGCGTCAGCATTTTTATATGGATATACAGTTTTACTGAACAGCACCCAGGTAATTGCCTTCTAAGTGTGTGCCTAAGCCTTTATATGCATATTACCTATATATATATGCATACAGCCTACAAACATTATTGGCATATATATAGGTGTGTGTGTATATATATATATATATATATATATATATATATATATCCATCTGTAATTCTGGACAGCACCTCATCAATCCATTATATTATGCCCTTGTGCAAGGTGATATTAAATGTAGAAAAACAATAGAAACCAGCACAAAGGGTCTTATGGTGAAAAAAATCTTGTTAGTTTTATTTTCTCATGTGCAAAAATAAGAAAATATTCTTATGAGAAAATAAAACTAACAAGATTTTTTTCACCATAAGATATCGGACTGAGATGTAAACTTGTTTGAAAAATAAAAGCAACTTGCTTCACTTCTATCACAGTGAGTGCTGACCCTCCATACACTATTTATGCAACTTGATCGTGCACCACTCGCATCATATTGTTTTGAGTGTCGGTTTGGTCGTCTGGTCTGCATTAGAGCTTTGTATAAAGGCTCAGACAAATCGAATACAAGGTCTCCAAATAATTAACAGTAGAGAATTCCCATCTTGCCCATTAAAATATCTCCCTCCTTATATTTCATCCCCCCCCCCTGCCAACCACAACATTTCTTGGGCAAAGCTACCGAATGCATTATTGCACTGATCCCCCTCCCAGCCTTCCCCACCACCGAGGAAATGTGCTGCTTGTAAACGAAAAATCCACTTTTTATTTCTACAAATACAAACAAAACTCTCAATATTTTACACGGGGATCTCTTTTGAATCATTTTAAATCTGCGCAACAATCTTTCAGAGGAAATGTTTCTCAGCCCCAGCACTGACAGGAGTGAACACTTCGTAGAAAAAAAATGTGATCTAATTATATATTAAATTTACAACATAATCTCTTATATATAAAAGCATCTTTCATTAGGCAAAAATGTCTCTGGGCAAGACAAGCCCATCACAGTTTATGTGAGGAGTATTTCCATAAACAAAAAGCGCAGTCAGTTTGCCCCGAGTTTCTTTTAATCTTTTCTTGATATGTGGCTCGAAGATCAGCGCCGTTTTAAAATAAAAATGTCTAATAAATCGCTTCCTTATTTTTCTTGTCTCGATTGCCCCCAGTTTCTAATACAAATAACATGACATCGCCAGGGGACGCAAATGTTACGCAATGTAACACATTTTTTTTTAATACTGATCATGAAAATACGGCGCTATTATTGCCCCACTTCTGATTGTTTATATAAGTATGCGAACCAGGAACAATAAAGTTATCAGCAGCATTATATAGTTATGATAAGGAGAAGGAATTAGTACTACACTAAATCCTAGCCAGGTCTTTGCTTTTTTTTCTGTTGCCCCCGGAGATCCGGTACTGGGGGTCCTGAGCACCATCTGCGTTTTAATGAGTTACTTCATGTGCCAAAAGTAATTTTCTTACAGCCCTTCTGTCTGATCTTGTAACCATAACAAGATGAGGCACAGACATCCCCTATTTCCCTTTCACTAGTTTCATCTTTAATGGAGAAAAAGTAAACAAAAACAAGCATTTTGCCCCCAAAAAAAAGATTGATAATTGCTAAAGAGCAAACGAAGCAAGTACGGACGAAAGATTCCCTTGCTTTGCTGAGTTTGGAAAGGAGCAGATTTTGGGTGTGGAACTTGCTGGTAAACTTGATATCCAAAACAATATTTTCATGAATAATTCGGGTTTACAAATATGTTTGTATTCATGCGTGTGTTTATGTTCCAAACACTGTATTTCGTTCAGCATTTCCTACAGATAAATATAAAACAGACAATATTGTATGTAAGGGCCAGAGTCGGCCCCATTTAAGGAAAAGTTTGCCTTGAAATTAATTCTTTATAGGAAGGGGACACTTGCTTTTAAGGCAGTTTGCATTTAATCTCCATTTTAGGGGTACTTTTTTAGGCATTTCTTTCTGGTTACTAGGGATTGCAACCCCTAGAGACCAGGCAATTTTTGGAAATTGTAACTGAAGCTGAATAGGACAGGGCATAAAGCTGCACACACACAACCATCACAATCATACAGATATTTGGTTGCCGGGGGTCACTGATCTTAGCAACCACAAAGTATGTTAAAGGAGACATATTGTGTAAAAAATAAGAAGGTACCAGTGCATTATACTGATTTAGATACAGTATAGGAGAATTGTGCTTAAAAAAGTAGTGTTTCAGTCTGATTTATTGAATATTTCTGCAAAAAGACAAATAATCCCTCCCTTCCCTTCCAGTCCTGCTCCCTGAAGTCCAGACTGTGTGTGTGTGTGTGTGTGTGTGTGTGTGTGGGGGGGGGGTGATAGGAAACTGCCACCTGTATGTGCTTGTGTGACTGCAGGGCTGTGATTGGCTGTCCCCCTCCTAATGCGTTTCTAGCAGGGACCATTAGGACATGCCAACCCCTCATTTCAACCACAGACAGGGGCCAGAGAATATCTATAGGGAGCTCTGATAAAGGGAGATTTTTAAAGATAATTTGTAGCACCATGTAAAAGCAACACCAACTATTACTAATAATTGCCTGCAAAATTAGTTTTTTTATGTATCCTTCATGTCTCCTTTAAATTGTATTATATGGAAAGGCAGAGCAAAAATGCATTAAAAGGTGAATAAAGTATAACATTGAGAGTTGGACGTTATTTTTTAAACACAGTTTAGTCCGAGCAACAAACGGAGGAAAATAGGTTAATATTTTGTAGCATTAGGTCCTTTTTCGTTTGATGTGAACTGACCCATTTCAATCCAACATTTTTTTCTGGCAGCCAAGAAGAAATGCTTGGGGGGGGGGTCTTTCTGCTGAAAAATGAAATTTATCTAATTGAGGCTAATCTGTCTGTAAATGAATTGACAGCTCTGATCCAGAGAAAGAAGGAAAAAGGCAGCAATTAACAGGGATGTGGCTCCTGTAAGAGGCAGCAGAAGCTTCCCTTGAAGTGGCTGGGGATAATGCCATTGGCTGGTGCTGTTCTTTATGGAAGACTGGGCAATATTTGATATGTTATGGCATGAACACTCAATTAGATCATGGGCTCAGCCAGTCCAATCAGTAGCTTGATGCTAAGGGAAAGTCTGAAGGTCCAGAGCAAGGTCACAGCCTGTGACACATCAAATCAAAATCAAAGGGAAAGTGAGGCTGGCCCTTCATCAGTCCAGGAGGGATTTTATTCAAACTAAAAATGAAAATCACCAAAGGAAAAAAAAAAAAAGAAATAAACTGTCCCTCTGTGAGCAGGCGCTGCCATGCAGCAAATTGAGTTCAATCTCATTTGAGTGCCAGAAGGTTACACAAGGCATTGCTGCTTATTCTTTCTGCTAAAGATCTAATTTGATGGTGGTGAGTCCTGATTTCCCCCATCACTAAAGGTTCAGTTGCACTAGAAATCCTGCCCTGTATTTTATTTACCAAAAACTTTGGCACATTTTTTTTTTATATATATCAGAACACCCTTTTTCTTAATTGCTTAATTTGCCAGCCAGCATGCTGAATATTGCCTAAAAAAGAGGAGTTATTGAAGAAAAAAACCTAACCTGGATAGACCCCGCCCCCAGCCTAGTTTCCCTCCAGGGCAAATGCCCCTAATTTTGACGTGAAACCCATGTCGTAGTTATAACGTCAGAGATATTTGTCATGACTTAAGGGGTTGTTCACCTTTGCATTAACTTTTATTACAACAAAGAGAGTGATAATCTGAGACAAATTGCAACAGTTTTTCATTTTTTATTATATGTGGTTTTTGAGTTATGTGGCTTTTTATTCAGCAGCTCTCCAGTTTCTGCTATCTGGTTGCTAAAATCAGCCATGCACTGATTTGAACAAGAGACTGGAATGTAAACAGGAGATGGTCTAAATAAAAAAATAGTTCTAAAAATGATCAATAACAATAAATCTGTAGCCTTACAGAGCATTTGTTTACAAGATGGGGTCAGTGACCCCCGTTTGAAAGCTGGAAAGAATCAGAAAAGGAAGGCAAATAACCTACAAACTGTAAAAAAAATTAAAATGAAGACCAATTGAAACGTTTGTTAGAATCAGGTATTCTATAACATACTAAAAGTTAAATTAAAGGTGAACTACCCCTTTAACAACCCCCTACAGACTGCAACTTTATGCACATGTACCTGCCACAGCAGACAGGGGGTGCTGGACTGGGGCAGGAATAATAATTACATAAAAGAGAAATGCTCAGCTTATCCATAAACAGAGGCTGACCCTGCAGCTGAACTACAATTCCCAGCAATCCCAGACAGAAAAACAACAAGACAGAGATTTCTTTCTGTTAAAACACTGCGACCCCAGAACCCCCAATTTATTTAGTAAAAAAAGGGCCACTTTGCAATGAAGGGGAACCATACAGAGCAACTTCTTTTTACCTTTGTGGTTTTCTATAGATCAAAAAGGAAAGCCCTTTGGCCAAACAAGTCTCAACTGTGTTGTTTTATTGAAGCTGCGACTTAATAACCAGCTCCTAGAACTACAAAGAAGCCATGTGGCTTTTCAAAGCCGAGTCTTGTTCTAAAATTCAACATAAATATAGTATATAGTTAATTTGCCCTTGAGAGCTCTCAACAGCAATGATCCCCACTGGTCCAGCGCACCCATAGCAGGTAGCACAGGGCAGGTCCCACTGTGGGGGGAGGCGGGGAGAATGGGACAGTCCATGTATTTAACCTTCTCATTAGGGGGGCTGTTAATTAGTCGCCACATAATGGCTTGAAAACAAACAAACACAAAAACGTGGAAACAAAAAGGGGAAAAAGCTTGAACATCACAAAGGTAGATTTCCAGTCTAATTTCCAGCAGCCTCCAGCCAACCCCTTTGCCCCCCTAAAATAAGTATGGGAGGTGGGGGGGCTCCACACAATCACATATTATTGTATTCCTTCCCAGAAGAAGCGATGTGTAACACAAACACACACACAGCTTATACAAACCCCAGTGTCACTGATAAGATAGAACTTAGTCAGTAAATGTTTATCCTTATTTGTATTTGCTTTTTATCAGGACAAGATAAAATAAAGCTTCTCTCGCTTATAAACCGGATCAGACAATCACTGAGCAAATTGCCCTTCCACTAAATGCATTGTCTTCACATATTGGCAGAGCACCCACATTGGCACAATCCAAACTCCCAATTCTTCTGCCAATAATACAATTTCCTTACATTTTATTTCAGTATAGAGATTCCCACAGGGCTAGTGCTGAGCTGGAGGTATAAAACACAGGCCAGGGGAATACCGGCTTGGGCAAGTATACCGTCCAGCTGGGTCGCATTATTTTTCAATGGGGGCTTCAGAAAGAACCTGGATTTCTTTTCATTTCTATCTGCAGGAAATGCGTTGCGCAATATGTTGGCGCTCTGTAAATATATGTTTATAATAATGTTAATAACGTGTCTTTATGTCTCTCTGTCTTTCTATTTATTTATCTATCTATGTATGTACCTGCTATGTGCCAGTGGGTCGGGGTATAGATGGTGCATGAGGAGGCACAGAGGGGGCGGTGGGAATGGGCAGGGGCACTGGGGAGGCACATGGAGCAGAAAGTGCATAGAAAGGCACAGTTCAGTTGTGCAGAAGGGGCACTGAGAATCAAGATTCGCAGTTCACCAATGGGCAGAGAGAGGCACAGTTCACACAATGTAAAGGGAGAGCTGGGGAAAAAGTTCATCTAGTGTGCAGTCGAAACGGTGGGGACACAGTTCACCCAGTGAGTAGGTTGTTAGGGCACAGTTCACCCATTGAGTAGGTTGTTAGGGCACAGTTCACCCAGTGAGTAGGTTGTTAGGGCACAGTTCACCCATTGAGTAGGTTGTTAGGACACAGTTCACCCATTGAGTAGGTTGTTAGGGCACAGTTCACCCAGTGAGTAGGTTGTTAGGGCACAGTTCAATCTATGGAGACGGGGCAATGGATGGCAGGGGGTACCTAGTGGGTAAAGCTGAGGCAGGGGCAGAAGGCACTGTACACCCAGTGGATAGGTTGAGCAGTGAGAGACCCTAGTGCCCATGTTTGATCCCAGCCAACGTACCCGGTGCCAGGCAGTGGCATGGATAGTTCCCCAAATGCCCAGCCCTACTCTACAGGAGACTCGCATGCAGAGACAAGGGGCACTCACCTCTCCGCCTATCCACAAAGCTACTGATGGTGTTGGCAGACTTAGAGGACTGGAAGAAGCTGGCATTAATCCCCAGTTTCTCTGCAGCAGAGAAAGTCGTGTAAATCGACAGCATATACTCATGTGGCACCACCACGGGCACAGTTCGGGGCAACAAGTGGCTGCCAGCAGGGTTTGATGAGACTTTGCTCTCCCTGCGCTGCCTTCTTAGCGCCCTGGGCTGCAGCGCAGAATTGATGGACGCCTGCTGGATACAAGGAATTTCCCAGAGAAGGAAGAAGAAAAGCAACAGGGAGACGGGCAGATGGCTCCTGTATGTATCCATGTATGTAACCAGCACAGGCTGCTCTGTGCGCGCTGGGTTCCAGGAGAGGTTTGCGCAGTGGTGCACGAGCAGTACGGTCCTTCCAATGCGCTTCTCGCTGAAGCTCTGATGCAGGGAGAGCAAGGGGAGCCGAAACCAGACTCGGGCACGCCCCCTGGTGCACGCCCTGTGGCTGCAAGCGTGGTCAGGGTCTGCCTGTGCTGCTAGAGAGGTCAGCGACTCTGCGGCGGACATATAGGGATAATCGAATGGGCGCACTCCCACGCACACGGCGTACTCAGCTTCTACAAATAGTATAATCATAAAGTTTTTGTTTGATGACTTGTCTTTTATGGTCTGTCCAATATGGGTCCCTACTGCTGTTGCTGAACTACCAATTTCATTGTAGACAGGCGAAGGTCTTGTGCTGGGCTTGCCTGGCATAGTTGAAGAAGCAGCTACCAACTCGGGCTGAAATGAATCCACATTCCTCATACTGTATGATTGGCTAGCTCCAAACGAGCATCTTGTAAGCATCTCAGTGTCAGCGATTCGATTAACATCTATGTCTTAAATTACAAGAACTCACCAATATACTCACCCCATTCCCTTTTAGCACTTATGGATGGGGTCTGGGTGAAAATTCACAATGAAGAGTAATTTAAATAAGTGTAGTGTGGCTTTGTATAGCCCTTAAATGGGAGGATTTGTTATGTTACAATAGAACCAGCTTTTTTTGGCAAGCACGTATTGGGCACACTAGTAATGAATGGTGAAAAAAAATCGTATTCTGTGTAGTTCCTCAGGGTGCCATTATAAGCCTCTCCCCAGGGTGCAGCAAGACTGCTAGACATCATAGAATGGGAGAGGGGCATATTAGAGACTGGGCAATTCTTTCATTTACACATCCTATTGCACTAGGAGATCATTCATGTTTAACTGTTTCAATACTGACGGGCTCATCTTCATGAATCTAGGGCAGTGGTCCTCAAACTTGGCCCTCCAGCTGTTAAGGAACTACAAGTCCCACAATGCATTTGCCTGACTGTGGCTGTCAGACTCCATCATTGCATTGTGGGACTTGCAGTTCCTTAACAGCTGGAGGGCCAAGTTTGAGGACCACTGATCTAGGGATTAATCAGTGTCAGGCCAAGATCCGCTTTAGTTCTTGCAGTTCTGATCATTGGAAGTGTTGGCAAAAATGAAAAGATCAACTTGTACAGGGCCCATTATATCTGCTTAGGAGCATCAAACAGGGTACAACTTTAAGATGTGGTCGAACCAGCACTAAATCAAATGAGCATGGACATTAGGTTTTTTCTTGCCCAAAGGGTCTGGTATTAGTGTAGGGCCAGGTGGGGAACATACTAACATTCACACAGAGTTCTGGAATGCAGCTACTTTAACACTGACTGCAAGTCCAAACATAGTACATTCAGATTCAGGCCAGAATTTGTGGAAAGGCCGCAAAGGCCCAGGATTAGGGGGGCAGAACAGTGGCATAACAAGATATTATGGAGCCCCACAGCAATTTATTTTTCAGGCCCCCAAAAGGTTGACCTCTTTTTCCAATATATAATATTTAATATTGAAACTGAATATGAATTAGGGCTTGATGGGGCCCCTATACCGTCTGGGCCCCCTGCAGCAGGGTCTGCTTCCTCTGTAGTTATGCCCATTTGGCAGAATTTAGGGGCATGATGCTGCCCAGCTGCATTGAAATGGTTTAAAAGCACTGGGGACATGTGGGAGATTTGCTGGCTCTTGCAATCTCCTGTGCGCCAATCCCCATGCTCCTGACCCATCAATACGCATATGAAGGGGGGAGGGGAAGGAGGGTGATGAGTGGTCCTAGCCTAAGGGCGCCCTATATATAAATAAGCCCTGAGTACATTGACCATTGCCAGAGCTGGGCCAAGTAGCATTTGCACCCAAAGCAATACTACAAAATTGTACTTGAGCAGGCACCCTAAGCCCTATCCTATTTCTTCTGATAGGAGCATGGGCCCTGAGTTTTAGGTAAGTCGCTACAATTAATTGGGGGTGCCTAATGTTTGGCCCCACCAAGTGTCTCCAGCCTTTCCTTCCCCTTTACAGATAGCCATACACGGACCAATAAAAGCTGCTGACAGACAGAGTCGGCAGCTTATTGGCCTGTATATGGGGCTCTCCAACGGGCTTCCCTGATCGATATCTGGTCGAAAGTCGGCCAGATGCTGATTGGACAGGACTAAAAGTCCAGTTGGATCACGGCCGCATCTGTTTGTTGACGCAGTCCTGCAATACCACTGTTCTCAAGGTGGGCATATCGAGGGAGATCCACTCATTTGGCAACATTGCCAAACGAGCGGAACTCTCCATGTATGGCCACCTTAAGCCAGAGGTCTTCCGATTGTTTGGTACAGGGGACGTAGTAAGTTTACATTGCTATGAATTTATAAATGGTCTCAGGGATAGGCTTTAAATAAACACTGACCCTCATTTTTTTCCTTAACTGACCTGTCATATTGATACTCCCCAAAGTTTAGTAGTAACACTTTATAAGGCTTATGTGGTGGCCTGCCCCCTGCTGGAGCCTAAGGGAAGCTTATTGATAAGATGTAGGAATCGGTCCATGTCTAGTGAGATTCAGTAAAATGGCAGAGTGACAAGCAAGCATTTTGACCAAAGGCTCCATGCCTGTAAGAAATGGAGCTTTACATTCAATAATATTAGGAGCAGTGATGTGCAAAATTGAAAAAGTTTGTACCAGGGTAGAAATTGTCTCGCTTCCAGAGAGAGCCATAAAGTGACTAGGTTGTTTTTATTGCATGTACACGCACAATAGCCAGACAGCCAGCAGGGTTTGACACAACTAGAGGAAGAGAGAGTCTGTGTGTCCACCTGATGGGATTTGAAAAAGAACAACAATAACCCCTGCAAATAATTTACCATGCTATGCTGAAGGCACACCATGCTTTTCAACCAAACACGAGTGTTAGGGGAGTAGATACAGAGGAAGCAGACCCTGCAGCTGTGGTGGGTGGGAGACAGGAGGTATATGGGGCCCCATGAGGCCCTTATTAATGAGCAATTTCAACATATCTTGTCAAAACAGGACAACATGCCTCTTCTGCCTACTTATACTTTCGGCCCTGACCTCTTGATATGCTGGGGCAGGGTCTTAAAGTTGCTGCAGGGCCCAGTAACATCTACTTACTCCAGTGCTCATGAGTTAATGAAAGAACTGCTTCTGTCCTCCATAAGTCTGCAGTTATCATTGTGGGTAGTCCAAGCTCCACCATGACACACAGAAAGGTAATTCTCTCTCAGGTCCTTGGAGCCCTCGGAACCACTGACTAGGGTTGCCACCCTTTCCTGAAAAAAATACCGGCCTTCCTATATATTTATCTTTGTATCCTATTAATAACATTCAGTTCAGTTGTTTTCATATTGTTCCTAAGAAATAAAGACTTTTTAAATTACTTTCCATTATTTATTTTTTACTGTTTTTCCAAAATCTAAGTTTAAAGTTCTATATTCGTGTCTCTGGTGGTTCGTGTCTCTGGTGGTATCTTTATTGTATCATGGTGGGTAACATCATCGCCTTACGCGTTTCGGGAAAGCACTCCCTTAGTCATAGGCATGGCAGCATCTCTGGAGTATTAGCAACTATTGTATCAATTCTTACAGCTGGCTGTAATGAAACTTTGTCCCTGATAAGATAAGAAATGTATCAACAAAATGTATCAATAAAGAACAGTTTACAGAGCTGCTTAAGGTGAAAAAGTACACTTTAAACTTCAATAAACAGTCACACAAAGAAAATAGAGAGTAATTGGAAAAAGTTGTTATTTCTGGAGATCTATCTGAAAGCAAGTAGTTGTTTGAAGTTGAACAACCCCTTTAAAGCAGCATGCTTCAAGGTCATTTTAAAGGCATCTTCCTTTTATTTTTGGAGGTGTATAATGCAGTGGTAACTGATTGTACCATAGGGTTAATTTCTGAAAGTAAGTGCAGCATACAGAGTGAAATTTAGGGTGCAAGTCTCCATGTTTTTCACCCATAATGGAGTAATGTTTGCTAACAATTCCATAATAAATTGCAGGTGCATGGTGCCAATGTATCTGTTGCAAATGCACTAAAATTAGGGTCTACCTATATATAAATGTCTACCTATATATAAAATGTAAAAACATATATAATATATATTACCTATCCTCTTTGAGCAAATGAACTGTACCATCCCTATGACTATAGTGGAAAGAGCGTACTGCACTTTACCTTTAGTGTCACCTGCCAAATCTACTAAATTATAAATAGCATGCAATGACAATGTTATGAGAGATGTAAAAAAGGGTTTAGCTTCTAGTGTCTCTTTACAAGCCAAGGAAGAGCACCTGTAAAGACTAAAGATGGCCATAGATGTAAAGATTTTTAAAAGATCCAATCATCATCGTGAGACCACGATTGTACGAATTGTCCATCAACTAAAACGACCATTTCAGGTGATATTGCCAGCAAAACTGAAGGGTAGCTGCCTGCTTGACCCTGCAAACATAGACAGATTGCACTGGGAGAGATAAAGATTTTTTAACCTGGTAGATCAATTGTCTGGCAGATGTCGGCTGAAAAATTGTACGATGTACGATCGTTCGAATCCCACTAACCGAACGATAATTTGATGGATTGGTCGGACTGTACGGAAATGTCGTCCACCAAAGAAGAATCGTCGCGTCTATGGGGATGTTTAGGGGTAAATTTATCAAAGAGTGAAGTTCTGCAGTTCTTTCACCCTTTGATAAAAAAAAATACCCCTTCAAAAACCCTATAGAAATTAATGGAGAGCTGCAGAATTTCACTATAGTGGTGGAACTTCACTCTTAAAGGGCAAGGAAAGACAAAAAAATAAAATCCCATTTTTACTTTCTTTAATGAAAAAGAAATCTATCTCCAATATACTTTAATTAAAAAATGTGTACTGTTTTTATAAGAAACCTGACTGTATGCAGTGAAATTCTCCCTTCTTTTAGTGCTGTGGATAGGAATTGTCAGATGGTCCCTAACTTATGGCAGGGAAACAATCATACTTATGAACATTAGGGGGAGTCCCTGCCTTACTTACCAGCCATGCAGAACTCAAGCAGCTTTGTTTTTTGATTATTTATGACAATCCCTAGGAAGCCCAGATAACACTGAGCATGTGTATGTAGTCTTGGTCTTGCAAAGATGTATAACAAAGTTACAAGATGACAGCCCCCTGTGGCCAACTTTGAAAGCATAAATCATTTGTTTGATTAGGCTTGTGGTGCAGTAAGTTCATGTTTATGTTTAGTATACAAAATACAGCATTTCTAGACTTATTCTATTTTACACTTTACTTGCCTTTTAACTTTACTCTTTGATAAATATACCCTCAAATCTCCAATGAATCATGCCAAGTTTACGAGATCACCCATTCCGATTAAAAGAAAGGATGAAATATTCGCAAGGTTTTTTTTTTTACAGTGAGAGCTGTGAAGATGTGGAATTCTCTCCCTGAGTCAGTACAGGCTGATACATTAGATAGCTTTAAGAAGGGGTTGGATGGTGTTTAGCAAGTGAGGGAATACAGGGTTATGGAAGATAGCTCATAGTACAAGTTGATCCAGGGACTAGTCCGAAGGCAGTAACGGAACTAAGTGGGGGCGGGCCCTGGTGCGGGCCGTGCGGCCGGGCCCCCCCCAGACCTAGTCTGTGATTGTGATTGACGCGCCGCTGCAGCGATTCAAACCAGCTGCAGCGGCGCGAGACTGCCAGGGGGGGGCCCTGCAGGGTACGGGCCCTAGCCCAGTTGCACCCCCTGCTTCCCCGGTAGTTACGCCCTGTACGAAGGCCATCTTGGAGTCAGGAAGGTTTTTTTTGTTTGCCTTCCTCTGGATCAACTAGCAGTTAGGCAGGTTTAAATAAAGTTAAAAGCTTGAACTTGATGGACCTGTGTGTTTTTTCAACCTAACTTACTATGTTACTATGCCTTCATGCAGTATCTCTCCCACTGTAACTGCATTTGCAGCCCAATGTCTATTGTCTTGCACTCATTTATTCCTGGATGTAATTACAGCAATAAAAACTAAAGGGATGCTATCCTCCTCCCAATACTTCTGCTGTTTGCCTGCAATTGCTCAAAATACTATTTGTGCTGCAGCAAGAAGCAATCAGCTCTCGGCAGACTGGTCTTGCACTTTCCCTTGAACAGATGGGGGCAGCACTGTGCCATGCTGAGAATTGCATTTTGGCCATCACAGGGAACACTTTTTTTTAGCTTGATGAGTAACAAGGTGTAAATTTGTTCCAGTCTAGTGTAACACTGTTTTGATGGTAATACTGTACTCCAGCTACTCTGAGGTAGAGCACCTTTACATTCCAACCAGGTTCGGACTGAGAATTAAATTGGCCCTGGCATTTCAGGTACACAAAGGCCCAATCAGCTCACATAGCGGCCCAACCAGCCCCCCAGCCCACTAAATACTGACTTTCTATGGGACCAGTAGAAAAATAAAAACTGGATAAATAGATAGGCTGTGCAAAATAAAAAATGTTTCCAATATAGTTAGTCAGGGAAAAATGCAAACTATAAAGGCTGGAGTGACTGGATATCTAATATAATAGTCAGAATCCAACTTCCTGCTTTTCAGCTCTTTAACTTTGAGTTAGTCAGCGACTTGAAGGGGGGCCACATGGGACATAACAGTTCAGTGAGTTTGCAATTGATCCTAAGCATACAGCTCAGATTCAAAAGCAACAGTTATGGTCCGTGTGGCCCTCCCTCATGTCATTGATCCTGAGTCCTGAACACAAAATGCGGAAGTGCGGAGAAGTCCTGATGCAGCGAAACCTGAAGTCACGAAAGGAGCTGAAACTAAAGTCCTGAAGTGGCGAAAAGACCATAAGTCACAAAAACAGGCGAAACTGAAGTCCCGAAGCAACGAAAAGACTCTAAGTCGCGAAAGGAGGCTAAGTTGAAGTCCTAAAGCTACGCGTTCTACTGCCACCAATGTGGGTTTTTTGTTTTTTTTGATCCCCTGGCCACCAATGTATTATTTTAATACTCTATAGGCCCCTGCCACCAATGTTTTTTTTTTTTAATATTCTCTGGGCCCCCAATTTTTTTTTTAAATTGTACTTACTATGTACCTAAAATGCCAGGGCCTATTTTAATTCTCAGTCTGTACCTGGAGCCCTGACCATCAATAGCTTTTTATAATGTGTGTGTGGGGGGTTACCTTTTTTAGTGCTGATGTCTGTGGGGTCTTTTAACTATGGTGTAGAGTGAACGGGGTCTGGGGTGGGGCTTTGGAGCAGGGGGCCCCAAAAATTGTTTTTTACAGGACCCCATGATTTCTAATGGAGGCCCTGTTTCTGGATAAGGGGTTCTTCCTGAAATATGGATCTTTATATGTTAAGTCTACTAGAAAGTCATGTAAAAGGTATCAACAAGGATTAATTATATCTTAGTTTGGCTCAAGTACAAGGTAATTATTGCAGAGAAAGAAAATCATGTATTAAAATCACATTTTTAAGAATGTGGATTATTTGGATAAAATGGGGTCTTTGGGAGACAGCCTTTCTGTTACTCTGTGCATTCTGGATTACAAGTTTCCGGGTAAGGACAGCAAGTTTATCAGTTACAGCACTTTGGTGCATAAAGCATTTCTTTTGTATGTGCCAGTTGTACCAGATAAATCGTTCAAAAATTATTTTGCTGACAATTCAATAGCTCAGACCACCCACATTTCCACTAATAAAGCTTTTACCTCATCTACAAAACAGTACCTATTGTGGGCCAAGATTGTAATAACATATTAACAGGTGTGGTTACCCATAGCCAGGGCCATCAACAGGCAGTGTCAGGCAGGAGTCCTGCCCTTGGTTCCAACCAAGGAAGGGAATGTGGACAGCCTATCCATAAAATGATTGGTGTTTTGGTGGATCACGGGTGAGTCTGCAGATCAGGTATAGGAACATGCTGAAATACAGGGCCCCATGTTTCATTACAGAATTCATACCTGTAACAACTATAACCAACATCAGCCACCTGCAGGGAAGCAGCTATACGTGGGGGTACAATGATTGAGGATTTGGATATTTCTCCTCTGCTCCGATAGGGAGAACATAGTGTGTAAATGTGAAAGGGACTTTAGATTGTAAACTCCACTGGGGCATGGTGTGAATGAGTACTGTAAAGAGCAGCAGGATCTACACTATATTATACATTATTAAATGTTCAGAATGCATTGCATAGTCACTGCAAGACGCATTAAAAGACACTTTCCACCTCCATTTTTATAAAAACCCATTTAACATAAGACAAGGCCACTCCATTCATTCCCCCATCTGAAGAGACAATAAGAGACATCTTGGATCAAGCTCCTGCTGTGATGGAAAGAGCAGATACAAACAAACCCATAAGCCCCGAAGAATTAGTGTCATCAACATATTGTCAAAGGAGGAAAGAAGCAGTGTCAAGACATTTTACAGGTCCCAATCACTGTACGTGTAGTGTAGAAACCTAAACAGTATCTTGAACTCATGTAACACCCTTGCCAATTTCTCCAACTACCAACCAAATTTTCTGTTCAGCCAGCATGTGAATATTATTTATATATTTTAATATCTCAACAGTGGTCAAACCTCTAGAGAAGTCTATTTAAGAATTTTGATTTCATTAAAATCATTAGATAAATATAAAACCCATCAAAGCTTTTCTCTCTCCAGGGAATGTCACATGGAGTGATTCCAAACATTTTGTCACCCGTGAGGTTTCCAGTTTAGAGGATGTGCGATAAAATGCTTTGTGTTGGCCTCCATTTATTTACAGTCAAATGATTATTACATTTGCCAGAGGTTTTCAGCTCAAATCAACTTGAATATAAACTCTGGAGACCCACAGCAAATTCAGTGTGCTTTTATTTCTCCCACAACATGTTTCGGATACAAGTATCCTTCATCAGGTGCCCAGCACCCAGTTGATCTGGAAATTGCTGTGACTGGACCAGGCCACTACTCTGTTGAGGACACCATATACATTTTGTGAAGGACCACCAAGATTTTAAATAGACTTGTTTTCAGCTCAAACTTCAAATGAACCTACACTTGAAGTCAATTGCCATAGGAATGGGGACAATGCCAAGTCTCCCACCCACCAAGCATTCAGATAAAACTTCTAGATTTACCTTTTAATATATTTCTTTGGGCGGATAACTGACATAGCAACCATAAGTGTAGCCTTCCAGCACTTTAACAGTCTAGCTCACTGTATCCAGGCCTGGATTTGTGGAGAGGCCACCTAGGCCCGGGCCTAGGGCGGAAGGATCTTAGGGGGCGGCATGCTGAACAACCACACCCATATTGATTCTGAAATTTAAATTTCCATATGCAATTCCCATTGCTCCATCCCGATGATGAAAATTTGATCAAAAAAAAGGAGGGGACAGGGGTGACAAACGCCAGCTATCCAAGGGGCGCCAGCTATCCAAAAACTTCCAGTTAGGTCCTTTTCCCCTGGTATCTCCAACTTTGATTTTACACTATTAATGGTAAAATGAGTAAATGTATTAAATCCAAACACTATTTATATAAAGAGTACAGTCATATTTAAAGAGATCTCAATAAAATAAGAAAACGTAAAGAAACAGTTCGGAATAACATAAAAACTGGGTAAGTAGATAGGATGTGCAAAATAAAAATTGTTTCTAATATAATCAGTTAGGCAAAAATGTAATATTTAAAGGCTGGGCTGGATTTATCTAGCGGGAACCCCTACCTATTAATGGGGGGAGGTTTTTGTTCGATTACAGGTTCGGTTCTCCTTTAAAGGAACAGTTCAGTGTTAAAATAAAAAGTGGGCAAAATAAAAAATGTTTCTAATATAGTTAATAAAGGCAAAAATGTAATGTATAAAGACTGAAGTGATCGGATATCTTATATAACAGAACAGAACTTCCTACTTTTCAACTCTCTAACTCTGGGTTAGTCAGTGGGGGCCACATGGGACATAACTGTTTAGTGAGTTTGTTTTTGATCCTCAGCATTCAGCTCAGATTCAAAAGCAACAGTTATGACTTGTTTAGCCCCTCCTCAAGTCTCTCATTGGTTACTGCCTGGTAACCAATCAGTGGAAACCAAAAGAGCTGAAAAGCAGGAAGTAGTGTTCTGGCTATTATGTTACACATCCAGTCACTGCAGCCTTTATACATTACATTTTTGGCTAACTAACTATATTAGAAACATTTTTTATTTTGCACAGCCTATTTACCCAGTTTTTATTTTTATACTGAACAATTCCTTTAAAGTACAAGAATATTATACTACACATAAATTAATTTATATCACTTGTCTATCACAAGAGGCCACTCTAGTCCCTTTATAATGGCTTGTGTGTTGACAAACTCTCTGGCTAAGACTTGTTGATTAATATCAATATTGATTAATTATGTGGAATACACATAATACAAATACATAATGGTGTATGATGTTAATAATTAAGGCAATGCTAAGCAAAACTGAAATCTATGTCAAAAATTGGCAGTGAATTGTGAATGGTAGAGATGTTGATAAGGAGTTGGTTCAGCCCTACCTATTAGACCCATTCCATAGCACTGGGTTTCCTATTTCTCAAATTGTTCCCTAAACAAGTAGGAAATGTGAATCTTGGGACCTTGACACTCAGGTGGCCTCCACAAGCCATAAGGAGCTCACTGCCTCACAAACTAACATCTTTATTGTCGTTCTTTGTTGAACAAAGCTAAACAAAGACATCTCAGCAAGCAAACAGGGAACAGATTAGTAGCCATATAACAGTAATAAATACTGCTAGTAACAGGTATATCCTGAAGGAAGGCCATTGTATTAATCTATCTTATTGCAGGGGTCTGCTTCCTAATTCTCTTATCTAACTACACCCTTAGTAGAGCCCAAGGCTACATATATTGGCTGGGTATCTGCTGTGTCATTATGAACTCATATGGGCTACATTATGATTGCTAAATGCTACCAGTGCACTTATCCAGTCAGATCTCTGCATAGATATTCTTATTTGTGGTGAACTACATTAACAAATAACTGGTTGTTGCCAGAAATCGAACTGGTGCAACTTAGCCCTCCATATAAATTAATGAACCCCACGGAGTTCTCAACATATACAGACCTGGATTTGTGGAAAGGCCACAAAGGCCCAGGCTTAGGGATAGGGAAATGGGAGTTGGGGATGAGTGGTGGCCTATTTATAGATCCAGCCCTGGACCTGCCAAAATTATATATTGCGATGGTTGGGGCTTCAGTTTAGCCCTGTCCATTCCCAGTTATGCCCAGACACTTCCAAACCATTCACCAGAGACCCAAAAAACTTATGTTGAAAACAGTTAGTGGCTATGGGTAATAAAATATACAATGGCCTAGGCTCCCCTGATGTTTGTCCCTCTTTCCACTGAAAAGCCAGTCAGTCCCCAATCCTTTCACATTTGTACCTTAATGAAATCAGAATGCAATGGGAATTCCAGCCTGTTACATTAAGTAAACATGCATTATGTGGTTGCTCATCAGTTTGTTCAGGTGAACAAATAAGCCTAAAGTGTCATGTAAAGCCACACTGATTGGTTAGCCTGTATGCTAGTCTCCTAGTCACAGGTATGTCTTGCAGCAAGCTATAACGACAAGGCAATGATAAAGGAGTGATCTAGATAGATAGGCACCTCTGGAATCACAGCAGGTTTCCCAGGTGTGTATTAAAGTGGGTGTTAACCTTCCAACACCTTTCTCAGTTGACTTGGTTTCATACCATTCATAAGAAATAAATAATTTTTTCAGTTACTTTCAATTTTCTATTTGTGACCTTTTTTCTTATATTGAAACTTCTTATGTCTTTCTAAGGGTGGTGGCACACCTGGCGATTCGCCCAGTAATAAATCTCCTCTTCGGGCGACTTATCTCCCCGAAATGCCTTCCTGCCGTCTAGAATATGAATCGCTTGGACGGCACTCAGATCGCTTCGGTTTTCCAAAGTCGCCTGAAGTTTCCTTGTGAGTCGACTTCGGAAAATGAAGCAACCCGAGTGCCATCTCATCACGATTCACATTCTAGCCAGCAGGAAGGCATCTTGGGAGATTAGTCACCTGAACAAGAGGAGATTTATTGCTGGGCAAGTAATCTTCCTCGAATCGCCAGGTGTGCCACGACCCTTAAGCAGCGCACAGGGGGTCGGCGACTCTGCAACTGTTGATGCTAAATTGATACATTTGTTTGATACATTTCTTATCTCTGACCCTGCTGAGCAGAATCTCATAGGTTCATTAAAAGCAGCTGTTGAACTGATAAAATAGTTGCTAATATTACACAAGTGCTCCGGACAAATGTAGCAAGTAATGTAGCAAATTGTAACAGTTCAGAATCTGCACCTGGATCACTGAGATGCCAGGCTGAAACACCAGATATTAAACTTTAGATTTCAATTTTGGGGAAAATGGTAAAAAAAAAAAGTTGAAAAAATAAAAGACAGAAAAAAATATTTCTGAACTATTTGAAAACAACTGAACTGAAAAAAAGCTTTCGAAGGTAACCAACCCCTTTAAAGTGCATGACAAACTAGAATAGTACTTTTGCATTCTGCATGTTTTACAATGTTATGACACATTTTATAAACTAATAAGGAACACTATAATAGATTCTCATGTATCTCCTCTTATAAAAGCTTTCATCACACTGCAGGTCCCTGACAGATGACCCAGCCAGTCAGATTAAAGAAGACCATAAATAAAATAACACACCGCACAGAGTAGGTATAATATATAGGAGTATATATTGTATAGTACAGTATAGTAGGTGCACTTCCTTAGGACTAAATAGTCAAGTCAAGAGTGAGTTCATTGTCATTTCATCCATATACGTTTCTACTGTACACAGTGAAATGAAACAACCTTCCTCTAGGACCATGGTGCTACACACAACATAGAAGTACCGGACAAAAGACAAAAGGGCAAGACAGGACAACTACTGCAACTACTGCAAGACAGGACAGCATAGTGCAGGGACAGGACAAGACAGTGCACACTCAGCAGATGTAATATGTAAAGTAAATAATGCTAAACGTCAGACATGATGAGTGTATCATTGTGATAGTAGTAAGAACATGAGAAAGTGCAGATGTGCTCATAGAGAACAGTTGTATCCAATGGATATTTATTTATACAATGGCGTACAGAGGCTATGCAGTGCCTGTGTAATGTTGTGGATTATAATCAGGTCAGCTGGAGTGTGTGTGTGGGAGATCTGTCCGGTCCCTGAGTATTCAGGAGCCTTATGGCTTGGGGGAAGAAACTCTTACATAGTCTGGTAGTGAGGGCCCTAATGCTTAAGCTCCTGTTTCCAGATGGCAGGAGTGTGATCAGTGAGTGTGAGGGGTTTGTTGCTGGTGGCTTTACAGATGCAGCCAGTGGTGTAAATGTCTGTGATGGAAGGAAGAGAGACACCTATGATCTTCTCTCCGTCTTCACTATCCTCTCTAGGGTCTTACGCTCCATGACAGTGCAGTTCCCAGCCCAGACAGTGATACAGCTGCTCAGGATGCTCTAGATCAGTGCTGTCCAACTTCTGTGGTACCTAGGGTTGCCACCTTTAAAAAAAAAAAACAGCGGGCAGTGGTGGGAGCGGATCAAAGGGTGGGCAGTGACACAAAAGGGGTGGGCTGTGATGCAAAAAGGGGTGGAGTCACATGGTGTGCCGCAAAAGAGCACGGATCACAAGAAGATGGAGAGAAGACAAGTTTCCAGCAACGGAAACTTTGGGTATTACAAATTTACCAGCTACAACAGTGCAGTAAGCAGAGTATGGCACACACAAGAGACACTAGAAAAGCAGAGTTTGGTACACACATGTGGCACTTGGCAAGCAGAGCATGACACACAAGCAGGACTGGGCAAACAGAGTATGACACACACAAGCAGCAGTGGGCAAGCAGAGTATGACACACACAAGCAGCACTGGGCAAGTAGAGTATGGCACACACAAGCAGCAGTGGGCAAGCAGAGTATGGCACACACAAGCAGCACTGGGCAAACAGAGTATGACACACACAAGCAGCACTGAGAAAGCAGAGTATGACACAAAAGCAGCAGTGGGCAAGCAGAGTATGGCACACACAAGCAGCACTGGGCAAGCAGAGCATGACACATACAAGCAGGACTGGGCAAGCAGAGTATGACACATAAGCAGCAGTGGACAAGCAGAGTATGGCACACACAAGCAGCACTGGGCAAGCAGAGTATGGCACACACAAGCAGCACTAGAAAAGCAGAGTATGACACACTAGCAGCACTGGGGAAGCAGAGTATGACACATAAGCAGCACTGGGCAAGCAGAGTATGTCACACACGAGCGGCACTGAGCAAACAGAGTATGACACACACAAGTGGCATGGAATAAGCAGAGTATGACACAAACAAGCAGCATTGGGCAAGCAGAGTATGACACACACAAGCGGCACTAGTCAAGCAGAGTATTACACACAAGCACCACTAGACAAGCAGAGTATGACACACACAAGCAGCACTGGACAAGCAGAGTATGACACACACAAGCAGCACTGGACAAGCAGAGTATGGCACACACAAGCAGCACTGGACAAGCAGAGTATCCATCTCTATAAGGTTGTGGAAATGGATGGTGGGAGATGGGATTTTCTCAGCTTGCAAGCAAGTAGAGGCACTGTTGGGCTTTTTTGGCGAAGTAGCTGGTGTTGTGGGACCAGGTGAGGTTCTCTGCCAGGTGGACACCATGGAATTTGGTACTTTTGACAATCTCCACATTAGAGCCGTGGATGTACAGTGGCAGGTGGTCACTCCGAGTCTTCCTAAAGTCAGAAACCATCTCCTAGTACCGGTACCTAGTACCTCATCCACATGATGACAAACATTTATGCTTTGAGACTATTGTCATCAACATTGTGCATACTGACATATACTATAGTCTGCAGCCACAGTCTGTTCATCATAGGCGAGCATTCACTGGGTAATAAAGAATACTTTTTGTGCTTATCCACCCAGTGCAAAGTATCTAAGCAAGTATAAATATACAACAATAAATCCCAAACCTAGTGTGCCCCAATCCAAACAATCCGTTAGGTTCTCTTCCACCTTCAAATTCAACTGTCAAGGGAAGGATTGTTGTATTCCTCAAAAAAGGTTTTTGGGGGGGGGGGAAAGAAAGAAAAATATAGTGCAGCATTCTTAATTTGAAATATACACGTGTTTCAAGCGGATTCGGGGAACAGTGTGAAGGGAGAAACTTATTTTAGAGAACATGTGGGAGATAACTATTCGTGCAAAATATACAAAATATAATGTGTATCCACACGTTTAAAGTGCAAATGTTCCAGTGGTATATTATACTCATAGAACCCATATTATTATTTTGGCATGTAGACAAATCAGTAGCAGATCTGCAGGCTTTCAATGTTTATATTCCTTGTGGATAATAAAGTGTTGCATGTGCAGGAAAGTTTTACAATTTTAATAAATAAATAATTAAAAATACACTCATAAAAGTGCCTTTCTAAAAGCAAAGGGAGTGTCCGCAGCAGTAGTAGAAGTTTTTAGCATCTTTAAACCTCACCGCGTGAGTTCCCACTTTGTGTCCCCGTACTTCCGCAATGTTGTGTCACCGCTGACGCGTTTTCGCCTCATAGGCGAATTGTAAAACTTTCCTGCACAATTATTGTCCGCAAGGAATCTGAACATTGAAAGCCTGCAGATCTGCTACTGATTTGTCTACATGCCGAAATAATTTGTGGGTTCTGTGCGTATAACATACCACTGGAACATTTGCACTTTAAATGTGTGGGTACAGATTATATTTTATATATTTTGCATTACTACGGAAACGAATATTTATCTCCCACCTGTTCTCTAAAATAACTGATGGGTGAAAGTTTCTCCCTTCACACTGTTCCCTGAATGCGCTTGAAACACTGAAGGTGTATATTTCAAATTAAGAATGCTGCACTATATTTTTCTTTCTGTTTTTAACCACAAAAACCTCTTTTGAGGAATACAGCAATCCTTCCCTTGACAGTTAAAGGGCACCAATTATAACTAAAATCATTTACTAAGTAAATGTACAATGTGAAAGTTCAAGAGATCAGATTTTAAAAACAGTTAGAATTGTTTGTATAATTTAAATCCTCAGCTCACTATACCTTCTGCAAAATCTCCTCTATCTCCACTGCAGTTCTAGCTGAGGCA
>CM044442.1:119700915-119712182 GCA_024363595.1 Xenopus borealis | reverse complement strand
TTTGAAGTCCTGGATCATTGCTGCTATTGACAAGCTGAAACTTTAGGCTGGTGCCATAAGCTCAGTATATAAAATATGACATTTTTAGCCCTATATATTCAGGGGCAGGTCATATCTTGAAAACAGAACCATTTCATTCCCTCCCTCAAAGGGGGTTGTTCACCTTCCAAACACTTCTTTCAGTTCAGTTGTTTTCAGATTCTTCCCCATAAAAAACTTTTCTTTTTTTTCAATTACTTTCCATTATTTATATTTTACTGTTTTTCCAAAATCAAAGTTTAAAGTTGAATGTTGGTGTCAGACTCAGGTGCAGACTCTAAACGGATACAGTTTTGCAATATTGAGTTGATACATTTCACAGCAGCATCTCTGGAGTATTAGCAACTATTGTATCAATTCTAACAGCTGCCTGTAATGAAACTCAGAGACTATGCTCAGCAGGGATAAAGATAAGAAATAGATCAACTAAATGTATCCATTTAGAACAGTTTGGAGGTCAGCGACCCCCCCTCCCAGAGCTGCTTTAGAAATTGAAATATGAAATGGTCACACAGAAGATAGAAAAGTAATTTCTGGTGATCTGTCTGAAAACAACTAGTTGTTTGAAGGTGAACAACCCCTTTATTGGGCACTATTTGCACAATAGTATATTTCATGGGTGCTGGGGTATAGTAGTGAAAACATGATGGTAGCCACTCTATGAGTAGTCAGTACCTATCCTTGATTGTGCAGGGTAAGCTCTTAACAAAACAATCATTTCTTGATCACTGTATGATGACTAGTGATGGGCGAATCTCCCGAGATTCGTTTCACCGAAAAATTTGCGAAAAATTTGCGAAACGAGTTTTGACGCGCGTCACGTCAACTTTTCGGCGCGCGACTCGTTTTTTCGGCGAATTTTCGCCAAGCGAATTTTCACTGGCGATTCGCAAATTTTTTCGCCGCGAATTCGCCCCTGGCGAATAAATTCGCCCATCACTAATGATGACACCTTTGAGTCACACTGGCTCTTGCCAGAATAAAAGGGTTCTCTCTGGGCTGGGAGTAATCAAGGTGAAGGGAGACTTTCCAAAGGCAATAAGCCTAGATATAGTATACGTTCCTCTAAATAATCCAGAGGAAGAGTTCAAATTAATTTCAAGTTTCAAGCGCTCAAGATGTGTCCAAGAATCTGACCTTAAAGTTAAACTTCCATCCATCAATAAATATATATAAGTATTCATGAAACTAATATGTTTATTTGTCGTGTTGTGTTAAAGCACACTAGTTCTATCTATACAGACCAATATTGATGCCCTTTCAATAGTCAGGGTGTTGCTGTCTGAATCACAATTTGCTCCAGCATTATGTTTTTGGCAATAAATTCAATATAGAAATGGCCGTTTGCCATTCATTTTAAAACAATCCCATACTTCAACTTGTTTTTAATCTTCCCTACCCATCAGGGAAAACAGATATATATAAAACGGCTACTCCCTGTTTGATAATATTACTTAGGATTTTTATTAAATTGTAGGTGAAGAATTAAAGTTTTAAGTTGAGTTTTTTTTTCTGCGACTTGGCATCTGTACTACTGTGAATGTCTGGGGGATACAATGATCAGACAGGTTATGTGATTGTGTTTTCCTTGAGTCCTATGAGGCACTTATTATTCAAACTGCAGACTCATGTTTCAGTCTCCATCAAATAAGGAAATTTTTAAATTTAGAAATTTATCATATAGGGGCAGATTTCCTAATGGTTGAATTTAGAAGTGAAAAAACTTCGAAATTCGACCATCTAATTTTTTTTTTAAAGGGCTTTTTCGATCGAAAATGGACCTAGGTGCATTTTCGATTAGATAAAAATCGTTAGATCACATCGATTTTGCACAAATTCCTAGGACAGAAGATCCCCATAGGCTAAAATGACAATTCGGCAGCTATAAGGTGGCGATGTGTCGAATTCAAAGAACTTTAAAGGGCCAGTACTATTTGATTCGAATTTTGGCCTATTCAATAGCCTATTCAATAGTAATAAATGTGCCCCGTACTGTCTCTTTAAAAATTCAACTTCGACCATTTGCCCTCTAAAACCTGCCAAATTGCTGTTTTAGCCTATGGGGGACCTCCTCCAACCTATTTGGAGTCAATTGGTGGCCTTTGAATATTCAAAGTTTTTTTGGGAAAACATTGAATCGAATTTGATCGAATGCGCTATAACTTCGATTCAAACTATTTTAATTTGATCGAATATGGATCTAGTCGATCGGAAACTGACCTACAGTATTTGAACAAAAGAATAAATAAAATTAATGAATGAATTTAAACGTCCCAAAAATTCAAAACGAATTCGATTCAAATGATAAAACTTGATTTCTCTGAAAAACCTCAAAAGTCAGGAAGGCTGCAAACATCACCAAATTGATCCCTGGAGCTCCCCCATTGACTTATACAGCAGTTCTGCAGGTTTTAGGTTGCGAATAGTCGAATTTGAGTTCTTTAAAGGCCAGAATATGATAATTCTCGAAATTCTAATTAAAACTCAAATTGAGTTTGACTCTGCCCCTGAATGTTCACCAGTTCAGGTAAGATGTAATGGGAAAATAGTAGAAACTTCTTTTGGGCAGAATAAGAGCAAAATAAAACGATATTCTAATATGAATCAATCATTTGGTCACCGTTAAAGAAATGGTGTTGAAAACTTGAGCATTCAATAACATAACACTATTCTCGCAATGTAATATTGTTCCTTAAACGGTTATTGCATTGTGAATCATTATTGTGCATTGCGAATTGTAATTGCGCACTCTTAAGGAGTGCTTGAAGGGGTCGTAATCTTTTGGGGCAAACATTGTGACTTTTTCAGTAAGACGTTTTATTACATTGACAGCGCATTAGCGCAAAGTGTAAAATTCACCAACGCCCTTCCGCTGGCGGAAATGGTCGCTAAACAGTTTCCGGGTTCGCAAAAGGTATATTGCATTCGCGCAAAGCAAAGTTTGTTAGCGCAAAGGCTTAACTTTTCACATTGCGAATAGTTTTTGCGTTACGGATGTATATTACATTCCCCTATTTGAATTGCTAAATTCTAATAAAGCTTTAGACAATAGTTCTGCTTTCTAAACAGGCATCTAGAATATCAATTAAAACCCTAACAGGCACATTAAACAAACTTCAAATTCAGGTTTTTACCTTGGAGTTTTTCACAGCAAAAATCAAATACTGTTTTTGGAAACTTGGATATTCAAGATTTAGGGGCAGATTTATCAAGGGTCAAATTTGAGGCTTAAAAAACCCTCGAATGGGCCTGGGCCCCCGGGTTTTTTCCCAGTGTCCCGCCGGACCAGTCCGACCCTGATCTTGCATCCTGACTTTGTACTGCGTTACTGATTTTGCCCCTGGCCTGTGTCCTCAACTATGCCCCTGGGTCATGTTTACAGGGTCGGACTGGCCTTGCGGGACAATGGGAAAAAGTCCAGTGGGCCCGACCTTCATGGGCCCCAATTGGGCCAGGCCCCCTCACAATATTTGCATTCTTCTTCTTCTTCAAAAAAGTTGCGCATGCAGTGGCATTACTGCATATGAGCGGCGAGCCACAGTAAGGGGGCGGGGGGTTGGAGGCCCCCAGTCCTACCCTGCATGTTTCTGTATTTCCTGTCTGATTAGTTTTGACCATGGCCTGTCCCTTAACTATACTTTCCATTCCACGTCTGTCACGTTATGGTTCTCTTGTCTGCCCAGAACTCTTGCCTTGGTTCTCTCACTCTAAGATCTGGTGGCATCCAAGTAGTAGAGGGCTCCTCCTGAAGCGAAAGGTGGCAGTTATAGGCCAGAACCAGAACCCTGACATCTGTTGTGGGTTTTAGGATACCATATGTTACAGGGGGTTACTGACCCCTTGTAAAAAACAATGCTTGGTAAAACTAAACATTTATTGTTATTGCTACATTCAGTGTCAGACTGGGATTCCAGGGGCCCACCAGAAAACCTTAATCCAGGGGCCCACCAGAAAACATTAGACCAGGGGCCCACCAGAAAACCTTAGACCAGGGGTCCAACTTTCAAACTATTATTCCTTCTCTCCTCACTTAACCTCTTTATTCTCCTATTCTTTTAGATCTACTTACAATACTCCATTCTACCATTATTAAGCCTCTTTTCCACATAAGGAAATAGGGAATGACAAGGAAATAGGCCAAATTGTTAGAAGCAAGAGGCCCACTGACACCTGGGCTCACCGGGAGTTTTCCTGGTATCCCTGTGGGCCAGTCCAACATGTTTGCTTCCGCGGTAAGAAAAAATAAAGAAACGACTGACTATGTGGCACTGTGTACAAACACATGTCGTGAATGAGATTCTCTGTTCTCCCAAGCGACAAGTAAAATGCAAAGCATAACAGAGTGCTTATATGTAAAGGAAACATATGGCATCATAATGCAATTGGTATAAATCAAGTCTTTATTAGCTGAGTGCTAATGATTATTATTTAGTTTGTCATCTCAAAGGGGTGGTTCACCTTCAAGTTAACATTTAGTATATTGTAGAAGGGCCAATTCTAAGAAACTTTTCAATTGGTCTTCATGATTTATTTTTCATAGTTTTTTAATGATTTGCAATTTTCTTCTGTTTCTTTGCAGCTTTCAAATGGGGGTCACTGACACCATCTAAAAACAAATGCTCTGTAAGGCTACAAATGTATTGTTATTTCCACTTTTTATTACTTATCATTCTATTCAGTCCATCTCCTATTCATATTCCAGTCTCTTATTCAAATCAATGCAGGGTTGCTAGGGTAATTTGTACCCTGGAAACCAAATTGCTGACACTGCAAACTAGAGAGCTGCTGAATAAAAAGCTAAATAACTATAAAACCACAAACAATAAAAAATGAAAACCAATTGCAAATTGTCTCAGAATATCCCTCTCTACATTATACTAAAAGTTAACTCAAAGGTGAACAACCCCTTTAAGGGGCACTTGTTGGCAAAATATATTATCAAAATACAAAGAAAGGAGGGAACATTTATATAACAGGTTATTATTTTATATACTCTATATTAGAGACATATAGGGGCTTATGTACTAAAGTCCGATTTTTTTCTGGTCAGATTTTTAAAGGAGAAGTAAACCCTTCCATAAAAAAAAACTAAAAAAAAATCCTTTGCAAAAGATTCCACTGAATACCAAACCGAATCTGAATCCTAATTTGCATATGCAGATTAGTGGTGGGAAGGGGAAAACATTTTTTACTTCCTTGTTTTGTAACAAAAAGTCATGTGATTTCCCTCCCCGCCCCTAATTTGCATATGCCGGGATTCGGCAGGGAAGAAGAATTTGGCCGAATCCTGGCAAAATCCCAAAGCGAATCCTGGATTTGGTTCATCCCTAATAGAAAAGTACTCCAACTCAAACCTCACAACTTTATTTAGAAGTCAGTGGCAGATGTCCCATTGATATCCTGATATGCTCTGGGTTTCCTTCAATAATCCTGAAGATTTGGTGGTTTTCGGTTATCAAATCTTAAAAAGTCACTGGTTTCTGAGCTTCAAATCCGTAAAAAAAAAAAGTCAGTTTTTCGACAACAAATGAAAAGAATTCTTACAATTGGGATTTTGTTTACTATTTTATTGCTTTTTTTTTTCCTGCAGAAAAGAAATTTAAGGAAAAATGGATCGATAAATAGGGGGGTTAAGTCTGTGCTGATATGGTCGGAAAAATAGTGAGAACTTTTCAGATTTGGATAAATAACCCATAAAAGTATATTATTGTGGGTGCGGATGAACATGCTGCCCCTTATTAGGTCAATTATGACCACGGCTGAAGAAAATACAAATTCTAAAATAGCCTAATGCACACCTTACCAGTAACATAAAAAAAATGAAACAGCTTGCACTCCTCTTCAGAAAAGGTGATCCGTCGATCCATAGTGTGGCTCTTCATTTCTCCTCCTTATAGAAGATAGCCAGGGAGGAGAAATCAAGCGCCGCATGCAGGAGGGTTTCAGGGGCAGCCCCGATGCTGCCCATCCTCCCACTCCGCAGTTCTAACTTGAAGCTAGGGTTGCCACCTTTTCTTGAAAAAAATACCGGCCTTCCTATATGTTTATCTGTTTTTCCTGTTAATAACATAGGGATCAACCATCAAAATGATGTCGGATGCAAATGCTGCAAGCTGCGCCTGCATCCAACAATCGGGTCACGTCGGATCTCCGACTTGACGTAGGCATTTTGTCGCCCAGCGTTGGATCCGATAGAAACGCAGGTAAATCCGCCATGTAGTCCTGCCCTAAAAATGTCACCGCAGACATGTTGGGCAAAAGGAGAGAAAACCCAATATTGATAAAAAACTACTTTTTCAAGGGATAATTCGGGAAAAAGGAGTTTATCCAAAACGTTGGGGTTTCTCACCTTCTGCTTTTTTTTTTTTTTTTGGATAATCCCAGGTCCCAAGCATTCCGGACAATTGATGCCATACCTGTACTAGATCAAATGAGATCCAGTTAATACCCCTTTGGTAGAAAGTTATGATTTTTAGAAAGCGCATACAGGATTATCAGTACTTGACAGTTTAGATTAGTTTAGTTAATCAGTTTTTGTCGGACACAAACTTTCGTACGATTGCTGTTAGGGCAGAACATCGTCTGATCTGTTCTTTTACTACTTTATTTAAACTGAAGGTTAGTGGCAGGTCGGGAGATGGGGACGTCCAATCGTTCGTCCAATATTGCAGTTAATCTGCACGTCTATAGCCACCTTTAGGGTAAGGCCAGACGGGAAGATTCGAGGAGATTTGTGGCCTGGCGACTAATTGCCTCTTCTTTGGGGACACAAATCTCCCTGAACCGTTTCCCCCTGCCTTCCAGTATCTTTAATGAATAATCGCCTGTGCCTATTCACACGCGATGCTGGCTTTTCCGAAGTCACTTGAAGTTGCCTCCTTAGGCAATTTCAAGCGATTTCAGGAAAGCGCAGTGCCGCATATGAATAGGCACAGGCGATTATTCATTAAAGATACTGGACAGCAGGGGGAAACGGTTCAGGGAGATTTGTCACCTGGCGATTCTCCCGGAATCTTCCCGTCTGGCCTGAGCCTTAGGGCTCCTACACACGGGCGTTTTTGACCTGCGCAGGTCTAGACGCACCTTTTTGACCTGCGCAGGTCTAGACGCACCTCATTTTGTTCAATGAGGTTGTACCCACGAGACGCGTGTAAGCGCTGAACGCAGATTCAGACGCAACATGCTGCATTTTTCCTGCGTTCGGCGCTCACATGCGTTCCTGTGAGTACAGACCCATTGAAAATAATTGAGTGTGTCTATACCTGCGCTCCCCTGCGTTTGAACGCAGCAAAATGCAACGCAGGAGAGCGCAGGTAAAAACGCCTGTGTGTAGGAGCCCTTAGAGTAGTAGCACTAATAGTGGTAATCAGTTAAAGAATTTACTACCTACATAAGTAAAAGTTTTAACCCTGCTTATAAAGACTAAGAATTGCCCTTTTTAACATCTGAAAATCCCAAACACACCTAAATATGGCATCACTCTGTCTCCCAAAACTGGTATACCAGTGTGTCATGTTAGGGCTGAACTCCACAGGCGATTTCAGCGAGATCCGACATGCTGCAACAAAACGCCGGCGTCAATTCGGAGCGACGGAAATAAGGTAAGTAATGGGAATGTAGGATGAACTCGCAGCAATCATCCAACACGATTGTTGGATGCAAATGCTCCAACTTGACTCCGGCGTTTTGTCGCAGTGCGTCTGATCGCGATGAAATCACCGTGGAGTTCAGCCTTTAGGGTCTAGTGTCGGGCATCCAATGTAGCACATTTGCAAGTTTGAAACACAGGCTCTTTAGAAAGAAACTGCTATAACTCATGATATAACCGAACGTAAACTTTCAATAATAATGAAAAGGGTCCATAGGGAGTCAAAATGTATAGCGTGAGCAGATGTTATATATTAGCCAGAGTTTTAGAAAGGTTAATCTTTCTAATATGAGCATGTGCTTGCGATGAAGTGTTCACTAAAGGTGCAGCCTCTCCTAAAATGACCTACACTGAATGCAAAGCTGCACCTCATGTCCCATAATCAGGTCAATAAATCTACTTTTCTTTTACCTGGCTCTGTGCTTTATATTGTGTTGGGCCATGTAGGGGTTTTGTTTCTTTGGGGAGTGGGATGTATGTGGAGACGTGTGATTGGCTAGGGCACAAATTTTTATATGTTTATGCCGATTTTATTAAAACATTGAACTGTCTTAAAATGATTTCCTCACCAAACTTTCAAGGGGTTGTTCACCTTTAAATTTAATTTTAAGGCTCTTAAAAAAAAGATGAGCGCCTGAAACTGCGATCCCCTGTTTTTCGTTTTAATGCGTTCAGCCGCTGGGGAGCATAGGAGCAGGCGCTTTCAATTTTTTTTAATGTACGCACACACAGGCGCATGTAGGCGTCGAACACAGGTTGAGACGCAACATGCTGCACTTTTCCTACATGCGCCTGTGTGAGTACAGCTTCAGACGCCCGTCTGTAAGAGCCCTTAGTATGATATAGAGAGAGATATTCTGAGACAATTTGCAGTTGTTGTTTATTTTTTATTATTTGTAGTTCTTGAGTTATTATTCGTTCATTCGTTCGATCATTCATCATTATTTATTCAGCAGCTCTCCAGATTGGAATTTCAGCAGTTACCTGTTGCTAGGGTCCACATTTCCCTAACTACCATGCATTGATTTGATTAAGGGCTCTTACAGACAAGCGTTTTTTTGACCTGCGCTCCCCTGCATTCCGTTTCATACGTTCAGCCGCAGGTGAGAGCAGGAGGAGACACACTTGATTCTTTTCAGTGTGGCTGTACTCGCATAGACGCATGAAAGTGCTGAACGCAGGTTGAGACGCAGCGTGCTCCCCTGTGGCTGAATGCATGAAACCAGAAGCGCAGTTAAAAAACTGGAATACAAATAAGAGAGGGTCCTAATATAAAGATGAGTAAGGGTAGAACTCCACAGGCGATTTAGGTCCAATCCAACGCCACTCAACAAAATGCTGGTGTCAAGTCAGATGCACCAGACAATTTGTAGGAATGTCGGATGTAGTCGCAGCCTGCATTAAACATGACAAGACTGTTGGATGTTGTGTCGTGTTGGATGCACATGCGACTGCATCCAACATTTCTATTTCTTACCTGATCTTCAGCGCATCCAACTTGATGTCAGTGTTTCATCGCGTCGCCAAAGTCGTTACTGTAATTCTACCCTTATAAATAGAAGCACTAACAATAAATGTGTAGCCTTACAGAGCATCTGTTTTTTGTTTTTTTTTTAAAGATGGGGTCAGCGACCTCCCCCATTTGAAAACTGGAAAGAGTTAGATAATAATAAAAAATAAATATATAATGAAGACCAGGGCTGCCATTAGAAATCACGGGGCCCTGTACAACAACATTTTTCCCGCAGAGAATTTTTTTTTTATAAAACATTGGTGCAAGGGCCCCCCTTACAAGTAAAAAAAAATTGGTGCCCCAGAGAATATTAAAAAAAAAAAAAAAAAAACATTGGTGCCAGGGACCCCCTTAAAAAAATTGAGGCCACAGAGAATATTTTTTTTTAAAACATTGGTGGCAGGGGCCAATAGAGCGTTAAAATAATACATTGGTGGTCAGGGGATTTATAAAAAAAAAAATAAAGTTTAAATGAATTTTTTAAATGGACTTCAACTTTGTCTCCTTTTGTGACTTTGGGTCTTTTTTGCCTCTTCAGGACTACAATTTTGTCCGTTTTCATGACTTCTGATCTTTTCACTACTTCAGGACTTCAGGACTTCGGGTCTTTTCGCCTCTTCGGGACTTTGGGTCTTTTTGTTGCTTTCGGGACTTCAGCTCGGCTGTTCGACCTTTCGGGACGGAAGAGGCAGACTCATGACATATTTTCCCTGCGATCCCCTGCGTTCCATTTTGCTGCGTTCAGCTGCAAGGGAGCGCAGGAATAGACGCAAGCAATTATCTTCAATGGGGCTATACTCACACAAGCGCATGTAGATGCAGAATGCAGGTTGAGACAAAACATGCTGCATTTTCCGGTGCCCACATGCGTGTGTGCGAGTATAGCCTCATTGAAAAGAATTGCTTGTGTCTATTCCTGCGCTCAACTGCGGCTGAACACAGCAAAACAGAATGTGTATTTTATATGTGTTTTAAAGGGGTGATGTAGTGACCCTAGTGCTAGTCCCCCCAAGAGTGTGTGTATGTGCTTATAACATACAGTAGGTGCAACGAAGGGGAAGCAGAGGGGCAGTTTGGGGCAAGGGAGGGAGTGACAGAGGTGCAAGCAACAAAGGGGGTAGGCGAGACCTTCAGAGGGGTGCAAATCCAGACTAGGAATAGGCAGAAGAATCTTGAACAGGCACCTGCCCAGCTCCCCCACAGAATGCAGCCTACGCAGGAGCATCTTCTACCTACAACTTGTTCCAGACCTAGTATATGGTTAAAAGTACCCTGTCATTTTTATAAAACACACACACCCACCTATTTCTGTATTACTATGCACCAGTTGTAGGCCTCTAGTATATTCTTCAACCTGTGAGGCTTGTCCAGGGATACCTTTATAAATCATGGGGTCCCGCAGAACAAAATTCTTGGGCCCCCTTGGCCCCGCCCACTCTAGCACCCAAGCCCTGCCCACTCCACATCAAAGTTAAAAGACCACACAGAGATCAGCACTAAAAACGTAACCCTCCCCAGGCTCCCTTATAAGTTAAAAAAAAATTGGCGCCAGAGACCCCCCATAAAAATTCTTTGGTGCCAGGGCCCCTCACACAAGTTAAAAAAAAATTGGGGTCCCAAAAATATTTAAAAAAAAAAACATTGGTGCCAGGGCCCCACATAAAAGGTTTTAAAAAAAAAAATTGGTGGTCATGGCCCCCCACCAAGATAAAAAAAGAAAATTGGTGACCAGGGACCCCCTATAAGTTAAAAACCAGGGCCCCCTTACAAGTTAAAAAAATTTGGGGCTGCAGAAAATATTTTTTTTTAAAAATTGGTTTCAGGGGCCTATAGAGTATTAAAATACAACATTGGTGGCCAGGGGATTAAAAAAACCCACATTGGTGTCAGTAGAATTGAACTTGTGGCTTCAGGACTTCAATTATAGCTGTTTTTAGTGACTTCAGGTATTTTCACCACTTCAGGACTTCAGTGTCGGTTCCTTTCGTGACTTCGGTTATTTTCGCGGCTTCAGGACTTCAGTGTCGGCTCCTTTCGTAACTTCGGGTATTTTCACCACTTCAGGAC
>CM044442.1:119639051-119698551 GCA_024363595.1 Xenopus borealis | reverse complement strand
CCAGATGAGGCCTTACTAGGGATCTATAAAGAGGTATAATTATGTTTTCATCCCTTGTTTTAAAATAAGGCAACCCGAAGCACAATGTTTGTTCTTTAGTATAATTATTAAGAAAAGGGTAAGAAAAAGACCTTTTATCATTGAACAAATAATAGTTATCGCAATCAATCTCAATGAAAAAAAAATTTTTTTTTTTACAAAGCAGGGCATCGTATCAGAGGGCAAAACGAGAATAATAGCAGCAAATATTTGCGTTGGTTATTATAGAAAGTATTTAACTTTCCAGACCAATGTAGAAATGATACCCCTTTTAATGCCTTTATTAGGCGCATTCACAATACACCACGCAATGAGCAAAGAACAAAAACTACCACTATGGTCTTTTTTTTACACTTTGCCTACTGCGTGGAACATTGTGTAAATAGACGCAGGCTTTTGTTTCAGAGACCTAGGGACTGCTCACTGAATGCAGTGCACATAGTATACCCCTCCCCGTTCCTCATTCGCACAAGCTACAGAGCGGCAGATAGAACAGTATTTCATGGATGCAATAAAATTGCATTTATCTTTGATTTGTTTCATTTATAGAGTCATCATGCAGTCTGTTATTAGAGGAAATAAAAGTGACAGCTTTTTGGGATGGGATGTTTTACATGTAGGCTTTATTTCGGGTGGATTATATTGCAAGGTCTATATTTTTCACAGGTTATTGTCAATTTCCCAGCTGCCCCTGGTGATGTGACTTGTGCCAGAACTTCAGAGAGAACTGCTTTCTGGCAGGCTGTTGTTTTTCCTCCTCAATGTTAAGCTGACCATTGACGTAACAATTACAATCTTTCTCGGAAAAGATGTTTCCAAGAAAGATTGTTTGTTTCAATACACAAGTGTAGAGCTGAATCATCAGATATACAGATAGAGACAATAGAATCCTACCGTATCTGACAATTCAGCACTAACAATGGGCGATGTTTCCTTCATCTGATAACAATTTTCAGTCCAGCCCGATCAACCAGCGACCGATATCTAAATCTTTTGACAATATTGTTTGGTTCATTTCCCACCAGACGCACCGAATATCGTACGAAAATTCATTTTATACAATATTATCTGTGCGTCTATGGCTACCTTAAAGTGGACCTGTCACCCAGACACAAAAATCTGTATAATAAAAGTCCTTTTCAAATTAAACATGAAATCCAATTTCAATTTTTTATTAAACCATTCATAGCTGTTTTAAGCTCATTTAAAAATCTCAGCTGTCAATCAAATATTGTCTGCCACTCCTCTAAGCCTTAGGCATAGAGGCGGGGCAGATAATTACTTTCACTTTCCATTCAGCACTTCCTAGATGTCACTGCTCCCCACACATTCCCCCAGTTCTCTTAACCATTTAATTGTGTAGCCAGGACATAGGGATAGACATTGGGTCCCCCATTCTGGTGCACAAACAAGATTCTGAGATGATACAAGACTTGCCTTAATAACAGTGTCCACAAAATGGCTCCTGCCTGCTTGTTATAATTATGAATTCCCAGACTGAAGGAAACAAGATTAAAATAATTTATATAGTGTAAGTAATGTTCATTTTGCTTGACTAATGTGATAAAATAGGATTTTGAATATTTTTTTTGCGGGTGACAGGTCCACTTTAACTGAATGAAACACAGTGGGACATGGGATTTTACTACTGAGTGCTGTTCTTAGATCTACCAGGCAGCTGTTATCTTGTGTTAGGGATCTGTTATCTGGTTACCTTCCCATTGTTCTGTTGTTAGGCTGCTGGGGGGGGGGGGCAGTACAGCAGTAAAGAGTGATTGAAGTTTATCAGAGGATAAGTCACATGACTTGGGACAGCTGGGAAATTGACAATATGTCTAGCCCCATGTCAGATTTCAAAATTAAATATAAAAAAATCTGTTTAATCTTTTGAGCAATGGATTTCAATGCAGAATTCTGTTGGAGCAGCACTATTAACTGAAGCATTTTGAAAAAAGAAAAAACATTTTTTTTCCCATGACATTATCCCTTTAATAAAGGGAATTCTGAAGCACAAGACATATACTGTATGTCTAGGGTCAGAAGTTGAGTTTTATAGAAAGCTGTTAGATATAACTAATTGCACCAATCACAAAGCCCCATCATGGATGCTAACTGGCATTCATTTGACAAATGGCACTTGAGTTGCAACTTCCACCGGATTTATGTTAGAATGGCATCACCTCCAGCACTCAGAGGTAATCACCAAATTGGCCTACGATTAACAGTCCTTCTGTTCTGAATTGAAGGGAACCCTAGGACTACTGAAACCTCTAACCAGCCAGTAGCTCCCCCGTTGCAGAGCAGTTGCCGCAAATAGGGCGCGCAAGTCACTCGTATGCACTTTATATCAATATTTTTAAGATTAAAATAACGTAAATAGGGGTGCTGAACCTCTGTATTAGCTTTACGTGTCTTTGTCCTTGATGTAGACTGTAGGATTTTCTGTATAGTTTTATCTATATCTTCATATGCACAGTATACACCAAGGACAACTGCTGAAAATATTTGTATTTATCCATCATAAAAGAAAATCATAATTAACTTATTTGGAAACGGTCCTACTGCAAACAGTAGCCAGGGAGCAGCGCTGCAAAGCAAAGGCCTGTTCTCTAGAAACCCTTTAGAAACTGTCATGTAAGACTGAAGGAAACGCCTGTGAGGCCCTGGCTCTTACAAAAGCCTTACAACCAATCAGGCTGGATGGAAAAAGACAATAATGATTTCTTGTGTGAGCTCCAGAGACATTCGCACAAAAAAAAAAAAAGCACTACCCCAGCTGTTACATATATTATATCATATTTAATTGTTTTATGGTGTTTGAGGTATTTTGCATTCTTGCCACCAAGCTTGTTCCTCTTCGCAGGAGACATTTTCTAATGAAAACAACGTTGACTGTATTATATTTCCACATTCTAAGAGGGCTTTAAGTCATAAACGGTGTCACTCGGAGCCTCTTTGGCCTTTAAATTACAGCGAGAGCAGGAAAATAGCAGTACAGTAGTTAAAGATCTATCGTTGTGCCTTATTAAATGGGACTCGTTAGGTTTTGACGTGATGCAAGCAACGAGGCGTCCTATTCGCAGACAGAAGAGGGTTACAATGAGCCACTATGCTATAACACAACGACCACAACTTAGAACTGCAGAATTATATATTGGGACATCTTCTAGGTCAGTGGTCCTCAAACTTGGCCCTCCAGCTGTTAAGGAACTACAAGTCCCACAATGCATTTGCCTGACTGTGGCTGTCAGACTCCATCATTGCATTGTGGGACTTGTAGTTCCTTAACAGCTGGAGGGCCAAGTTTGAGGACCACTGGTCTAGGTTCATGGGTTGGGAAATGAGGAGCATGGGATGAGCAGTGATTTGTTAATGCAGAGGGGGGTTTGTTTTGGGGTCAAGCCTACTTTTGTGAACCCTTTAGCTCATACTTTTAAAGACAGATAAGCATGTTATACTATAAGAAATACATTCCCAGAGAAGGAAATAATCAACCCACATTCTCAAACTAATTACCATTTAGCCTACATTAGTATCTCCCTGATAGGGTCAGCTTAATAGTCTTCACAGTACAGGTTTAGAGGAGAAGACTATTGGTAGGTAAGTAAAAGACAGCAATCAGAAGCAAAAACTGATATGTTAGGTTTAGTTCAATGTGCTGAGAAAAGTTGTATTTTGAGTTGATTTATCAGAACTTTCTCCAAAAACCCTACAAGAGGGCTGTGATTGGCTGTCCCCCTCCTACTGTGCTTCTGGCAGGGACCATTAGAACACGCCCATCACTCATTTGAATCAGGAACCATAGCAGATCTTTAGTGAGCTGCAAAAAAAGGAATTTTTTTTAAAGATAATAATCAGCATTATCCCAGAGTGAAACCAGCATCCTATTTTATTCATTAATTCCTACAAGTTTAGAAAATAATTTTACATGCCCTATGTCTCTTTTAAAAGAGTATTTAAAGGAGAATTCTACAGCCTCAGTCCAGGTCTGGACGGAGAATTAAAATAGGCCCTGGCATTTCACGTACACAGAGGCCCAAAAAGCCCACACAGAGGCCCAAACAGCCCCCACCAGCCCACTAAATAGTGACTTTGAATGACACCTTATAGCAGCCCCTCTGGCATTTGCCAGAACCCACAAATTGCCAGTCCGGGTCTGCCTCAGTCCACTCATGTCCTCTCTAAGCAGAAATGTGTACTGTGCTCAACTCATGGCCTCAGTTCTGTGCGCCTAGCATTAGCATAGATCCCCAGCTGGAGAGCTCAGCCAGAAGCCTGATTGCCTCTAGATTATACCTTTTTAAAGAATAATTCAACCCGAATCTAAAAAAAACCCCTATCCCCCTACCCTATGTAGACCCCCCTCTCTCCTCCCCCCAGCCTTGCTGTCCCCCCCCCCCAGGGGAGTTGTCCCTAACTTTTTACTTACCCCTCAATGCAGATTCAGGAATTGCAGTTCACGGCAGCCATCTTCCGGGTCTTTGTGTCTTCCTCCAGTGCTTCTGTAATTTCCATCCATTTTGCGCATACGCAGTTGTCACAAACCGGTAACTTAATCCAACCGATATGGTCTCAGTCTCAGCTTACCGAAGATCCCTGAATCTGCACCGACGGGGTAAGTAAAATGTTAGGGACATTTCCCTGGGCGGCAGCTAGGCTGGGGGGAGGAGGAAGGGGGGATCTACGTTGGGTAGGAGTTTTTTTTTAGTTACACGTTGAATTCTTCTTTAAAAAGGTATAATCTAGAGACAATCAGGCTTCTGTCTGAGCTCTCCACCACACATACACATTGCTTCCATCATCTACCTTGAGAGGTCAAATCCACAGGTTAGGAACCAGTACAATGCTGTTTTCTCTATACTATTCAGTTGACAACGTTGCTGGGGATCTAAGCTAATGCTAGGCTCACAGAACTGAGGCCATGAGTTGAGCTCAGTACACATTTCCATTTAGGGAGGGCATGAGGCTGTAGAATATCCCTATATATATTTATAAGCATAAGAACATCTACTGATTGTAGAAAACTCACCAGAGTAGATTGGTGGCCCAGGTGCTCCTACCCCAGGCCCTCAGCTCAAGGGAGTGGACAATCCATACAAGAAGAATAAAAGGTTTAGGGCACACTAGTAAGCCACATGTAGAGCAGAAAAAAAGTTTTTAGTCAAAAAGTAGAAAATATTTTATTTATTTAAATAAGCCTATGATTAAGTGTCTGAGGGACACGAAACGCGTAAGGCTTGAGATGATTGTTTAAATAAATATTTTTCTACCTTTTGACTAAAAACTTGTTGTCTGATCTACATGTGGCTTTCTTGTGTGCCCAAAACCTTTTATTTTTTTTTGTAGAATATCCCCCTCCAAGTCTGACAAGGCAGGATACTAAACAGGAATATGGGTGTATTGTCGTACATCGCCATAATGGGCTATTTTGCACACTGGTAGCGATGGGCGAATTTATTCGACTGCTGCGAATTAGCGGCAGGTTACCGTGATTCGCTGCAGATTAATAAATTTGTGAAACGCCAGTGAAAATTCGACGGCGGCAATGGGCTCCTGCATCCGAAAACATACTCCAGTCGGCAAAAACTGACGCCCCCGTGACAAAAACAGCAGCGTTTCGCAATTTTTTTGCCGTTTTGCAGCAAATTCCCGCGATTCAAAAATTGTGTTTTTGGACGCCGGCGCCCTTCAAAAAAACAGACACCGGCATCCATCTTTTCGACGGCGGCAATGGGCGCCAGTGTCCAAAAATGGACGCCCACGTGTCTGCATTTCGCAAATTTTTCACCGCTTCGCGAAATTCTCTAGAAATTCATGAAAAATTCAGCGATGTGAAACACCACCAATTCGCCCATCACTACACACTAGTAATACTAATCTTGAATGATCCAACTATCACCTGTCTGTATTTTCCATTACTGACACTTGATGGATGATGGTGATATATTTGAAGATTTATATTTTTTTGGATAATTTAATCGAGGTTATATTTTAGTTGATTTCTTTGCCTTATGTTTGTGTAAAGAATCTATGCTCAGACTCATGATGCTTCTGATATTGCTGACAGTGATAGGAAGAAAGATAGAGGACATCAGTATATGCGCATACCCTAGAATCATTTAGTCGTAGCAGTCAGGCAGGTTTTGTATAGACTTAAAGGGTTCACCTTGATCTTAAAAGGTCCTATCATACTCCTGCCACTCCAGTTTCAAGGTTGCTCTTGCACCTGCTGCTTCTTTATCATAATTCATTTGATAAACTCCTGATTATTTGTGAGCACCTGTGTATATATAGTGTGTTTAGGGGCAGGCGTGGCCATGTCCTCCACCGCAGGATCACAAACAACATGTACTCCTTGTTTCCAACTCTCTGCACATTTGGATCAATGCCAGCCAGCCGCAGGACGCTCCAGAAAATGATTAACAACTTGACTGGTTATTTTAAAAGCGGTTGCCAAGAGCAATATTCTCTATACCCCGGGGAGGATTATTTCTTAACATAGATTTCCCCAGTGCAGTAAAACACAACAAGGGCATTTGCCCTGGAAGGAACCTTAGACTTATAAATGCCCCAAAAAGAGAGAAATGTATACAAAAGTACAACATACTATACTATGGCTCTCCCACTGAAGAACTTCATGCTGATTCATGTAACTCCCCCGTTCTACATAGGGTTCCAGCCTTGCCAGGGACCACCTTTTTCTTGGGATCTGGCTGCCTACCAATGAGATCCTGGCTGACTTTCCTTTCTATAAGCATAGCAGATTAATCAAATTTGCTGACCTATTTGCTATACTTCCCAGCTGTCCCGTTTTTAGAGGGACAGTGACTCTTTTGACAGCTCAACCCGCAGTCCCTCAATTGTACTGGAAAGTCCAGTTTTTCTCTGCTTCGAACAGCCAGAAAAAGAAACAACCAATTTGTCACGTAAACGCAACACTCCACCACACTTAACTCTTGGGTTTGGCTATAAGGGGGTTACACTCAGTCTCTCAATCACCTTACACACAGGTTAGACATCAGACACCCCAAAACACACACACAAAGTTCATTCACTGCCACCATCGATAGAAACCTAATGGGACTATTCTCCTGCCTTCTACAACAGGTAATAAGTCACACTACACAAAGCATCAAACACTCTCTCCTATGGTGGTTAGTTGGAGTAAGATCCTACTAGTCTAACAAGCACTCCAGCAGCCAAAGGGTTAATTCACATTCAAAACACACTTTCCTGCTAGCCGCACTAGTTATTCAACATACAAATAGGCAACTTTCCCTTTCCACACATACGAAGAGTTCACACACTTAGGCACAAGCATTCATATGGGCAATGAGTTCCTTAGAGCACAAGGACTAACGTATTAAATGCTATTTAATGTTAAATGAAACAGTGCATATGTATATAAAAATTATATTACAAAGATGGCATATAATTGCAAGTACAGTAAATAAAATAAAAGGGAGTAAAAACACAAAGAAAGCTACTACTTTTACCAAGTTTTGAAGTTGTCAGTTGTGTCCTCTGAGGCACGAGTTGAAAGCAGGACATACAATCCACCGAAAAATGAAGCCTCCTTGTATGACAACGTGATATTGGATCTATTACCTTTTTTATTTCCTGCTGGGAGGATATATCTTCCCTTTAAAGCCAGAAAATGCAAAAAGAATTTCAGCACTGTGAAATATGTTGGCGATATATAAATACGTGTTATTAATAATAATAATAATAATAATGATAATCATTTAGAGAGGATGGCACAGATTTGTGGAAAAGCCACAAAAGCCCAGGCCTATGGCCGAAGTACTTGGGACATGAATAGGGTTGCCACCCAGCCGGTATTTTACCGGCCTAGCCGGTAAAACACCAGCCAAGGCCGGGGCCGGTATTACAAATTTACCGGCAATGTAGCTGCCGGTAAATTTGTAATACCCCTTAAAAAAGGCCCTTGCCTTGCCTTAATCCTATGAAAACTTACCTTTCTCGCATCTTCACCCGTTCGCGTGTCGTGGCTCCGCCCCTTTTGCGGCGGCCCGCCCCCATTTGCATCACGTCCCGCCCCCTTTTCAGCTCCGCCCCCGCCTGCCGGTAATAAATTTGCCAAAAGGTGGCAACCCTAGACATGAAGGAGATTTGCTCTTTTAAGGAACTATACCCCCAAAATGAATACTTGAGCAACAGATAGTTTATATCATAGTAAGTGGCATATTAAAGAATCTTAACAAATAGGAACATATATTTAGGTAAATATTGCCCTTTTACATCTCTTGCCTTGAACCACCTGCCTCAGAGATCACCTGACCAGAAATATTTCAACTGTAACAGGAAGAAGTGTGGAAACAGAACCCTGTCTGTTAATTGGCTCATGTGACCTAACATGTAAGGTCTGTTTGTGTACACTGTGAATCCTAGGATCCCAGGGGGCAGCCCTTTTTATGGATCTTAGCAATAAGGTTTTTTAATTCACCTGCGCTAAAATAGCAATTTTCTATTTATGATTACCCAGTGACACATAATGCTAAAAAAAGTATATTATTATGAAAATGGTTTATTTACATGAAACAGGGTTTTACATATGAGCTGTTTTATGTAATATAGTCTTATAGAGACCTACATTTTTCCGGGGTATAGTTTCTTATACATCTCCCACGCACAAATCCCCATGTCAAGATAAGCATGCGCAGGGCCGCCATCAGGTGGGACAAGGGTTCCGGGCCTGAAGGGGGGCCCCCCTTACGAGCGCCTTCCGAACAGCCGAAGTCCTGGAGCTGCGGAAAGACCCGAAGTCACGAAGTAGACAACATTGAAGTCCTGAAGCGGCGACTTCAATTCTACTGACACCAATGTGGGTTTTTTTTGATCCCCTGGCCACCAATGTTTTATTTTAATACTCTATAAGCCCCTGCCCCAAAAATAATAATTTTTGGGGCCCCAATTTTTTTTATCTTGTAAGGGAGCCCTGGCACTAAGGTTTTTTTTTTTTAATTTTTTTTTTGGGGCCCCAAAATTTATTAAAAATTTACCGGCAATGTAGCTGCCGGTAAATCTGTAATACCCCTATTAAAGACCCCTGGCCCACCCCAACCCACTAAAAATATACAGTCATGACATGCCCCCTTGTACATCACAGCACGCCCCTTTCTTCCCACCAGCCCCAGCCCCCCCCCCAGTAAAAAAAAAATTTCAAAGGTGGCAACCCTAGTTGCAAGTGCACCTCTAAAGGTGGCCACAGACAGGTAGATCCACTCGTTTGGCGATATCTCTCCCCGATGTGCCCACATTAGGGTGATCTGATATCGGATCAGCCCAATATCGCTCACCTCAATGTGGGCACGTCGGGGAGAGATATCGCCAAACGAGTGGATCTACCTGTCTGTGGCCACACATAATGATACATAATGGGCAGTCGGATTGCGGGACCACATACACGCAGAGATGTGCCTTTGATCCGACTGGGTTTTTTAACCTGCCTGATCAAGATCTGCCCAACTTTCGGAAAGAAATCGATCGGGGAAGCCCGTCAGATGGCCACACAGGCCAATAAGCTTTTATCAGCCCATGTATGGGGGCCTTAAGAGATTGTATGGCCTGCAGTATACTCAAGATCTCAATAGAACTATGTGTTTGACATGATGATTTGTGCAATAACAGATAACTGGCACATTACATGTCAGATCTTGGACATCACCGATCTATATAAATAATGTTTAATTTGTTGTGGTTTAAGAAAAATGAAAATAAACATTCCAATGGAAAGCCATGTCTAGCTTGTAGACCTCTGGCTTGATAGCCTTGATAGAGGCCTGTCTCAGACAGCATCCCATGCTCATTCTGAAGTAAGTGTGGGAAAATATAACAAGCAGCAGTTGGTAGAAAGAAGTAGGTGAATAGAAAAGAATGGAACAAACAAGACGTTAATACTGCATTGCCTAGTTATGGGTTTAGAAGTCCATACATTGTTTGTTATGGCAGATATAAAGTTGTGTGGGGCAACCTAGCACAATGTTTTTTAATTTAAAACTATAGAAAAATAAATATAGGGTATTTGAATTAAATATTATTTCATCAGGGCCCTTGTCTTATTAAACAAACTAGGTAATTATTTATAAAATAAACTAGGTTATTAAAGATAATTGCCCTTTTCTATGAAAATCAGCTCACAGTAAGTAATCTCAGAGTGCAGATATGCTATCCAGCTTTTATCCTTTTTTGTTTGCTTTCTTTGGTTCTCCTTACTTAGCTTTTGCACTTGACCTATGCCTTCTCATATTTAGCTATCTGCTTGCCCATATCCAAGCTGTTATATATGTGTTATACTGAATTTAATGGAATACAGGTCAGTACTTAAAGGAAACTATCATGGGAAAAAATGTTTTTTTCAAAACGCCTCAGTTAATAGTGCTGCTCCAGCAGAATTCTTCACTGAAATCTGACATGATGGGGATAGACATAGTTAGTTTCCTAGCTGCCCCCAGTCATGTGATTTGTTCTCTGAAAAACCTCAATCACTATTAACTGCTGTACTGCAAGTTGGATTGATATCATCCACCCCCCCCTCCCGTTCCCTTTCACAGCAGCCTAACAACAGAACAATGGGAAGGTATGAGGTAACAACTCCCTTACGCAAGATAACAGCTGCCTGGTAGATCTAAGAACAGCACTCAATAGTAAAATCCAGGTCCCACTGTGACACATTCATTTACATTGAGTAGGGGAAACAGCCTGCCAGAAAGCAGTTCCATCCTAAAGTGCTGGCTCTTTCTGAAAGCACACGACCAGGCAAAATGACCTGAGATGACTGCCTACTAGTGATGGGTGAATTTATTTGCCTGGGGCGAATTGACAGCGAATAAATTCGCAAAACACCATTCGCTGGTGTTTTGTTTTGGACACCGGCATCAGTTTTTTGACGTAGGCAATGTGCACCGGCATCCAAAAACAGATGCCCACGTACATAACCAGATGCAGCGTTTCGCGAAACGCCCCAGATTCACCCATCACTACTGCCTACACACCAATATTACAACAAAAAAATACACTTGTTGGTTCAGGCACGATAGTGAATTATTTGCAGTGTGTTTTAGAAATAAAAACTACAGCATAAAAATCATGACGGAATCTCATTAACTTGAAATTGAACCTCTAGCTATTAGGGCACATGAGCTGTTTTACCTGCGCTCCCCTGCGTTCCATTTTGCTGCATTCAGCTGCAGGGGAGCGCAGGTATAGACGCAATGCTTTTCAATGGGGCTGTACTCACACAAGCGCATGTAGGCACCGAACGCAGGAAAAATGCAGCATGTTGCGTCTGAACCTGCTTTCAGAGCCTACATGCGTTCGTGTGAGTAAAGCCTCATTGTAAAGCATTGAGTGCGTCTGTACCTGCGCTCCCCTGCGGCTGAACGCTCGTGTGTAAGAGCCCTTATGCTTTTGGTGGGCTGAACCCAAAAATGATCTTGTGGGTGTGGCCGCTTTAAAAGGTCCTGTCTTCATCTGAGCCAAGTCTGTATTTTATCCCCCGTGAGTGAACCATTCCTTCCTACCAGATATTTATATCCTCGCTATAAGCCCCTCCATTTTTTTTTATAGCGATGACATTCACTTCTTCCAAGAAATAAAGATAACACGGCCATTTAGCAAAGGGACCAAAGAGCACCAGGTTCAGCGTGTTGATGTTGGAAAAGGATTATGAAAACTATTATCCGTTATATGGAACACAAACAGTGGCTTGAAAGAGAAACATTACAGTGCTTGCTTGTTTACATTCTGAAAGCCTTGCTACTAGATATATGGAGAGAGAAGCCCATGTTAGACAGATGGGATGGGGGGGTGTTCTCGGCTGCCTGAGGGATTCCGCTGCATAGTAAATGGTTTAAGCATGTATTAATTTGTTATCACTAAATCCATCAGATTAAACTCTGTATGGCTTCAATACAGTAAATATTGCCATAGCAAGGGCAGAGCTTACTTAACAAGGTGTGTTAACAAGCTAATGTTTCCTTTAACATTGTCTGTAAAATGTGCAGGCGGACAAAATGTTTACAATTACAATCTCCGTGTTGCACAACCAGTTGTTTCAGCAGGAATTAATCACTTTCATGTGCTTTTAGTGATTGGTGTAACACGGAGCCCACTGCTTCACTGCTCCATGTTTAAAGGGATACTGTCATGGGAAAAAAATGCATCAGTTAATAGTGCTGTTCCAGAAGAATTCTGCACTGAAATCCATTTCTCAAAAGAGCAAACAGATTTTTTTATATTTCATTTTGAAATCTGACATGGGGCTAGCCATTTTGTCAATTTACCAGCTGCCCCAAGTCATGTGACTTGTGCTCTGATAAACTTCTATCACTCTTTACTGCTGTACTGCAAGTTGGAGTGATATCACCCCCTCTCTTTCCCCCACCCAGCAGCCTAACAAAAGAACAATGAGAAGGTAACTAGATAACAGCTCCCTAACACAAGATAACAGCTGCCTGGTAGATCTAAGAACAGCACTCAATAGTAAAACCCATGTCCCACTGCGTACTATTCAGTTACATTGAGAAGGAAAAACAACAGCCTGCCAGAAAGCAGTTCCCTCCTAAAGTGCTGGCACAAGTCACATGACCGGGGCAGCTGGGAAATTGACAAAATGGCTAGCCCCATGTCAGATTTCAAAATTGAATATAAAAAATCTTTTGAGAAATGGATTTCAGTGCAGAAGTCTACTGGAGCAGCACTATTAACTGATGGGTTTTCCCTTTAATATCAACTGGGAGAAACACAAGGGAGGTAGATAGAAATAGTAGCAGTCCAAACCTCTGTGGACTCTTAAATACATCTCTATATGGGGGAAGAGATAACAGAATGCTTAAGATGAAGAGCTTTGGTTTTCTAGTCTTCCCCCAACTACAGACCAGTTAGTTCTGAGGTCCTATCCAACCACTAGTCACTTTAGTCATTGGTCTTCACACTCTTCCAGCTCATCAGTTTTAATTCTACTTGGATTCTCTTTGAGCTGTTAGAATTCTCACATCCACCATCTGAATCACCAAAGGAATAATGTAACCCTTGGCACCCTGGTCTCGCTCATAGGAGGAAGCGGCTCATTAGGTTCACAGGAGAAATGTCAACTTAAATGGAGGTCATAGTGGTCACAAGAGGAGGACATTCCAAAAGAATTTAATATTCTGTGAAAGCGGGAAGCCGGAGAGGAAAAAGAAGAATAAGAGAAGGGTCCTTGGTAGTGATGGGCGAATCTGTGGAGTTTCGCTTTGCCGAATTTTTTTGTGAATTTCCTCCAGAGAAATTTGCAAAACGGTAAAAAAATTCACGAAATGCCGACGTCAAAAAAACTGATGCCCGTGTCCAAAATGAGATGTCCGCAAATTTTCACCAGGCATTTCGCAAATCTATTTGCCGGCTGCGAATCGCGGGAATTTCCAGCAAATTTGCTAGTCACTAGTCCTTGGTAGAGTTCTGTAGCGGGTCGGGTACCTGTAAAAACCTGCGGTACCCTGCGGCTTGCAGGTAAAAGTTCTGGGTATAGACCAGGCTCGGCGGTTCTGCGGGTTGTGGGTCAGCCTGCGGGTCTTCTCAATAGCGATTTTTTTCTGATCAAGCCTACTTCTGATGATGTCACTTCCGGTTACAGTTACAGCACTTCCTGATTCTTGATGGTCAGCGGGTTGCGGGTCTGGGTTGCGGATAAGGTACTTGCGGATAAGGTACTTGCGGGTCAGGTAACGGGTCCAGGCGGGTAAGAATTTGGGTCACTGGACCAGGTAGCTGATTGCAGGTTGTGGGTACGGGTCGCACACAATGTACCCGCGCAGGACTCTAGTCCTTGGTGGAAGGTTTGAAAGCAACAATAAATGCCATAACCTTGATTAAGATTTTTTTTTAACTAGGGCCCTGAGAGTTACAGAACGTGATGATTGGTCTGGTTATTAAAAACATGCACAAATAGTGGGAAAATGCACAATACCACAATCCACTATGTCATCTAGTACTTGAAATTTATGGAACTGCATATAAGCACCACTAACTTCCCCCATACATCCCTCTATATCCTATAAATAGGCATAAAGGAGAAATTCCTTCTGACTGTGGGCAAGGAATGTTTTTCCGTTGAGCTGTTCCCTGCTTAATGTTTAAGCACTAATATGCCTGGGAATATAAAATGGCACTACACCCATTCATTATATACACACACACGCATGATCCTCTGTACAATACAATACAATACAATACAATACAATACAATACAAAGCTAGAAGCCATTATTTGGATTTAATGTTACCATCTGGTCCCTTGACCATGTGACTCTTCCAAAGGCTTGGAGCACAATCCAAAGCTGGCAGGATAAGTGGTTCTGGACTCTAACATAACTTTACTGTTTCCATTACTGTGTTAACTGTTTGTATTGCTGGCTAAGTCGCACACACACACACATATATATATATATATATATATATATATATATATATATATATATTTATAAATATATCAGTACTGTAGACACATGCCACACTGCTATTTAGCTCAATTTTTTTTTCTAGTAATTTATTATTTTTTTGTTCATCAAATAGAATAGAATTTGGACACATTTGATCCCTTTAATAAAAAAAAAAAAAAATGGTCGACAAAAGAAGATGCATGTATATCCCTTGCTGCATTAATAAAAGGGTGGCTTGCCTTATAGAAGCACTTTAGCCTATGGGAGACCTTCAAGAACCTTGGTGGACTTTGAAAAACCTAATTTTTTTGATAGAATGCGCTAAAAATTCGATTGATTTGAATTCTATCGTAAACAGACCTATTCGATCGAAAATGGACCATATTGGAACGGAAAAAAAAGTTTGAATTCATTTTGGTTGGTCTTTTTGAAATCAAATTGGAATTTTCTTTCAATTCGAACCTTGATAAATATGTGGTGTTTATACAAATGGCCTGCGGGTGTCACTGTGAACATTACTTGTGCTATGCAGATACACAGGACTTTCTGTACAGCTTGGAAAGTGAAAGTAGGAAGTAATGCAGTTGTGTAATGGCTGCATGAACCTGCTAATAAAGCACTGTTATACCCTCCTCATCCTCAACTACCAAACATAACAAATCTGCCCCTAAATGTGTAGCCTCAGTGACCCCCTATTTGAAATCTGAAGTCAGAAGCAGAAGGCAAATTGAAATGTTGCTTGGAATTATCCTTTCTGTAACATAGCTATGTTACAGAAGGGATAGTTCCAAACAACATTTCAATTGGCCTTCATTTTTTGCATTTTTATTGTTTTTGAATTACTTGCCTTCTTCTTCTGACTTCAGATTTCAAAAAGGGGTCACTGACCCCATCTTGTAAGGCTACACATTTAAGGGCAGTTTTATCAAGGTTGAATTTCAAATTGAAAAAGTTTGATTTCAAAAAGACCAAACGAAATTAATTGGATTTTTTTTCTGTTGAATAGGTCCATTTTTGATCGAATAGGTCTGTTTATGATCGAAGTTGAATCAACTAAATAGAATTTTTAGCACATTCAATCACAAAAAAATTAGATTTTTCAAAGTCCACCAAAAGATTCTATGTAGGTTCTAGGAGGTCCCCCATAGGCTAAAACAGCAATTAAGCAGGTTTTGGATGGCGAATGCTCAAATTTTAATTTTTAAAGAGACAGTACATAATAAAATTCAAAATTCTAATTTTTTGCAAATTCAAATCGAATTTGGGCTATTCCCTAGTCGAGGAACACAAAAATAGCTTGAAATTAAAAAATTTTTAATTCAAAAATTCACCTCAACCTTTGATAAATCTGCCCATAATTGTTATTGTCACTATGTACAGGTATGGGATGCGTTATACACAAACCTGTTATCCAGAAAGAAATGGCCAGCTCCCATAGACTCCATTTTATCCAAATGATTTTTTAAATTGTATATCCCTTTTCTCTGTAATAATCAAACAGTATCTTGTATTTGATCCCAACTGGTGACCAGATTTCTGAAATTGTAAACTTCAGAGCTGTTGAATAAAAAGCTAAGTAACTCAAAAACCACTCAAATGATAAATTGTGTAAAGAACACTCTCTACATATTACTAAAAGTTAATTCAAAGGAGAACAACCCCTTTCATTGATTTTCGAAAAGTCCCTTTCCGAGCCAGCTGAAAAGCAGAATAGGTATGTGATCTATCATCCAGAAAGCTCTGAAATACAGGAGTGCTGTTTCAAACAGAATCCCATTTAAACAAACTATTCTTATGATTATTGATGATTTTGTGTACATCCACAATTTAGTGGAAAGGGGGACAAATAAAGAAAAATTTTTAGCATTTTGGTAATAGTTCTTTTACAAGCACAAAAGTGACTATAAATAGTGATGGGCGAATCTGGGGCGTTTCACAAAAAATTTGCGAAATGCTGTTGGCGACTCATTTAGGATGCAGGCGTCCGTTTTTGGATGTGGGTGTCCCTTTTTCAACGCTGGTGCACATTAGTCGGCATCGAAAATCGGACGCACGCGTCCAAAACGAGACATCAGCGAATTTTCGCCAGGCCAATTTTACCAGGCGTTTAGTGAATAGCAGGAATTCACCACAAATTCACACCAGGTGAATAAATTCGCCCTTCGCAAACTATAAAGTGAATAGTGTTGCCACCTGGCCGGTATTTTACCGTCCTGGACGGTATTTTTGATGGTTTATCCCAATGTTATTAATAGGAAAAAAATATAAATATATAGGAAGGCCGGTATTTTTTTCAAGAAAAGGTGGCAACCCTAAAAGTGAATCATTGTTTAAACCATTGCTCTTTATTTGACATTATTCCTGGTTTTATGTGCTAACTTTCTTTCATGGTGATTTCATTATTTGTGCTCATATTTCCTTTTTTTATTCCATAATGAAATAAACACCAGACCTCAGTGAACTGATCGTTGGAATAATGATTAGGACAATAACAAAGCAATTGCAGCCTTACAGCGGACTATGGTTCCATGTTCAGGTTCATAGCGCCATCTAGAGATTACTTACTATACATATGACAGAGTATAAATGGTGGTCATTTCATTTTTTAAACATTTTCAAAGGCTTGCGGCTCTAATTAAATGCTTCTATGGGTTTTACTGAAAGTGTCACCGAAGATATTCACTTTACAGAACAAATTGTTTATGGTTCAGTCGTGCTCAGAGTTCATATTGCTTTAGATTCCAGGGGGCAGATTCACAAATGTGAAGTGGCCAACACTAGCGACAATTTGCCAGAAATCCCAGAGGACAATTATCTACGCTCACACCCTATCACTAGTCGACTAGCCAGAGCTTCCTTGCCACCATAGACCTGGCAACCTGATAAAACAAAGCTACATCCTCCTCATTATTATATCAGTAACATCATGTCCTGTACACTGGGAATTCATAACAGTTGTAAGAAATGCTGGCGACTTTTACTTTTTTAAAGCAGGCCATGAGAGGCATGCCACATTTGTTTAAAGGGCAAGTAAAGGCAAGAAAATTGAATCCCATTTTTACTTTCTTTAATGAAAAAGAAACCTATCTCCAATATACTTTAATTAAAAAATGTGTACTGTTTTTATAAGAAACCTGACTGTATGCAGTGAAATTCTCCCTTCATTTACTGCTGTGGATAGGAAATGTTAGATGGTCCCTAACTGCTGGCAGGGAAACAATCATACTTATTAACAGAAGGGGGAGCCCCCGCCTTACTTCCCAGCCTTTCAGAACTCCAGCAGCTTTGTTTGTTTCCCTGTTTTGATAATTTATGACAATCCCTAAGCAGCCCAGATCACACTGAGCATGTGCACAGTCTTGGTCTTGCAAAGATGTATAACAAAGTTACAAGATGACAGCCCCCTGTGGCCAACTTTGAAAGTATAAATAATTTGTTTGATTAGGCTTGTGGTGCAGTAAGTTCATGTTTATGTTTAGTATACAAAATACAGCATTTCTAGCCTTATTCTATTTTACACTTTCTTTGTCCTTTAAGGGATCTTTTATGTCTTTATTCAGGTTTCTTGGACATGTGTGAAAAAAGTGGCCACTTCAACCATTGGCACCAATAAAGACGTATATACACATTTAATGTGCCCGCCCTATTCAAATTGACCTAATAATAAGAGGACTAACGAAGTTTCGCTTGGCAGAAAAGAACGCTAGCGAAACTTTGCTGTGAATGCTTTCATTGGCGATTTAACACTAGTGAAAAGTCGCCAGACGCAACTTTGCATTTTAGTGAATTAGCATAGTGGTAACGAATTTTCGCCTGGCGAAAGTTGCTCAAAGAGTGGCGAAGTGGTCGCTGGCGAAAATTTTCCCTTTAGTGAATATGCCCCTAAGTAGGTAGCATTTGGTGGGCTACAGTTTGAAAGCAAGCATTGGTTAATTGCTATAGATTAGAAGAAAAAAAGTAAATTATACACCTGTTATTCCACCTCAAGAGTAGGTATTGCCAGGCTAGATGGATAAATCACAATTGTATATGGAGTTTGGTGACTAGTATTTGCAAGATTGCCCAGAAGTCTGCACTCTCATTTTAGGGTCAGGGTTTGGACTGGGAATGGATATAGGCTCTGGCATTTCAAGTACAGAGGTCCATACAGCCTCAATAAATAATGACTGCTTCTGGCTCCTTGCAACAGCCCTTCTACAGATCCAGTCCAGGCCTGTGATGGCCAAATTAGCAAAGCTTGAAAAAACAAAATATTTAGCTCTAGCTCAATGGAAAATTAAGATACTCTCACTGATCAAGATTTCTAGATATTCATCAGTTTCTCAAGATTTCTCTTGTTTTAGACTCAAGGAATTATTAGGGGGTATATTTATCAAAGAGTGAAGTTAAGAGTGAAGTTCCGCCACTAGAGGGAGGTGTATTTATCAAAGGGTGAACTTTCATTTCACCCATTGATAAATAGGCCTTTCAAAATCCCATAGAAATGAATGGAGAGCTGTGGAATTTCCCTCTAGTGGCGGAACTTCACTCTTTGATAAATTTACCCCCGGAGTTTAATCCTTCCCAGAAGGGACACATCAGCCTTTCTTTTGGATGGAAATCTTTCTATAACTCCTCTTAGGCTAAGGCCAGACGGGGAGATTCGGGGGCATTTTGTCGCCTGGCGACTTCTCGCCGCGACTTGTAGCCCCCGAACCTCCCCGAATAGCCACGTACCCAAGCGCAACAGCCTTGCTTGAAAACGCCGGCGCGTATCCACACGGAGCGGCGCGCTTTTTGAAATTGCTCCAAATTGCCTCGCCAGGCAATTTGGAGCAATTGCCCCCAAATCTCCCCGTCTGGCCTAGCCCTTAAGGAGTTATAGAAAGATTTAATACTCATAGAGAGGTTTTCAATTTTGGGGATGAGCGGATCTCCCTCCAATAAGCACACCCTGAGGGCCCCCTAGGGCCCAACTATCAAATCATAATAGGCGGATCACGGGACTGCATCAATGGGACCGATCGACATCTGGCCGCACGGGTCAATAAGCAGCCAACTCAGTTTGTTAGCAGTTTTATCTGCTCATGTATGGCCAGCTTTACTCAAGACTTCTTGATAATTGCTGAGTTGCATTACCTTTAAATTTGTTTAATTGTAAGAAATTGTTCTTGGACAATTTCACACTCAAGAAAATTCAAGTTCAGAAGTGCTCTGTGACATTTCTCACGCACAATATTGGCATAAAAAAATCAAGAAGAACTTTGGGTTTTGATAACGCTTATGGAACTAAGCAATGTTACGGGTATATAAAATATTTCTTCCACCTTTTAGCTGTGTTTATGTGCAAAACATCTGCATTAAGCTGGATTCCCACTTGTTTCAGGTCAATGTTTGTTTTGGTTTATTTTCCTAATTTGCCTTTCATCACTTCTTGGGCATGCGGAATGCCATTGGAAACATGCGGTCATCTAAAGCAGACAAATACAGGTCACATCATAACACATCACACCAAAATGTTCCATTACACAATTTTCTGGAATCAGTCTTTTATTGTTCATTACAGTAAACTTCATGTTCCTCACTTTACTAGAATGTAACTTTTAACTGTTTATAGGCTGCCTAGCTCCTGTCCTCGTAGATGAAAATGCACTTTTTATGTGCAATTGACCTGCAAGGGATTTATGGTATTTTCAAAATAGATTTTTTAAAAAGGACCAACTTTTAAGGAGAAGCTGGTAGGGATACTGCACAGTGGGGCCATTCTGCAGAAAGGACTGTTGCGGGATTGTTGTAGCAATGCACAGCAGGTAGTTGGAACACAAGTTGGTAAGTACAGGCATGCAGTTGATCAGCAAGTCCTTAAGGTAGACTACTTGGTATATTAATAGGCAGTCATACCATGTTTTGAGCATGTTGCATGGATATTTCTTAGGCTTAGCTTTGAAAATCATTCCTTTTGGCGTTTCTGCTTCGTTGTGGTATCAAACAGGGGCATCAAACTATAGAGGCCAAAGACAAGAGGTCCTCTATCTGTATATTAAGAACAAAGTAAAAGTAGAAAAAGTAGTGTCCCTTTTTTGATATGGTTTATACAGGAACAGTGATGGGCGAATTTATTCACCAGGCGTGAATTAATTTGCAAAACGCCAGCGGAAAAAAAAGAGATGCTCGTCAAAAACGGCGGCGACGCACGCCGAATCGATACACACGTCGTTTCGCGAATTTTACACCAATTCACGAATTTCGATGGAAATTTGAGAATTTTTCGGAGAAACGGGATAGATTCACCCATCTCTAACAGTGGCCTAGGGTTGCCACCTTTTGCGGTGGCTGAACCCGGACAGAGGGTGGGGACCATGATGTTGGTGGGCAGGCCCGTGACATCACGGGGGCGGAGCTATGCCGACACGATCGCCGATTGCTGCGTCAATCAAGCTAATCCCGCCTGGTTTTCCTTATTTGGAAAACCGGGCAGGAAGCATTGACCCGGGCAGCCCTTAAAAATACTGGGCTGTCCGGGTCAAAACCGGACAGGTGGCAACCCTAAAGTGGCCAGTTCCATGTTCTAGCTCCTACCCTTGCTAGTTACAGTCTACTGGTGTAGGCTACTGGTATACCCATGGCAAAGTACACTCTCAGTACTACAATCATGTAGGAGAGGTTGTGCCCAGTGCTAGTATCTCTCCTGTTGTGTTTGGTAGCCGAGGATGAGGAGAGTATAACAGTGCTTTATTAGCAAGACATGCAGCCATTACATAACAGCAGTAACTCTTACTTTCACTTTCAAGCTGTACAGAAAGTCCTGTGTATGCACAGTGACACCCGCAGGCCATTTGTATAAACACCACATCTCCACCTGGGAAACATTTTCTATCTCCCAATATTCTGGAAGTTACCCTGGGAAAGAATCCCACAGCTCTACAGTTCTGCTTACAAAGAACTGGTCCCATTATGGTTAAAGGCAGGCAGATTCATTTCTCTCATACGGTCTGTAGACAAAAATATATTTAAGGTGCTGATAGACCAGATCACCCAATCAAAAAGCTGTTTGGTATATGCAAGTAATCAAATGAGCAGACTTCTCAAACTGCATGTAACCATTCTCTTTAAATGTGCATCAAGCGAAGATAAAAGGAATATTTCAGACGCTCTCTTGCTTATTGCAAACATCTGTAGGTCTGGTGTCTGCTCCAGCAAAAGTAACTCTGTAGTCATTTTCCCCAGAGCAATACTAAATGAATTTGATGCAGAAGTATTATTAACCCTTTGCAGCACATTGCAGAGTAGAAATATAATAATAGGTGACTAAGGGATAGTTTTATGGAAGGGCAGAAAGAGAATCGGCCTGGTCTGTGCCCCCAGTGTAACAGGGGCTCCTTGGAGCTTTACATATATTTGTATAATAAGTTTGTCAGAAAGGGAAGGCTGTGAATGAGCTTCAACTTCTAGTGATGGGCGCATTTATTCGAATATTGCGAATAAATTCGCAAAACGGCAGTGAAATTCGTCAAAAAAAAAAAATTCACCGAAAAAAAGTCACTCTCCACCATACACAGGGCAAGATTTCAGCGGCGGGTGCCCCTAGGTTGCGTGGTCCGGGCTGCATCGTCCTAGCGCCTCTCTACCGCACCACTACAGCAAGAGCTAGGGTTGCCACCCAGCCGGTATTTTACCATAGTTGCTGGTAATTTGTTATACCCTTACAAAAAGCCCAAGACTTTAAACTTATTTGTTCCCTGACGCTGCGGTGGATCCGCCCCCCTTAAGCGGCACTGTCCCGCCCATTTTAAGTGTCATTTACATGATTCGGCCCTTTGCATCTCTCCCCACCCCTTTTACGTCGATCCCCGACCCTTTTTTTCCGCCCCCCAGCACTAGCCGGTATTTTTTTTTTTTTTAAAGATGGCAACACTAGCAAGAGCAGATGCACCGGAGCGCTGCGCGTCCCCAGTGCTCCTCAGCAAGTGACTGGGCGTCATGACGCCCCTGCCATATTGCCGTGGCCTCACCACAAATCCGGGCCTGACCCCATACATGGGGTCATTATGTCAATGTAGGGACCCATAGATTCTATACAGCATCTATGGAGTTAATCCCCTGCCTTTAGTATGTTTTCTGTTATTGGGTGTAACTACTTGTAACACTTCTAACCAACACCAGTTATTATTGGACAAAGGGTGCAATAACCACTCCCTTCCACTAAAGCTTTATAATGTGTGTGTAGGGAGGGGCCTCTGCCTCTTTGGCTCCTGGTGTCTGTGAAGTTAGGTGTTTCCATTGAGCCTGGGATCACCAAGGCCCCAGTAAAGCCATATGCCCTGAAGGATCTGTACTTCAGAGACTGAGTCAGGAACCAGGTAATCCTGTGAATAGGTTAGCTGACTCTCTAGGAGAGTGAGATAGCCAGTGTTCTATAGTATGAACAGCTCTGGTTCCATCAAGGAGTAATAGCAGGAAGTGATCTTCCTACAAGGTTTCCCCGTATGCCTTTAGTGAAGGGACCTCAGCGGATAGGGTGCTAGGCTTTAGACTTTGTCTCCCTGACCATTCCCCTGAAGGGATCCGGACCATTTAAAGACATATTGCCTGAGGAATTGATGTACCCGTGATTATTCTGCCTTATGGGAATACAGTGTGCATGCTTTCCTGTATCTGCTCTGCTATCTCTCCTCCTCTGTGATCAGTGTCGGACTGGCCCACTGGGACACCAGAAAAACTCCCGGTGGGCCCAGGTGTCAGTGGGCCTCTTGATTCTAACAATTTAGCCTATTTCATGGTTATTCCCTATTTCTTTATAGGGAAAAAATGCTTAATAATGGAAGAATATAGTAAGTAGATACACAATTCTAGGAGAATGAAAAGGTTGAGTGAGGAGGAATAGTTTGGAAAGTGGGCCCAAGGACAAATGTTTTCTGGTGGGCCCCTGGTCTAAGGCTTTTTGGTGGGCCCCTGGCATCCCAGTCCGACACTGTCTGTGATATGCTACACCTGCAAAAACTTAGTAAACCTGTGGATCATTGCCTTGGGCATATGTAAATAAACCGTTATTCTGTTTCACCAAGAACCTCCTGGAGTCCAACATATATTTTATTACAGTAGCCTGTGTATTTTATACCTCTTAAAGGGATAGCTTCCACTTAGCGAAGGCCCTGCCCTGCTGTGTAGTGTCACAGTGTAACCCATGCTCCTCCACTAGCTGGACACTCTGTGCTGCCTAGCCCAGAAAAGTGTTACATCTACTTGCGCAAATTTCCCAGCAGTCAGTTGCATGTAAAACCCCATTCATTATATTAGCATACCTCCCAACTGTCCCTTTTTTGGAGGGACAGTCCCTCTTTTGACAGCTCAACCTGCAGTCCCTCATTTGTACTGGAAAGTCCCTCTTTTCTCTGCACTCAACAGCCAGAAAAAGAAACATGGTTTCTAACTTAATTAGCTTTTGGCAGAGAGCCCAGAACAGCTAACAGGTGCAACTAATATACTTTGTAACACTTTTGAGATAAGAAAATAAGTAATTGTAACAGGAGAAATATTTTCAAACTTTCATAATCTGACAAATTTTGTAAAATGAACATGTTAATTAGGGGGTGTGGCCACTAAAACAGGCGTGGTCACAAAAATTTGCTGCGCTGCTTGTGGAAACATTTTTTTGTCCCTCTTTTTACTTCCAAAATGTTGGGAGGTATGTATTAGGTACTTGCTTCATGGGATGCTTTTTGTCCTTCCCAACTCATGTTCCAAATTGAACACGACGTAGAGGGAAAACTGAATCTATCACCCCCTTCAGACCAGGGGAAAGCTCCAGTGTTCCCTCTTTACCCTGTGTCAATAGGCATAGTGCACTTGGGGGAAATTCACTAAGCGGCGAAAATTCGCTAACGTTGCCTTCGCTAACGTTCGCGGCACTTTGCCAGGTGAATTTTCTACGCAGTGTTATTTCGCCAGGCAAATGGCATTTAAGCTAGCGATACCTAATTTGCATACGGTGCGAATTTCAAAGTATAATAGAAGTATATGTTACAGCCACTACATTGCACTACACAAGCCCAGGAAACCTTTAATAAATAAAATAAAGTTGTCCTATTGCCCTACATGTGCCCCCTGTATAGTTGTGTTGCCATATGTTAGGAAATGTATGGGGGGAAGGAGGGTAACCCCCCCAAAAAAATTTTGCTCTTTTTCAGACTATCACCCTAAAAACGTAAAACACGCCAGCGTTTTTTTGGGACTTAAAATTTCCAATTTTTTTTTCAAACTCCTATCTATTGTATTGAACTTTGCCAGGTCGTCAGTGCGCAACTTCGCCTGGTGTAAGGGTGCGAAGTTGCGCTAGTCTATCTACCTCGCTAGCGAAAATTCGCCAGGGTCGGTGTTAGTGAATTTGTGAAGTTACGATTTGACGTCACGCTGGCGATTCGAATATACGATCGAATTTTAAAAAAGATTTGAATTGCGTATATGCAAATTAGGCAAACCGACCAAATTCGATCATCGAAAATTCGATTGTCGAATACTTCCCCTTTAAATTTAAATTCGATCACCTACTTCACCAGATTAAACCTACCGAAATGGGGATCATTCCCTAAGATCGAATAAGAAAAATTTGATCGATTGTTTAAAAATCGTCCCAAAATTCGATTCGAATTCGAATCAAATTCGATCAAATTTCCCTATTCGATCGATCGAATTGCGCTAAAAAAATTTGAATTCGAATTTTTTTAATTCCCCACTATTCCCCCACTATTCCCTGGTCGAATTTCAAATTTTTTTGGCATTCGAAATTCGACCCTTAGTAAATCTGCCCCTTAAGGTGTGAAGATCCAAATTAGAGAAAGACCCATTATACAGAAAGCCCCAGGTCCTGAGCATTCAGGATAATAAGTCCCATACCTGTAATGGGAAGCCTATTTCAATCACACACTCGCTATTGATGAGTTTCAGTGCATTGTATTGGATTTACATGAAAGTGTGAGAAATGCGTCTAATGCTGACACATTGGCTGCAATTTCAGGTGAAACTCTCCCTGGTGAGTGAAATGGCACTCGGATTCTAGAAAAAAATGCAACATAATGGGTAAAAAAAACATGGTGATTGTGCTTGAAATCCCACTTTGCTCACTGCACATGTCGCTAGATGATCCCTTCATTATTTTACTTTGCATGTTGTCTAAATTGTATATCTAGCCAACTAGGCACCTCTATATGTCTAATACACAGGTATGGGATCCGGTATCTGGAAACCCGTTATCAAAAATGCTACAAATAACAGAATGGCTGTCTCTCATAGACTCCGTTTTATCCAAATAATCCAAATGTTTATAAGTGATTTCCTTTTACTCTGTAATAATAAAACAGTAGCTTGTACTTGATCCCAACTAAGATATAGCCAGTGCTGGAATTGGGGAGGGATACACAGGGATTCCATCCCTTCACTTCTTTATTTTTGGGAAATAGCAACCCCTCAGAGGGAATGCAAGAGTTTTGAATCCCGGAACTTTCTTTTGCTCCTTTTCTCTTCTGGGTGCAAATAAAATGCAGAGGTGAAATAAAATATAGTTAAAGGAGAGAAAAGATTGCTGGTAGAGAAATAGAAGAGATAGAGAAGTGTTAAACAGTTAGTAATAATAATATAATTAGGGATGCACGGAATCCACTATTTTGGATTCGGCCGAACCCCCGAATCCTTCCTGAAAGATTCGGACGAATACCGAACCGAATATGAACCCTAATTTGCATATGCAAATTAGGGGTGGGAAGGGGAAAACATTTTTTACTTCCTTGTTTTGTGCCAAAAAGTCATGTGATTTCCCTCCCTGGCTCTAATTTGCATATGCAAATTAGGATTCAGTTCGGCTAGGCAGAAAGATTCGCCGAATCCCAAACCGAATCCTGGATTCGGTGCATCCCTAAATATAATAATAAGTCTAATTAAAGGGGACATTTTGCATAACATTTTCCCTGATTTTTTTCTTTAGTTTTAGATAAAATCCCAGATTAAAACTGTTTTTGTCTCAGGGCTTCAGATACATTAATTTGCCTTCAGTATTGTTTTTCCTCATTAATTAGGAATGAGGGCAAATATATTGTACCCTCCATAGCCCCACACAGCTAATTAACAGCAGCATGCCAATTAAAGGCGTGGTTCACCTTCAAGTTAACTTTTAGTATACTGTAGAAGAGTCAATTCTAAGAAACTTTTCAATTGATCTTCATTATTTATTTTTCATAGTTTTTTAATGATTTGCAATTTTCTTCTGTTTCTTTGCAGCTTTCAAATGGGGGTCACTGACACCATCTAAAAACAAATGTTCTGTAAGGCTACAAATGTATTGTTATTGTTACTTTTTATTACTTATCTTTCTATTCAATCCATCTCCTATTCATATTCCAGTCTCTTATTCAAATCAATGCGGGGTTGCCAGGGTAATTTGTACCCTAGAAACCAAATTGCTGACACTGCAAACTAGAGAGCTGCTGAATAAAAAGCTAATTAACTATAAAACCACAAATAATAAAAAATGAAAAGCAATTGCAAATTGTCTCAGAATATCACTCTCTGCATTATACTAAAAGTTAACTCAAAGGTGAACAACCCCTTTAAATAATAATGGTTCAAAGAATGTCAGGCTAAGGGCTGAACTCCACAGACGCATGTGTTTTTGCTCAGCGCGTCGGATCAAATTGTCCGAGGAATCGTCCTTACCAAATCCGGCCCTCATTGCAAAAAGTTTGGACACCCCTGCATTAGAAGGAAATACGAAAAAGGAAATAGCAAAATGGTTTTGCTTTAAAGTGGGTGAAACAAGAAATTATTGGTGTGTGAGGTGTGGTGTTTATACAAATGGCCTGCGGGTGTCACTGTGCATACACAGGACTTTCTGTACAGCTTGAAAGTGAAAGTAAGAAGTTACTGTTGTTGTGTAAGGCCTGTATGAACCTCTTAAAGGGCACCAATCACAGGCAAAATCAAACACATATTAACAACCTGACCAGTACAACCTAAACACGTTTAATCAAACTACATATACAGTTTTTTGGGAAAAAACTGCAGTTTTTAAAAAATCCCATACTTTGTCAAATGTTCTCTCACTGAGGGAGTCCATACTGTGACTACAACATGCAAATGAGTTCACGAGCATGCTCAGATTGTAACACTGCCCTGAGTATTCTACCCAGAATGCCTAGCTTTAGTAAACTCTAGAAGTATCAAGAGAAGTGCACACACCAACTTCCACAAGGTGGCAGCACTAACACAGAAGTTTGGCAGATTTCAAAATAGCTTAGAGGGTTTTTTAGGCAGCAAGAAATTTCAACTGAGCATGTGCGAGATTTCAGAGCTGCAGTTGGCTGTGAAGATATAGGTAGGAGGAGTCAGTGAAATCCAAGATGTCTGCCTCAGCTAGAACTGCAGTGGAGATAGGGGAGATTTTGCAGAAGGTATAGAGAGCTGAGGATTTACAATATACAAACAATTCTAATTGTTTTAAAAATCAGATTTCTTGAGCTTTCACATTGTGCATTTACTTAGTAAATGATTTTGGTTATGATTGGTGCCCTTTAATAAAGCTTTATATAACAATGGGAGTGGCTTATGGTTGTGGGAGGGGCTTGTTTTAGCACGCGGCCCTATGCTCACCACACAGAGCATGCCTCCTCTATTTTCACTCCAATTCAAGCACTGGATATTTAAACCTTTACTGGAAGCAAAACCAACTTGAGTTTATTCAATGTTTACACAATTTTCTAGGAGATAAACCACAGGTCCCAGCATTCTGGATAACAGATCCCATACCTGTATTATACTTTATCTCTCACTTCCCTCCCTCTCTTATTCACTTGTGTTTTTTTTCCATTGATACAGAAGGATTCAGTGGAGGTATTACCCCTTAGGTCCCCAAAAAACATACCCCTAGCCGTCATAACCAACCAGGGCCTTTTCAGAGCAATTCAGCAGCCCGTATTCATAGATATAAATGTTTCTATACAGTACACTCACTTGCTAACTATTAAAGACATGAAATAAATATCTAGTCTATGCTTTTGGGTACACTTTCCCATAAGCTTGCTAGTTAATCTCATTATATTGCGTGTTGTCGTTCTCAGTCTACCGTGGTACCGTGCCTTTTTATTCGGACTCTTGAGGGTTTAGGCTAATTTGCCCTCTGGGAGAGTCTTTACATTCTTTTTCCATTTTATTGGTATTACACCAAACAAAAGCTAATGAGTCTGATTGATCAGTACACTATGGCTGAGCTTGACATATCAAGCTGTGTTCCTTACCTCAGAGGGAGGCCATTTTAATTGACTTTTTACCACCAGTGCAAGCAAGCTGAATATTCCCTGAGCTTAGCATTAGCAGTTCTTTCATTACCCAGGCCTGCATGCTCATTAAAAAGAGTTTCCAATTGCAGGGCTTCACTGGAACACAGCCAAGGCCCACTGATAGGACTCGCCAGAGCTTCTCAAAACTGCTTGCGTCTGTGAGTGTGTCCCAGAATTCCATTTTCTTTTGCTAAAAGGCAAAAAAAGCGGAGATATTTTGGGGGTTATTTACTAAACTCCGGATGCCAAACATCCGAAAAATTTGTGTTTTTTCAATATAAAATCCGAATCTTTAGTAAAAAAGAAAAAAAAAAAACAGATTTTTCAGAATTTATTATACCCCGAGGATAGAAAAGGTCCAAATCCGAAAATCCAGCATCTCAGACCTGCAAAGGCTGCAAATAAGTCAATGGGCGAAAGTCCCAAAGATTTTTTGATCTGCGCTGGGTTTTGTGCAATAATTTTAAGATATTTGGGTTTTCAGTCAAAAATCTAAAAAAATCAGGTGGTAAATCTGGAAAATTTGTATGACTCGTATTTTTCATCTGGGCTGCTTAGGGATCGTCATAAATGATCAAAACAGCACAAGTCAAATAATATCTGCCAGAAGCCGATACAGCAAGACTGATAAATAATCAGAATATACAGACTGCACTGGGTCCTGTGTTGTCATGTAATCTAATGTGGATTTCATAGTTTTTGTATTGTTTAATACAAACTTTCTCCAACTGTGCAGAACCAGTGGCTGCAGCTAAATAATCCTCCAAATAGAATCCCAGTTTATCTGTTTAAATCTGGTTCCATGGTCTTTGTCCCTGCAGCTGGAGTTGGAAGCATTAAAGGGGAGGTAAAGCCAAAAATAAAATCCAATACTATTCTCTACACAATCACTGACTGCTCTACAGGGAAACAAAGCTGATGGAGTTCTGAGAGGCTGGAAAGTAAGGTGGGGGCTCCCCCTGCTGTTCATAAGTATGATTGTTTCCCTGCACAGCAGTTAGGAAATGTCTGACAATTCCTATCCACAGCAGTAAATGAAGGGAGAATTTCACTGTATAGAGTCAGGTTTCTTATAAAAACTGTGCACATTTTTTAATTAAAGTATATTGGAGATAGATTTCTTTTTCATTAGATAAAGTAAAAATGTGATTTTATTTTTTGCCTTTATTTGCCCTTTAAGGTGCATCTAGGAGTTTTCCCGATTTCTAACCCAAACTGACCTTCATGCTCAATCGTCTTGCCACTGCTCCAGGACGTACCCCCCCCCCACCCTAGGGGAAGTCAGCCCTGCAATTTTAGAAGAACTATCTTATATTATGAGCAGAGTATATCACACACAAATAACCTGTAAAATAAAATCTTATAAACAGCACTAAGTGATATCATCAGAAATAAACAGTGGTTATTGATCTCATGTATCACGTGATTTATCTGAGACATGGGTATTATAAAAATGATTGCCCAACAGCATATTGTTGTTTAGTCTTTGCCACAGATAACTACATGGACAACCTTCTACCCTGCACATATATATCTGAATTACAATTTTGCTATTCATTAAGTCTGGGGAGGCTACAGGACACCTATTCCTGCTTCAATGATCTGATTATCTGCATTCAACAAAAATAAAACAGTTTTGACAACATTTGTCCCATTGCTCCTTCAGCTTTGGACATGGGATTTGGAAGAAGAACCAAGGAACTGACCCTTCTTTACAAAATAAATAATCTGTTTCTTTTTGCAGTTCTCTTTCCTGTTTTCTCCGATGAAGAAAAAAAAGGCACAAAACAATGACTTCTCAGTGCACTTTCATCACAGAGTCTGAGCAGAAAACGTATGCAGATGTTTAATATAAATATCACGTTACTAGTAAATTTAAGCATGTCTTAATGAATTAATAGAACTGGAATAAATTGCAAACAAAAGAGCAATCAGCCAGACAATGCGCTTCAGAACAGATGAACTACCGGCCTAAAAGCCGTGCCAGAATTACAGTGGAATGAAGAATCCGTAATGAAAAAAAAATCAGAAAATGGACTATTTAGGGAAGCTTTGATCAATGACCTTATGCATTCCAACCGTCCCTTATTGTAGCAGAACAGAGTGACATTCCTGGGGGCAAATTCACTAAAGCACTAAGCGTCTAACGCTAGCACTAATTCACCAGCGTGACATCAATTCGCAACTTCGTTGATTCACTAACACTGTCCCTGGCGAAAATCTACTAGTGAAGTAGATGGACTTGAACAACTTCGCACCATTATGCCAGGCGAAGTTGCGCACTGACGAAAGGGACGTAACTACGCTAATTCACTAAGATCACCATTTTACTGAACGTTACCTCTTAGGCTAGACATTACTTTGCCAGGTCAGACCTGGTGAAGTTCATACAATAGATAGGAGTTTGAAAAAAAAAACTTGAAATTTTTTCTAAGTCCTAAGAAACACTGGCGTCTTACCTTTTGTAGGGTGATAGTCTGAAAAACAGCAAAAAGTTTTTTTTGGGTTACCCTCCTTCCCCCCTACATTTCCTAACATATGGCAACACAACTATACAGGGGGCACATGTAGGGCAATAGGACAACTTTATTTTATTTATTAAAGGTTTCCTGGGCTTGTATAGTGGAATGTAGTGGCTGTAACATACACCTCTATTATATGTTTAAGTTCGCGCCGTATGCAATTTAGGCATCGCTAGCGCAAATGCACATTGCCTGGCGAAGTAATGGTAACGCTACTTTGCTACCGTTCACCGCCCTGAGCGCAAATTCACATCTTAGTGAATTTGCGTAACACTGGTGAAAATTTGCCTGGCGATGTTTTGCAAGCGCCAGCGAAGCTGTTGCTAGCGCATTTTTGTGCTTTAGTGAATTTGCCCCCCTGGTCTTTCCTTAAATCTCACTATTACCCCTTACTACCTGACTTGCTCCTCATCATTGGCCATACTGCTTGATATACAGCAGGGAGGGGAGCATTAAAAAAAAAAAAAAGTTGAGTCTACATTGGCGTGTAGTCTCATGTGCATTGTTATTATTGTACAGGTACGGGACCTGTTATCTAGAATGCTCTTGATAATGGATCTTTCTGTAATTTGGATCTTCATACCTTAAGTCTACTAGAAAATCATGTAAACATTAAAGAGATCCTGTCATGGGAAAACATGTTTTTTTCAAAACGCATCAGTTAATAGTGCTGCTCCAGTAGACTTCTGCACTGAAATCCATTTCTCAAAAGTGCAAACAGATTTTTTATATTTAGTTTTTAAATCTGACATGGGGCTAGATATTTTGTCAATTTCCCAGCTTTCCTGGTCATGTGACTTGTGCCAGCACTTCAGGAGGGAACTGCTTTCTGGCAGGCTGTTGTTTTTCCTTCTCAATGTAATTGAATAGTACGCAGTGGGACATGGGTTTTACTATTGAGGGCTGTTCTTAGATCTACCAGGCGGCTGTTATCTTGTGTTAGGGAGCTGTTATCTGGTTACCTTCCCATTGTTCTGTTGTTAAGCTGCTGGGGGGGAGGGGTGATATCACTCCAACTTGCAGTACAGCAGTAAAGAGTGATGGAAGTTTATCAGAGCACAAGTCACATGATTTGGGGCAGCTGGGAAATTGACAACATGTCTAGCCCCTTGTCAGATTTCAAAATGAAATATAAAAAAATCTGTTTGCTCTTTTGAGAAATGGATTTCAATGCAGAATTCTTCTGGAACAGCACTACTAACTGATGCATTTTGAAAAAAATGTTTCCCCATGATAGTATCCCTTTAAATAAACCCAATATGCTGGTTTTGCTTCCAATAAGGATTAATTATATCTTAGCTGGGATCAAGTACAAGCTACTGTTTTATTATTACAGAAAAAAGGGAAATCATTTTTAAAAATGTGCATTATTTGGATAAAATGGAATCTACGAGAGACAGCCTTTCTGTAATTTGGGCCTTTCTGTATAACGGGTTTCCGGATAACGGATCCCATCCCTGTACTATCCTAGATCTCCTTCTATTGAAATACTACTAGTGAGGCTCCACATCCCATAATATCTATAGGGGAATTATATAGAGGGCTTACTATATATAGGAATGTCTAACCAGAAGATCCATATGGTAAGGTTAAAAGTACTGATGCAAGGGCTGCCAGCACTTTCCTTTATGGACACTTGGAAATTAGACCTAATATATGACTGCACCACTGGTGGAATTAAAGGGAGTCAGAAACAATTCTGCGCCCAATACCAGGGGGTGCAAATGGTTTAAGTAAGATAGGAAAAAGGAACAAACATAAAAATGATCTATATACATATGAAGAGTAGGAAGTGCATATATCATCTATAGAATAGCTGTGCAATGCTACACTTTGTGCTGCTAAATGTACTTACTATTTTCATTCCATCATGGACTTGTGTGTCTGAAAATAATAAAACTGCTCTTTTCTAATTAAATGTATTTCACCCTGCGCCTCTGGTTGAGGAAACACAATTATTACTCAGTTTCCTTTGTTTTTTTTTATGGAATTTCAGCTGAAGTCATCACTCATGCTGGAGACATCACTCATGCCTTATTGCATTCCTGTCCATTTCCCCAAGTATCTACAGTCAGACAAAGCAAGGGAAAATAGTCTGGGAAATCATCATGTTCCCTTCACAATGTTGTCAAAGGTTTATAGAAATCCTAGGAGAAGAAGAAGGAGAAACTTGTAATTGCAGAAATTGTAATATAAATACATATGCTAAAACCGTCTTACCTGGTTTTGTGACATAATTATTACAATTTGAGAGGACAAACATGGGGATAGAGAATGTTCTTGTACCCAATGCTACATGCCTAAAAATGTTTTTCTTTTTCTCTCTGTTTAGAGATTGATATTAATCTTGATAATCTCCTGTATTAAATATGGTGCAGAATCAGATGGAGGATTGGTGGGCAACTTGTAGGAGCAGTAGGAAATAACCTGGAGATAAATTTGTTAAGCGTTGGTAAGTAAGAACTTCCCAGGCATCTGAAGAACATACCTTCATTTAACAGGATTTGGTCTGAGACTAATAGCGTAGTTTCAGAAACATCTGCCATTTGTCTACACTAGGGAGATTAGTTTTGTATCAGTTTTTGTCAGTATTTTCACCATCAATGTTGGTGTCCAGGGCTACACAGGATCTAACATTTTGCAATCTGTCAGTGTTGGGACTGGTATAAAGCATTGGACAGCAATGGATTTTTTTTAGAGTATTTCAGTGTTATACCTTCTAGACCAGGGATCCCCAACCTTTTCTACCCGTGAGCCGCATTCAAATGTAAAAAGAGTTGGGGAGCAACACAAGCATGAAAAGGTCCCTTGGGGTGCCAAATAAGGACTGTGATTGGATATTTGGTAGCCCCTATGTGGACTGGCAGCCTACAGGAGGCTCTACTTGGCACTATACTTCGTTTTTATGCAACTAAAACTTGCCTCCAAGCCTGGAGTTCGAAAATAAGCAGTTTTGAGGCCACTGGGAGCAACATCCAAGGGGTTGGAGAGCAACATGTTACTCACAAGCAACTTGTTGGGGATCACTGTTCTAGACCAGGAGCGCCCATACTTTTCTAATGTCAGGTCTGCTTTTAGTGATGTTGTCCCTTGAGGATCTACATCCATAAAAGTAGTGTTAGCATTCTGTTCCATGGAAAATATTACTTAAAAATTGATCGATGAGAAAATGTATACTGTATTGCTATTTTTAACAAACAACCGTTCTTTATGTAACCATAACCTAATAAATATCTGAATGAAAAGAATGAAACAGGAGAGTAATATAGACAAGCTGTTTGTTGACAGTGTCTTGAGATCTACTGATCACCAGCTAAAAGTCTATTGGTAGATCCTGATCCCTGTTCTAGACTGTATAAAATAGTAACCCAAAGCAGGTGTAGGTGCCCATGACATCGTATCTGCACAGGGGAGAGGGATGGGAACACTGGTGCACAACGTTTTAAAAAATTATTTCAATAGCCGTCTAAACACTTGTTGCTAATAGTATCTCCCCTTGACTAGATTCTTTGTTCGCTGCCAAAACTTTGCTTCTTCAAAATAAGCATATATACTGTATATAACAATATTCTTTTAAAGGAGAATTCAACCCTGCTGGCGCTAAAACCCTTCCCATCTCCCTCCTGTAGGCCCCCCTCCCTCCTTCTTTCCCCCCCCCCGGCCTACCTCCCCTCTCCGGGCTATTGCCCCTAACATGTAAATTACCCCAAAGCACAGGTCACCTTCTGGAAGGTTTACAGGCTCCGTCTTCTGCCGCACCGACTTCTTCATTGCCCCAATGGCGTTTGTGGAGCATGCGCAGTAGGACGCATTTCCCAGTTGGTACTACTGCGCATGCACCCTAAGTTCATGAAGTTTACTGATAAACTTTGTGAACTTCTGGCGCGTGCACAGTAGTACCAACCGCCAAATGCGTCCGACTGCGCATGCGCCGCAAACGTTGTCGGGACAATGAAGAAGACGGTGCGGCAGAAGATGGTGCCCGTAAACCTTCCAGAAGGGGACCTGTGCTTTGGGGTAATTTACACGTTAGGGGCAATAGCCCGGGGGGAGGAGGGCCTACGGGAGGGAGGAGGGGAGGGGTTTTAGCACCGCAGGGTTGAATTCTCCTGGATAATGCTGCAGAAGTGTTACTTGTAGCCTTTGTAGAAGTCTCAAAGAGATAGCTCACTGGGAGGAAGCAACATGAAGAGGAGGCCTTGCTCATAGTCATCCATGAGTGATCAGCACCACCAGGACCAGAAGAGATGTTCTACATGAGCAAAAACCTCAGGATTTTCATAAGTGGCTTACATAATTTATGAGACATAATCACACATAAGACACCCTGCACTAGCATTCATATCGTTGATGTAGAGTCTGGTTGTCCAAATGGATTTCCTTGGGCTAGATCAAAGAGTTTTTTCTGGCCCCCTGTGTGCCCAAATAATTTACAGACATTAGTGATGTAGAACACTACTAATGTTTCACCGCCTGCTTATTTGCTGAACTACGGAGCAGTCATTGAACTTGTATCTATGCAAGAAGCCCACAGAGAGATCCCTGGAACTTCCAGCTTGAAGGTGGTGGTAGCTCCAGAATTCCCATGCATCAACAAGGGCACTTGCACCCAAATCAAAAGAAGAGGTGGAATCGATGCACTGTTGCAGAGCCCAAGCTATTGGGAAGTACAATGAGTGGTGTCTATGAGCACAACAAAAACTCACGTCCATTTTAAAGAAGCTGCACTTGCAACTGCATTCCTAAATGTATTGCTCTAAAGTGTTTTCCACAGATAATACTGCCTCTAAAGAAGTACAGCGTTTCTACTTCAATTATTCACCTGCTGGTTTATATTCATGTTGGAATATTTACATTTATTCAGTTCATTTTTTGGAAGTTTTCCAGTGATAAGAGTAGGCAAGAGGTCACACAGTGACCAATGCATGTCCATGATAATGAATTAGCAGTAGATGGGGGTCATGACAGTTTCCAAGATTCCAAGACCAGGAAATGAAAAACACAGTGCTGAAAAATATAACACTGCCACCAACTGCTCAGCCAGCAGGAGGCATCACTGGTGATTGATTACAAGAGCTAGCTTGAAGCTAATAGGCCACATTTCTTCTCAGTTCTGGGTTAGGCACATTCAATCCCACCAGTAATGGGGTTGTCACAATGTTCTACTCTTCAAGCCACTCCAGTAATATCAGAAGCTGAACCTATTAAAACAATGTATTTTTTTGTAAAAAAAAAAAAAAAAAGGCATGGTATCTGATATCCAGAATGCTTTCCAAAAATGTTTTTTTTTATGATTCAGAGCACCATGCCTACAATCCATTAAAACAAATAAATCAAAAAAAAAACCCAATTGATTTGCCATCACCATGCATTTATTCTGGGTTAGTTAACACCACTGAAAAAGCATTGTCTTATTGTTTAAGAGGATCAGCAACTCAGGCAAGGATGAAGAACTGTTTATTTAAACAGCACCCCATGAGGAAATGCATTGCTGGTTTTCAGAGTGGTCCGGATAACAAAGAAGGATGTTGTCTCAATGGTCGACAAAAGAAAAGGACAATGTATTTTTAGCGTTGATATCTGTAGTGTAATCCTCAGCAGGAACAAATAAAGCCCCACTCATATACATGGTATAGCAACCCAACCTCTGGATTGGAGGCCCATTTGAAGTCGTATATGGTTTAGGGGTTTATGTAATAACAGGCACTAAGTTTGCCCTGGGGCAGTAACCCATAGAAACCAATCAGCAGGCAGCATTTACTGGTCACAAGTTTGAATGCAAACATCTTATTGGTTGCTATGGGCTACTGCTCCTGGGAAAACTTAGTGTCTTATATTACATATGGGGGCAAGAGCCTTGTTAGAACTTTTATTCAATATTTTTAACTACTTAAATGGAAGGTTCTAATTTTCAAGCAAATATAATTACAATCCTTTTGTATAGTAAACATATCGAGGAGCTTTAAGATATATCTATTGGATATATATGAATATAATAATTAATTTGTTTTGGACAGTGGGACTATTTATCGAAGATGCCCCTATATGTGATAAAATCACACATTTGGAACAGTAACCCAGAAAAACCAATAAGATGTTTTCTTTTAAACAGGTGACCAGTAAATGTTGATTGTTTGCTATAGGCCACTAGACATGTAGCAAACTTTTCACCTTTTATTATATACCCCAGTAGGCTCTACATTGCATACAGAAATTAGATTTGAAGTGTCTATTATAAGTTACAAAAATCAAAGCACAGACCAGAATTAAGCTGGCCATAGACACAAAGATAAGCTTGTCAAACATCGCCAAACAAACAAATCTTTCCCCGATCTGCCACTAACGGCAGGGCTATATTGGCTTATGACAAGGGCAATGGGTTCCGACGAGTCGGTCGGGAGAAAATCGTGGCCAAATATCGATCGGGAAGACCAGTCGGAAGCCCCCATACACGGGCAGATAAGTTGTCAAATTGGTCTAAACCAGTGGTTCTCAACCTTCCTAATGCCATGACCCATTAATACAGTTCCTCATGTTGTGGTGACCCCAACCATAAAATAATTTTCATTGCTACTTCATAACTATAATTTTACTACTGTTATGAATCGTAATGTAAATATCGAGGAGTCTGGCAGAAGAAAAAAAAGCAGAAATCCACCAATCAGAGGAAGCCCATCAGGAGACGTTGCATTCAGTCTTCAGCTCCCTCTTCTCGGCTTGGAGTACTCTCTCTCTTACTACCCGGAAGCAGCCAATAGCACTGTGGGCTCCAGGAATTGTCAGCTACTGCGCATTCCCTTAATAACAAATGGCCGCCTCAACACTATTCTTTAACCCACCCTGTCCGGACAACGGTTTTGTAGTTTGGCGAACCCAAAGGGGTTGCGACCCCCAGGTTGAGAACCGCTGGTCTAAACGACCGATATCGGCAACTGCATCTGCCTGTGTATGGCCACCTTTAGTCATTCTAGGCAAGAGAACTTGTGCAAGTCGGCACATATACAGTATTAGTAACTTATTTAATTGAGTCTCCCTATTGAAAAACAACAAGAAAATCCAAAGGGGAAGCACAGAAAATCACATGAAATGGAAATACTTAAAATACAGCATCACTTTGCTTAAAGAACCAATATGTTCAGATTTGTCACCGAAAACTGACTTTTTCAGATTTGATGCCCAAAACCTGCAACTTTTTGGGATTATTGCCAGAAAACCATGAAATCTTCAGAAACCCAGCACAGATCAGGATATCTTCCAGTTGTAAACAGGACATCTGCTATTGACTTCTACATGACCTAAGCAGGTCTGAGTTAGAGTTTTTTTTATCGGGACTTAAAAATTCGAAAACCAGAAAACCAGACTAACCCCATTAAAGTGGTCCTGATATTCCAACACCTAAATACTGTGTTGTATGTCACAATAAAGTAAACAGATGCTGTGATAAGCAAATAAGAAACGGTGACTCACCTTTTTCCATCTGATCGCTTTGCATGGTCCCCCACATGTAAACAAAAACTTTGAATTGCAAGTTTGCCAAGAGCCGCTCTCTAATGAGGTTGGTTAGTTTACACCGCCTGCCTGAATAGGTTTTCTGTCTCTGAACGGCTGCCAGATTCGTTGTGTACAAGCTGTGTTACAGTAACACACTTCTGCAAAGGCTCATGTCAATGTCACGTCTAAGAGAATCCATGACTTCAGCAGATGGGCTAGAAGCAGCCTGACATCTGATTTGAAACCTTACCATGAATATATTTTTTTAAGTGTGCAACTATTTTTATTATGGAGTTATTCTTCTCACTGTTGAGCTTGTTGAGCGATCTTAAGAGCACAACACTGATCACAGAGGCTTCTGAAACCTGTTGGGGAAACATTTTCAAGACTACGCAACAAGAACAGTTGCTTTCAAAGTATCCCAAGGGGTAAATTTATCAAAGAGTGAAGTTCCGCCACTAGAGGGAAATTCCGCTGCTCTCCATTCATTTCTATGGCATTTTGAAAGGCCTATTTATCAATGGGTGAAGTGAAAGTTCCCCCTTTGATAAATACGCCTTTAAAAATCCCATAGAAATTAATGGAGAGCAGCGGAATTTCCCTCGAGTAGCGGAACGTCACTTTTAGGGGCAAATTTACTATAATTCCCCATAATAAGCTCGACAAAATTTGATATTCGATTAGCATTCGATCGCCGAATGCTAATCAAATAGTTTTAGGCTACCTTTTATTCGATATTCGATCATTGGACGATCGAATAAAAATTTATTCGATCAGTCGAATAATTTATTCGATCAGTCGAATAAATAATTCGATCATTCAAATAATTCGTACGATTCGAACGATCGAAGACATTGATCGTTCGAATCCTATTCGATCAGGACTTGAACTCAGAAGCCTATGGGAGGGTTCCCATAGGCTTCTATTGCAATTCAGTAGGTCCAATCTGGCGAAGTAGGCGGTCGAATATTTTAAAAATGTTATTTTATTAGTTGATTTATCTACTCGATAATTCGATCATTCACTATTCGATGATCGAATATGCCTAATTTGCATATTCGACCAATCTAATAGATCCTACGATCAAATATTCCATCGAATTCGATTTTATTCACATGAATGTGAATTTAGTAAATCTGATCCTGTGGCCCTTTATCTGTGACAGTTGCTCCTTATTCCCTGCTCCAGCCTTATAAATCCTGCTCCTGTCCTTGTTTGTCTTCTGGTTTTCACCTTGGGCGATTTCCTGATTTTGCAAGTCTTCTGCTTGTCCTTGACCCTTTGGCTTGTTTAAGGACTCATCTGGACACCTGTTTTTTGTGCTTAAAGGGATAGTTCATCTTCAAAGGACAACTAAACCCTAAAAATTACTATGACTAAAAATGACATATTTTATACATTGAACTTATTGTACCAGCCTATAGTTTCAGCTTCTTAATAGCAGCAATAACCCAGGATTTCAAACTTGTCACAGGGGGTCAACGTCTTGGAAAGAGCCTGCAACACTAACATGCTCAGTGCGCTTTAAGCTTTAGGGGTTGTCACAAAATATCAAGATTTCTGTGCTGCCATATAGTTATTATCTGTATTAATTACTAATTACCTTTATATTGTGACATTTATATTCTATGTGAACTGTATGAGTTAATCCCTTCGCTCAGTAAGTGACAGCAGCACAAAGCATGTGAATCAGCAGAAAAGAAGATGGGGAGCTACTATAGAATGTTTGGGGACACAGATCTTTACTGCTAAAGGGCTGTGATTGCCTTGGGCTATTACAGCCCAAAACATAATGTACAACATTTATAGCTACTTCTTTAGTTCTCATTTAAATTGACTTTTAGTATGTTATAGAATTGCAAATTCTACTACTCATACTAAAAGTTAATTCAAAGGTAAACAACTCCTGTTATGACCCCCATTCTACATCCTTTTATGACCCCCCCTCCATTCTGACCTGGATGAAAGGAAGCCTTCATAGAAAAATTATATTGTATCAATGTAATTTCCGTTTCCCTTGATTAAAGGGCAAGGAAATGCAAAGAAATAAAATCCCATTTTTACTTTCTTTAATGAAAAAGAAATCTATCTCCAATATACTTTAATTTAAAAATGTTTACCGTTTTTTTTTTTATAAGAAACCTGACTTTATGCAGTGAAATTCTCCCTTCATTTAGTGCTGAGGATAGGAATTGTCAGACGGTCCCTAAATTCTGGCAGGGAAACAATCATACTTATGAACAGCAGGGGGAGCCCCTGCCTTACTTACCAGCCATGCAGAACTCAAGCAGCTTGTTTTTTGATCACTTATGACGATCCCTAAGAAGCCCAGACCACACTGAGGATTTGTATGTAGTCTAGTCCAGTGATTTTCAACCCTGGTCCTCCAGCTGTTAAGGAACTACAAGTCCCACAATGCATTTGCCTGACTGTGGCTGTCAGACTCCTTCATTGCATTGTGGGACTTGTAGTTCCTTAACAGCTGGAGGACCAAGGTTGAAAATCACTGGTCTAGTCTTTCAAAGATAACAAACAAGATGACAGCCCCCTGTGGCCAACTTTGAAAGCATAAATCATTTGTTTGATTAGGCTTGTGGTGCAGTAAGTTCATGTTTATGTTTAGTATACAAAATACAGCATTTCTAGCCTTATTCTGTTTAAGACTTTCCTTGCCCTTTAAGAACTTCTACATGCCTCCTTATTCTACAACACCTTAGCATTCCATCAATGTTCTGCCATAATTCACCTTTAAGCTTTAACCAACCAACCTGCTTCTCCCATAGATAAATCTCCTGGGCCCATGCACTTTACTTTGTTTACCCAAAATACCTACATCACCAGTACTAGCTAGAAACTTAGCAAGGTCCTCATGTCGTCATGTACAATATGTTAAATGGATTCCTCTTGATTATAGACAAGTCTACTGCTTTCTGAACAGAAAAAGTTAAGGGGGTTCTTGGTGGATGCTTTATCTGGAATCCCACCAAGTAAATTTACACTTCTTCAAGTTCATTAGTAGGTGATAAAAGAACAAGAGAAAATAAAATTAAAGGGAAACTGTCATGGGAAAAGATGTTTTTTTTTAAATGCATCAGTTAATAGTGCTGCTCCAGTAGACTTCAGCACTGAAATCCATTTCTCAAACAGATTTTTTAATATTCAGTTTTGAAATCTGACATGGGGCTAGCCATTTTGTCAATTCCCCAGCTGCCCCAGGTCATGTGACTTGTGCCAGCACTTCAGGAGGGAACTTCTTTCTGGCAGGCTGTTGTTTTTCCTTCTCAATGTAACTGAATAAAACACAGTGGGACATGGGTTTTACTATTGAGTGTTGTTTTTAGATCTACCAGGCAGCTGTTATCTTGTGTTAGGGAGCGGTTATCTGGTTACCTTCCCATTGTTCTGTTGTTAGGCTGCTGGGTGGGGGAAAGGGAGGGGGTGATATCACTCCAACTTGCAGTACAGCAGTAAAGAGTGATTGAAGTTTATCAGAGCACAAGTCACATGACCAGGGGCAGCTGGGAAATTGACAAAATGTCTAGCCCCATGTCAGATTTCAAAATGAAATATTAAAAAATCTGTTTGCTCTTTTGAGAAATGGATTTCAGTGCAGAATTGTTCTGGAACAGCACTATTAACTGATGCATTTTTAAAAAAAAAAAATGTTTTTCCCATGACAGGATCCCTTTAAGAAAGCGATATAAACATGAATAATAATTGGGTTTGTAGAGTCCATGTTGATTCATGCTCAGTAGAGAAGAAGGAGCCATGTTATTATTGTCATTACAGATTAGTGGTGATTCTGCTGAGTGAGGACAATAGTGCTGGTTACAGAAAACCTGCAGAGCAGCCTACATCATAGTGCCATCTCTATGAACTGAATGCATTTGCAGGGCTGTCAGTCAGCAGGGGGTAAAATTGCTCTTACTCTGTTTAAACACACACAAAATAACATCAAGTATATTTGCGCAGCAGCCAAAAACTGTCAGCAGCCATAATTGCTAATTAAATATTTAAAACATGAATTCACAAAAGAAAAATGTAGTGAGGTATTCGAGACTGCTAATGGTAAAGCCATCTATATGCGTCTTCAAACATTAAGCAAATAAAAAAACGAAACACAGCTTTCTGTTAGTCGAGTCCTGCATTCTGGGCTTTATACCCACCCTTTCCCTTTCGTGAAGGTGAAAAAATAAGAGGCAATTGTGTTCTCCGAAGTATTTACTACAATATAGGTTCTTAAAGTCAAACTGTTAAATTACAAGAGCTTAACACACCTGTAGTGAGTTAAAGGGCACCATATGTTTGCTAAGTCGTGTGTACTCTGAAATCACTAGTGGCGTAAATCGGGTTATAATCAGAAAAGACATTTGTGAAGGAATATTGACATAAAACACTCCTGGGAATTGACTGAACTCTTCACCTAACACTTGCCATAGTGTCTGCACTGAATGCTTGCGATACACAAATATCAGTTTCCTTTCTCCTCCGCATGCTTCTGCAGGGAGCTCTTTAAAGGGTTTGTAGACTTTCACAGATTCAGGTGTTAAAGCCCTGGACATATTTGTTCCCTGGCCTTTTAATGATATATTTTCTTTATTATTGACATCCAAAGGATTTTAAATATAGAAATGAGGAAGGGTGAACAATGTCAAAGTAAGTTTGACCATGTAGTTATGTGCTCATGAAGCTGGTAGGGTCAGTTTGGGTTTGAATCAAATTTAGGATGAGTTGAAAGTAATAATAGCTATAAAGATGTCAAGAATACCCTGGTTTACAGCCCAGGTGCTCTGGCAAACTAAAGTTAGTTAGTCAACTATTCGGCAGACATAAACTTGTAGAAAGAAAATATATTTATATTTATTTCTACAAGTCCCTATTGTGTTTAGGAACTTTTCCCACACAAACCAAACAGGGGGTATATTTATCCTTTAAGTGAGGTTAACCAGCAGGTTCAAGCAACCTGTAGGGAATTTCATAGAGTAGGGAGGACCAAGGCCCAGAAAACTATATAATGGGGTTTGAAAGAGCCTCTTTGGCTTCATCAATATCAGGGGACAGTACTGACCTTTCAAGCAGGTGTACATGCCCAGGTAGGTTTAGCTAAACTTGGTAGTTGCTGGTTTGTAGATCTTCTAATAGCTGGCCTGAGATGTTAGAGGCAACCAGAAAGGGCAGCTTGTGACCCCAATTATGAATTAGTGTTTAGGTGTGAGATAGTGAGAACCTACAAAGACTGTGAGTTAGGATAGTTGGAAGACTTTGTGCAGTGCAGTACTGGGCATTATAGAGGTGGAACAGAACTTATTTGGTGGCGCCCTCTAAACTTCCAAGGCACCCTGTCTATGTATTTCCAGGCAGGCTGTAACCAGGTACTGGTTGCTTCATGTAGACTGAGAGAATTTGTGTGTGAAATATTCGATATATCTGTAACTTTTATTGATCATCAAGTTATATTGCTGTGCACCCCTGTGTCTGTAAAGACATGTTGTAAGATATTGCCTGTGATGGAGCTTTAGTAGTTTGGTGACCCATTTGCAGGTGGCTTTGAACCTCCCAAGTCATGAATCTTGGGCAGGCCTGGACTGGCAATCTGTGGGTTCAGGCAAATGCTTGATGGGCTGTTTGCTTTAAAAATGTAAATGGCATGCTCACCTAAAAATGCATATTAGGTCTGTCATTAATATGTAAATGAGCCAATCACTTTAGGAATGTAAATGAGCTTCCATAATAGCCAATCACAGCTAAGCCAATGCCTGCATTTGTTGGTACACATGTCAGTACTGGCATATGGGAGGAACCAGGAATTGTGAGCAACTTCAGTTAGTAATATTAGAGTTGCTTGATTTATACCCAATCCCTTATGCTTATGATAGGTATGTTGGCAACAGGAGGATCCAGAACAATCACTTCAGCCTGTATATGTTACACTGTGATATGTAGCATTAATTGTATGAGACAGCATCTGCCAGGGTACATGGTCTAGCTGGGGACACACAAAGGAAAATTTAGAATATACTGTAAGTATAGGGTCACTAATCCAACAGATAGAATAGTTGTGATCAGTGGAGTAACTGGTGCAGGATGGGCACCTGGGCCGCCCTGTCGGGCCCTTACCTCTATTAATCCCATGCTGGAGTGTTGATAGCATGTGTGCGGTAAAATGTCCTCCTAGATAACTACCTGCCATAACCATTATCGTGGCTCTGATGGGCCCCAAGGGGGTGGGGGCCCTGGTGCAATTGCACCCTCTGCACCCCTGGTAGTTACCCCACTGGTTGTGATAGAAACTAGGGTGAGATATTTGTTGCAAGGACAAGTTCCTGGGGATCATATGATAATGGACTACTTTTGCCAGGGCTGTTTTTTCCTTCCAGTCTGGCCCTGATTGTTGGGATGCCACTTGTATTATGATCGACCACTGAATGACAGCAAGACTGGCTGATTGCAATTGTTTTACTTTGTCTTCATGCAGTGGTATTTAATAAGATGCATGCCTACTTACTGAAGAAAAATGCGTTGAGCCTAATAAACCTTTCTAAGGAAAAGCTGTACTGAAATGACCATGTTTTGTCAGTATTTAGCAGAAACGTTCCAGCCATTGCCAGAACATGAGTGCACTCATGTTCATAAACTCCTTAAGTCTCTAAATACGACCATTTACCAAAAAAAAGTTTGACAATTTAGAATCACGGGTTATGAGCATAAATTCATGTTAATATATTGTACATACTTAGCAGAAAGAGGGCTCCAGAAATCCATATAAAACCCAGACATGTGCTTGCAATATATCTAGGACTTCTCTACTTTTTAAGTGCGATACATTAATGTGGTGGTAGCTCACAACAATAAGGCGGCATTTCTCTTGATTCCTGTACATTTTGGCCAAGTAAAAATTTTTTGAACTTTGCTTTTCTTGAGACAGATAGATTGGCCACAAATCTTACAATAAACACGAGCCTCTTAGGTCATCGTTCCCTCCTTACACTTTAGCTGATAGGAATCTCAATGTTGTTTGGTTGGGAAGGGTTCCAAAGAACACTGGCCACCCGGCTCAAACGAAATAGTGGAATATCAAGAAACCTATAATATCATTTTTCTTTCAAAGATTCCAAACAGAGATCGAGTGCCAGATTCTACTTTTTTTTTTCCATTGTTTATACTTAAAAGTAAGTGAATTCTTAGGGCTAGGTGACACATTTTTGTAAAAGCATTTGTGGAAAAATCTAAAGGAGGGATGCCAAAAGTGCAAAAGAAAACAGCTACACAGATCTAAGGGATCTTATGAATTGAACTTGATAAATATACAAGTGCATCTGAAGTTCTTTCAGTTCTTATATTTCGGGCTAATGCAGCAAGGCTCACCTGTAGCACACTAGCAATAGATGTGTTGAGCTGTAACTTCCACATTTCAACAAACATCTGAAGGACAACAGATTGACCATCACAGATGTAATGCACAATTTCTAGAAATACAGTAAATACAGTGTGTAGTACTGAGCGAAAAAAATGGAATGTGTGCTGGTCAAGGAAAAATAATAAGAACTAAGTTGAACTGAAGAAGCTGCTCAGATGAGTAGTATAATGTCTTCCATGATTGCTCAGCAAGTCCAGTTGCTCTAGATTTACTTCTATTAAATATAACATGACCGCATGAATAAAAACCTTCATAATCATAAGCTGTTGTGATAGATATTGCTATATATAGTTTATGGGAGTGTATGGAGAGTTTGGTGTATGTGCGCATATGAACGTGCACTGGGTTTCAGTCGGAGGGGTTGAACTTGATGGACTGTGGTCTTTTCTCAACCCAACTATGTAAATATGCAAACTGAGCAAAGTTAGAAGGACAGTTATTTTAACTATGGGCAGATGGAATTGGAATTGGCTGCACAAAATAAGAGCATATCTTTTCTTGCCTATTGGTGGGGATAGGGGTATCGCAATAGCTAACGCTCAGATGGTTTTATGCTATAATTGCCCCAAATTTCCAACCACTCACAGTTTTGCATTCAGCTTCTATGATAAACATGCTGCATGCTTGGCTCAAAATATTCTGAAACCACATTTTTAAAAAGTAGCAGCTAACTGGGCTTTAGCAAAGACAAACCGCTGGGCAGAGAGTGCATTACCTTACAATGTGAATGCACTTTTCAGTGCTGGCATGAAATCACTATTGTTGTAGAAAACCATTTAGGTGACGGTGTGAATTGGGGGGGATATGTCCTAGATATTCATGGATATATGACTTTGCTGTTGGTTTCTCCTATATCAGAACTCATTTGATGAGCTAAGGGTAGTCTTGTATACAAAAGTGTAAATGTTGGTGCAGGGCACACTGGCAAGCTCACGTATTGATCAGGCCAAACAGTAGTCGATACAAAATTGAAAACGTTATTTATACAATCATCTCTCGCCTACTACCTAAGGGTAGCCCTGACCAAAACTAAGATCTTCAAAGGGCCCTGGTCAATGGTTGAACATTCAGGTTGAACAGAATAGTTTGATAGCCAGTGGCTTAGAAGGAACATAAAGTCTGTTGTTGGGGAAACAATCCATAACTTTCTACCACTCTTTCCACTTCACATAGGCCCAAATTCATTATTGCGCAAAGCTTCTAACGCTAGCGCTAATTTGCCAGCATGACGTCAATTCGTAACTTTGGAAATTCACTAACACCGGCTCTGGCGAATTTCCGATAACGAAATAGATAGACTTGCGCAACTTCGCACCCTTACGCCAGGCGAAGTTGCGCACTGACGAAGGATCGTAAATTTGCAAACATTTTCCTGAACGTTAGCACTTATGTTAGACGTTACTTCACCTGGTCAGACCAGGCGAAGTTCAATACATTAGATATAAAAATATTTTTCTAAGTCCCAAAAAACGCTGGCGTGTTTTAGCATAGGAGGGTGATAGTCTGAAAAAGATTGATATTTTTTGGGGGGGTTACCCTTCTTCCCCCCTACATTTCCTAACATAAGGCAACACAACTATACAGGGGGCATATGTAGGGCAATAGGACAACTTCATATAATTTATTAAAGGTTTCCTGGGCTTGTGTAGTGGAATGAAGTGGCTGTAACATACAGTATACTTCTATTATAAGTTAAAGTTCCCGCCGTATGCAAATTAGGCTTCGCTAGCGTAACTGCGCTCTGCCTAGCGAAGTAACACTAGCGCAACTACGCTACCGTTCGCCGACCTAAGTGTAAATTCTTACTTTAGTGAATTTGCGTAGCACTGGCGAAAATTCACCTGGCGAAGTGCGGCAAACGCTAGCGAAGCCAAAGCTAGTGAAGTTAGTGAATTTGCCCCTAAGTAGGGGCTTCTTAGGCAAGCGACATACAGAAAAATCTACTCTTCATGCAGACAAGAACCCCAAAAAGGAGTAGCCCCCTTGGAAAACATTCTGGATACCCCCACACACAGCTTTCCACAGGGGTTTATGCATCATCAATTAATCCACTGGTTTCAAACACACCCAGAGAAATACAAACTTTTAACAGAAACAACCACCGTTGACAAACTATACTTAGCCAAAACCATACCCACTCACACCCTACCCCAAGTATTTGAAATAATCCTTGACCTCAAAGGCACCCAAGAACTTAAATTTAAAAAACAATGGGACTTCAACATTGTATTTAGCACCAAAGACTGGGAACTGTATTACATGCTCGTACATAACACGGCGACAGCCTGTAAGGCACAAGAGACCAAATATAATATACTCACTAGATGGTACAAACACCCAGCCATCTTGTATCGGATAATGCTGGCAAAGCAACAATCAGAAAGGGAATATGAAACATATATGGTGGGATTGCCAGCAAATACAACCCTTTTGGGCTACAGTTTTCCAAGCAATTTCCAAGATTACAGGAATAGATCTCCCCCCAGACCCGTCCTTAGCGTTAATATCTATACTTTCCCTAACTACACCAATGAGGATAATACCCAAAGGTTTTATAGCCTTTGCTATCGCAGCAGCCAGAACAGTTTTACCAAAGTATTAGAGAAGCACCATTTCACCCACAGTAGGAGATTGGGCAACAGAACTGAATTACATACAGCAAATGGAAGAACTGCTTTTATAAGCAAATACTATGCCAAGACGATATAGAAAAGTATGGTCAACCTGGACACACAACCCCGGAATAACCCTCCTAAAAACATACTGCCAACCAGCTGTTGATAACCTTGGGGAATCATCAAGACTCTTACAAATGTATGACATTAAGGGGCAAATTTACTATTATTCCCCAAAAAATATTCGTTTTTCCTCGATATTCGATTAGCATTCGGTTTTCGAATGCTAATCAAATAGTTTTAGGCTACCCTTTTATTCGATCTTCTATCATTCGAAGATCGAGTAACGATTCTATTGTAATAGAAGCCTATGAGAAGCTCCCCATAGGCTTCAGAGACTAAGTCCTACTCGAATACCATTCGTACGATCGTAGCATTCGAACGTTCGAATCATACAAATTTTCGGACTCTCGAAAGAAATTTCACGTTTTTTTCGTATCCGATCATACGAATTCATCGAGCAATCGGATATCGAGCAAAATGATAGCCTAAAACAATTTGATAAGCATTCTATAGTCGAATTATATCAAATTTGAATTTGGTCGAGCTAATTATGGGGAATAATAGTAAATTTGCCCCTATGTGTAGTGTATATTGTAAGTGGGTCCCTAAGCTCAGTAAGTGACAGCAGCACAGAGCATGTGAATCAGTGAATCAGCAGAAAAGAAGATGGGGAGCTACTGGGGCATCTACTGGGGAGACACAGATCTTTACTGCTAAAGGGCTGTGGTTGCCTTGGGCTGGTACACAAGCACAAAACATCATGTACAACATTTCTATCCTTCTTCTTTAGTTAAGTTTTAGCAATGAGATTATATATGGATTTTTTATATGGATTGGATGTAATTTTTGTAACCAAGACCAAATGCACTTCAACTTGGGATCAGAAAGGAAATTGTTATTAGTTATATTAGAATATGAAACGGATATGTTTATAAGTCTCTGTGCTGGGAGATTTCTTTTTCTTGTCCAAAAAGGGGGACAGATCTCCTAGTTCCTTCTTTGATTGCTTTGGGCGTAACCAGTGTTAAACATTTCCTTCAACAGTTGAACAATCACAGTTTTCTGCTCCTTTTGCTGGTCTAGGGCCCTCACCCAGACTGTTACATACAGTTGACTATTGTGACAAGTCTGAACACCTCTAGGAGAGAAAAGGCTCATGACTGAAGCTGTAGCATTTTTATGTAGGTCCAATACAGCATCAAGTGGAACACGTTAGAACTATGCAAGCTGTACGTAAGTCTTTATCTTGCTAAAGATGACGTGGTCTTGGAATATGTATAGGCCGTTTATCTCTAGAATTATGAAATCTTTTATTAAATATCAAGTGTGTTAAAGGAGATCATGGGTGTGATTCTGTTCTAATACAGTAAATGGAATTTGTGTCCATGCCACAATAAATATAGAATCAGTGTTAGCGCAACACTTTATGTTAACTGGTATAACAACATCTGTATTCAATTAAGTGCAGATGCTTAGACTGTGGGTGTTGCCATTCTGCTTTTTTGTTTCTGTTTCTGGTAGAACATGATGTTGGTGATGATAAGTCCATATTTTATTTATGTGGCCAAAGCAAGAATAGTTTTGGAGCTGGTTTTGCTCAGTTTCGTGGTTACCTTTGTAGACGGGATGAAGTCCTGCACTGGTCTAGATTTATGTTCATTGGAAAGAAAGGTTTATGAAACATTTTTGGGGACTTTTGTATTGAGATATTCCAAACCCACATCCAAATGTAAACTTAGAGGGCCCTATTTGTTTCAGACTTCAGATTTTTACCTTCTTCCAGTGCACTTCCTGAAAACAGAATGGCTGAAAGAGTTGTATTGGTTGAAAGCCATCATGTCAAACACTGGCATTTACATGGGGATTTGTTCTCCTCATGCTGGTGGTTTGGCATCTTGGGTACTTTGCACTACATTTCCAGGATCTGTTGTTTTTCCTCATATAGAGCCCTGAAGCCTGAAAAGTACTTCCAAAATTACTGAGTTTATAGCAAGATGGCAGTTTATGGCCACTCAGATAATCAGTCACTCTCAAGTTTAGTGTATGTCCCTGAGTCTAGTCATTGTGTTGGGGTTCCCTGATATAGTGCAATGGGTATGATATTTTAAGTTGAATACACACATATACCTATATATATATATATATATATATATATATATATATTAGACACTTTACAGTCAAGAAAAAATGAGGAGAAGGAAAGGTTAAAACTAAGTAAGCTTTATCAGAAAGGCCTATATAAATACACCAGTATACCCTCAAAGTAATGCTGTCTGAGTCCTCTGTCAAAACAAACACAGCATTTCTTTCCTTCTATTGTGTTCACATGGGCTTCTGTATCAGACTTCCTGTTTTCAGCTTAAACCTCCAGGGCTAGGGCTTGAGCATGCTCAGTTTGCTCCTCTCCCCCCTCCCTGCTGTAATCTGAGCTCAGAGCTCAGGAAGTGATGTCACAGCAATCTAATATGGCAGCTGCTATCCAAAACAAACACAGACAGTGTGTAGAGCTGATTATTGGGAAAAGCATTCTAAAGAATAGAAATGCCATTCTAACTTGCACTGTTGTGGCTAACCTATTGGCAATAAACTGCATTGGTAGCCTTCCTTCTCCTTTAACAGTAAACATCTATTAGAAGGGTTCAACAAAACAAAGCATTTCCCATTTTCCTATTTCCATTTTAACTTTTTATTGGAGAACATATACATACAGGGGTGGATTAAAGGGCAAGGAAAGGCAAAGAAATAAAATCCCATTTTTACTTTCTTTAATGAAAAAGAAATCTCCAATATACTTTAATTAAAAAATGTGTACTGTATGCAGTGAAATTCTCCCTTCTTTTAGTGCTGAGGATAGGAATTGTCAGACGTCTGGCAGGGAAACAATCAAACTTATGAACAGCAGGGGGAGCTCCCGCCTTACTTACCAGCCATGCAGAGCTCAAACAGCTTTGTTTTTTGATCATTTATGACCATCCCTAAGCAGCACAGACCACACTGAGCATGTGCAGGGCCAGAGGCAGGCAAATATTTTTAACAAAGTTACAAGATGGCAGCCCCCTGTGGCCAACTTTGAAAGCATAAATAATTTGTTTGATTGGGCTTGTGGTGCAATAAGTTCATGTTTATGTTTAGTATACAAAATACAGCATTTCTAGCCTTATGCTATTTTACACTTTCCTTTAACGCACAGGCTCCCCCAGGCTATAGCCTAGTAGCCCAGTTTGATCAGGGGCCTAGTTTTTTTCCCATTATAATTTATATTTTCTTTTCTTTTAATATCTATTTTTATTGAACTGTTGCTGATGTCACTGGTGTGCACCAAAACCGACCCAGCGTAGAGGTGCATGCGTGCCTGAACCCAGCAGTAGCCTAGAAGTGGGGCCTGTGTAGCCTAGGGGTCTCACATCTCATCAAACCACCACTGTCTACATGTCATGGGAATCATATAGCTAAATATATTTTCTTCTGAACTAAAAGACAAATGGAGCACTGTAATAAAAGTCTCAAACTAGTACTAGGACTAGTAACCCGTAGCTCACAATCAAGAATATGGACTGGTGGTATAGTGAGAAAAATGTTGCAGTCTTCTTCGGCACATTTACTTTCAGCCAGTAGTACCATATTCTCACTTTGGAAAAGTTTCAGTAAAAATTTCAGCCAAACCTAACCTTTTCATATTATTATATTTTTGAACAAGAAGCCCCCATCTGACTCTGGGGATCTAAGCTAATGCTGTCAATATCCAAACTGAACTTCTCTGCTAGTGATATCAATAAGCTTTTCAGGAGGAAATATTGTCCTTTTAGACTTCATTAAAAAGGCTTCTGTTCATGGCCCTGATATAGATAACATATAGTCTTAGCTCTTAGGGAGCATGTTACCTCTACAAATTGCCAAAAGAAAATCCTTTTCTATGTACAGTTCCCCATCAGCAAAGGAATGTATGTCGGGCATTGTGATACACAAAGGAGATAATTGTGGGTATTAAGTGAAAGGGGATACAACTCCAAGATGGACAAGACTGTAGAGCAGAGTGTTTGCAAGGCAGATCCAGATAAAAATCACTTGACCTAGATAATAAAGATGGTTGCTTCTTTTCAGGATTCGAGCATCAGATCCCAATAAGCTTTCATTATCAGAACAGCTTCCTGCTCGACAAAACTTCCTTTTTGTAACATTCATGTCATTATGATATTGTCCCATGATTTTCTTTTATCGGAAAAAGTGGTGAAATTAATATTACGGGGATTACTTTAGCGATAAGTACATGAAATGTAAATTTTGGAGAATTTTTTTTATTTGCAGGTAATAAATTCTAAATTGACAGGATCACTATAAAAAAACAAATGAGTAGAGTTCACTCACACATTGGTCATGCCTGTGCTTTCCTTCAACCAGGTGAATGCAAGTGGAAGAAATATTGCCTGATAGATTTCCCCTGTTATATCAACTTCACTCAGTACATCAGCTTTTTCCATATAATGGGCCAGATATGAAATAAGCCAAGTTTTGGAGCGGTATCATATTAAAATGTTTTTTGTAATGAAGTCTCCAATGAGTCATGGTCACTAGACTTGCTGGAAGCTTCTTTTGGACATCTGTAGAGCAACCAAGGTAGGTGGATATGATGGTTAAAAAAGGAATTCTTTGGGCATTAGAGAAAGACATAGATAAAGAGGAAAACTTGTCAAGACAATGATGTGACCATCTTTAAATATGGGTATGATCAAGCAGGGTTTGCCAAGATCTGTCTTCTTAAACCTTTTTCTTGTGTATATTTGGTAGGCATAATGGCTTGAAACACACCGCCAATTCACATGTATTTCTATAGCGCCATCATATTGTGTATCGCTTGATGGCATGAAGTTAAAGGAGGGTTTTGGGAAAAGTACCCAGTGGTCTAGTGGGGGTGCAACGGAGACAGTCGGGACGCCAACCGTGTCCTCCCCCCTGGGCGTCCAATTGTGAATGACGCCTGATTGCCCTGCTTCCGAGTTTGATGCGAGAGCCGTGTCTGACATCATCGTGGTTGGCGCAAAATTTAAATATTTGAAGGCACCATGTACCATTTCATGTTGCTCAGCCTAAAGAACCTTTTCCAAGTTCCTGGGTGTGCTTTCAAGTTTTATTATTTGGTTTTGATCCTTGCCTGTCCTTGATTTGGCATTGCCCGTTTGGTTTGACCCAGCTTGTTCATTGACTTCGCTGACTACTCCCCCATCCCTCTCATACATGTTCAGTTCCAATGCTCATCCAGAACTCTCTCCCTGGTTCTCCCACAATAAGATCAAGCAGCATATGAGTAACGAAGGGTTCCACTCAAAGCCAAAGGTGGCTGCTATAGAGAAGAAGAGTGAGCCAAGACTGAGTCCTTCGGGTTTGTTCTGGGTTTGGGATATCTCACGTTACAAGGGTGACATATTTTGTGATTTATCAAATCAATAGATCATTAGAATTGTGGATCAGTAGAAGATCCATAGGGCAATGCACAACATCATACCTTGCATGTATGGTTGCCACCTTTTTATTAATTTCCACCGGCCAGTGGGGGCGGGAACAATAGGGCAGGCCGTGATGTAAAGGGGGCGAAGACACAGCAAGCAAACACAGCAAAAAGGTACAAATTTACCAGCAGCTACATTTCTGGTAAATTTGTATTACCTTTTTCTTCTGATTCTTTCCAGCTTAGTGGTCACTGACCCCATCTAAAAAAACAAATGCTGTGCAAGCCTGTACATTTATTATTGTACATTTTATAACTCAGCTTTATATGCAGGTCCTCTCCTATTCATATTCTATTCCAATCAGTGCTTGGTTGCTGGCTGGTAATTTCGACCCTAGCCACTAGATTGCTGCAATTGCAAATGGGAGAGCTGCAGAGTAAAAAATCCAAATAACTCAAAAACCACAAATAATAAAAAATGGAAGCCAATTAGATATTGTCTCAGAATATCACTCTCTACATCAGGGATTCCAAACCTTTTGAACCTGTGAGCAACACTCAGAAGTAAAGGGAGTTTGGGAGCAACACATGCATGAAAAATGTTCTTGGGGTCTCAAATAAGTGCTGTGATTGCCCATTTGGTAGCCCCTATGTGGATTGTCAACCTACATTGAGGCTCTGTTTGGCAAGACATATGGTTTTTATACAACCAAAACTTGCCTCCAAGCCTGGAATTCAAAAATAAGCACCTGCTTTGAGGCCACTGGGAACAACATCCAAGGGGTTGGAGAGCAACATGTTGCTCATGAGCTACTGGTTGGGGATCACTGCTCTACATCATACTAAAAGTTCATTTAAAGGTGACCCACCCCTTTATGACAAGTTATAATCAGTGCACGGTGTATTTTCAATAAAAACTGCAATAGAAAGGGTTAGTTCACAATGGGTTAGAGGTAGTGATGAATGAAATGAGCATGTTTGACACCCCTTGTAAGAATGTTAACAAAGCACAGATAACGCAAACAGAACATTTGCTCAGCTCTCCAATAGGCAGTGGTTCTAACAATGATTATAGGGTGCGTGGTCAGCGATGTCTGATTTTTTTTTGAAAAATTTTCATGAACGTAGGAAGGCATGTAACATTTCTGTATAAAGTCCTTAGGACACAACAGACATTTTGATCACTGTGATCCTTCAAGGGAGACTTGGCACCACCCCAGCCTGGTGTTACTTTGCATCAGACCTAAAGTATCCTTACAGAACCCTGGCAAATATTTATGTTTATATTCTGTTGTTGAGTCTATAGGGACAATTTTTGCCTGCGAAGGCTTTGCAACACTCCGCACGACTTCACCAGGCGCAACCACTGCACTAATTCACTAAAATGCAAAATTACGTCTCGGAAACTGAAAGTTGGCGAAGTTTCACTAGCATTAATTCATCAGCGGGAGCATTTCATTGCCAGCTTTTGCTACCCTTCACTTCTGCCTAGCGAAACTTCATTAGTACTCTTGCTCTTAGGTCAATTTGAATAGGATGGGTACGTATAGGTCATATATTTGTCTTTATTAGAGGTGTTAGTGCAAATGCTTAAAGTGGCCACTTATTAGAAATGTCCAAGGAAGCAAAATAAAGAATAAAGAGATCCTCTAATGCCCTAGACATGAGCTCACCCTAAAATAAAATGGTTGAAAATTTTTAAAGACAATCCCACTTTAAAATATGAAAAAAACGCCAGCATTTTTTTTTTAAATGGATAGTGTCATGGGAAAAAATGTTTTTTTTTTAAAAAAACACATCAGTTAATAGTGCTGCTCCAGTAGACTGAAATCCATTTCTCAAAAGAGCAAACAGATTTTTTTATATTCAGTTTTGAAATCTGACATGGGGCTAGACATTTTGTCAATTTCCCAGCTGCCCTTGGTCATGTGACTTGTGCCAGCACTTTAGGAGGGAACTGCTTTCTGGCAGGCTGTTTTTCCTTCTCAATGTAACTGAAGGAGTCACAGTGGGACATGGGTTTTTACTATTGAGTGTTGTTCTTAGATCTACCAGGCAGCTGTTATCTTGTGTTAGGGAGCTATTATCTGGTTACCTTCCCATTGTTCTGTTGTTAGGCTGCTGGATGGGGGAAAGGGAGAGGGTGATATTACTCCAACTTGTAGTACAGCAGTAAAGAGTGACTGAAGTTTATCAGAGTACAAGTCACATGCCTTGGAGCATCTGGAAAATTGACAATAAGTCTAGCCCCATGTCAGATTTCAAAATAAAATATAAAAATTATCAGTTTGCTATTAACTGATGTGTTTTGAAAAAAAATTTTTCCCCTTGATAGCATCCCTTTAAGAACTTTTATGACTTTTAGGCATACAGGATATGATGTCACTGACATAGGATTGAGGAGGATGTAGCTTCATCTTATCAATTCGCCAGGTCTAAGGTGGCGAAGGAAACTCTGGCAAACAGGTACAATGCTGTAAAATTTGCACTTTAGTGAATTTGCAAAGTAACGATCGTTCATTTGAGCCAGGGGCGATCTTGAAGATATCGCCGCCTGAGGCGGCCTTCAGGCCCCCTTCCCCAAGGGCTCAATTTTTCAGCACCGTAGAGGGGTCCAAGTGCATGCTCTGAACTAGAAGAACCGATGGCACAAATTGTACTGACAGCTCCGAATTATAATACTGACATTTTTTGTTTCAGTTTGCTTCTTGCCTGGGCAAATACGCACTTCATTAGGTGTTTCTCTCTAACGTAAAGTCATCTGGTATGTTTAAAGTGTGAGTTCTCATATAAAGGGAACTATGGTCATAACTGATTGGAGTAATAAAACCCTGAAACCAAATCACAACTCATAATTCATTACACAGCATATATTACATTTCATTACATCAGTACAGGACTTAGTGGTAAATTCTCTTGGTGGTAATAAAGCTCTGAGGTGTTGTCATTCTGAAAAACGCAGGGGGGGTGAGGAGGGTTACCTATGAGAAAAGAGACGGCATTCCTCACTGTATTTCACAATGTGAGAACATACTTCCCTCTGCTGCTAAATAATAGAACTACGGGAATAGCATCTCACTAAGAATATATTTGCTTCATTTTCTTGCATATTGGTACTAATATATGTTTATGAGCATGCTTGCACACATTTTCTTTGATAAAAGGGTTTGAGCTATTCATGCAGCAAACATTCATATAATTACATTCCAAACAAGTGAAAGTATAGCACCTGCAAGTATGGCTGCTCTCACATGGGCACAATGCGTTGATCCTGCCTCTGCAGATGAATGGTGAGCACTTGCGCCTACTGACCCTGAGGAATTCTGGAGATACTTCTCTCCTTCAACAGGTGGTAACTCCAGGGTTTTCATAGCAAGTTCCACAAGGAGGTGCACAAGACATGTGCCAAGGGCTGGGACAAGTAGCTTCTATGCCCTAGGCAATAGCACTTGGCCCAACACTTACTCACGCACAATCTCTTGCCCCCTGGGCTTACTACCAGCAACTACTGTTCACTCTTCCGGCCCAGTTCGTCTTTTCTGACTCACCGGAGCACCACACCACCTGCAGAGTCCATACTCTGCTCTACCCCTTTAATATGCACACCAGTACCCGAAAAAGGTGATTCAAATATTCACTTAACAGGGTCAGAACTAGGTATAGGACTTAACAAGGGTTGGACTGGCGGTATTAGGGCCCACCGGGTTGATGCCCCAGGGGCCCCTGCTAAGAAGACTTACATGCTTAAGGTGCTAGTGCCCCCCCCCCCCCAAAGTTGCACTGTACATAGTTACATAGTTAAATCAGGTTGAAAAAGTACATCAAGTTCAACCCCTCCAAATGAAAACCTTCCATCCATACACACACCCTCCATACTTTCACATAAATTATATATGCCCATATCTATACTAACTGTAGAGTTTAGCATCACAATAGCCTTTGATATTATGTCTGTGCAATAAATCATCCAAACCCCTCTTAAATGAGAAGGAAACCCTGAGAGACATTCTTACATCTAAAGCAGAGCTCTCCCCTATTCCCCAGGCTACACTGAGACCATTGGGTCTGCTTCCTCTATAGTTATGCCACTGTACATATATGATATTCATTGATACAGGAGCTAAAGGGGGGCTCCGGATCAGAAGGTAAGTTGAATATTTGCGGACTGGGTCAGGTAATGGTTCTGGTCAGTTGGACATATTTGGTGGTGGGTGAGGGTTGGCACATAAGACCGGATCCATGCAGGACTCTAACTGTCTTTTATGTAGCTTACAGATATCTGAATACATTGGTGTCTCCAAAAATATCCACAGGCGGGTTTATTTATCAAAATCCAAACACTGTTCCAAAAACAGAAATTTTCCTGGCATTTCGTGAATTTTCGTGAATGTCATGAATTTATTCGCCTGTGGCAAATTGCGGGAATTCACTGCAAATTCACCCATCAGTAATGTTGGCCCTTTATAAATAGTGAAGGGCAAATTTATTCGCCAGGCGCGAATTCGCAGAGAATCCTCACGATTCTCCGCCGGCAAATAAATTCGTGAAACGCCAGCAAAATTTCACCTGGCAAAAATTAGTTGGTGTCAAAAAAAACGAGACGCGCTTAAAAAAACCCGTGGCGCACGCCGAAAATGACGTGGCGTGCAAAAACGAGACGGGGATAGATTCGCCCATCGGCGAAACGGGATAGATTCGCCCGTCACTATTTATAAATACATAAACAAGTCAGATGACGTTTGCTTCCAAACTTTGAGATCAGAGTATAATGTATAAGATTCTAATGTGCAAGACACAGTGTGTCAGTTACTTACAGGAATAAAGAAAGTTGTACATTGTTGTACATTGTGTGTTTGTTTGACAGAAGCAAATAAACAAACACTTCTTTCTGTCCCAGGGATAAAGGCTTCTGTTCTTCTCCTGAAACATCCCATAATACCAGACCCCTGCGGATAATATTATAGCAGAAACTAATCCTGGAAGTGGTACAAACTATGACCCGTAGCCCCATGAAAAGAAGGAGTAGATTCCCAGAGAGTCATAAAAGGAGATGGGCGATTATTTCTTCATTAGGTGAAAGCAGCGCTGGCTTTTACAATGGCACGGTGAATTATCCCAAGCATGGGAACCTGCCCGGCTCATTATAAGGGTAGGGACAGACAGGGAG
>CM044442.1:119597383-119613928 GCA_024363595.1 Xenopus borealis | reverse complement strand
CTACAAGTCGCCAGGCGACAAAATGCCCCCGAATCTCCCCGTCTGCTCTAGCCCTTATTTAACTTATTTCTGGGAAGTTCAGAAGTGTTTATGCAACCATTTTACGCAAGCCCAACCGAGAAGGCTCATGACATGAAGAAAGATATATTTTCCCCGTGGGCTTTCCTTCAAATGGACTTACCTTCAGATTCTCTCTTACAGGCTCAAGGCTTCCAGTTACCAACCTTGGAAGGCGAATAATCAGGTCCCTTGTCTGTTGAAAGATATTATAAGTTGGCATGAATGCAAACAGAATCCACACAGTGGTGATCACAAGCCTCAGAGCCTGGGCTGTTGCATTTCTTCAATGAAAGATACACCTGCCCAAGGTACTACTGTAATGAGCACTGTACTGCCATCTTGCTTATGGTCTATGGCAGGGATCTGCAACCTTGGCTCTCCAGCTGTTAAGGAACTACAAGTCCCACAATGCAATGAAGGAGTCTGTGATGATTCATAAAGGCAAATGCATTGTGGGACTTGTAGTTCCTTAACAGCTGGAGAGCCAAGGTTGCAGATCCCTGGTCTATGGAGAGCAATCTTTGTTGCTGCTTTGGGTTTGCACAATTGAGTAGAAATGCTGTCTTTCAGATTCTAAGCTCTTCTAAGGACACAGGGAGAATTGGCTCTGCAGGCTGAGAGATGGTGATCCTCTACCTTCCAGATCTCCGCGTATCTGCACTGAAATGTACAGCTTCTGCTTGAGTGCAGGTACATGGAGCAGAGATCGGTCCTTTAAGCAACACCAGTGATCTGGGCTCAGAAAACATTAAAGGGATATGGTCAAGGTAAAATGCATCAGTTAATAGTGCTGCTCCAGCAGAATTCTGCACTGAAATCCATTTCTCAAAAGAGCAAACACATTTTTTTATATTTAGTTTTGAAATCTGACATGGGGTTAGACATATATGTCAATTTCCCAGCTGCCCCAAGTCATGTGACTTGTGCTCTGATAAACTTCAATCACTCTTTACTGCAAGTTGGAATCTTCCCCCCCCCCCAGCAGCTTAAAAACAGAACAATGGGAAGGTAACCAGATAACAGCTCCCTAACACATGATAACAACTGCCTGGTAGATCTAAGAACATCACTTAAAGGGCACCTATCTTACAAATCAGTTACCCCCAATCAAATCTGTGGGCTGATAGAGCCCGCATTCCGGTTTGGGGTACCAACTCTTTTTAAAAAAAAAAGTCCCCTGCCAGCGCGCTCGCACCAGGAGGGATCTTCCGGTGCGAGCAGCCATGACAGGTGCTGTGCATGCGCGTTTGTGCGCGCGTGAAGCTTTAAGAAATGCAGCCTCAACAGAGGCCGCTTTTCTTAATGCGCATGACGTCACCCGCGCGCAAACGGCACAAGTCACATGACCAGAGGCAGCTGGGAATTTGACAAAATTTCAATTTTCAAAATTGAATATAAAAAAATTAGTTTGCAGTTTTGAGAAATTGATTTCAGTGCAGAAGTCTACTGGAGTAGCACTATTAACTGTGTTTTTTTTTTAATATAAAAAAACATGTTTTCCCATGACAGTATTCCTCTAAACTCAAATGCAGTATTTAGCAGCATTAGTGAATAACATGCCAGAAACAGTACATAGATACATCCCTGGATGCAGATGTCGGCGTCAGTGGATCTTGCCTGAAATGTCCCATTACACAATTAAACACAGGAAACTATTGGCACCTTCTTACCTTTTCTGTGCTTAGGCCCAGTTCCCTTTGGAAGAATCCTAAACGGTTATCCAGCCTTTCCACTGAGAAGTTCAGCAGATAGGGGGCTTTGGCGACCATTCGAGCGACTGCTTCCTTGCTGAATCTTTTCATTCTCAAGTACGAGACCCTGTAAAGTGGTGAAAGGCTGGTCATTCTAACGAAAGAAATTAGGGAATATCCTACATTTTATAAGAAGGTTGACTTATAATTCTAAGACACTTTCCCATATACTTTCATTAAATATTGTCAATTTAATTGCTACTAAAAGCAGTATCCGTCATCCCCTTTCTGCACTGCCAGTTTGGTTTCTTGAAAGATGCAGCAGCCTTCCTAGTTCTTCTTCTAACAAATTACTTTAAAACCACTGAACAATTGTAATGAATGTGAGTTGGAAGTCTTATTTGCTTATAGTTACCCATTTGGTGAGCTCTTCCTTTTCCACAGCAACATTCTGCCATAAAGCAAGGCAACATTTTCCAAATGGACTAAAGAGGCATAACCCACCCAAAATAAAAGCAGAACCAGGAACCCTGGATATATTATGTGCTGCCCATTAGTTCATAGGTATGGGGCCTATTATTCATAATGCTCAGGGCATGGGGTTTTCTGGATAACGGATCTTTCCGTAATTTGGATCTTCATTCCTTAAAGGGGTTGTTCACCTTTGAGTTAACTTTTAGTATAATGTAGAGAGTGATATTCTGAGACAATTTGCAATTGGTTTTCATTTTTTATTGTTTGTAGTTTTATAGTTATTTAGCTTTTTATTCAGCAGCTCTCTAGTTTGCAGTGTCAGCAATTTGGTTTCTATGGTACAAATTACCCTAGCAACCCTGCATTGATTTGAATAATAGACTGGAATATGAATAGGAGAGGCCTGAATAGAAAGATAAGTAATAAAAATTAACAATAACAAAACATTTGTAGCCTTAGAGAGCATTTGTTTTTAGATGGTGTCAGTGACCCCCATTTGAAAGCTGCAAAGAAACAGAAGAAAATTGCAAATCATTAAAAAACTATGAAAAATAAATAATGAAGACCAATTGAAATGTTTCTTAGAATTGGCTCTTCTACAATATACTAAAAGTTAACTTGAAGGTGAACCACCCCTTTAAAGGAGTGGTTCACTTTTAAGGTAACTTTTAGTACGTTATAGAATGGTCAGAAACTTTTCAACTGGTTTTCATTATTTCCACTGGTTTCCACTCTTTCAAATGGGCGTCGCTGACCCCTTCTAAAAATCTAATGCTCTGTAAGGCTACAAATGTATAGTTATTGCATTTTTTTATTACTCATCTTTCTAGTCAGGCCTCTCCTAGTCATATTCCAGTCTCTTATTCAAATCAGGGCATGTTGCTAGGGTAATTTGGACCCTAGCTACCAGATTGCTTAAAATTCAAATTGAAGAGCTGCTGAATAAAAAATAACTCCAAAACCTTAAAGGACATGTAAAGTCTACATTTTCCTCCCATGTATATAAGTTGGGCATATCTTCCCCACCCAAACTGCATCATATATACTGCATATACCCACCTCTGTTTGCCAGCGCCATCACATTTTCCTAAAACACATAGCAGCTTTCACCTGGCGGCCCTTTTCTCTCTGATGCATTATCAGTGCTATTGACATCTGAAATAAGACGTATGCTGTAAAGTCCATGCAGTGCGGAATGCAGGTTTACACAGGCACAACATACTTTGATTAAGGGGATACTGCAGCTTTACTGTTAACCTTTTAACAACCAGAGTGGCAGTTATCTAAAGATTTCAAAGAGGCTATTCATTGATTACATTTTTGTGGAGAGGGTTGACATGTCCTTTAAATAACAAAAAAATAAAACCAATTGCAAATTGTCTCAGAATATCAATCTCTACATCATACTAAAAGTTATCTCAAAGGTGAATAACCCCTTCCAAAACACTTTTTTCAGTTCAGTTGTTTTCAGATTATTCCCCAGAAATAAAGATTTTTTTCAATAACTTTCCATTATTTAAAACGTTTTTTTTTTCAAATGCATCAGTTAATAGTGCTGCTCCAGTAGACTTCTGCACTGAAATCCATTTCTCAAAAGAGCAAACAAATTTTTTTATATTCAGCTTTAAAATCTGATACAGAGCTAGACATTTTGTCAATTTCCCAGCTGCCCCGGTCATGTGACTTGTGCCAGCACTTTAGGAGGGAACTGCTTTCTGGCAGGCTGTTGTTTTTCCTTCTCAATGTAACTGAATAGTACGCAGTGGGACATGGGTTTTTACTATTGAGTGCTGTTCTTAGATCTACCAGGCAGCTGATATCTTGTGTTAGGGAGCTGTTATCTGGTTAATTTCCCACTGTTCTGTTGTTGGGGGTGGGGGAAAAGGGAGGGGGTGATATCACTCCAACTTGCAGTACAGCAGTAAAGAGTGATTGAAGTTTATCAGAGCACAAGTCACATGACTTGGGGCAGCTGGGAAATTTACAAAATGTCTAGCCCCATGTCAGATTTCAAAATGAAATATATAAAAATCTGTTTGCTCTTTTGATAAATGGATTTCAATGCAGAATTCTGCTGGAGAAGCACTATTAACTGATGCATTTTGAAAAAATTTTTTTTTTCCCATGACAGTATCCATTTAAAGTTGAATGCTGGTGTCTCTGGTGTTTGAGTCTGGCAGCTCAGTAATTCAGGCGCAGACTCTAAACTGGTACAATTTTGCAACATTTAGTTGATTCATTTCTCAGCAGCATCTCTGGAGTATTAGCAACTATTGTATCAATTCTAACAGCTGCTTGTAATGAAACCCAGAGATTCTGCTCAGCAGGGTCAAAGATAAGAAATAGTTCAACTAAATGTATAAATTTAGACCGGTTTACAGGGTCGGCGACCCCCCTCCCAGAGCTGCTTAAAGGAGAAGTCAACAGAGTCACCAAGTTTCAATCGGAAAACTTCCTGACTTTCGGCATATGCGCAGTAGAGCAGAACCAGCAAATGCTCCTACTGCGCATGCACCAAGCAGCGGAGAATCCAGGAAGACGACGACTGGGGAGAAGATGGCAGCTGCAAACTCCACCCTCAGGACCTGCGCTGAGGGGGTAAGTAGCAACTTAGGGGCATTTTGCCTGGGGGGGGAGGGAGGTATGGCAGAGGGGGGGGGGGCATGGGGTTTACCCCATTATAGGTGGACTTCTCCTTTAAGGGCTCAACCACACCTGGCAATTCTGGGAGATTAGTCGCCTGGAGCAGTGTTGGACTGGCCCACAGGGATACCAGGAAAACTCCCGGTGGGCCCAGGTGTCAGTGGGCCTCTTGCTTTTAACAATTTGGCCTATTTTATGTTCATTCTCTATTTTTTTATGTGGAAAAAGAGACTTAATAATGGAAGAATAGAGTATAGTAAGTAGATCTAAAAGAATAAGAGAATAAAGAGGTTCAGTGAGGAGAAAAGGAATAATAGTTTGGAAAGTTGGGCCCCTGGTCTAAGGTTTTCTGGTGGGCCCCTGGCATCCCAGTCCGACACTGGCCTGGAGACTAATCACCTCTTCTTTGGGGCGACTAATCTCCTCTGCCTGCAGCATGACACACACAGAGCTTCATTTTCCAAAGTCGCTCAAAGTTTCCTCATGAGGCAACTGTGGAAAACCAAATGCCGCGTGCCATGCCGCAGTCCACTTTTCATTATAGCCGGCGCAAGAAAGGGGAGATGAGTCGCCACAAAGAAGAGGCAATTGGTCATTAGGCGACTGATCTCCCAGAATTGCCAGGTGTGGCTGAGCCCTTAGATGGTGAAAAATGACACTTTTCACTTCAATATCAGAAAAATGTTGACACATTGAAAATGAAAAGTAATTGGAAAAAGTAGTTATTTCTGGTGGACTACCTGAAAACAATAGTTGTTTCAAGGTGAACAACCCCTTCAAATCTATTAATAAAATAATTAGAAAATCATTTAAACATTAAAGAAACCTAAATAAGGATTATTTATATCTTAGTTAGGATCAAGTACAAGATACGGTTTTATTATTACTTAGAAAAAGGAAAATTATTTTTTTTAAAATTGGATTATTTGGGACACAGCATTTCCATAATTCAGCTTTTTGGATAATGGGTTTCTGGAGAATGGATCCCATACTTGTATCAATTTATCAGTAAATCATAACATTATACCTATTCTGGAGATTTTCCAGGTCCTCGCTCAAAATGAAAGGATTTTTCGTCAAAAATGCTCCCAGCTGCCCATCTTCTAAGCCCACATCCTTCAGGAACAGCAGGATCGGGGTCACATCCTTTTCAAAGTCTAACCTTAGCAGCAAGTTAGCCACATTGGGGCGTTTCTCCAACTTGGATAAATCAACACCTGAGGTTAGACAGTATAATTCAGATGCAAGTGTGGGCCAGCACATTTGTTGCATTTAGACAAAGGATTATACAATTGTGTTCAGTTTTATAGGCTATGAGCTCTAATTTTTTTTTTTTTACTGTGGCAAATTGACCCATGACAACTACCCAAATATTTTCTAACATTATTCTACCTGCAGCTGGCCAAACACTATTAATCACTGATTGGTTGCTATGGGTTACTGCCCAGGTGCAAATTCATCTGCAGATAGTAGATGAGCCTGAATATGATGCTTGATGCCAATGCTATTAATAGGAAAAAAACAGCAAGCATTTAGGAAGGCTGGTATTTTATTCCAGAAAAGGTGGCAACCCTACTAGTGCCTGACTAGCCCTGTAACATTTACACACAACATAAATGATTATTATAAAAGAAAAACTAGTTCCAGCAGTTGCACTTGCCCAAGCTGGATGCAGAAAGTAACCCTAAAGGCAGACACAAATGCGCAGATTCGTGAGGCAACTTCGGGGTGACTTCAGAAAACGAAGCGATCCAAGTGCCACCCCGCCGGTGATTTACATTCTTGCCGGCAGGAAGGCAGTTCAGGGAGATTAGTCGCCCCAAAGAAGAGGAGATTCATCGACGGGCGACTTATCTCCCCAAATCTGACAGTGTTTCTCTGCCCTATGGATAGGGACAGACGGGCAGATTTAGTCGCCTGGTGATGAATCTCCTCTTCTTTGGGGCGACAATCTCACCGAATTGCCTTCTTCCTGCCTTCCGTCTGCTTGAATGAAGAATTGTCTGCGCTAATGCACTTGATGTCTATTTCCCAGGTGCCCACATCCATGTGACTTATGCTCTGATAAACTTCAGTCACTCTTTATTGCTACACTGCAAGTGATATCACCCCCCTTCCCCCCAGCAGCTTATCAACAGAACAATGGTCAGCTAATCAGAGATACCTCTGCTAAAAGATTCGTTTGCATTACTAAAGGTGGAAAAATACCTGCTTTTTCCTGCTTGCCTGCTATTCTCATGTCTACCACTAGGGTTTGGGTTGTAGCAAAGTGAAATACAAACAGAAGGGGAGAAACATCAACTGTCTCAAAGCAGTTCCGTCCTGAAGTGTTGGCTCCTTCTCAAAGCTCAGAATCAGACACAATGCACTGAGATTGCTGCCTCCACACCAGTTAAAAAGATACATTATTTGTTGGTCCAAGAATAAAATTTTAAATTGTAGAGTGAACTATTTGCAATGTTAGTGTAAGTTAAAAATAATAAGTAAACCATAAAATCACAATAGAATCCAATTAGAGTTGAGATAGAAGGTACTATGCAGGCATGGATTCATTATCTGTCTCTATTCAAGCTCATAGGGAATTGTTCCTCCTATAGATGTTCCCTGTTTATCTGACAGGGGCACAATGAAATCAGTTGGGCACCCATTTTTCATTAACATGAAACACCTCAGTTACAAATACCCCACACTGTGTGCATCTCGCAGTAGAGCTCACAGTCTAGCTAAAGGTGGCCATACACAGGGAGATCACCAAATGAGCGGATCTCTCCCTGATATGCCCGCATTGAGGCGGGCGATATCGGGCTGATCTGATCGTTGGACCCTAGGGTCCAACAATCGGATCAGAACAGAGGAGATATGGGAAGTTGGATTGTGGGACTGCATCAATGCACAGATGCGGCTGCGATTCAATGGGATTTTTTAACCTGCCCGATCGAGATCTGGCTGACTTTTGGCCAGATATCGATTCGAGAAGCACGTCGGATGGCCCCATACACGGGCCAATCTGCTGCCAACTCAGTCTGTCGGCAGCTTTTATTGGTGTATTTTACCGTATATGGGGGCCTTAACTGTAAAGTGAAACAGCTTGGCACACAGGCACCGATCTCTTACCCAGGAACACAAATTTCTTTAGAGTCTCTGACTGATCCACATAATCTTGGAGTGTGAAGGAATCTGGGGGAATTGGAAAATCTGCAGCAATCTGGCCAGCTTCGTTCTCGGAGATTTCTTCCAGCGGAGACTGCAAAGTGGACCCTTCCAAGTCTGAGCAAAATGAATAAATGAGTCGATTTCTTTATGTCTCAGCTTATATGTACCCCTACATGCAATGCAGTATCTAAAGCCAATGTTGCAGCAGAAAACAATGTTATTTATGGAATAATGTAAAATATGAGCATATTCCGAATCCTGGAGGAATTTCATGACCATATACAGGCACACTTTTATTCATGTGTATAAAAATAAATAATGACAGAAATGTCATCACTGAGCACGGGTTATAACTGATAACATTGCTTAAGCACCGTAAGGATATAATTTACAGGATATTCATGGCTCTTGTATATGCAGGGGTTTCCTTTGTATTTTGGGCACCTTTGTGACATGGATTTGGTGCAGCTCAATATGAAACAGTATTTCTGTTAAATTCATTTTAATGGGTCTGCTAAAACTATATTTTGCATTTTCTTATTAAAGCGGAAGTTGGTCTTAATGGAAACCTTTACCCCCCCGGTGCGAGCCGCCATGACACCCCATGCGCATGCGCAGAATGAAAACTGCCTGAACTTGCAGCTTTTCTTTCAGCTTATGCGCATGACGTCACATGCACATACTGCGGATGCGCATGGGGTGTCATGGCGGCTCGCACCGGGAGCTCCCTCCTGACGCGAGCAAGCCAGCGCAGGCAGAAGGAATTTTTTTTTAACTAATAGAACCCCAAACCGGAATGCGGGCTCTATAGGCGCCCTTTTAGCAACGGATAGTTTATACCAAAATAAAGGGACTTTTGTTTGTGTGCACCATGAATCATACGATCCCAGGGGGCGGCCCTTGTTTTTTTAAAATGGCAACTTTCTATATATGATTACCCAATGGCACATACTGCTAAAAAAATATTATTATAAAAATGGCTTATTTACATGAAGCATGGTTTTACATTCATTGTTCAGGGGGGCTATAGTTTTCTTTTAAAATTTATTGTAAAGTGTTGCAGCCAGCCATAATACTGGAGCACTTGTGATCTCCTGTGGATAAATCAGTTCTCTCCATAATCATTTACACTTCTTTCCTTTCTTTAGGGTCATGGCCAAATATAAATTGACTCAAAATGAACATTTGAAATGAAATAAATCCTAGACGCTGACAAGCATTGCAGGCTTCTCCATTTATCTACAGTACAGCAAGTGCCTATGCTATTAGTGGACTGCAATGCCATTCATACTGCATGCTGGGACCAGATTGCCAACTAGGCTGCCATTGTAGCCCTCAGTGGATATATAACGTTACTTGTTACACGTCAAAGTGTCATGTTAATCCTTAGTAGGGATGCACCAAATCCAGGATTCAGTTCGGGATTCGGCCAGGATTCAGCCTTTTTCAGCAGGATTAGGCCGAATCCTTCTTCTCGGCTGAACCAAATCCGAACCCTAATATGCATATGTTTTCCCCTTCCCACGCCTAATTTGCATATGCAAATTAGAATTCGGATTTGGTTCGGTATTCGGCAAAATCTTTTGCAAAGGTATTTCCAAAATAGTGGATTTGGTGCATCCCTACTCCTTAGCGCCGCTGTCTGGGTAGGCTCCATGCAGCTAGTATCTCAAAATGTAAAGGAGAAGAAAAGTCTCCTTCCACTTGGGGGTACCAAATGTTAGGCACCCCCAAGTGATTGTATTTACCTGAAAACCCAGGCAGAAAACAGCAACGGCCGGGGGTTATACCAGTGACCACCATGGAGCGATCCTCTTCTGGCTTCTTATCTCTTCAAATTTCCCAGGGCAGACGCATGCGCTGTAGAATGTAATAGCCGACTTTTCGCTCTACTGCGCATGGGCAGCCGTGAGAAGAAAGAAGAAGATCGCTCCGTGGTGCTCCCTAGAAGAACCCTGGCTGGTGAAGTTTTCAGCTGATAGGAGCACCGTCCAGGGGTTTCAGTAAAGTATATACAATCACTTGGGGGTGCCTAACATTTGGTATCCACCAAGTGGAATAAGACTTTCCTGCTCCTTTAAAGGCCTTTTGAAAAGCTCCATTCTGGCCCCCAACCTTAGGTAACAAGAGCACAGTCCACAGACTTTCCAATGGTCTGTAAATATTTTAGGTGAAAACAAAATACTTTTAAAGGTAAAGTAAATCCTAATTAAAAATAGGAGAGAATAGCAACGTTTTTTCTACCTTCGCTGAGTGCATCCAAGTTTGCGCCGGGTAATGCTGGAGTCTCCTGTGGATATAATTTGTTAGATGGCAGGTTCTGCTCTGAAGACATTACGGCTGTATCATCTTCTGTATTGAGATGAGCAAAGTGTCTTCTTAACAGTATCACAGAACTCCACGTTGTTCTTTCTGGCCCATTTAAATGGCCTAGAAGTTGTCTCAATGCAACAGTTTCATTTTTCCTCTGTGGTCTGTGGGTGTGGATGGTAGAGTGCCTCAAGCCTCTTGAAAAATGGGCATAACAGCTTCTGTTGATTTGACGCACAACCAAAAACATTCTTCCTGCCCTTATCAATCACTCAACAAGGGTAACCAATGCTTTAACAATATTGCACGTCAGGCAGGGCAGCTCATAGCATCAGTTATCATCTAGATGCCAAGATATTTCCCATTCCTTGTGAAGGTTTCCTAATAGAAATACAAGAGATTGGTTGACAAATTAGACTTGTGTTTTTATAATAAAACATTTACTAGTAGAGATATAGGAGCCGTTATCCAGAAAGCTCCGAATTCTGGAAAGGTCGTCCCGCGCATTCTGGATAACAGGATCCATATCTGTAATAGAACTGGATAAATGTGCACACACAAGTTATGTTCATATGATTGTAACTTACATGTGTATAATTTATAAATAATACACTAGGGCAATTCCACTAGCCCTCCTCACTCTATTCCCATTAGCAGGTCATTAAAGGGATACTGTCATGGGAAAACATTTTCAAAACGCATCAGATAAAAGTGCTGCTCCAGTAGACTTCTGCACTGAAATCCATTTCTCAAAAGAGCAAACAGATTTTTTTATATTCAGTTTTGAAATCTGACATGGGGCTAGACATTGTCAAATTCCCAGCTGCCCCTGGTCATGTGACTTGCGTCAGCACTTTAGAAGGAACTGCTTTCTGGCAGGCTGTTGTTTTTCCTTCTCAATGTAACTGAATGGAACGCAGTGGGACATGGATCTTGTGTTAGGGAGCAGTTATCTGGTTACCTTCCCATTGTTCTGTTGTTAGGCTGCTGGGGGGGGGGGTGATATCACTCCAACTAGCAGTACAGCAGTAAAGAGTGACTGAAGTTTATCAGAGCACAAGTCACATGACTTGCAGCAGCTGGGAAATGTCTAGCCCCATGTCAGATATCAAAATGAAATATAAAAAAATATGTTTGCTCTTTTGACAAATGGATTTCAATTCAAAATTCTGCTAGAGCAGCACTATTAACTGAAGCATTTTGGGAAAAAAAAGTTTTGTTTTTTTCCCCATGACAGTATCCCTTTAAGCCAGGTCCCCACTTTCAAAATCACAGTGCGATACACTGACAGATCTTTGCCCAATTTTGCCTTTACATTGTTGATCATTTGGCAACCAGGCCAACCATCGATCATAATAAGGGCCTTGGAATAGGGGGACATCAATAGCCTGATGTGGTCCTTATCCAATGTGATTTTGAAGCCTACTGATTAGGTATCTGACCAATCCTTGGTCGGATATCAGTAGGGCTGGTAGTAGGGTTGCCACCTGACCGGTATTTTACTGGTGTGCAGGTATTTTTCAGTGGTTGATCCCAATGTTAATAGAAAAAAAAAAAAAGAAATATATAGGAAGGACAGTATTTTTTTTCAAGAAAAGGTGGCAACCCTAGCTGGTAGATGTTTTGGCCCCATACACAGGTGAAGGATTTGATGAATTGGGCTGCAGTATCCAAGATGCCAGGCACTGTCGGCTCATGCACAGCTACCTTTAGTGAGCTCAACAATATCATGAAACACTGCCTTTATTAGATACCATTGCAAGTTTTTAAAAGCACCAAAGAGCGGAGCACCGGAGTGGGTGTAAAATCCGTTTTAATAATCCAATTTCATAAACAGTTTCCATACAAAAATCACATGTCAGGGTATCATGCTTTACGCGTTTCGTGGCTCACGCCACTTCCTCAGAAGCACACACCGGATACCATAATTGCCCTTAAATAGCCCATGAAATCCCTTTAAAAACATTAACCCCTTTACTACTTCGCATAATCAATTTCCCACTGACATATCGCATAACATTTAGAAGTATGAGCAAATCGATACAAAAGTTAGAGCTGAGAGGTAACATTGTTATCTAAATTGAAACACATTTATAAGATACACAAAGTAACAAAAATACTAATATGTAAAATAATGTTGCAACCTCTGGATATCAAGGGTATCTATAATTTAAATTCAAATTTCCGCCATAATACCAACCATATCTAAATCACTCCAATCATAGATTTGCTTATTAATTTACTTATAACTGTAACATAGTATCATAAATTATCAGTAATAGCAGGATAATTCCCAGTCCTTATTTAATCCCCCTTCTCTTTTTAGAGTTTTTAGCCTATAGATCCAATATGCCTCTTTTCTTAATAGTCTTGTATGTGAATTGCCCTGTCTAACAGGGGTCAGTGGTTTATCAATAACCTGGAAACTAACACATTTTCTCCCATTATGCTTTTCTAATAAATGTTTAGCCACCGCTGATCTGGTGTCTTCTCTATCTACTGCTGATAGATGTTCTAACACTCGTGTACCTACATTACGTATGGTTTTACCAATATATTGTGACCCGCATTCACAAGTCACCAGATATACCACACCCTGTGAAACGCAATTGAAATGTTGAGCCACGGAGTATGAGTGTCCTGTATTTGTGCTTGAGAACTGTTTGCACTTATTAATGTATATTACAACAAAAAAAATACATTTGCTGGTTCAGAAATGAAATTTTATATTGTAGAGTGACTTATTTGCAGTGTAAACAGTGGAATTTATAAATAAAAACTAGGTCATAAAAATGAAGACAGAATCCCTTTACTGCTTCCCAGGAGTGACAGTCACATGATGGGACACGTGCTGATGTCTCCAGAGAGCTTTGGAGGTGGCCAAAAAGCAGGACATGGCCTATGCAGACTCATTAGGTTTTGGTGTTCTATCAGCACAAGATAATCCAATATAAGTTTTAACCTCCCTTGAATATCTTTGTTGGTTATATCCAGTTCCCACAGCATTGGGGATCACTGAAAATCTTGTACACGCTTGAGATAAAAGAAAAGTGAGGTGCGGCTTGGGATTCAGAGAGTCTCAAACAGCCTCCCACAGGACCAATAAATAGTGACAGTCTTTGCATGGCTCTATTTAGGTCCCATGTTACCCTTATAGCACCACTAAAGAATGGAGGTGATGTCCCACCCATGGATGTGCAATGTCACTTAAAGGGGACATTTTACATAACCTTCATATTCAGATATATGATAGATCCTCAAACTATGTAAAGCTGCAGATAAAAAAACGTTTTGAACGCATTTTACCTGCTAAAAGTGTCATTGCATCAGTGCTACAATGAGAACTTCTCAGTTCAAAAGCTAGGCTGAAGTGAAGAGTGGGAGTGTCCGTTTGTTTGTCTCTCCCAGGAAATGGTACGGACAGGCTGAGCTCTCCTGTAGCTTGGAAAACCCCTCCCATCTCCCCACCTGTATGTCTGTTCCCAGTCTGTACTTAGCTGTCCTATGCTGCTGCCTCATTTTACTTTTTGCATTTGTGGATTCTGGCAGCTGTGAGAAATATTTCTATATATAATATATTACCCTCAGATAAGTGAACAGTCACCTGCCGACTGAATAAACAGTTGTTTCTGAAATATATACACTCACACCTATGCACTCACTCACACATAAACACACACTCACATAAACACTTACTCACTCATACACACTCACTCAAAAAAACAAACACATATACACACGTAAACACACACAATAAACATACACACGCTCACAAACACACTCACACATAAACACTCAAACACACACACACAGTCACTCACACATACACCCTCACTCACACACACACACAATAAACACACACTCACACAATAAACACACTCACACATATACACTCATTCACACACGCACACGCGTACACTCACTCACACACACATACATACGCACACTCACTCAAACATACAAACAAATATGCACACATGGACAGCTTGTAGGGACAGCTTTTGGCATTGGTCCTGTGTTTTGCAGCTTATGATATTACTATTCTTATCTCTCTGCCTACAACTCGCCCAGTATTGTGCCTTTGCATTATGTGACAGTATAGACAGTCAGGCTCTAACTGCACAGAAAGGGTTAACAGCAGAATGCCCTTCATAGACTGGCAATGTTAGGGTGAGGACAGACGGGAAGGTTTGGGGACTAATCTCCCCGAACCGCTTCCCCCTGCCTTCCAGCTACTTAATGAATAATTGCCTGCGCCTATTCACACGCGGCAACTTCGAGCGACTTTGGAAAACGCAGAATAGGCATAGGCGATTATTCATTAATCAGCTGGAAGGTGGGGGAATCGGTTCGGGGAGATTAGTCGCCCCAAAGAAGAGGCGATTAGTTGCCCGGTGACAAATCTCCCTGACTCTTCCCATCTGGCCTTACCCTAAACAGAATCCGAGGGGGATGGCTCATCAGCACATGCTACAGTACCTTTATTTCCCCTTAGTGCTTAGCATAATCAGCAGGCAGACAGGAAAGCTCACTGAAGCGCTTATTCCCGGGGCTCACTCACTTGCTGCAGTCTTAGGTGGGGGTGCAATGTTTCTGGTGGAGGAGCTTGCTCGTTCAAGGAGTAAGCTTGGCAAGGACAAGCACAGCAGAATACTTTCACTTGGCTCGCTCCCATGCAGCAGTCTTGTGCACAGACGGAGCTGCGAGGGGACAAGCACTGCAGCCATGAGAAGGACCCACCATGATTGATGTGATGTCAGAAACCAGCGCCTTCCATGCCTGCAAGCCCAGTCCTTCTCAGTGGCTGTGGCTTGCTTAAAAAAAAATAAAAGAGAGCAGAAGGCCGCTCTGGCATTTTGTATAGATCGGAGCTCAGGAAATGAATAGAAAGGGAGGAGTGACTTAACAAATCAAGTGATTTAAAAAAGATATATAAAATGACACGTTATATTCAATTTTGTTGCAAAAGAAATTGATTAAGCTAGTGTTGCCCTGCACTGTTAAAACTGATCTGTTTGCTTCAGAAACACTACTATAGTTCATATAAACAAGCTGCTGAGTAGCAATGGTGGAAACTGTAAAACAGCTATATGGCACAGGATAAGTAATAGATAACAGATAACATTATGCTCTGCGGAGCTTTTCTGCTATCTGCTGTGTAACTGGAGTCTTTCCTTCTTTGAATGGCTGCCCCCATTGCTACACAGCAACTTATTTATCTTTGTGTGTATGTCCACAGCCATGATCACTGGTGTGCGTACAGTTGTACTACAACATGAGTGCAGTAGCAACATATACCAACCAGATATCAGATGCTTCCATTTATTGACCCACTGCAGCATATGCTGCTACAGTTTCTGGTCTGATACCTTTGATAAAAAACACAACCCCCTACAATGTATTCTCAGTAGACTAGTCCATACTGATGTACAGGTGTAGCATGTACTCACCGGGGAAGCTGGATTCGGTTGGAAAAGGTCGCGCATTAACAATTAACCACAGCCATATTGTACCATTTAGCAAGGAAACCCCCAACAAAGAAAATTTCTTCCACTGTTCCGACCCACGTGCGTAACTAACTCAAGCACTTCCTCCATGGAATGTACCATTCCGCCGCAGCACCGAGGGGTGACTCTACATGGCAAAAGCCCTCCCACATAAGCCGTCTGTACTCAGACCTCAGCTCGTAAGACAGGGTGAGAGCTGAGGAACAGCAAATGTGGGCAGCATGGAGGCGTGACTGCTGTTTCTTCGGATAACTGAGTTTAATAACAAACACAGTCTGTATGCTTTTTCTTTAGGAGACCGCATACAGGAGCCTAAATTCTCCTGATGATGTCCTAAAACGCGCCCCCCCCCCTGTCTCGAGTGGATGAGTCCGGGCGCTGTGAGAGAGACTGAGGCAGTGTTTGCTTCCCGGCCTGGAGGAGAGTGACAGGCTCGCGGGGATATGGCCTCTTCTATGAGGTCCCGCACTCTAAGTAAAGATGATGTGAATTATAAGATGCACTTCAGGATGATCAACGAGCAGCAGGTGGAGGATATCACCATAGACTTCTTCTACAAGCCTCACACCATCACTCTGCTCACCTTCACTACCGTCAGTCTCATGTACTTTGCCTTTACAAGGTAAGCCGGGGGTGGGGTGCTGCTTACTTGAAGGGCAGCTGCTGTGGGGTGCTTCCTGCTGGAGGGAGGGGGCCGCAGCGGGGTG
>CM044442.1:119482935-119550555 GCA_024363595.1 Xenopus borealis | reverse complement strand
CATGGAGTTCGCCAAGGAAAGGAAGATCACGGTAAGTATGATACAATCTTCCCTTTTCCGGGCTTCTAAATAGATGTTAGTGCCTTCCAATTTCAGGCTTTCCTTTGACTCCATTGTACCTCAATTGTCCCAACTTTCTTTATCTACATTATTCCTGTAGTGTGATAACCATCTCCTCAACAAGCCAACAATAAGTTAGGACTTATAGCCAAGGCTTGTGTCCTGATATCTTCATTGATCCTTGGGCTGGCATATAATGTCAGTACAGGTAGGGGACCTGTTATCCAGAATGCTTGAGACCTGAGGTTTTCTGGATAATGGATCTTTCTGTATTTTGGATCTTCATACCTTAAGTCTACTAGAAAATCACGTAAACATTAAATGAACCCAAATAGGCTGGTTTTTCTTCCAATAATGATTAATTATATCCTAGTTTGGATCAAGTACTATCTACTGTTTTATTATTACAGAGAAAAAGTCAATCAAATGTGGCTTATTTGGATAAGATGGAGTCTATGGGAGATGGCCTTTCCATAATATGGAGCTTTCTAGATAATGGGTTTCCAGGTAACTGATCCCATACCTGTATAAGGGAACTGTGTGTGTTCAGTGTCCCTTTAAGGGAAATTAGCTGGAGTTTAGAGTCTCTTTGTAGACTGTATATGAAATAAATGTCATTTCTTCATGCGCCTGACCACGGCACATTTTCAGTAATGAATGATAAAAAATTACCAAATCAGATTTTTCCGCCCGTACTCCTATTGACTTTCCATGCACAGAAGGAGACAGGACAGATAAGCAGACACAAAACATACACTGTATATATATATATATATATATATATATATATATATATATATACTCATCTCATTTGGGTGAAAAGCAGCCTGGGAATCTGATGGAGAGATTGGGTCTGTATAATCCCTCTTACAATAAGTGATCTCTCAATGGGCCGAGGCTCTCTTTCGCTGACACTGCACGGGCGCAGTAAAGATGTTAGAGATGGGTTTTATTCATGTGGAACTGTCACTATACAAAGAGAAAGAACATGTTTATTCTAAGGAACTATAGATCCATGACACATGATCAGTGATTTTAACATTGTTAAAGTAAACCTTAAAGTTCTTACATAGAGTTTAGTATCGCAATAGCCTTCTATATTATATCTGTCCAAGAAATCATCCAAGCCACATTTAAAGGACAATGAAAAAGAAACCTATCTCCATTATACTTACATTTAAAAATGTGCACCGTTTTTATAAGAAACCTGACTGTAACCTGACTGTATGCAGTGAAATTCTCCCTTCATTTACTGCTGTGGATAGGAATTGTCAGACAGTCCCTAACTGCTCAGCAGGGAAATAATCATACTTATGAACAGCAGGGGGAGCCCCCACCTTACTCCTCAGTCATGTAGAACTCCAGCAGCTTTGTTTGCTTCCCTGTTTTGATCATTTATGACAATACTGAAGAAGCCCAGATCACACTGAGCATGTGCACAGTCTTGGTCTTGCAAAGATGTATAACAAAGTTACAAGATGACAGCCCCCAGTGGCCAACTTTGAAAGCATAAATCATTTGTTTGATTAGGCTTGTGGTGCAGTAAGTTCATGTTTATGTTTAGTATACAAAATACAGCATTTCTAGCCTTATTCTATTTTACACTTTCCTTGTCTTTTAAAAATAAGTGAATGTAAAATTGATGAGAGTGCTATTCTAAAGATTTTTGCAATGTATATTCATTATTTATTTTTAATTCTAAGGTATTAAAGGATACATGTACTTTTAAAGGGATACTGTCATGGGAAAACATGTTTTTTCAAGACACATCAGTTAATAGTGCTGCTCCAGTAGACTTCTGCACTGAAATCCATTTCTCAAAAGAGCAAACAGATTTTTTATATTCAATTTTGAAATCTGACATAGGGCTAGACATTTTGTCAATTTCCCAGCTGCTACTGGTCATGTTCCTTATGCCAGCACTTGGGGGAGGGAACTGTTTTCTGGCAGGCTGTTGTTTTTCCTTCTCAATGTAACTGAATGGAAACAGTGGGACATGGGTTTTACTATTGAGTGCTGTTCTTAGATCTACCAGGCAGCTGTTATCTTGTGTTAGGGAGCTGTTATCTGGTTACCTTCTCATTGTTCTTTTGTTAGGCTGCTGGGGGAGGGGGTGGTGATATCATTCCATTTGCAGTACAGCAGTAAAGAGTGATGGAAGTTTATTAGAGCACAAATAACATGATTTGGGTCAGCTGGGAAATTGACAAAATGTCTAGCCCCATGTCAGATTTCAAAATGAAATACAAAAAAATCTGTTTGCTCTTTTGAGAAATAGATTTCATTGCAATTCTGCTGGAGCAGCACTATTAACTGAAGCATTTTGAAAAAAATGTTTTTCCCCATGACAGTATCCCTTTAACATGAAAGAATTATGTTATAACTGCGCCACCAGCTGGTAATTTTCCAACCGGTCTCACCACCAAGTAGTCAAGGAAGCTGTCATGGGAGAGAAAGAGGGCTGGTCTGGTTTCCTTTTGGTTATCAAGAATCAAGAAAAGTTTCAAATTTTTTCCATAACTAAAAGAACATCAAACCAGCCCTTTTTCTTACTCCTGACAACTTTGTTGAGTACTTGGTGGTCAGACTGGTCGGAAAATGACCAGCAGGTGGTGCTGTTGTAACACAATTGATTCATATTTACAGTACACGTATCCTTTAATATCTTGGAATGAATAATAAATAATTAATTTACATTGTAAAAGTGCTTACAATAGCACCCTCCTCAATGTTACATTCACTCATTGTTAAGGCTTACTTGTCCTTTAACATAATTGCAATTGAAAGGAGTATCTGTCTGTCCATTTCTATTCTTTGGTCCTCACAGCAGAGTCTTCCCTGGTCTTCACTGCCCCCTGCTGTTCTCTGTTCCTTCCCTTAAAAAAAAAACCATGAATTTGAACTTCGACCCTTGATAATCTGCCCCCTAGTGTACCCCAACTACATCCAATCCAATTTACATCCAATCATGCCACTTGCTCCACCTGGGGTATGAATATGGGGGACTCCCAAAAGAATTTGACAACCTCTTATGTTTCTAGTTGTATTTAAGCGCAATTCTTTTGCCTAAAATATTATGTTCGCCAGTTTCAAATATTCCTTTGTATTTGACTGGTAGAAGTGTTCGTTAGTGATGGGCAAATTTATTCGCCTGGGTCTAATTCGTGGCAAATTTCCGCGATCCGCCACCGGCAAATACATTTGGGAAACGCCTGCGCCCGTTTTTTTTTGGACGCCAGCGCAAATCTGTGCCGGCATCCAAAAACGGACGCTGTGTCGAAAAACAGACGTCCACATCCAAAACGAGACGCTGGCGGCGTTTCACGAAATTTTCTTGGGAAATTCGTGAATAATTTGGGGAAGCGAAACTCCCCAGATTCGCCCATCACTTGTCTCAGTTCCTACCAGGATACAATCAGATCATTCTAGGGAAAGGCTTGGGGGGGGTGTATATATATATATATATATATATATATGTGGATGTGCATAAAGGCGTTGACCCAGCGCTACCAATCTCGCAGCACATTTCTATGGTCAGAAATGTAATAAGCGCATGGTTTTCTTCTGTCTCTCAAAGAATATCTCCTTTCAAAGGGCAAATTTCCAGCAGATGGAGCTCTCTGAATAAGCAAAGCCTTATTAGAATCACATTCTGTCGCTCACCCAGGAAAAACAGAAGGTTGGGCAGGAATCCTTTGAGCTGTTTTCCATATGCTCCGAACCCTTTCTATCATCACATCCAGATCCTTTTTTAAAGAATGTTGTTTTTCTCATGGATGAAGAGAAATCTAATTTCCAAGGGAAATGTTTGTTTGCTTCACTAACCTGAAGTTCTGATATGGTTACAGCGCAATAATATTTGCCTTGAGCATTGGTGTCAGACAGAAATTCCTTTCAAAATGAGGAAATCCGGAAAAATATTTGCATATATATTGAATATAGTGCCTTACAAAAACATTCACACCCTCCATCAGTTCCCTCATTTAACTGAATAACAAACCTTTCAGTTTTGTTCTCAGTGTCATACGACCCCCTTTCCAAAAAAAAAACATGCAAATAAAAGGAGAATGGGATGATTTGCAAATCATTTAAAACCCTATATTTCATTGCAAATAGTACAAAGACAACACATGTTGATGGTGAAACTGAGAAATAAAAGTTGTTTGAATAATATCTGCTCATTTTCATTGGGGGAGGGGTTAGTGCGGGGGGGGGCGTTGAATTCCCCTTTAAGAGGAGCTTGGATGATTTCTTGGACAGACGTAATATCCAAGGCCATTATGGTACTGAAATCTATAGTAAGGGGCAAATTTACTATTATTCCCCATAGTTAGCTTGACCAAATTCACAATTCGATAAGCATTCGACCATCGAATGCTTATTGAAATTGTTTTAGGCTATCATTTTGCTCATTTTCGCAATATGATTTCTCGATGAATTTGTACCATCGGATACCGATCATTCGATTTCACGAAACAACCGTGAAATTTCCTTTGAGCAACCGAAAAAGTCGTACGATTCGAACGACTTAGGCTTCTATTACAATTCGGTAGGTTCAATCTGGCGAAGTAGGCAGTCGAATAACTTTTATTATTTCTTCAATTATCGGATATCCGATCATTCGATCTATTCGATCTATTCGATGATCGAAGAGGCCAAATTTGCATAACTGATTTCATGAAAAATTCATACGATCGTTATTCGATAAAAAATTCGATCAAACTTCGCTCATTTCACGTGAATTTCGTAAATGGGCCCCTTAGTGTATGAGTATATATAGTTTATGTGAGTGTATAGAGGGGGTCAGTGTGTGTGTGTGTATGCTGGGTTTCATTTGAAAGGGATGAACATGATGGACTTTGGTCTTTTTTCAACCAGATCTAACTATATGTAACTATATGTAACTATATATCCCAATACTCTGTGTAGCTTATCAATACTCTGTAACTGTTTGGGGACTGAGAAGACAAATAGCTGTAGTTTTGAAAGTAAAATTTTGCCCATTCTTGCCTGACGTAAGATTTTAGCTGCACTTTGAGAAAGTCCTATGAGTGAGGTTATTTGGCTTATATTGTATGTGAATTGTAAACCAGCTCCTAGGCATTTTGTGTGTATTGTTATGCACCAGTTTTGGACTGTATATGTATATATATATATATATATATATATATATTAATGAGCTTCCAGTAGCTAACCCAAGGCCCCAGCACAGATTTCAGCACAGAAACAGAGACTTTTATTTTTAACAAACACAAAATCTTCAGCCCACTGGCTTCACATGGGGAATCACATAAGTAAACAGTCCCACTTCCACAACCTTACAGATGTACGTACAGGTTACTCACAGTCTTTAGCCCTCACTGGCCTCCAGTGGATCACAAATCCCAGAATCCTCTCTGGGCATCCCTGAGACACTCTTGTCTCCTGTAAGTGGTTTCTCTGGTCCTCTCCCAGAACTTTGGAGCTTTCTCCAACTCAGGGGAATCACTCTCTTGTTCCCTGGTGCTCACCAGCTCTCCTGCGGCCCCTCACCCTCCTACGCTCCAGGATGTCTCTGGGGGGTGCCTGTGGCAGCAGCCCTGAGGTGTAGCTCCACACCTACTTTTAACTACCATATACCTGTATTTAACTACCTCTAACTGCCTTTAGTATGGCAGCTGCAAAACCTTACATAGAGCAAGGGATGGAAGCCCACCCTGCTCTCTTCCTTCCACTCCAGGGACCCTTAATCCAGCTTTTACTAAGCCAGTTCAGAATGAAATAGCATTACGTGCTGCAGCCACACAGTTTTAGTTTCCCCTGGAGTTAAACATTTCAAATACATGTGATATTGTGCCATTTAGACACCCATATCTTACAATATATATATATAAATATATATATATATATATATATATATATGCATGTGAAGAAGTGCAATGCTCTCTACAAGTAGACTAGAAATACAACCTGTACTTGTTATAGCCTTAGATGAAGGCAAGTTTATGTGAGAGGTAACTCATACAACCTGCACTGGAAGTGATGCTGCACTTGTATTGCACATATTTGTGTAGGAAACCTCCCAACACAGTAAAACACCCAGCATACCAGCACCCATATGCAAAAAACATGCAGAAAATATACACAGATGCCAGCAGAGTTTCTGTTGTTCTAAATACATTTAATAAGAAGTAAATATTGATGTACTAAATAAATCTGTATATGCAGTAGGCACTGTTATAAAGAACAAAACTGGGCATTTAGAGCGAGGCAAATTGTGAAAATCCCTCTCAACATCTCAGACAAGGAGGAAGGACATGCTGGTACAGCCAGAAAGTCATTATTATACATTTATTATAATACAATTGCTATTTGTTTTTAATCACCAATAAACTTTGTAATTGTGTGTATATATTAGGGTTAGGGTGTGTGTGTATTAGAGTAAGGGTTAGGGTTGTGTGTGTGTGTATTAGAGTAAGGTTTGGGGGGGTTTATTAGAGTAAGGGTTAGGAGGTGTGTGTGTGTATTAGAGTAAGGGTTAGGGGCTGTGTGTATTAGAGTAAGGGTTAGGGGGGTGTATTAGAGTAAGGGTTGGGGGGTGTATTAGCGTAAGGGTGGGGTGTGTGTGCGTGTATTAGAGTAAGGGTTAGGGGGTGTGCGTGTATTAGAGTAATTGTTAGGGGGTGTGCGTGTATTAGAGTAAGGGTTAGGGTGTGTGCGTGTATTAGAGTAAGGGTTAGGGGGTGTGCGTGTATTAGAGTAAGGGTTAGGGGGTGTGCGTGTATTAGAGTAAGGGTTAGGGGGTGAGTGTGGAGAATCAATATTCAGGGAATGCAATAAGCTGTGCCCTCGCCAGATAACCCCTTCCAAGAAATTGAGTTTCCCATTCATTTCAAGGATCAAGGATCGCTTCAGGAAAAGCAGGCCACACAGATCTGCTGAGGTGCTAATCCTGGCTAACATAAATACTAGACTTATTTACAATCCACTCAGAGCCACACTATTAGTTTTTTTTAGCTATATGAGGCCTTTATACCATTTTCATGCCGTACCTCACAAGGAGCAGATGGCTTTCATTAAACCCCTATATACTACTGAAATGACTTTAATGAAACCAGTCTGCACTTATGAGGCACAACCTTTAAGCAATGCCATTCAAGATAAAAGAAAAAAGAACACACAGCAGTTTTTTTAAAAATGAAAACCTATTTAAATGTTCTCAGTACTTTCTTCTACAGCGTCTATAAAACAATGAAACTGTGTGTGGAAGGGTCAGTCAGCGGTAGAAGGGGGGAAGCTAGGGTTCATCAACGCCATTGGTGGGAACCACAACCAAGAAGCATATTCATTTATTTCTATTAAATAAAATTTCCAGGCTTTTTTTGCATCTCAAGCCCACTCTGTGTCAGGGGGCCAATCGGCTACCAAGGGAGAGTAGTCAGGACCAAGGTGGAAGCAAGGAGTTAAAGTCCAAAACAAGGTACAGGCAAGGATCAGGCAATAATCAAGGTCAAAGTCCAGGCAATAGTTCTATAGGCAGGCAGCAAGAGTTCAGAATAAAGTCCAGGCAGGGTCAAGGTTCAAGAAACAAATGGAATAACAGTACCCAGGAACGTGGCAAACAAGTCCTATAATCGGGCGCCATTCTGGAATCCAGGGGGCGCCCTTTATTATGAAATTTGGCGCCAAAAGGGGCGCAGATGCATGGCGCATCCAAGTTGACGTCATTGCGCCAGCGCCTCTACCCACGTGGAAGCTATGGGCGCCGCCATTTTGGGAGCGAGGCCGGGAGAGAAGGAGGCACCGCCTGGAGCTCCAGGTAAGACTCCGCCATGATCCTGACACTCTGGGCTCCGTATAGGTGCCATATTTCTGGAAGCAGGTTACATATAGTCAAACCTATTCTCAGTCTTGAGAAGTGTCCGATGAATATACATTTATGGCTTACTGGTTCCATCCTGCCAGCCAGAAGGTTGAACTATCTCCTGAAGATCCTGCTTTTGCAAAGAAGTTGCTGAACTTTTCCACAAAGTTTGTAAACTTGCATCACATCAATGTCTTACATTTATATGTTCATTTGAAATAAGTGGCTAAAAAATGCCAATGTGTGGGGAGATGATAAGAAATAAACTCCTCTCCTGGGTAGAGTAGTGTCGCCTGTAGTGAGTTTGAGCTAGAAGTGAAGCGACTTATTATCTGTGTTGGATCTGGGCAGGTGAAGAATAAACCCACCATGGGCTTGACCTGTTTTGAGTGGGTTTGGAGTTCACTGGCTACCAACATGTTGACCAACACATTACTTGAACTCCACTGGAATTTAAAGTTATGTAGGAGATAATCTCCATCTAGTCTCCTAATCAGGGGGACAAGGTGTGTGAAGAACCTGTGGCGGTGTAGAGCCCAGACGAATATCAAGCCGGAAAGCAAACCTGCCAGGTACTCTTCACCGCAAAATATGTTGTACCGCAAGAAAAGTGGAGTCAATGGGTTGTGACTTTTTTCACGATTTAATTTTTATTATTATACTGAAAAAATACCGGGTTTCATGAAAATATTAACCAATGGTTGAAATCCAGAATTTTACCTTGAATCCATAAAATTCACTTGTGGGGATGCTCTTGCAGGCACCTGTAAATGCTCAGAAAATAGTGTTAAGGGATTTAATGCAGAGATATACAAAAAAAGGGGTTGTGGGGGGCACTCCAAGGATAAGTAAAATATAGCAGAACAATGGCACAATGGCCAAATTAACTACAAACAACCAAAAGAGAGGACTTGGATCAATGTACATTCCCTGGTCCCCTGTTTTCACTAGTCAGTTAGTATCCCTGCAAGTATTTACATTTCCAAAAACAAAATGTTTTTTGTTACAAAGTAATGATCATAACATTGGTTAGCCACCATAACAGTCCATAATGCCCATATGGTATAGGGGAAATAGTGCCTTAGTGAAGAGTGAAGAAACCTAAAGGCCCCAATACACGGGCCGATAAAAACCGCAGACAGACTTATTGGCCGTTGCTTTGGGTTTTCTGATGGGCTTCCCTGATGGATATCTGGCCGGACGAGGGGCAGATGTCAATCGGTAGGATGAAAAAAACCTTCGGATCTGTCCATTGATGAGGTCCCACAATCAGACTGCCTTTATTGGCTGCATATCCCTATATTGCCCATCTCAATGTGGGCATATTGGGGCAACATTGCCAAGCAAGCAGATCTCTACGTGTATAGACACCATAAGGGTTGAGAAGCAGAGGAAGGTCCCATAACTGGTCTGGTTGATTCCTAAGAAGCCATCTTTCCTACCTTAAGATTTTTCTGTACAATAAAGTGCAACTGTTAAGCAGTGCTGGTACCATGGTTGTCTGTGTGCACTCATTTTGTTTATCCCTTCCACCTCGACCCTAAATGGGGTCCTGACCATTCCCAGACCTACAGAATGGATCATTGAAATGATGCCTTTTACTGAGTGTGTATTACATTGTAGGCCTGTAATACTTTCATTAACGCTGACATATTCTAACCAGCCCCATAGTATATGGGAAAGTCTGATAACTGCAAAAGAAAAAAAATACCCTTACATTAATATACCACCATGTGTTGAATGAAAGTGAAATACATGTTTTAATGAACAATAATGACAAATATAATAACAGTCTTCAAAGCAGCACCGGGCGATGGTGAAAAGAGGAAACGCAGTAAGTACTTACAGATTTTAGTAAACAACTGCGGATTAAGCTTTAATCTCTAAATGCTTCAAACGTATTATAATGATGTGTAACCTATAGTTCTAGAGGAGATGATGAACTGTTGGAAAAATGGATCAGAATGGAAAAAAAAAATATTAAAATCTATATATTTATGTGTGAGAGAACATATGTGAGAGAACAAAGCTATGTTTAATATATCTGAGGATCAAAGGCAGAAAGTTGCGCAATTAAGTGTACAGTGGAACAGCAAGAGAAATAATAAATGCAATGCAATATTGTGCAACAAGCTGATTTTGTGTTAAAGGATAAAGGCCTTTTGGCATAAAGGCAGAAATGAATGAAGCATATCAAATTGGAGCTATAATAATGCTCAGCCAGAGACTGCCATTAGAGGATCCTGGTTTCATTAAAATAAGTATAAAGTCAAATATATAAAAAAAAAACAAAGTGGGGGTGTATCGGGTGTAAGAACTTGATATACTTCCATTTTATTCTCCTCTCATGTTTCCGTGCTTGCAGGATTACCGGTGTAGGCTGAGCGGCACAGATAGGATAAAATATTTAAATACAGTATAGAATTTGCCTTCAATTTCTACTGTGATCTGTGCATGTTTCCTTGTTCCGAATATATGATTATTGTTATTGTTACAGTTACACTGTTGAATTCCACATAAATGCTCTTTTAATGCGCATTACTGTATTCACGGTCTTTCAAATGCCCAGGGTCAAAACTAGGGGTAGGAAAAAGAGGCAAGTGTGTAGGGTGCAATGGTTGGGGGAACACGATGACCCTTGCTACACAACGTCAGCTGCCAATTAAAGCCAGGCAGAAGTGGCAAATGTTGAGAGCGGGTGGGAGAGAGGACTTGCATAGCAGGTAGTGGGGGAGAAGGAAAGTAGCCACCCACTTGGTGAACCCAGCATGCTTTGGTTTGCCTTCTGCATTGTTCTGCTCTGGCTTTGTCCATTTATTGAGCATGTATGTGTGCCCTTGGTTAGTGTGTAAGCTTGGGTTGGCACTTTTTTCCTAGCAGTTTACTCTGCACACATATATGCCCACCCTACCTGATAGTTCTCATTCCTCGCCCTCCCGCTGATGTCTCCAGGCCACCTCTATTCTCCCTCCCAGGTAGGAGAGCGGCTGTGGAAGGAGGAATGATTTCCAGCATAGGCAGAGGGTAATTTTTGGGCTTAGGAAGACTACTTAACCCACTCCTTGCCAGCATGCTTTGGTTTTATGCCCTGTAAACACAGGGTGTGTCATTGAAGAAAGTGCAATTACTGTGTTTTTTCTGCTGTCCCATGTGCCCTCCTATTCATCCTTTTGCTCTCTTAATAGTTTCTCATCTGCAGGTGCCACTACTGCAGCGTTGTCGCCTGTCCGGTTTTGACCCGGACAGCCGGTTTTTTCAAGGTCATTGCTGCCTGCCCAATGAAGTTGCCGGTAATTTGTAATACTTAAGAAAAAGCCCTTGGCCCTCCCCCCATTGACTCAGTACGTAATTTTTTTTCGAGCGTGTTGCTTTGCCCCTTTTGCGTCATTGTATGTGACTCTGCTTTCTTTTACATCACGGTCCACCTCCTTTTTTTTCCGGCCCCCCCACCAGCTGGTAAAATTTTTTAGAAAAGGTTGCAACCCTAAGGGGCAAATTTACTATTATTCCCCAAAAAATATTCATTTTTCCTCGATAATCGAATAGTTTTAGGCTACCCTTTTATTCGATTTTCGATCATTCGATGATCGAATAACGGTCATTCGATCACTCAAATGAACTATTCGATCATTCGAATGATTCGTACAATTCGAACGATCGAAGACTTCGATCGTACGAATCCTATTCGATCAGGACTTAGCCTCAGAAGCCTATGGGAACCCTCCTATTGCAATTCGGTAGGTTCAATCTGGCGAAATAGGGAGTCGAATAAATGTAAAATTTTGATTCCTTCGATCATCGAATTATCGAATATCCGATCATTCGATCTATTCGATATTCGATGATCGGAGAGGCCAAATTTCTCTTTATGGTTTCACGAAAAATTCGTACGATCGGTATTCGACCGAATTCAATCGAACTTTGATAATTTCACATGAAATTCGTAAATCTGCCCCTTAGCGTGCCTCTGAGAGTGAATGAGCCACCCAAGGGATACTGGCATGAATACAAGCGTGGGGCTACAAAGTGAAGACAGGTCTTGTGTATTTACCTGCTATGTGGGAGCTGCTGCTAAATTCCAAAGGAAGAGGTACTTTTGGGAAATGGTAGCGCTACCTGGGGAATCAGAGCTCTGGGGAAGGGACATTTAGTTTGAACTGATTATTAACCCCTTCCGGGGGATCGAGACTTTGATATTAAAAAGGACTTAAGTACCTAATAGTGATTTATGTAGTGTCCCACATTTCCCAAGTGTAGGAGTGCATGGTGTATTAATTTGCCATAGTTTTACTGCAGTTTATATAAAGTTTATATTTGTTTCATTTGCAAACTGTGTTTCATTATTCCTAGTGGAATCTCCCTGAGGTGTGTTCTTCAGTGTTCCCTAGGTGGAGGCACTGAGCTGTAATTCCCAGAGACAGTTACCAAATTAGGGTTATAGGGAGGTTCTCTACACTGGGATGTGGGTTTATTCATTGCTTATATTAGAGCTTCAAGGTGGCTATACACAGAGAGACCTATTCGTTTGGTGATGTTGCCAAATGAGCAGATCTCTCCTTGATGTGCCCACCTTGAGGTGGGCGTTATCAGACTGATCCAATATCGCCGATATCTGATCATAATCATAACGAACAGATGCGGTCCACAATCCGACGGTACTTTTAGCCCTGCCCCGTCAACATCTGGCCGACTTTCAGATATCGATCGGGGAGCTGGTCGGAGGGCCCTATACATGGGCCAATAAGCTGCAGACTTGGTCTGTTGGCAGCTTTTATCAGCCCGTGTATGGCCACCATTAGGCTTAGGAAAGGTAGAGAGCAGACTTTTGCTCCAACAAGGAGGAAAAGTGGGGTTAGGATAGGGTTGTCACCTGCCCAGTTTTGACCCAGAAAACTGGGCAAGATTTTCCTAGATTGGCGATTGGCCAATCGCCACATCATAACCGGTCCCATGATGTCAACAGCTCTGCCCCATGACATCACTACTCCACCCCGTGATGTCACTGTCTCTCCCCTCTCCTGGGACTTTGGTGCCCCAAAAGTTGGCAACCATAGGTTAGGACCAGTTTATTTCAGTGGGTGAGTATCATGTAGGGTGTCAAGATACAAGACCCCAGACTGAAGATCAAAGAGAACAGTACACTACCTCCAGAGAGGAACTGGTGCTCAAGAGTATGGTAATCTATAATCATTTGCCTATTTTACCTCTGGAGAGGATTTGTCATAACTGAAATCTGAACTGACTCAACTAAGCGACTGCTGATTTCATTTCTTCAGTTGTTCACTGTTAATAAGCTCATTGCTGCACAAAACATCTGTGATCTGAATTTTTTACTTAAAAGAGGACATGCAAGGTACCAGGAGTTGCAGGGAGTTGCCCACAGATTAAGGGTACCCGGGGTACACTGTCAGCCGTCACACTATCTACACAAATCTCAGGCCCAGCTATGGTTCTTTAAACATCTGTTGATCTTCCCTTTTGCACCCTTTATTCCATTACCCCCATAAACAGTGAATGTATTGGCTGATTTGTTTGCGTATGCCTATACACTGTTATTTTTGGTCAGAGAATTGAATGGGTGGTGGTGGCATTAGTCAAGGCAATGGTACATTGATATGTGTTTCCATTACAGAAATAAGCATGCAGTGTTTCTGATTTATTTACTGCTTACATTAATCCCATAACAAATTAGCTTCACGCTTGGCTGTGCTAAACCACACTCGTATTTATTTGTATATAATTATTCTGCAGAGCAAAGATCTTAATTTAATTAAAACATATTATGGCCAGATTCCTGACCCAGGGATTGTGAAGGAAATGAAATGGAAAGACACAAGACGCACTTCAGTGAAACCATAAAACTGATTATTATGATGCAAATAAATACGCAATGACTGTTGCTTTCTCAGCATGAATCTTGTCTATAAATGTCAATAGGAATGTTGATTAAGTGTGGAATTAAATGTCTATCATGCATTATTATGAACTGGAAACTCAGTGAGGTGCAGGGCCTTTTATAACATAAATGGATTTCTGGTATCAGCAGGTCTTTAGGGTGGCCATATATGAGCTACATATTCAATATAAATGATCATCATTCAACATAATGTAAGTGTTTTTCCATGAACACATTCAATCTCAAGCTAGAATCTCTGGCAAGGTGCAAAGTGCTAAAGGCACCATCTTCAGTGCACCTTTCTACCTCCCAGTTCCACCTGCTGTTAATGGTTGCAATGGTTGCAGAAGGAATTTACTGTGTTCATAGTCATTTCCCACATGTGGCTTCAGGTCTAAATGAGAAGGAAAACGGATCAATCTTAGAGTCACCCAGGCACTAGTGCAGCCCCAAGAATACACCTTTTGGGTCACTTAATTGTTTCCAGAAGTGATCCAAATAAACTCTTACCTCCCTTTAAACTATGTAGTCATAGTAACAAAAGAAGCTTCTGAATTCTTACAATCCCTAATAAACTACCAATAAATGTGGTTGGTGAAAATATTTCTTTCCTTCTTTCTCCTTCCTTCCTTTTTTCTCTCTCTCTCTTCTTCCTTCCTTCATCCCTTCCTTTCTACTCTCTCCTGCCTTCCTTCCTTCCCTCTATCTCTCCTTCCTTTCTTCTCTCTCCTTCCTTCCTTCTTTATCCTTCCTTTGCTCTCCTTCCTTTTCTCTCCTTCCTTCCTCCTTCTTTCTCTCTCCTTGCTTCCTTCTCTCTCCCTCCTTCCTTTTTTTTCTCTCTCGTTCCTTCCTTTTCTCTCTCTCTCTCCTTCCTTCCTTCTTTCTCTCTCTCTCTCTCTCTCTCTCCTTCCTACTTTCTCCTTCATTCTTTCTTTCTCTCTCCTTCCTTCTTTCCATCCCTCCACCCCCCTCTCTCCTTCCTTTTTTCCCTTCCTTCCTTATTTCTCTCTCCTTCCTTCATTCTCTCTTCTTCCTTTCTCCTTTTTTCTCTCTCCTTGCTTCCTTCTCTCTCTCTCCTTCCTTCCTTTCTTCTCTCTCGTTCCTTCCTTTTCTCTCCTTCCTTCCTTCTTTCTTTCTCTCTCTCCTTCCTTCCTTATATCTCTCTCCTTCCTTCATTCTCGCTTCTTCCTTTCTTCTTTCTTTCTTTCTCTCCCCTTCATTCCTTCCTTCCTTCTTTCTCTCTCTCCTTCTTTTCATCCTTCTCCTTTCTTTCTTCCTTCCTTTCTTCCTTCTCTCTCCTTCCTTCCTTTTCTTCCTTCTCTGTACTTGGCCTACTTTCTCTTTAGATATATCTTTACTATGGGCTTCATGTTCCACAACTAATAGCATATGTTAAAGTAAACACTGTGGATACTGAATAAATACATCTTCCTGAAAAGGTTTGCAGAACTTTAATGGTAAACCTTTTCAAAGATCCTGATGTCACCTGTGCAGCCATGCTGAGAGGTTAAGCCTCATTTATGCAGATTGTTAAAATATTTTCCACAGAATTTGCTCTGTGAGCCAAGTTACACCCATTGCAACTGAGTCCCATATATCAAAACAAATATGGTCATATCTGTAGAAATAAGTAAAATAAACTAGACTTGCTGTGTTTTTCTTGAAGACATTTCACCAGTTATCCAACTGCCTTTCTCAATTCAGAACGACTTGTAAATAAGATGTTTCAGAAACAAATACTCTGGAATGTTGCTCCAATCAGCTTGTTGGATCAACATTCCAAGGTATTTATTCCAGAAATTCCAAGCAAAAATTGGATTTATTTAGGGGGGTCATTCACTAAAACGTACAAAATAGGGGGTATGTGGAAGCACTCTAAAGGCAAAGTTATAGTGTATTTAAGTATAATAGAAGTGCTAGTTTTAATGCACATTCCCTGTGCCCCTGTCTACAAAGTTTGCAAAACAGGGGTTTTAAGTTACAAAGTTATGATCATAAAGTTGAAAAGCCGCCATACCACGTCAAGGTAAACCCCACATGGCGGACCCTAACATATTTACCTTTTTTTTGTCATAGTATAAGGAGTCTCTCTGCATAGTAGCATCATTTGTAATCAGTGTCAGTATAAAGGATCGATCCGAACCAACGCCCATTTTTAAATGCATAGGGCCACATCTAGCTCAATGTTTTGCAAACTTACTTTGGAGACAGGGGCACAGGGAATGTTCATTAAAACTAGCACTTCCATTATACTTAAATACACTATAACTTTGCCTTTAGAGTGTTTCCACATACCCCCTGTTTTGTACATTATACTTTAGCTAGAAGCTGTGGCTGAGCTTCATGTGGTTTTAATAGCACCCCATACCCCCCATTGAGCTAGATGTGGCCCTATGCCTTTAAAAATGGACGTTGGTTTGGACAATTCCTCTCCCTTTAAAAGCCGCATACTGGCAGGGGAGGATCGATCCTTTATACTGAAACCAAGGTTCTACTGACACTGATTACAAATAATGCTACTATGCAGAGAGACTCCTTATACTATGACAAAAAGGTAAATATGTTAGGGTCCGCCATGTGGGGTTTACCTTGACGTGGTATGGCGGCTTTTCAACTTTATGATCATAACTTTGTAACTAAAAACCCCTGTTTTGCAAACTTACTTTGGAGACAGGGGCCCAGGGAATGTGCATTAAAACTAGCACTTCCATTATACTTAAATACACTATAACTTTGCCTTTAGAGTGCTTCCACATACCCCCTGTTTTGTTCATTCACTAAAACATATTTTATTTTCTCATATTTTAGTTTTAAAACCTTGAGTCAAACACCCCAAAACCTGTGAAGGTTCATCTTCAAATGGTGAAAGGGACAGCTGGCATTGACTTTTACATGAATTCAATAGATTTTAGATGGATTATTTTCGGATTCATGTTTATAAATATGCCCTTTTGAGTATCCACCATTAAAACATTCAATGCTAAATGTAGATACCTGCAGTGGGCTGCACTGATTCCCTTGCACTTATTTCTAAATTAGCCACCCAGCACCCAGATCTACACAACGCCTACATAACTGGGAAGAATCCATCTTGCCTCTGCCCATTATCAAGCCATCTTCCTCAAATCCTCTATACTCATTCAAATTCAGTTCTTTTTCCATTGTTTATGTGTAATTAGGTTTTTAAAAGTTCTGTGCCCTGTATAAATGCACTTGGCACCAGACTTATAGCAGTGCAGGTCAGGACAGGTCATTCATAATTATTTCTGCAATTCTCCTTTAACAAAGAAAGACAATGAATTACCTGTTAGCTAAATTACCTATTCAGAAAGGAAAGAGCAGAATAATGACAATGTTACATTGCTGTTCAGCAAAGTACAGAGACTGGGCTGACTGCCCAGGCTTCATGCAGAGAAATGAGGCAATTCAGGGTTTGGCTATGATGCTCATATAAATGCTGGAACGGGGGCCACATGGAAACATGGACCCGAAGCTGAATATTCTGCTCATTAGAACTGGTTCAGCAGAAGCTGACCAAATGTACCTGGATGAATTCGTTTAAGACAGGTATCACAGACAGTATTTTATTCCTGTACTCTATAAAGACATTGGATCTGCCATTCAGATAGGCACAACATGAGTCATCATTACTTGGGAAGAAGTATATTTTACAACATAACATCACTTATGAGTTTTGAACCACATGCTGCAAGGGAAGAGATGAAAACAAAGACCAGATATTGGTTTATCACAAGTCTTGCAGAATCTTTTGATTAGAAAGAAATGAAGTCCCTTTGCTGCTTCAATCCTGGACATAGATAGTTTTTTTTTTTTTTTTTAAAGAGAGCTGCCTCTTTAGCAAGGGATTAATACAAAGTTTTTGGTATGAAGTCTTTATACAAAGGGAGTCAGTGTCGGACTGGGACACCAGGGGCCCACCATAAAACCTTAGACCAGGGGCCCACCATAAAACCTTAGACCAGGGGCCCACCATAAAACCTTAGACCAGGGGCCCACTGTCAGTACTAATATTCTTCATCTCCTTGTTTTCTTTAAATACTATAATCAGTTATTCCATCTATTTAGCCTCTTTGTTCTCATATAAATAGGGAATGGCCATGAAATAGGCCAAAAGTTTAGCAGCATGAGGGCCCACTGACACCTTGGCCCACCGGGAGTTTTCCTGGTATCCCGGTGGGCCAGTCCAACACTGAAGGGAGTGATCCAGTTACCCATTGGAGCACATTTTCACTCTCCCAGGTAGTTATTGTTGGTCATTTTCAGTTGAAGCTTACTATGGAGGTCCAGCCTTTACTTGTGGCCTCCTTAGTCAATAACAAGGTTTTGATTCTATTTCTCAGGAATCCCGGGGATAACATTTTGCTGCATTCTGAAGTAATACACTCTGTGTTTTAAATACATCTTAGATTTTATAGCATTTATTGGTTTCTGTACAGTTCTGTTATTATAAATACATCATCATAAAAATCATCTGAATGATTTGTATGGCAATTTGAAATAGAAATGCTCGCTATTCTATAGGGCATCTAAGCAGCTCACATTAACAAAGTATTACTTTCAGATGAAGAACAGGGCGACCTGCTCTGTACAAATGAAGGTCACTGTCACCAGTCGCAAACCATGAATTAAACAGGCTAAACAGAAATGGGCCAGAAGCTTATTATAAGAGTCAGTGTTTTCTGATCTAGTGCCATATTGACCACATAGACGGTTATACCACATAACCAACAAAGGAACCCATTTCTGAGTGGCTCAGCTATACTCAACTCTCCTTATGGAAAAATGCTGTGCTAGCCACAGCTGCCTTTGTATAAAACTAGTCACTATTCCCAAAACCCTCAAAAGCACAATTGTCTCTAAGCTACTGGGGTGGGACAATGACATATGAGGCCACTTATTTCCTTGAGCATAAGTAATTAAATGTTAGATTGACAGACTGAGTTAGACTGAGCTTATTGGCCCATGTGTGGGGCCATCCGACAGGCTTCCCCGATTGATATCTATCTCGATCGGGCAGGTTAAAAAATCCTTGTTGGATCACTGGCGCATCTGTACGTTTATGTGGTCCTGTGATCCGACCACCCATATCAGATGCATTCTGATCCGACCATTGGGCCCTAGGGCCCACAATCAAATCAGCCCGATATCACCCAAATTGATATGGGCATATTGGGGAGAGATCCGCTCATCTGGTGACATCACCATCTCTACGTCAATGGCCAACTTAAGTGCCGAGATGAGAGTCACCATTGGAGAAGGTCACTTTCTCTCCACTAATGACATTTTACAAGGCTATGGGTGGTTGGGGAGTGTGCTTAGTACAACAAAGATGAAGTCCCTGTTGAGTACTATGTGATACTGTCATTGATCAGTTTCCAGTCATATGTTAGTAGTGGTATCACAGGATGACTGGTGGAACTCCAGCTTTCACAAACCAATGCATCAGCTGGATTTCCATCACAGCACCGTTGGAGACTTTTTATGTGGTGTCTACATTTCTGATTAACTGACAGCACTCAGTCTATCAATGTATGGCCCTCTACTTGTCATTTGTTGTAGGACTGGACTAATTTTAACCCCCCTGGCCCCCTTGGGGGGGCTTGGAGCAGAGATTACAGGCTCAGCCTGAAGGCCAGTTAGCATGGGGAATCTATTTTCTCTCCTAGATTTGAAACCCTGCTTGAATGTCAGTTATGTTGAGAAATGCTGACCTAAATTTTTGTAACTCATTGACTCATTGACTCAGTTAGGGGCCTTGAAATGTAAAAGCATATTTTGTGGACTGTAAAAAGGGGCAGGGCTGGCAGGAAATAGATGTTAGTGTAACTGGGGAGTTGGCAAGCAGATATGCGGCATAGCCTTACATGAGAGATGGGGCTTTTCCTTTTAAGCTGGCCATAGATGCAAAGATCCACTTGTTTGGCGACATCACCAAACGTGCGGATCTTTCCCCGATATGCCACTAACAATAGCGCAATGGACTTCCTACGGGTTGGTTGGAAGAAAATCCAACCGTCCCGATCAATATCATGCCCAGATATCGGTCGGGAAGACCCATCGGAAGCCCCCATACATGGGGAGATAAGCTGTCAAATCGGTCTAAACTACCGATATTGGCAGATTTATCTGCCCGTGTATGGCCAGCTTTACACTGAGGACCAATTTTACTGTTTTAAAAAATGAATTCACTTCTAGGGAGGGAGGGCCCTTCCCTGCTAATTTAGTAGTATGGGGCCTCATAACTACTTCATGAAGCTCTGCCAGGTGTTGGGCCCAGTAGTATATTCATTATATATTTATGAGAAATGCCTTATTCTTAAAGTTTATCAAGGCCCTAAAGTGATTTTGCTGTTGGGCCCATTGGGGAAGCCCTAACCTGCCCCTTAATTCTATTCTTAATAGAAGTGTATGTTACAGCCACTACATTCCACTACACAAGCCCAGGAAACCTTTAATAAATAAAATAAAGTTGTCCTATTGCCCTAAACATGTGCCCCCTGTATAGTTGTGTTGCCATATGTTAGGAAATGTAGGGGGGAAGGACGGTAACCCCTCCAAAAAAATTAAGCTATTTTTCAGACTATCACCCTAAAAAAAGTAAAAGACGCCAGCGTTTTTTTGGGACTTAGAAAAAATTTTTTTTTTCCAAATTCCTATCTATTGTATTGAACTTCACCAGGTCTGACCTGGTGAAGTAAAGTCTAGCGCAAGAGATAAGGTTCAGTAAAATGGGCATCTTAGTGAATTAGTTACATCCCTTCATCAGTGCGCAACTTTGCCTGGCGTAAGGGTGCGAAATTGCGCTAGTCTACTTCTCTAGTTAATTTTCACCAGGGACACTGTTAGTAAATCGTCGAAGTTGCGAAATTAAGTTACACTGCTGAATTAGCTCTAGCTTTAGACGCTTCGTGCTTTAGTGTATTTGCCCCTATATTTTGTGCTTGTGTACCAGCCCAAGGCAACCACAACCCTTTAGCAGTAAAGATCTGTGTCTCCCCAGTAGATGCCCCAGTAGCTCCCCATCTTCTTTTCTGATTCTGATTCACTGATTCACATGCTCTGTGCTGCTGTCACTTACTGAGCTTAGGGACCCACTCACAATATACACTACACATAGAATAGAAATATAGTCACAATATAAGGCTGATTAGTCATTAATACAGATAATTACTACATGGCAGCACAGAAACCAGTGCAATTAGCATCAGAATTTAATAATCAGCCCTGTAGCATCAGCTTATATTACAGACCAACCTCATTTTCTGCTGGATAATTAGTGACGACCCCTAAGCTTAGCTTCTCAACAGCTGCTCAGAGCCCACTGAGCATGTGAGTGTCACAGACACTTTCCAAGATGGTGACCCCCTGTGACAAGTTTGAAGTCCTGGATCATTGCTGCTATTGACAAGCTGAGACTTTAGGCTGGTGCAATAAGTTCTGTATATAAAACATGACATTTGTAGCCCTATTCAATTTTAGGGTTTAGTTCTCTTTTAATGCACTTTTATATATTTCCAGCAGTTGACATCCTATTCTATTTCCTACCAATAAAGGTAAAGCTATGATGCATATGCAGTGGCATAACTAGGTGTTACTGGGCCCCACAGCAAATTAATTTTAGGGCCCCAAATATATCCAAAGGCTGTCCTGTTTTACCAGTATGTATTGATATTGTATATGAATGAGAGCCTCATGGGCCCCCTATACCTCCTAGGCCCCCCTGCGGCCGCAGGGTCTGCTTCCTCTGTAGTTACGCCCCTGTGCATATGCACTTTTTTGTTTTTATGTTGTCTATTCCAGCTATATTTCTTGCTGTGTGTTCTATAATCAGTATCAGAATATTACCTGCATGTTCTATATAGCCCCCATGGGTCAGTCAGTTTAATACAAGTTGATTTCATTTCTAAATATGAAAACACTCATCCGAGAGACAAATTAGTGATAAACCTGCAAGTTCAGCAATAAAAAAAACATTTGTATTTATTTATTACAGCTTAAATTGTATCTGCATAAAAACTGAAAAATGCAACTTGAATTTCATTACTAAGCTCCTCAGGATTGTAAGTACAATTTAAGTGTCATGGAAAAGTAATGCTGATTGGTATATTTAATGGCCAGTGTCTCTTCAGTATGATAGCCATGCTAGGCTTGTCTTATTTTGGGTTCACTCAACTAATATCATGACATAGAATGCGCATGGGCCAATGGATGTGACTGCATGGATAGGGGTACTCAAATCCAGTGGCGTAACTACTCCCTGGTGGGCCCCGGTAACGGATGGGCACCTGGGCCCCCCTGTCGGGGCCCTTACCTCTATAAATCCCATGCTGGAGTTTATAGATGTGTGATGACATGTGTGCTGTAAAATCTCCCCTAGATAACCGCCTTCCATAACCATTTTCGTGGCTTCGATGGGCCCCAAGGGGGTGGGGGCCCTGGTGCAATTGCACCCTCTGCACCCCTGGTAGTTACGCCACTGCTCAAATCATGCCTTGAAAGAGTGGAGATGTGTGTATGTGTGTGTGTATGTATTTTTTAATTTGGAGGGGTTGAACTTGATGGACTCGGTCTTTTTTCAACCCAATTTAACTATGTAACTATATGCCTAGTACCTCCTATTGAACCTGAGGTTGTGTCCCCAGTTTGTGATTCAGCACAGTCTGCTTTGGCTAGTGGCACCAAAGTTTCCCCATGTTGCCATACAAGTGGCCAAGCCAGATTATGCTGTATTGCACATTGTTGACTCATTTTGACCAACTTTGGGCAACTTTGGAAAACTAAGCACTCCGAGTGCCATCCCGCTGGCATTTTGGATTCTAGCCGGCAGGAAGGCTTTTAAGGGAGATTACTCGCCGGAAGAAGAGGTGATTAGTCCCAAATCTTCACGTGTGTCTCTGCCCTTAGAGAGATAGATAATAGATTATAGATGGATAGAAAGAGTTGATAGTTATATAGATATACAGACAGATAAACAAATTGATATTAGATAGATAGATCTGTGCTAATGGAACTCTTCATGACTACACATCTGTATGATTAAGATACTATTTATCACTTGGATGACAATCTTACCTGATTGTTGATGGTAATGTGTTCATTTTGTTATAAATCTTCCGCCTTTCAGCGCTTGTCCAATGATTTATGCCTCCCTACATCTTATAATTAAAGATTTTGTGAAATTATTTTTAAAAAAATGACAAATGTAATGCCTGCTAGATTTATATTTCATAGCAGTATTACAGTGTAGTGTTTAGAAGGCCAATGAATCCACATTTCTAACGTTTATCAGACGTTACTTCATGTGGTGATTAAAAGACTCTCAAAGCCATAAAAAGTTAATGAAATAATGAGTGGAATTTGATTGGTTGCATCAGACTCCCTGTGGACATCCACATTTCAGTTAAAAATAATAAAAATGGAAAATATCGAGATAAGCAGAAGTGAATGTGTATTTAACTTGGTCCTAGCATATCCTTTCCAGTATTACTGTACATATTTTGTGTTGGGGTGTTGCTAAATGTTTCTGGGTCCTCCAGCTTCTTATTATGGGGTAGGCTTCTTCTGCCTATCATAATAGGGAGTATCTGTTCTTGGAGTGATCTATGGGGAAAGGGAGAGAAGCCATGTGCACCAGGAGATGGTGTGTGGACTGGTGGGTGATGGTGGCATCTGGACTGTCAGACAGGTGTCTGAGTGCGTCTTGGCTTTGGTACAGAGCATTATAATGGCACCACATGGGTATTCTCAGTAATTTTTAGTCAATGTACCAAAAAATATAACGTATGAACTACCGGTCAGTTCCCATTGTCTTCTTAAATGATTTGATGGCCTAGTTAATGAACTCACTTATGACACCTTTCCCCAGTCTGCTGCTCTAAAAATAAATTCATTTGGTGGTTTCCCTTTAAGTGCAAGCATCCTGGTGGTTGCTATATTTCTTAGATATCTATCCTAGAGCAATCTAGTCATTTCTGCATTTGGGACACACTATTTTTCCACATATATGAAGGATTCGTTTTCTTGCATGTGCGTCTGTCTAGGGCAATGCCTCGTAGTCTTCATTTCAAGGATCATCTCTGGAACTGCACCAAATTTGCTTAGCCTGGTAAGACAGTACGTAATACAGGATGGTGGAACATTTAACATTTCCCATTTGTCTCTCAAGACTCTTCCAAAGGTTCTTGTCCAACAACTCATATTGGTAGTGGGGTTACAGATGGAAAAACCATAAGTTCTCCTTGGCATCTGACCGATAAGGAATGCATTCACTGCCCTTGGGGGTTTTGCTCACTTTGACCATCTCAAGGAAAACTGTGATGTTTATAAACACAAACCACCAACTCTCCCTAATTCTATTCTGTTGAATTGGAAACACACAGTCCTGTTGTACACCACAATGCTATTAAATGAGTGTAGGACAAAATGCATAAGCTGGGGTTCTCATATAGTGCTTGCTTAATGGTCCTACAGTGTGCCATTAGACCAAGCTAGAGTTGTACCATATGAGATAAACGACTAGTGATCAGATGCATTTGGGGAGCTGGCTAATAATGCACAACCTTTTAGGAGACTGCATGTATTATTTAATAAAACAGTCACAATTCCCGACAGGTAGGTGACCATCCATGGCTGCTTAAAACATGTATGGCAGTCATTATGCCAAAAATTATCTTAAATGCCACCACTGGCTCATATCCCAAAATCCACTAGTGTTTATTGCAAGTCATTACACCCTAGTAAGAAGGCTTCAGACCACTTACAGTATATTCATAGGCCTAAACACATCCACCATTATAGTGTATCAGTCCAGGCCTGGACGGTGACTCAAAACAGGTCATGGCATTTCAAGTAAAGAGAGGCCCAAACACCCCCCCCCCACCTCAGCCCAGCGCCTGAAGGGCCCATGGATCTCCAGTTAAATAGCCTTGGGCTGGAGGACAAACTTAATAGTCAAAAAACTTATGCTAGACTCTATGCTATGCTTTGTTTCGATAATCTTTGCAAAACCACTTCACCCCAGGTTTTTAAATGTATGTTCTTGGGAGTTACCATAGAGCCCCAAAGTCTGCTGGCAGGGTTTGGGGTATATAGGGTTCTGCAAGGTCCTGAGCGAGGAATAATTCTAATACATATTCAGTATATCAAAGGTTTGGTGGGGAAGCCAAAGCCATTGTGTGGTTCAGAAACCTCTTGATGTCCCTATACTATAGACTATATTATAAACTGCAAACTTTTGGGCACACACTGTTAGGAAGGAAGGGGACAGGGAAAATATCCCCTTGACTTTAGGTCACGTTGGCTTTTCATCTTGTTTAAGGTCAATTAAAATTATGGTATTTATACATTATTTAGGGACAGAATTTGTTAGCTATTTTTTAACAGTGTACACTGCAGATTCAATCCCCCACATTCCCTGATTAATACAGTTTCATAATCACCATCGTGACAGCAAATTGGTTTACTGAACAGATAAATATCAGACTAATTGACATCCTTACAAAATATAATTGCATCTGATGTTGCAAATAGTCCAACTCCCCCAACTTAGGAGACCCCTTGGCTGTTGGAGATTTTGCAAGGACCTAAAAAAGGGCAGGGAAGGGATGTTGGTCTTCAATAGTCTTAGCAATGTTGGATGGGACCCTTGAAGAGTTTTTCCTGGGGGCGAGGCTTTTGAAACCTCACCCTATTTCCCTGTCCCAGCTTAGTGTAATTTCCCACATGTGCAGAGAAGTCTTGGTCACTGCAGAAGTGGCACAGATTCTCTTCAGGATTTACCTGAAAGTGAATAGCACTCTGTTCTAATTCTTGTGACAGACATTGTTTCTAGCATTATTAATTCTTCAGAGGATGGCTGGCTCTGACTCAAATCACTCATGGGTCCCCATCACTGAGCTACATCCCGTGTCATGCTTTCTGTGCTTTAGATTGCCCAACCTGTTCATACACAATCATTATTCACCTAAAACTCCCACCATCCGTTCAGCAGCTGCCCAAGGATGATGCCATTTGCGGTAGAGCAACATGTTGGAACCCAGGCTCTTGGCTTACCTTTGTAATGTGTAATTAAATATTTCATTGGCTGTGATTACCTTATAAAGATTATGACTGGATCCCTTGTTGCAAACGATGATATTAAAGATATTGCCCATAAAACTCTTCCTCTGAAGTGTTGCATGAATATGTATGATCAATAATAAAGTGAAAAGTAATAAAAACTGAGTCATTGGAGTGAAATCAGAGACTTATTGCTCACTAGAGTGCCTTGATTTTGTTTGTTCCTGTTGCTTACCGATGTTTTCTGAATTTCCGCTGCTAGTTTCTCTTAGGCTGGTGGCACACATGAAGATTTGGGGGAGATTAGCCACCCAGCAACAAATCTTCTCTTCTTCGGGCGACTAATCTTCCCAAATTCATTCCGCCGGCAAGAGTTTGAATCGCCGGCGGGATGGCATATATATTGCTTCATTTTCCAAACCCTCACGAAGTTGCCTCGCGACAAAATTTTGGGCGACTTCATATGTCTTCATATGTCTTCCTTCCAGTGTCTTCCTTCCAGTGATTCGTATTCTTGCCAGAAGCAAGGCATTTCTGGGAGATTAGCCGGCCAAAGAATAGAAGATTTGTTGAAAGGCGACAAATCTCCCCCCGAATCTTCACATGTGCCCCCAGCCTCATGGGGAAACGAAGTGCTCAAAGTGGCGGCTAGAATGTAAATCACCGGTGGGAAGGCAGTTGGCGGAGGTTAGTCGCCCTGAAGACGAGAAGATTTTGTCGCCAGGTGACTAATCTCCCCAAATCTGACCATATGTCTCTGCCCTAAAGCAAAGGTTGAGCAACTGCAGTAGATTTTGGGCAGAGAGACCTTATTTTACCTCAGTTCACTATCTATAAATTATTAATGGTTTTTATAAATCCATTTCTCTAAATCCCTTGGACAAATAGTGCAATTTGGGGAAAAAGTCTTTTTTTCAAGGCTCCCTGCAGGGAGGTACAATAGATACTGTTGATGAAAGGGAACTTTGAACTTTAACGTTGAAAGGCAGAAAACCTATAAAGTAGAAAGACTTAGATGTCAGACTTCTGTAGGTTGCTTTGGGGTGTAGGTGTCATTCTGAATATACAATGCACATGCAACCAGTTCCTTTATGGGCATCACACTCCTCACAAAGCAGATTTCTTACTGAATTTTATATTTATAGATTTTGTTATCTCTATGAAAAGGTGTAAGGCTAACACAGAGGGCTACACTATATTCTTTTCTGCATTGTGCGCATTTTTTTTTTAGCCATGGGATATTAAATCACAAAATGTGCTTTATTTTGAATACTGACATGCCAATCTATAAAAGAGCAGATTAATCTGTTACCCAAAACACAAAGGGCTCAAAAAGGCATATATTTTTATTAATAGCAGCTTTAGTACAGTTTAGTCAAACTTAAATAGAAAATAAGTCTGACTAAGCACTATAACTTATAACTATATTTGAATTTGTATAATTTATCATATTTAGTCTCTTCTGTTCTTATATTATTTCCTACATTCTTGTTTATCTTGCTGTGATCAATCATGAAGGCTTCAAGACACCAGGGCCGGACTGGGAGGAAAAAACATCCCTGGCAAAAGTATCAAAGCAGCCCATGTATTCACGCGCATGCAAAGCATGATATATATTTCCAACCCCAAGATTAAAGGAACGGTAACACCAAAAAATGAAAGTGTTTTAAAGTACAGAAAATATCATGTAGTGTTGCCCTGCACTGTTAAAACGGGTCTGTTTGCTTCAGAAACACTACTAGCAGTTAGGCAGTTAAAATTAAAAAAAAAAAAAGGTTGAACTTGATGGACGCGAGTCTTTCATCAGCCTAACTTACTATGTTACTATGTATGTTACTATAGTTCATATAAATGGTGAGTTACTAATTTCCAGTTTTCCCCTGTCCATGCAGTGTGTGAGTGAAATGGTCTAGAATCTGGGGAACTTTAAAGGACAAGGAAAGGCAAAAAAAATATAATCCCATTTTTACTTTCTTTAATGAAAAAGAAATCTATCTCCAATATACTTTAATTAAAAAAATTGTATTGCTTTTTAAAGAAACCTGATTGTATTCAGTGAAATTCTCCCTTCATTTACTTCTGTGGATAGGAATTATCAGACGGTCCCTAAATGCTGTGCAGAGAAACAATCATACTTATGAAAGTCCTGCCTTAATTCCCAGCCATGCAGAGCTCAAGCAGCTTTGTTACTTTCCCTGTTTTGATAATTTATGACGATCCCTAAGCAGCCCAGATCACACTGAGCATGTGCACAGTCTTGGTCTTGCAAAGATGTATAACAAAGTTACAAGATGACAGCCCCCTGTGGCCAACTTTGAAAGCATAAATCATTTGTTTGATTAGGCTTGTGGTGCAGTAAGTTCATGTTTATGTTTAGTATACAAAATACACCATTTCTAGCCTTATTCTATTTTACACTTTCCTTGTCCTTTAAACCACTTTGCTGTGGGCTGCTGAGTAGAGGCAGAACATCGACTGAAAATAAATAACACGGTGGCTATCAGCCTGGGTAGGGGAATATGATATATGTATTTAAGTGTCTAGTGAAGTTCATATCTGGGAGGTGGGGATACTGTGTCAATTGAGTACTTAATATTTGGGCTGTATGTGAAAGACTGAATGTTGTATCACCATAAAGACCTTTAATGTGTAAGATTTAATGGACATCAATCCCTGCTAAGACATTGTGCCGACATTTAATCTCAATTTATTGCCACTCCTCAACTGACAGCAGATGAGAGCTGCTAGTGTAGTGGAGCCAAGTTTGGGTGTGGGTTTAAAACATAATCTCATAGATCTTATTTATTTATTCATTGCTCAAACCCAAACCTACAGTCTCCTGTTAAGTAGACTCTGCCACCCTAGACCCAAGCCTATGTGGCCTAGCCACAAATCCAGGCCTGTGCCCACATTGAGGTGGGTGATATCAGGCTGATCCAATTGTGGGTCCCAATGAGCAGATCATAATGCATCCGATACAGGATACACAGATGTGGCCGCAATCTGAAGGGATTTTTTAACCTGCCCGATTGAGATCTGGCCGACTTTCAGCAAGATATAATTTGGGGAAGCCCGTCGGATGGCCCCACTCACGGGCCAATAAGCTGCCGATTTTGTCTGTTGGCAACTTTTATTGGCCCGTGTATGGGGACCATTAGACTTATAAGCATTACCCTCTTTGGTTCCTGTATTTATTTGTATGCAGTCTGTTTGTTTATATGTAAGCTATATGTCCTTTTTATATGGTATAGCTGAGTTATATATGTTGCTGGTAATATAACTGGGGACAATTATACTACTAGTATTTGCTCAATGCCAGGGGGCCACAAAGAAACATTTTCCTGTACAGGTATGGGACCTGCTTTCCAGAATGCTTGGGACCTGGGGTTTACCGAATCTTTCTATAATCTTTCTATAATTTGAATCTTCATACCTTAACTCTACTAGAAAATCATGTAAACATTAAATAAACCCAATAGGTTGGTTTTGATTCCAATAAGGATTCATTTAGCTTGGGATCAAGTACAAGGTACTGTTTTATTATTGCAGAGAAAAAGGAAATCCTTTTTTACAATTTGGATTATTTTATTATAATAGAGTCAATGGGAGACAGCCTTTCTGTAATTCAGAGAATTCTGGATAATGGGTTTCCAGGTAATGGATCCCATACAACATATTGTTACATAGCCTACATACATACAGATTGTATTGCCCCCAACATTGATTGTTATTGTTAATATCAGTTACACGTCAGTGTCTTTATTATTGCAGTGAACCTAGAGAGAATGAAGAATTGTGTATTGAGACAATAGAATTAATTAATTGCATTGTGGATAGTGGTTTCAATGCCATGCCTGTATTCTGCTGTTTCGATATCACACAACAACAACCTATATCCTGAAATAAATGCAGTGTCTCCCTCCCCTATGTAAAGGTGACTGTACACGGAGAGATACTCTTGTTTGGTGATGTTGCCCACCTTGAGGTGGGCGATATTGGGCGAAACCGATCGTGGGCCCTAGGGCCCAATGGTAAGATCAGAACAGAGGAGATATGGGCGGGACCACATCAATGCACAGATGCGGCCGCAATCCAACGGGACTTTTAGTCCAGTCCGGTCAACATCTGGTCAACTTTCGTCCAGATATCGATCGGGGAAGCCAGTCGGAGGGCTCTATACATGGGCCAATAAGCTGCCAACTTGGTCTGTCTACAGCTTTTATTGGCCCGTTTATGGCTACCTTAAAGGGCACCAATCACAGGCAAAATCAAACACATATTAACAACCTGACCAGTACAACCTAAACATGTTTAATCAAACTACATATACAGTTTTTTGGAAAAGAAACAGCAGTTTTTAAAAAATCCCATACTTTGTCAAATGTTCTCTCACTGAGGGAGTCCATACTGTGACTACAACATGCAAATGAGTTCACGAGCATGCTCAGATTGTAGCACTGCCCTGAGTATTCTACCCAGAATGCCTAGCTTTAGTAAACTCTAGAAGTATCAAGAGAAGTGCACACACCAACTTCCACAAGGTGGCAGCACTAACACAGGTGGCAGATTTCAAAATAGCTTAGAAAGTTTATTAGGCGGCAAGAAATTTCTACTGAGCATGTGCGAGATTTCAGAGCTACAGTTGGCTGTGAAGATATAGGTAGGAGGAGTCAGTGAAATCCAAGATGCCTGCCTCAGCCAGAACTGCAGTGGAGATAGGGGAGATTTTGCAGAAGGTATAGTGAGGATTTACATTATACAAACAATTGTGTTTTAAAAATCGGGTTTCTTCAACTTTCACATAGTGTATTTACTTAATAAATCATTTTAGTTATGATTGGTGCCCTTTAAGTCTATATTTAACATCTTTTTGCTCCCAGGCTGTAAAATGATGCATCCAATTGTCGCACATAGTCCTTGATGTTGAGCCGTTAGAGGCATGAAATATATGCGATGAATGCAAAATGATTTTTTTGTTGTAGCTGTTTAAATCTCAGAGTGTTTAAGAGGCAAGCCTAACAAAGCACTGCTTTCTTCTCTGAATCCAGCCATTAATCATTTCCCATGTAGGCGACATTGCCAAGTTCATAATATTCATGAATGCAATTTAACTTTTTCACTGCTGCCGTTTGTCAGTTGGAGTAATTACTGTAATTGATCTATGACATACGTAACATCAACCTTTACTCTGACGCTTCAATTTACACATTGTAAGTCGGGGAAAGAATGAGCCTGGAGCTATGGAAACAGCAGATATATATCACTGAATTATCAGTATGAGTAATGAGCCTTGGAGCATGGTAACATGTTTTTATAGCTATTTCTCAAGGCCTGGCCCGGCTCTGATCTGCAGGAAGAGAAATGTTTGCTAATGACATGGTTTGAAGAACATCTAAAGGCAATAAAATATATATAATAGACACAACAAGTTTAGAAAGTGGCAAGAGAACTGACTGGAAGTCGACTGAAGGCGGCCATACACGGGCAGATTAAAGCTACAGATATCAGTCCTTTAGACCGATTCGCCAGCTTATATGTATGGGGGGCTTCCAACTGGTCTCCTCAATCGATATCTGGCCAAGATATTGATCAGGGAGGTTTGATTTTTCTGGCAAGAAAATGTCTTGTAAGTGTGGCCCTTGTCCCATCTGTGCCCATTCACTCTGGAACAAGGAGTAGGCAGAGTAGGCACATGCCTAGGGTGCAAAGCTGGGTGGCGCCAGGCACGTACCTCTTCTTTCGCTACCCCCAGTCTGGTCCCTGTGCTTTTTCCAGCTTCTTGTGCACAGGATCACTAGTCCCACTGCACATGCACTTTCAGCCATTGTTGCGACCAGCCAGGTTGCCTAGGGTGCCTGGCTGGCTTGGCCCGGCTCTGCACTCTCTTCCGATTGTTTGGTTTAACCCGATATCGCCCTCCATACCGGGAAAGATCTGCTTGTTTGGCAACCACACAAAATGAGCGGATCTTATCGTGTATGGCCACGTTTAGCCATGTATTTATTCCGTTTATTTTCATTTCTTGAACATTTTATTGGTTCTGTTATCCACAAACCCGTTACCCTGAAAGCTCCATGTTCCGGAAAGTTTGACTCCTATAGACTCAACTTTAAGCAAAAAACACCCACAAGAGATGACGGCACGTCTGGATCCAATTTATTTGAACTGCTGCAGAAATCACCTAACGCGTTTCGGGAGTATATCCCTTAATCATAAACTGATTAAGGGATATACTCCCGAAACGCGTTAGGTGATTTCTGCAGCAGTTCAAATAAATTGGATCCAGACGTGCCGTCATCTCTTGTGGATTTTTTCATATCTTACAGTGGGGACACTGACTGACTGAGCACCTGGACCTATAACAAGGGAAGCACGGTGAGCTAGAGCGGTTTTTTTCTTGTTTTTTTGTTCACAGTCCACTTTAAGCAAAATAATTCCAAATTCTCTGTAATCCAACAATCCCATTTGGTTTATTTCATGTTTCAATTTTTTTTTCAAGATTTAAGGTTTTAGCGAACCACATTACAAAAAGAACAGTTATCTTGAAGAACTCTAGGCCAGAAACATTCTGGAAAATAAATCTAATACCTGTACAAAGTAGTTGTGGCTTTTTCACTGCAATTCACACTGTCACCATTGTGGCCAATAATGTTGCATTACCATAAATGAGAACATGGTAAATGACTTTTGGCACAATATTAAGAAAACATTATATTTTTTTACTTACCCATTAAAGAAAGCCTAATTGTCTTGTGTATTTGTTGGGGGGATGATTCAACATCCACTTTGCATATCAGGGAAATCTGGGCAAATTGGGGAACGATCCACTCGTTTGGGAACCTCGCCAAATGAGTGGATCTTATCATGTATGGCCACCTTTAGCCATGTGTTTATTCTGTTTATTCTCACTTCTTGAACATTTTATTGGTTGTGGAACGCAATGCAGTTTCTCTTGGCAGCAAACAGATGAATTGTTGCCTACTGTATGCTTGGCAATCGATATCTCTCAGTCTATGGAAGCCACCCTTATAGCGTCTTTATCGTTTTATATATTCAGTGCTTTTCGACTGGTTTTGTAAAGCTGCAATTTAGGAACCTGGAAATTACATACAAGAAAATGACTTGAGTGGAAGGATAAAGGTGTGAGAGTAACGTCATTTGATGGAAAATTCTCTGCAGTATCTATTTATGGGGGAGGATTGCTTGCCTGTGAATGGACAAAGGAAGTAGACCTTTTGAATGTAGGGGCCCAGGAGGTATAGGGCCTCCGTGCAGGGCTGCAATAAGGTGGGGACAGGGGGGACAAGTGTCCTGGGCCCGGGACTGAAGGGGGGCCCTGCAGTGCTGCACTTTTCAAAGAGCCGGGCCCCATGAGTGCTGAAGGAGTGTTGCCTTTCGATGTCCCAGCAGAATGCGGAAGTGCCGAACAGTCTTTTCCTGGAGCGGCGGAAAGACCCGAAGTCACGAAGGAGCCGACACTGAAGTCCTGAAGCGGTGAAAATAATTTTTGGGGCCCCAATTTTTTTAACTTGTTAGGGGGCCCTTGAGCAGAGGTTTTTTTTTAAAAAAAAATTATAATTTTTGGGACCCCAACTTTTTTAACTTGTAAGGTGGCCCTGGCGGTAAGGTTTAAAAAAAACAAAAAAAAAAAAAAACATTTTTTGGAGCCCAACTTTTTTGAACTTGTAAGCTGGACCTTACAAACTTTTATGGGGGGCCCTGGTGCCAATTTTTTTTTTAACTGATAAAGGAGCCCTGACCATCAATATGTGTGGGGGGATTACTTTTTTAGAGCTGATGTCTGTGTGGTCTTTTAACGTTGATGTGGAGTGGGCGGGATCAGGGTTGGGGCTTGGGTGCCGGGGCGGGCAGAAAATGTTGTTGTACGGGGCCCCGCCGCCCCGTGATTTCTAATGGCGGCTCTCCATGAATCATTACTGGTAAAACGGGTCACCCTAAAGACATTTTAATATCTAGTTACGTCACTGCAGTTGTACCTCCTTTAGGTTTAGTACTGACACAAGAGTTCCTAGGGCAGGAGCTGGTGAATCCACCTCTCATTGATACAGGACAAGACCAACAAACAAAGTTTTTTTTTTTTTTGCGCTGTCCAGTCACACTGGAAAATCAGGTGTGGTGACACAGCACGCAATGTTTACGTGGCGTGAAATCCTACTAATTTACAGCAGGGAGCGGAGAAGCTGAGTGAGAACAGCGGAGCACAAAGCCGCCATTTTCAGTAATCTTCGCAAACTTTGCGAATGGACTCAGCGCTTTGGTGCATGCACAGTTGTCAAAACCCGTAAATTTGCTAGAGCTGCGCATGCGCCAAAACGCTGAGTCTATTCGTGAGGATTGCGAGGATTATGAAGATTACCGTAGATGGCGGCTATGTGCTCCGTTGCACTCACTTTACTTTTCCGGTCACTAGGGGAGAAGGATTCAGGGGTAAGACTTTGCAGGGGGAGGCAGAAAGGGGGACAAATGGAGAGGGGCAGATGAGCACTTAACTTCAAGGGGGGATTGAATTCTCATTTAAAGGAACAGTAACACAAAAAAATTAAAGTGCTTTAACGTAATTAAAATATAATGTATTGCCCTGCACTGGTAAAACTGGTTTGTTCCCTTCAGAAATACAACTATAGTTTATATAAACAAGCTGCTGTGTAGCAAAGGGGGCAGAAATGCAAGGCTCATGTTACATAACAAATGCATTCTGCACAATACCAGTATAACCTATTATTGAGCGTATCTGTTATCTACTGTATATCCTGTGCCTTTTCTCCTTTTTCAGCTAAATGGCTGCCCCCATGGCTACACAACGACCTATTCATATAACTATAGTAAACTCTCTAAAGCGAACACATAACTTTTACCAGTGTTATATTATTACATTTATTTTTTGGTGTTACTGTTCCTTTAAGTCTCCAGGTTCTCTTATCAGGCCTGTGTCACTGGAATCAGTGCAACTAAATCTCTGCTGTGTCCACAAAGATAAGCTAGTGAAATATATCCCCAGATAAATCAATAAAACTGAAGAAGGGATTTGGGATCATTTACTGTTCACATACTGCCGGTAGCCATGGTTTCTGTGACGCAGTTTATAACCCCCATGCCTGCCACTCAAATGGTTTTATTGGTTTTTTATTTTATTATAAATGGTGTGAATGACACGAGTGAATTATTGTTCAGTTATAGTGATTGCTCGATTAAATGCTCGAGTTACGCTTCAGTATTCCTGTATACGTGGGATGTAAAAAGGGAGAAGAGGCGTTTGCCTTTTAACTTTGAAAAAAGTGGGGCTCATAAACAAGTCTGACAGCACCAAACCTCACTGATTCTAAGGAATTATTTGACAAATGCCAATGTATTGTGTTGGCCACAGTCTAGGGTTGCCACCTTTTGCCGTGGCTAAACCCTGACAGGGGCGGGCCCATGACGTTAGTGGGTGGGCCCGTGATGTCATTGGGCGGGCCCGTGACATCATGGGGTGGAGCTATGACGCAGCGATCGCCGGTTGGAAAACCGGGCAGGAAGTATTGACCCGGGCAGCCCTTCAAAATACCGGGCTGTCCGGGTCAAAACCGGACAGGTGGCAACCCTACCACAGTCCAATGTATATCAATACCCACCATGATTTTTTCACATATCAAATCCTCTGTTATCAAAGGTCCTCCCTGATACCAGACCTTCCAACAACAAACCATGCTTTTCCATTTGGTAAAGCCAAATTTTTACAGAAAAATCTAATTATGTGTTCCTCTATGCATTATGTTTCTGAATGGGTAAAATTGTCCATCTATATGATGGGTCAAAATTAGCTGATGGAAATTGACCATATGACTGGACCAGAAGAGAGTTGTATTTGCCTAGGTTACTTAGGTCTTTGGGTGAGCAGAATTAAGCCCTGCAAAGTTGGTATCTCCATGACTCAGGAACAGATATTAACCAGGCAAGGTATTCAATCTTAGTTAAGATAGGGATGCACCAAATCCACTATTTTGGATTATTCCTAACGGTCTGCAAAAGATTTGGCCGAATACCGAACCAAATCCGAACCTTAATTTGCATATACAAATTAGGCATGGGAAGGGGAAAACATTTTTTACTTCCTTGTTTTGTAACAAAAAGTCATGCGATTTCCCTCCCTGGCCCTAATTTGCATATTCAAATTAGGATTAGGATTCGGTCCGGCCGCAATCTTAATCTTGCTGAAAAAGGCCGAATCCTGGCCGAATCCCGAACCGAATCCTGGATTCGGTGCATCACTAGGATCAAGTACAAGCCACTGTTTTATTATTACAGAGAAAAAGGAAATAATTTTAAAAAAGTTGGATTATTTCATTATAATGGAGTCTATGGGAGATGGACATTCTGTAATTTGGAGCTTTCTGAAATGTTTTATTGAAATTTCAGAACATGGAAAGAATGGGGACTGTTTGTCCTATTTAATATAGTATAGTCATATTAGGAGTAGGTAGATATGGAAAGGACAAGAAAAGAAAGACAAAAATAAATATCATAGACAAAACATATTTTAATTTTAACAGAACTTTTGGTAGAGATCTCTACTTAACATGTTTATTTATTACTGGTTTCATTGATTCATCACACCAAGGTCCATTCTGAGTGCAATGGAAATGTACCCTATGTACAACAGCACTTCAGTAGAAATGCCATTGATTCCGGAAGCAACATGAGCTCTGCTTATTAGAGTTTACAATATGCAAGAGGGCAATGGGTGATCATGAGGTTGTTGTATGACATTATCTATATAACTCTAATTGGTGGCAGTAATGCACATTTGCCTTGAATTTCATAAGGTCAATAGAAAGTTGTAAAATCTGATGGAATAAAAAAAGTAGAATCCAGTGAAATGATTAAGCTTTAGAGAAGTCCCCAGGTGCCTGTGGTCAGCAATAGGGATGGGCGAATTTATTCCCGCGCGACGAAAACGACGCGACGTGTCAATTACAACGCGACACGCTGAAAGCGAATTTTTCTGCGAAGAGAATCTGGATAAATTCGCCCATCACTAGTCAGCAATGATGGCATCAGAGATCATCACTGGCAAAGAGGAGCAACTTCATGGGCCACAGAGACTGGGATGCTGAATGATCCCTGGCAGAGAGTTAGAACATAGAAGGAACCACACCTATAAGACCACCATGAGCTCTATTTGTTTGGAGACCATTCAGTTAAGTAAGAATGAAGATAGCGGAGCTTGATAAGCTGGGAGATGGTCGTTAGACAGTGCTCCGTGCATAATCCTAATTAAAGCCCACCAATAGCCAACAGCAGAGCTTCTTTTGGAATCGGGTGAGAATAGAGGCAGCAAGGCATCCGCAGGCAATGGACAAAAGGCACACAAAGGACTCAAGTGGCACGTTATTGCGGTTTCTCCATCACAAGGCCTCACACCGTGCTGGGGAGGAATTCCAAGATGGCGCCGACCAGACTTCTAGTGCGTCAAGCTCCCCAAGCCATGCATCAGAGGCAGACCAACCAACCTGACATAGCAGATACCTATCCAGAGCCACAGGTGATCCAATTTCCTACTATGTAGCCCGCAATCACGCCGGACGTTTTATCTGCTCAGTTAGAATCACTACATGATAAACTTTCACATAGCATTGCAGCTTCCCTAAAGTCTGTGGTCGCAGAGTTCCGACGGGACATCTCTTACTTTGGTGAGCGCACAGACAAATTGGAGCATGTTTCAGATGATATGATACAAAAGCTGGTTTCAATGGAGGATGAAAACGCCTCCTTCGAAAGACAACAGGGAGCGAAGCCAAAACCTGAGAATCAGGGGGGTCCCTAGTTCTGTTTCGAATCAGGACCTCAGGATATATTTAAGGGGCCTCTTCTCAGCAATCAACCCTGATCTCCCACCAGAGGCCTGGAGGATGGACAGAGCTCACAGAGCTTTGGGGAACCCCCCAGCAATTTCTAACCTTACGAAGGATGGTTAGAAGTAGGATCTTGGCCTATCTCTCTACTGGATGGACGGGATGGAGAGACCATAAACCTAATATAAGTTGGAAAGTTCAAGGTTATTTATTTTCATATATTTAGTTTTTCCCTGGGCATTTTCTAGGTACCAATGGGGAAATAACTCTGATCCATGATATACTTTAATTAAAAAATGTGTACTGGTTTTATAAGAAACCTGACTCTATGCACTGAAATTCTCCCTTCATTTACTGCTGTGGATAGGAATTGTCAGACGGCCCCTAACTGCTGGCAGGGAAACAATCATAGCAGAACTCAAGTGGCTTTGTTTGTTTCCTCGTTTTGATAATTTATGACGACCCCTAAGCAGCCCAGGCCACACTGAGCATGTGCACAGTCTTTGTCTTACAAAGATGTATAACAAAGTTACAAGATGACAGCCCCCTGTGACCAACTTTGAAAGCATAAATCATTTGTTTGATTAGACATGTGCTGCAGTAAGTTCATGTTTATGTTTAGTATACAAAATACACCATTTCTAGCCTTATTCTATTTTAGAATTTCCTTGTCCTTTAAATGTATTGTGGGAAGTGCACAAGACAGTTGTTGGGGGGAATGTATAACACAAGCCTCTGCTTTTAAAAAGAACAGACTTCTCCACAATCAGCAGTTAGAGAGTGACCTTAAGCAGCATTGGAAAAGGCATTTACAGGCCCCTACAGTTCATTCCCTGGCAAAAGTGGTATCTCTATGAAATGCCCTTACAGAACTTAAGGTACTAGATTCGGACAGGCTGCTTAACTGGTATAGACAGGTGTATTACGAAAAGGCCAATAGACCCTACACACTATTGGCTAGAAAATTAAAAGCACAACAGGCCCCGCAAACCCCCCAAGTTATTCACACTGCTGGGGTTGCTCCACAGAGGTGATTGCTGAGGCTTTTAGAACATATTATATGGACATGTATAATCTATTTCTCACCAATAATACAGAGGGGTGGTCAGAACAAGCCCATAACTTTGTAGACAGATTAAATCTGCCCAAGTTCGAGAGGAATCGAATGCCCCCATATTGGAGGAGGAACTTCAGATGATCTTGAAGCATTTACCCTCAAACAAATTGCCTGGCCCTGACGGCTTGACATGTAGATACTACAAAACTTTTTAGGGCCAACTGACCAGGTATATGCTGAAATTATTCAATACCTGGCTGACCGGGGAGCCTATCCCCAAGATAACACTAAGCTCCTTTATTGCTTCCCAAATAGGATAAGGATCACACCAGGTGTGCCAACTACCACCCAATTTCCCTATTAAATTCGGACCTGAAGATTGTCTCCAAACTTAGTTTAATAAATACTGATGAAGCAGGATTTGTGCTGGGCAGAAGGGCAGGAGATAATATTAGACGGGCTGTAAACCTCACAGATCTTGCAATTCGGAGACAGATCCCAATGCTAGTCTGGATGCCGAAAAGGCCTTTGATCACCTTAGATGGGACTGCATGTTTTTAAATTTAAGAATCATGGACTTCCAAGGACACTTTCTAACTGCACTTCACTCTCTCTATTCCTCTCCACAGACCCAAATTAAACTGCCAGGCACCCTGTCTGAGCCCTTTTAGGTTCGGAATGGGACCAGACCGGGTTTCCCACTTTCCCCTTTGCTCTTTGCCATCAGTATTGAACCCTTAGCACAAGCAATCCGGTAATGCCTGGATATCAAAGGCATTGAGCTTCAGGGTAATACATACAAATTGGGCCTCTATGCGGACGATATCTTATTAAAGGTAACACATCCTCTGACCTCCCTCCCAAATCTCCACAATATATTGTCCAACTATGGCCAAATCTAAAATTTTGCCCATCCTAATCCCGCATCCGCAACTTAAACTACTTCAGTAAAATTTCCCATACCGGTGGGTATCATCTCCTCTTAAGTATCTGGGGGTGCACTTAACTGCGGACTATATTTCCCTCTATCAACAGAATTTCCCCCCGCTCTTGACAAAGCTAAAACAGGAGCTGAAGCTATGGCATGCATATGCAATATCATGGATGGGCAGAATAGCCTCAGTGAAAATGAACCTGTTACCTGGGCTTTTGTACCTCTTCGACACACTCCCGGTCCCTGTCCCTAAGACGGAAATTGCAATATGCAAACAGCAGTCCTAAACTTTATCTGGGCACATAGGAGACATAGTGTACCCCGACAAACAATTTATTGCTCCAAGCCCATGGGGGGCCTGGCAGTCCCAAATATCTAAGACTATTATTTGGCTGCTCAGATCCAACAAATAGGGTACTGGGTGCATCTCAACCCATCAACCAAATGGGCTGCGACAGAAATAGATCACTCCATCTCCCCCACATTTAGCAGCCTATGTATGGGCCATTAGTCCGCTCCTATTTAAGGAAAAAAGGAGATGCTCCACTCAACGGCCCATACTATCTCGCTTTGGCACAAGGCAACAGAAAATTCTGAGGGTCTCCAAATCCCCCATACAGATGACCCCTCTAGTTGGGAATCCAGATTTCCCACCAGGGTGCACTAGGGAATTTATTGCATTAGCCACTAAAGGGGACCTTTTCCACCTGGGCAGATTGTTGTCACAAGGAAATTTTAACAATTACAAGAACTGCATGGAGAACCCATTTTAAAGGGTCTCTCTAACCTGCAGTATCTACAATTGAGGCACTTTGCCCTCTCCCTATGCTCCACCGAGTTGATGCCAGAAAATAATACTGTGGTGCGTATATGTAGGGGGGGCTTTTCTCAGAGGAAACTGATTTCACAATGGTACCTACTCTTCAATGAGAGAAATCTTGACAGTGCCCTTCATGCATATGCTTAAATGGGAAGAAGCTCCAGGCCAACCTGTGGACTTGGTGACATGGCATAACATCTGATGAAAACGCAACGAAAACCCCAATTTGTGTTACATTGAAAGAAAACATATATAAAATCTTGATGGGCTGGTACCATACTCCATCTCTCCTGCACAAGATGTTCCCACAGACAACTTCCCCAAACTGTTGGAGAGGTTGTAATATGGAGGGGACCCTATTACATGTGTTTTGGACCTGTCCGGGTATTCAGTCTTATTGGGCAATGGTGAGGCGCTGGTTACAAAGGGTATTGAGTCTTGAGGTACAGCTGGACCCAATGGCCTTAAAAACCAGACACAGAAATTAGTGAATGCCTTACTTACTGCGGCAAGGACTGCAATAGCAGGGAAATGGAAATGCCCTCATTCTCCATCGGAAGCCGACTAGATAGGGTCCACTTTATTAGGGAAATGGAATATTTAACCTCACTCCGGGGGGATACACAAGGAGGGTTTGATAAGATCTGGGCAATCTGGGATTCTATGCAGAATATATAGGGGACAGTTTGGAAATATGCCTAGCCAGGACCAATCACTGAACCATCTCCCCATCCCAGCAATCATGACCAATCGCAAAGGGATCAGGAGAAGGGCACATTGTGGGGGGGGCTGCGGTCATTGTTATAACCACTAATGCCACAACTTCATGTACCACGACGATACTTCCGCACAGAACATGCCCAGGGCGGAACTAGTATTATATATTTTTTCCCCTCTGTTTTCTCTGTTGTTATTGTTACTTATAGACCTTTGTTCTGTTAAGTCTGACCTAGCCATGTGTTTTAAGGTGAAATATGTTAATGATGCTCACAGATGCTCTTTAACTATTTACAGTTCTGTAAACAGACATGTGCTTATTGACTGTACCGTGAATGTGTTATTGTAAAAGAAAATGTGAAAAACCCAATAAAAAGAAAAAAAAGTAAGAAGGAAGATACTCCTTCAGCTCTCAGCTAGAATGAAGTCTGAAGTTCCAAATCAGAGGAATGGACTTGCAACCCACTAAGTCCCTGACGAGGACCCCAGCTAATTAAGTAAAGAGTCACTCTGATGTTGGACACCACAGTTGATCCCTGGCAGAGAGGAAGAACATAGGAAGAACCCCCCTATAAGACCACCATGAGCTCTCTTTGTGTGGAGTTAAGTAGAAGGAAGATACTGTTTCAGTGCTCAGCCAGATTATTAGTCTGAAGTCCCAAACCAGAAGATGGACTTGCACCCAGATCCTAGAAAGACTACAGCTAATAAGAAGAAATGGAGTTGTAACCTCCAGCCTTTAGCTGGATGTTGGGGGTTGTAGATCAACAGCTGTAGGATGCAGTTAATCCCCCATTTGTACAAACATATCAAACAATCATTACATATGTATTTTAATTGCTTATGGCAAATGTCTTCTCTCCACAACCATACTATCTTCCTAGTCTGAAGAGCCAGGATACATTGATGCCTCCAGAAAACGTACTAAAGAGGCTAAAAACGTAAAGCTACAGGGAATGAATGGGTCTGATCCTTCAAACTATTTATGTTACCATTTCTATCCCTATAGTGGTCAGTATCAGTAAGTTCCAGCATGATTTGCTTGCAGCATCCCTAGCATTCACAGCACCAGAGCCTGAACAAATGTCAGCAGAGTTCAGCCAAAAAAAGGCCTCCAAGCACGGCACAATAACTATAATTTCTTCTGAGGTTTAAAAGCCAGAATAATGAAGCAATTCACATGCAATTTTTCCCTTCTCACACAACTTTACAGATTTAATTTGAAATTATAATACATTCTGTCATTCTGAAAACAAAATAAAACGCAGAGCCATTAAACCGTGGCATTAGCTGGAGCGATGAGCCTGCCGCTTCTTTAAGCGCAAAGTTAATTTGCATAATGGACGTGTCTAATGCAATCCTTTGGCTTCCCCCCCCCCTTGAGTACAGTTGCTTTATGTCTTCTAGTTCCCAATAACACAAATAAGTGGCTGAACTGCTACTCACAGTGCAAACAAAGTATTTATCTTCTAATAAGCACAAAGGACAGAATGTATATGCTGAAGTTTGGGGCAAATCGGGGTTGAAGCAATTTCTTTATCCATTGTGAGCATGGAGGGTAATGACTAAAGGTGACTATAGATGCACCGATAATATCGTACATTCAGTGTGTGTATGGCAGGAGATGAGCAGACCGATATTGGCAGAAGGCTTGGATATTGTTCAGCTCACCGATTGGCCCAGGCGGAAAATTTTGATCGGTCGCCTTTGAAGGCACCTGAACATCGGCCATTGTGACCATAGATGTAACAATCAGGGCAGCCACCAGGGGGGGACTGGGGGGGGGACAAGTGCCCCGGGCCTGAAGGGGGGCCAGACAGTGCTGCACTTTTTGAAGAGCTGGGCCCCCCTTACGAGCACCAAAGACGCCGAATGCGGAAGTGCCGAACAGTCAAATATCCTGAAGCAGCAGAAAAACCCAAAGTCAAGAGGGAGCTGACACTGAAGTCTTGAAGCGCTGAAAAGAAACAAAGTCACGAAAGGAGCCGACACTGAAGTCCTGAATCAGCGAAAATACCCAATGTCACGAGGAGCTGACACTGAAGTCCTGAAGACAGGGGGGCCCTGGCCCCAATGTTTTTAAAAAATAATTTTTGTGGCCCCAATTTTTTTTTAACTTGTAAAGGGGGCCCTGGCGCCAAGGTTTTTAAAAAAAATACTTTTATGGGGGGCCCTAGTGCCAATTTCTTTTTAACTCATAAGGGAGCCCTGACCAACAATATGTGTGGGGGGGGGATTACTTTTTTAGGGCTGATGTCTGTGTGTTCTTTTAATTTTGCTGTGGAGTGGGCGGGATCAGGGGTGGGGCTTGAGTGCCAGGGTGGGCAGGTCACAGGGGAAAATTTTGTTGTACGGGAACCCGTGAATTCTAAAGGTGGCTCTGGTAACGATTACAATCTTTCCTGGAAAAGATCAGCTTATTGTAGTTAATCCTCTTCTTTTTACAGGCAAACATTATTGGTTACTGTGGGCAATGAGAACTTGAGCAAACTCTCTGTTCTTGTGTTCCCATATCAAAGATCATGACTTTGTATGGTCTCCTCGTGTCTACATAGACTACATAAATTTTTCCCCATACTCATAAGGGAGGGGGAACACAGGCAGATTCGGGGAGATTTAGTCGCCTTGCAACTAATTGCCTCATCTTCAGGGTGACAATCTCCATGAAATGCCTTCCCCTGGCCCTCCCGCCGGCTTGAGTGAAAAGACACCGGCACTCGCCAGACCAGACCCATTCCCTGCTGGAAACTACTGGTGTTCCCCCATGATTCCTTGCTGATTGTGGCAAGGAAGGTGTGGGTGCCCATAAGGTGGCAGCCCCAGTAGGCCTCATATACCCCAGTTCTATTCTGGGTGAAAAATCTGGTTTGCTCTTCAGATTCACAGCCTTGCACAGCCTTGCAACTGCCATACACATAAATACCCTCATTAAATTCCTTAAGTCAGGGAATATCTGGGTCACATCCCGCATAGCACTGCTGCTGAAAGCCTGGGAAAGTTGTTAAACACTGGTGGTTTGATACTATCTCTAATATACTGCAGGGGTGAAACTGAGCGTTGTCATTAATTTGGAACGTTAAACAAACAGAAAATTTCAGAAACCTATCATATAAACTGCTCCGGTTCCTGAGGCTGTACATTTCTGTTTCTCAAGGAGGTCAGACAAGAGACATTTGGCATAATTATTCAAGAAGTGAACTCTGATTATTCTATATTATTTTTAATTTATGGTCAATATTCAATGCAGAGTGTTGACCTAAAGAGTCTACCTCATCTACCACTTCTCCACTACCAACAAGGTCATCCAGATGCCCAACGCAGACTCCCAACGCAGACTCCCAACGCAGACTCCCAACGCAGACTCCCAATGGGACTGGGGTCTTTTCTATCCTGGGAACTATACAACCATCAGCCTGCCACAGATCATCTTTTTACGATACGATGGCCGTAAAAATGTGCATTCTGATAATTCTTTTACATCAAATCCAAGGGAATAAGTGGAATGTGTCCTAGAGCTATATGCTCAAAATGGAGTATAAGAAAATATCATAATTTAAATATTAGACTGCATTTCTAGCATCCTGAAACCTGCTTGACAAGAAAGGGAAAGAGGGAATGGCAGTCATCTACATTTAGTATGGATTTCCATTGGTTTCAGTGAACTCATTGGCAGACAACTAAGCAAGGATGTATGAAATATATTAATTTAATTCACTATCCTATTCAGTTGGAACTTAGCATTCAGTGCTCTCATACACATATTTACAGGGAAGCAATTAGTGAAAAATGTACAAATGCTGTACCACCCTGTGGATTAAACTAAATAACGACATATTGTACCGCTCTTTTTGCGTTACCAACCGTTATTATATGTGGCTCATAATCAGTGGCAGCTACCAGAGGTGCGCCTGCACCAAGGCCTGCACCCATCGGGGCCTGCCAGCGGTTAATGCAGAAGCAAAGAAAATGCTTTTGGAGGAGGGGTGGGGGGAGGCTGCACGGCCAACGTCCTGCACCCAGGCCCTATGGGGGGTAGTTACGTTACGGCTCATATGTGGATCAGTGATCCCCAACCATAGTGGCCTCAAAGCAGGTGCTTATATTTAAGTTCCTGGCTTGGAGGAAAGTTTTGGTTGCATAAAATCCAGGTGCACTGCCAAACAGAGTCTCCTGGAGACTGCGAGTCCTCATAGGGGCTACCAAATAGCCAATCACAGCCCTTACATGGCACCCTGGGAACTTTTTCATGGTTGCGTTGCTCCCCAACTCTTTTTACATTTGAACGTGGAACACGAGTAAAAAAGATTGAGGACCCTTGCTCTAGATCAGGGGTCCCCAACCTTTTTATACCCACGAGCCACATTTAAATGTAAAGAGTTGGGGAGCAACACAAGCATGAAAAAGTCCCTTGGGGTACCAAATAAGGGCTGTGATTGGCTATTTGGTAGTCTGTATGTGGACTGGCAGCCTACAGGAGGCTCTACTTGGCAGTATACTTAGTTAGTATGCAATTAAAACTTGTATCCAAGCCTGGAATTCAAAAATAAGCACCTGCTTTGAGGACACCAAGAGCAACATCCAAGGGTTAGAGAGCAACATGTTGCTCAAGAGCTACTAGTTGGGTATCACTGCTCTATACAAAGATACAGAGAGAATAGAGAATATGGCTGCACACAAACTATGAGTAACTTGGAATCAATCAAGGTCTCTCATTTCCCATAACAAAATTATTATGTGAAAGGTTTATGTGCCTGGTAAATTGCTAAATATAAGTCTCCCTATGGAAAGGCAAATTCTTGATATTTCCTTTTTTAGTCACAAGATAACGTAATGTAAAACAAAAGAGTAAAACAGAACACAGAGATGTGTGTGAGAACAGGCAAAAGAGTAACGCCATTGTAATAGACTGCCAGTGAGTCACACATTGCAGCAATGGCGTGTAATCCCCTGGCTCATTACATGTACTCGGTCTGAGTACGTGACTCACGAGGCTGAATTTGCAACTTAAATTGCCTTCTTAAGCAAAAATGTGAAATGCTGACAGTATTAGGGGGGAAAAGAAATTACCAGGCAGAAATATATTCAGTGAATCGTGTAAAATGCACAGACAGGGGATGAGGGTCACTAAGAATAAGGGAGTCAGAACCTTAAATGACATTAGGAGCCTGCTAATAACTGCTGCTCTCCTACAGATGTCCATACAAAGCTAATCTAGCTTTATTAACATGTATTTATAAAGCACAATATTTTCTGCAGTGCTATACAATAAATGGGTGTTTACATAAAACATACAAATTGCATGCACAGATACAAACAATAACTGACACAAGAGGGCTCTGTTTAAGAGTGTTTGCTTTAGTATTAACAAAATAAGGGTTAAGATGTGCTTGGGATCTCAGGTTTTTGTGTATTTTTCCTAATGTTGGAGGAGGGTGAAAGGCCCCCAGGAGACCTGCTCGGTTTGGAGAAGGGTGTAAGGCCCCCTGGAGACATCCTTGAGTTGTGGGAAGGTGTGAGGCCTCCTGGAAACCTCCTTGTGTTGGAGAACAGTGTGAGGCCCCCTGGAGACCTCCTTGTGCTGGAGGGAGGTGTGGGACTGTTAGAAGGTGAGCTTGGCCAGAAGCTGCTGAATTTGTGTCCCTGGAAGGGTAAGTTAGCAGTGTCAGGAGGTTGGAAGATGCTCTGAATGTGTCAATGTGTTAAGGTTTTTAGAAATAAACCTGTGTTTTGCCTGAAGACGTGGTGTCTTTTTGCTCCTAATCTTCTGCTTAACCTGCCCACCATTGCTAACTTCTCCCAGAAACTATGGGGGAAATTCACTAACTCTAGCGCTAATTCACCAGCGTGACGTCAATTCGTAACTTTGCAAATTCACTAACACCGACTCTGGCGAATTTTCGCTAGCAAAGTAGATAGACTTGAACAACTTTGCATCCTTACGCCAGGCGAAAGGCCGAGTATACAATCTATATTAATAACATAGGGTGTAGCACTGTGATTTGCTGTTTACATGAGCTGTTTACATTTTTGGGGTATAACCCTGTAGTTCATCTTTAGTCATCTACTTGTTTTCTTCCCGGTTCACTTTCATCCCATCACAACACTTTATAAAGCATCATTTCTCTTTTAGTTTCTCTCTCTCCAGCTTAAAATGTAGGAAGTACAGGTTGCTGATATTTTTGTGCGTGCAAGTACTCCCTTTGGAAGCGCTTTTCTCTGCCCATCTCCTCACTATTGGGCTAATGTAACATGTTTCGCTAGTGCTAAAAAGTTCAGACATATTAGCGACTATGCATTAAGCATTCACAAAAAACAACATTTTAAATAAAACTTGGGATATTTAATTACATTCCTCCTTATGTAGGTTATATCACTGCTTATAATACGAAACGCACCAACTGATGCATTGCTTAACAATGCATCAGTGTTTAATTTTAGAAGCTAATCTTTAAATGACACTAGGATATATATCTGGTTCCATGTATAAAATACAGAGATTTATCTGGTGCTGTGTCTCCAGTATATTCAAGATGTGTCCAGCAGTTGCACCAGAAGAATGAACCTTTACAACGATGTTAAAGCTGGAGGCCTGGAGCTTATAATCACTGCTCTGAACAATATTCTTTCCATCAAGTGTCTGACCCCATGCTGAACAGATTATGTAACATACATTATTCATATTCCTATATCTATTGAAATATGTGACTAATGAGGTCAGTGTGAATATATTTTCTCATTATTATTTCTATCTAAGCCCACCCCTTGACCTTTCATGCTCCTTTGCGAAGCAAAAGAGCCAGATATAGCTGGAAGGAATATAGAATACAGTTTTAATGCAGTGGTATAGTTCCTTAGGTCATGCCATGTGCCATTTATAGAATATATTGTTTATAGTTGAGGTTTATGCAGATGCATCTATAGTTCCAGCACATTTATATTTCAGGGTATAGTGACGACTAGGGGTAACAGCTTCTTTATAGGGCAGTACAAACTCTAAATACACCACTGATTGCTGGCTGTGTAAAGCATTGCAGGTATAGATGAGCGATGAGTATGAGCCAGCATAATGCAACTTTGACACGACCAACACTGACCCTTGCATGATTCTGCAACCAATAGACCAATTAGCAAGACAAAAATGTGACTAAGCTTTACTATCATTTTGTTGGCTCCAATCACATGCCAGTTGATAGGACGTTGGAAGGTTTGAGTTCTAAGCCCGGCATCTTAATTGTGAAGATATTTAATTGATTTCAAAGCCTGAGAAGGGGGAGTCCAACTGACCTCTGTGGCTCAAGAATCTGAGTGTCCTGTGCTACCACTTTTTACCTTCTTACCAGGCCCCGGTCTGTCCAGACGAAAGATCTACCATGCGTATCCACATGCTTATCCAATAACTTTCTTACCACCCTATCAGAAGCATCATGAGGAGGTTTCCACCAGTGCTCCATCAACATACTTTCCCCGGTTAATGAGTGCTCATACAAACTGAATCCTCAGCTAGAGATAGAATGGGGCGGGGGAAGTGGTCAGTGTACTCAGTGTCATTGCCTTCATCCCATCTCCTGTTATGAAGTGAGCACAAGTGGAGCTACAACTACCTTGAAGGTAATGGTAGCTCCAGAGTTCCCACACTGCAAACTGTGTCAATAGATATCACACTTGCATTTTCACAGCTGTAATTTTGAGGCTGAGAGCCAGTAGTGGCAACATCTGACCTCTGATGATTTTCAGTGCAAATGTGCCCTATGACTTTGAAGTCCAAGCAGCAATTGTGCCAGGCACATTCTTACCTTCTGGCAGCTTGAACTCTAAGACCATATGCTGCATTGTGGGTAAAAACATGGCAACTTGCACCCAAAAGTGCACTTTGCACACTGAGCTGCAGTTGTAAATGGTCCCTAAAGGTCAATGAAATTCCATGATTTATATACAAAGTGTACAACATAGAGTTTTTTGGTTTGTCTTGAGGCAATTACTCTGCCTTCTGTCTCCTTGTATTGTGAATTGGTAATGTTCCCAGTGCTCTTTGGTTCCTTCAGATGAATAAATTTCTGGAGAAAAAATCAGATACCTGTGTATGGCTAGAAAGGAAATTACCATATTCAAAAAAAAAAAGCGCCCACACAGCTGCCGAGACCAGTCTCAAGGGTCATGGACTCCTCAGAGCACAGCCCCCAGTCCTCAAGGGCACATACAACACATCCCAAAAAGTTTTGACTCCGAAGATGTCCGGTTCAAATGTTTAAAAAATTCAATATTTATTCATTATATATCAATAAAAAATATACAGACCCATTGATCCTCTGCCTTACGTGTTTTGTACCCCCTGAAGCCTATGACTAAGTACCAGGGGGTACGAAACGCATAAGGCAGAGGTTCAATGGGTCTGTATATTTTTTATTGATATATAATGAATAAATATTTAATTTTTTAAACATTTGAACCGGACATCTTCGGAGTCAAAAATTTTTGGGATGTGTAGAAAGGAAATTACACAATTCTAAGGAAAAGCTTCTACAAACCCAATGTAACCAGGGAATCTCTGGTGCTACTTTAAGATTAACTTCTCAAATAAGCACAAAATAAAGTTATTTGCAATGTAATCTAAATTTATTTATTCCTTATCTTTCTGTTTCCATTTTAAATGCACACTGTAATTTCCACTTTCCCAGAGTTTTCCTGTTGGAACGATTTACAGAAAATACAGACTGAGGCAACAGAACAAACCTTGACATTTTTATTTTGCTCTTCTAGTTGTACTAATCAGCCTAAACGGAGAGATCAGCTTTCCTCCAAACATTATTATCAAAGCTATCTAATTTTTATTTCTCCTTACTTCTCACCACGACATTTCTGTTATTTATTATTTTTGGTTTCTTTTCCATCCAAGTATTTGGTCAATGGCTGAATGATACAGTTAACACTATGCACTTCTTATAAAGCAAAACTATGCCACATATTTACAAAATATCTTTATAGTATCTAGTAGAATTAATTCAAATGCAACTGGACAGTTAGAGTTTTTTTCTTGAAAATGTTCCATCCCTCATCCGAGTGGCTTCTTCAGTTTAACAGTAGAACTTATTATGCTAGAGTGGACAGCTACATGCTGAAAGTATAAAATGAATTGGCACTTGGTAGCTGAATGCCAGTTTTTTCTTGAATCCAATAATTGGAACAAAGAGGAACTAGAAGTTGAGAAGAAGGAACCTATTGAGCAGGGTAGGACTGGTTCCTCAGCACTTCCAAATCAGAGGCATACCCTGCTAACTCAGGTCTGCTCCTGGTTGGGAAATTCTGGTGTCCCATTCACACAATCATGTCTGCAAGTAGTTGAGTACGTAGTACATGATGAGGTTGGTGGTGCTCGCAGCTCGGATGGGGGGCTCCAAGTCTGACACTGCCATTGAGTGAGGACTAGCAGCTAGTCCTCACTAGCACCCCTAACACAAGCAGTTCTATCCTTGAAATAAATAAGGCTCATATAAGCACAGTCTTCAAACTGCAGTTTTGGGTGCAAGTCAGTTTGTGTTTCCCCCACAATTTTAGCGTAATTGCAAACTACGTAAAACTTTGCCAAATTACAGGCCACAATGGTAACCTGGAGATGCCACCACCTTGGTGAAGGTAGCTGTAGGTCAAGTGAAGGGTTCCCATGTTTTAATGGGCACATTGCATTCCATTCACAAGAAGAGACAGGAATGTAGCACTGAGCACAACTATTCTCTAGTGCAAGTTGCTACTTTAGACACAAAGTATGGCATGAGTTTGCACAATGACTTGCACAACCTCAGTCCTTGTGGATCATAAATAACCTCTATAGAATGTCTTTACTATTTACTGATCTAAATTTCCCATTCCACAGGAAGAATATCTGCACGGTTGTCCACTGAGTTAGAAGAGTGGCTGTTTCTTATTACTTAGAGGCCCATTTTCCTAATGCACTGGCGCCTCTGAGATCCCATTGAACAAATGAAACAGTTTGTAGCTACATTCCTTTCCTCCATAAGGCCAAATTATCCCTCTACCCTTGCATATTTTCCTGTTCTAGCATCCAAGGTTGGGTTAATTTTCTTCACACAATAAGAACTGTGGTTTTCTCCACAATTCTCCTAGAATCTGCTGAATGCAGCCACCGTGAATTATTTAGAATGAGGCAGGCTCAGTATTTAGGAGTTCTTCTTTCTTATTTAGTTGAATAATGTTAATATGAAACTATTTTGCAAGGATGCATTTCCATAAAATACACCCCATAGTGGAGGGGCAGGGAGTTAATATCTCCCTACTTCGTGAAAATGTACCTGAATATTTTCCCCATACAATTGTTGTGGGGAATACCCTCTAGAGGGAATTTTTGCCATAAAGAAATGACGCCTATGGACAATTAGCTTGGATGGGGTGGCTGCTCTCTCTACAAAATGGTAGTGTGCCAGTCTGTACCTGGAGATATTTTGTCCTTGTGCTCTTAATAAATTGGTGAAAATTCACTGTAGAAATTTAACCTGGAGAAGAGATGGGAATTTACGCCAATGCAATGAGAATTTTCACCACTGAGAAGTTTCCTCTCAATAATGTTGTATTCTCCTTTAAGCAAATTGGAGATGCAGTTGAGGGGAATCTTCAAATTTAGTAATATGACTCCAAATGTTCCCTTTCACTCTTTATGACAGGATAGTAACTCCACGCTTCAAGAGTATAAGATAGACGGGGTAGTTAGGAAGTGCTGCGATGTGTGCCACCGAAGAAAAGTAGTGTGGGCTAGTTTTACAGGCAACACTTATGTAACTTCTTGGACTTCTAGTGGTCCAGTCCAAGGGAGTGTGTCAATCCATCTGAGGCAATCATTTTGACGCCCATTGACTTCAATTTGTTTTGCGAATTTTCGCCCTTTTCACAAATTATCAAAATGGGAAAAATTCATGAAACGCATTGAAGTCAATGAGTGTCAAAATAATTTTGATGTGTGACAATTTTTGACGTGAGCGTCAATTTTTACATGCGTCCATTAAAGTCAATGGGCGTCCGAATAATTCTGATGCCTGACAATATCAATGGGCAACAAATTTTATCCGCGACATTGTGAAATGTGGAAATTTGCCACAAATCCTTGCATGCATTTATTTCCCCATCACTGACTTATGCTGTAAAATCCATCCACAGTGCTGCATGTAAGGGGGCAGCTAAGAGATTAGGAAAGATTATGAAGGAGGTTAAAGTGAGAACTAGAGTTGAATGGCAACACTCCAGGAACAGAAGCAGCAACATTACTGTGTCAAGGGGATTGTGTTGAAAATAGTGATGGCATATGCCATAGGGACAACTATTAGGAATGAGAAACAGGGGTCACAAGAGAAAAGAAAAAAAGAGAAAAGATCCATGACATAGTAGAGGAACAGACACAAAGCAGGGCAGTTGCAGAGAACCACCTAAACCAACCTTGAAGCTTTAGGCGGTATCTGAATGGGGCAATCTAAGTTGCTGAGCAGTGCCTTCCGACACTTCTTTGCTCATTTCTATTGCTCATTGTTAGCTGAACAAGAAAATTGATCAGAGAAGCATCAAAATAAGCAAAATGATGTTGCTGAGCAGAGAAGCTGGTCCTAAAGGTGGCCATACACGGGCATATAAAGCTGCTGATCTTATCTGCCCAGTATGGGGGCTTCCGGTGGGTCTTCCCAAACAAAATCAGGCCACGATAACGATCGGGAAGGTTTAATTTTCTACCGACTGATCCATAGGAGCCCATTGCCCTCATCATAATCCAATCGTTCGGTTTGCCCCCGATATAGCCCTGTCGTTAGTGGCGTATCAGGGAAAGATCCACAATATCGCCAAACAAGCAGATGGCCAGCTTAACACCTCTCTGCTCAACAACATAATTTCCTGATTTCAAATGCATTATATTAAAGTGCTAATATCTTGAACACTAGAAAAATAAACAATAATGTCAATTGCAAAAGTGCACAGTTACCCATTCATTTGTTTTATGGTGCTTAGTTCTACATCACCCATTGTTTTCATATACAACTTTGTACTGTTATGGCAGCACTGTTTTATTTTCATACCTGTGCTATCACCTGCACCAATACTGCCTATGTGATCATGTATAGGAACCAGGATTCAAAGAGCATATGTCAGATAGTATCAGGTTATTCCCGGGGGAGCAATAAAGACGATGGAAAGGTTAATGTTTATACTGCGGTTGTTAAAAAGAAGAACCACAAAATCGGAGGGCGACTTTGCGTAATGTTCGTGCAAACCCCACTGAGACTGGACAGGTAATGAGACCACCACAAATGCCTCATTCTGCGTCAGCCCATAAGGAAGTTGTTATTATGCTGTTAGACATGCAATGAAAGGATTAGACAAATGCCATTTTTTTTTAGGCATTTTGCAAATTGTTCATTATCTCTGTCTTTATTGTTTGTAAGAACTGAGTCAATGGAACAATAGCACCAAAAAATTAAAGTGTTTTAAAGTAAGGAAAATACCATTTAGTGTCCCCATGCAGTGGTAAAATTGATTTGTTTGCTTCAGAACACACTACTATAGTTCATATAAACAAGCTGCTGTGTAGCTATGGCGGAAATTGAAAAAAGACTATATGGCACAGGTTAAATGGTGGATAAAAGATAACACCATTATGTTCTACAGAGCTTATCTGCCGTATAATCTGAGCCTTTTCTCCTTTCAATGGCTGCCCCCATGGCTACACAGCAGCTTGTTTATATAAACTTTAGTAGTACTTATCTGTTACATACTGTGTATCCTGTGCTTCAATGGCTGCCCCTATGGCTACACAGCAGCTTGTTTATATAAACTATAGTAGTACTTATTTGTTATCTATTGTCTATCCTGTGCTTGAATGGCTGCCCCATGGCTACACAGCAGCTTGTTTATATAAACTATAGTAGTACTTATCTGTTATCACTGTGTATCCTGTGCTTGAATGGCTGCCCTCATGGCTATACAGCAGCTTGTTTATATAAACTATAGTAGTACTTATCTGTTATCTACTGTGTATCCTGTGCTTGAATGGCTGCCCCCATGGCTATACAGCAGCTATTTTATATAAACTATAGTAGTACTTATCTGTTATCTACTGTGTATCCTGTGCTTGAATGGCTGCCCCATGGCTACACAGCAGCTTGTTTATATAAACTATAGTAGTACTTATCTGTTATCACTGTGTATCCTGTGATTGAATGGCTGCCCCCATGGCTACACAGCAGCTTGTTTATATAAACTATAGTAGTACTTATCTGTTATCTACTGTGTGTCCTGTGCTTGAATGGCTAATGAAACTAATAGTCGTGTTTCTGAAGCTAACACAGCAGTTTTACTCGTGCAGGACAACACTGCATTATATTTTTATTACTTTGAAACACTTCTATTTTTTGATGTTACTGTTCCTTTAAACGGAAAAGCGAGGATCCAGTAGAAGTGAAGTGTGTCTGTATAGGGAGGGTTAGCAGCCAGTGACACAAGGAATGAGACACAGAACACAGAGGCCATTGTGTGAGCCCTACCTGGGAGAATTGTGCGCTCGGTTTAAGAAGGACTTTCCCAGCCCAGGGCAGCGCACCTGTTCGACCACCAGCATGTGAGATTCACATCCCCGTTCATGCCTGAGCCATAATGATAGGATTGGGGGGGGGGGGGGGGGGGGGGGGGGAGATGGAGGGATATTTTTTTCCCTACAATTATGCCTTTGTGGTTTTACATCATATTTTACTGTGCTCCAGAGGCAGCGATTTAAAGAAAATGATGTTTCTGTTGGTGGGTGTGCAGATTCCTGTATTTCTAACTGAAATTGCCGGCAAACGTCAATAAAAACAAAATAGAAGCGATTCTGCCTCCGTCGTGCATAGAACATTATAAAACAAAAGTTGGCAGCTGATTTAACAGGTGGATGCATTTGTCGTGGCTCTGCAGAAATAAGCGCAGCATGGAGTAGGCTGGGGCAGAGCTGAACGTGTGGTCAGTGCATAATAGGGGCAACTCTGTGTGATTGGGCTAATTCAGGGATCACCTGAAGCAAAAACCAAGGGGGTTGAAGAGCAACATGTTGCTCATAAGTCACTGGTTCTGGATCTCTGAGCTAATTTATAGGTCGGACCAGGCCGGACTGGTAATCTGTGGGTTCTGGCAAATGCCAGAGGGGCTGCTGTATGATGTCATAGGAAGTGACTACTAAGTGGGCTGTTGGGGGCTGCTTGGGCCTCTGTGTACTAGGAATGCCAGGGCCTCTTTTGAATCCCAGTCCATTTTTACTTTTTTTAATGAAAAAGAAACTTCTGTACGTTTTGTGTATGTTTTTATTATAAAAATGGAAAAACAGTATGCATAGGAATTGTCTAATGGTCCCCAACTGCTGTGCAGGGGAAACAATCATACTTATGAACAACAGGGGGAGCCCCGCCTTACTTCCCAGCCATGCAGAACTCCAGCAGCTTTGTTTGTTTCCCTGTTTTGATAATTTATGACAGATCACACTGAGCATGTGCACAGTCTTGGTCTTGCAAAGATGTATAACAAAGTTACAAGATGACAGCCCCCTGTGGCCAACTTTGAAAGCATAAATCATTTGTTTGATTAGGCTTGTGGTGCAGTAAGTTCATGTTTATGTTTAGTATACAAAATACAGCATTTCTAGCCTTATTCTATTTTACACTTTCCTTGTCCTTTAAAGGCAGGGCAAAGGAGGCTTTTGCTTAGGACCAAAAAGTCACAGGGGTCAGACAATATTCTTGTTTATGACATTATTTCTTTTATTTATTTTTATTAGCTACCAGTGTTCAGCCAGATGTTCCTAGTTGTTCCCAAATGCCAGTCCCCAGCATCATGGTCGGACTGGCCTGGCAGGACACCGGGAAAAAAGCCAGTGGGCCCCTGCCAGCCCAGACCCCATCTCCCGATCTGGCTCTAAGAAAACAGCAGAGTGACTCCATGTGCGCCATACGGCTTTGTATGCGTATCTGTGGAATCATGGTGGGTGGGGCCAAGGGATCTGGAGGGGGGCCCAGGCCCCCTAGTTTGACCTTGCCCAGCATCCCACTATCCTACCTGAAAATGAAACCATGTTTTCCAGGCCTCAAATTTTGGGGGAAAAACTGTATAGAAATGGGTGGAGTTAAGGAAAATCTGGGCATGACCCATAGGAACTGTTGTGTTTGGTAGCCGAGGATGAGGAGAGTATATCAGTGCTTTATTAGCAGGTTCATGCAGCCATTACATAACAACATTAAGTCTTACTTTCACTTTCAAGTTGTACAGAAAGTCCTATGTATGAACAGTGCCATTTGTATAAACACCACAGGAACTAGGGGAATTATATTAAAACTACTTCTATTGAGAAAGCAGGATTTGTAAATTTTGTACATTTCTGCTGATTACGCATCTGTCTGGGGGAAACAGGATTCTGTATTTTGTTTTTGGTTTGGAAAGGGCTTCAGACCAGAGCTTAATTCTTCACTGATTTGCCACGAAATTGATCTTGACCTAACAGAGAGAGCAGATATTCTGCCTCACACCCAAAGCTCAGTAGGTGTAATATTGGATCTGAAGATTACAGTATAATCCTCTCCCGTAAACTCCATTTTATCCAAATGTTTCAAATTTTTATAAAATGATTTCCTTTTTTCTCTGTAATAATAAAACAATACCTTGTACTTGATCCCAGCTAAGTTATAATTAATCCTCATTGGAAGCAAAACCAGCCTATTGGGTTTATTTAATGTTTACATGCTTTTTAAGTAGACTTTCTGGATAACAGGTCCCATACCCGTATTGCATCTATTAGATGTCATCGAGCAACACAAAGGCAAATTAGTTTAGCTGCCCTTTAGAATTATATAAAATATTTTTTTAAGTGATTCTAATGATCTCTATTAAATTGTTGACATGTGCTGAGTATTAATTACCGATTGTTTATTTTGCGAAACATTGGGCTGGGTGTATTGCTACACACATTGCCACGATTATATTACTCTATATACAATAACTACTTCCATTTGTTATAAATAGCTGCAGTTTATGTTTCTGCCCAGTATATTTAAGGTAAGGAGATCACAGGAAGATGATTCACGGCTCCGAGCTTTATGTTATGTTTTCTAGTGGTGCTGACACGATAAATAAAAACCGCAGCTTTGGGGTCAAGAACAGAGTTTCCACATCTCTTAATGTTGCAATGTTTTAACTGGATCTGGACTGCGACGGAGATCATGGCCATTCGGTGGCACAGGGGAATAATACTAAATTTGTAAACAAATGTGTCCGGGAAATGTAACTATTCAAAGAAACCCAAACTACCAGCCGGGAATCAGACTCTATACCTGCTGATAGGAAATGAGAACATCGAATAGCCCAAAATTTGATTCGAATTGTTCAAATTCAAAAAATTTAATTAGATTTTCAAAGTACTGGCCCTTTAAGAAAAATTTGATAGCCTAATACGGCAGATTAAACCTACTGTGTTGCTACCCATAGGCTTTTCCTTAAGTTGTTTTGATCAAATAGAAATCATCCGATTTCTCGAAAAAATCGTACGAATCAAATTTTTTTATAGTGAAAATGGATGAATTTGAATGATTTTTTTGTGAAATCAGATGATTTCCATTCGTTTGTTTCTATATATCGAATAGCGATAAAATCCTACAAATTCGATATTCGATTTCGTCTGTTTTTACTTCGTGAAAAATACGACCCTTGGTAGATCTGCCCCATAACAGCTTGAAAAAAAAAAAAAAAAAAAAAAATATATATATATACAGGTATGGGACCTGTTATCCAGAATACTTGGGACCTGGGGTTTTTCAGATAATGGATCTTTTCATAACTTGGATCTTCATACCTTACTAGAAAATCATGTAAACATTAAATACATTTGAACCCCCATTTTACGTTTTTCAGGGGACCAGAAAAAAATGGTGTAAAATGCAGGAAATTGTAAAATCAGGGAAATGTATTATGCATAATATATAGGTGGGAGTTGGACCACAAAACAACAATGTAAAACGAGCAATCAGATTTTTTATATTCAATTTTGAAATCTGACATGGGGCTAGACATATTGTCAGTTTCCCAGCTGCCCCTGGTCATGCCACTTGTTAGGAGGGAACTGCTTTCTGGCAGGCTGTTGTTTTTCAATGTAACTGAATAGTACGCAGTGGGACATGGGTTTTTACTATTGAGTGCTGTTCTTAGATCTACCAGGCAGCTGTTATCTTGTGTTAGGGAGTTGTTATCTGGTTACCTTCCCATTGTTCAGCTGTTAGGCTGATGGGGGGGAGGGGGGTGATATCACTCCAACTCCAACAGTTTATCAGAGAACAAGTCACATGACTTGGCTTAACTGGGAAATTGACAATATGTCTAGCCCCATGTCAGATTTCAAAACTGAATATAAAAACATCTGTTTGCTCTTTTGAGGAATGGATTTCAGTGCAGAATTCTGCTGGAGCAGCACTATTAACTGATGCGTTTTGAAAAAAGCGTTTGTTCCCATGACATTATCCCTTTAACACAAATTGGAACAACCCCTTTGAGGTGAGTTGGACCTGAGCTGGACCAGTCTGACCTAATTCCAACACAACCTGCTGGGGGCTTCTCTGAAATCTGCTACACGTAACACGTTCCGTAGCAGTACCTTAAGTTGAATAATAATAATTTTTAACTTCAAGGCTGGAAGTGGACCAGACTAAATGATTTTTATATATTCAAGGGCCTACATTCCACCCAACTCCCCATGCAACTCCCCCTGCAACTCTACATCTATTTATCTAATAACCTGCACAGAGAGAGAACCCAAAATGATGAGAGCAAGTGTTTCCCCCAGAGCAGAAATCTAGAGGAAGTGTTGAGGGCCCAGTGTCCCTTTAAATCTCAGTAAAATTAAAAGTCAATTCCACATCTGAGGCAGAGGATAAGGAATGACAGCTTCTGATAACTTTCTCTTAATAGGCTGTAGACTGTGTTGGCTTGGAAAGTGCTACGAGAATCATTAGCTGCAGTGAGATGCATGCATCCAATATGTCTAGCAACTGTCTAGCCTCACATTAGCCTGTAGTGGGGTTTAATCGTGTCCCCTTGGAGGAAACAGGTTTCTCAATACAGCTCCATACCAAATAATGACACGGAGCTTGCTTCCCAGAGTTGGGCAATATATTTATACGTTAGTCAATCATTTGACATTTTCCTGTAAACCAGATCACTGTGAACTAGACACAAATTCTTGTTTGTTGATCTCAGCGCAGAGAGGAGGACTGTACCCAAATGCAGACATTATCATTGGGATAAACAGAATAATAAAATATTTTATTTCCCAGAAACTCGCGCCACATATATGAGGAGGCTCTTGCTCTGCCTTCAGCTTGAGGGAGCGGAATCCAAGTCCAGACCTGGATTTGTGTTAGTACCCATGGAATATTTAGGGTTGCCACCTTTAAAAAAAAAAATAAAATAAAATAAATAAATACTAGTGCTGGGGGGGGCAAAAAAGGGGAGGGAGCGACGTAAAGGGGCGGAGTCATGAAAATGACATGCAAAAGGGGTGGGCCACAGTGTCGGGGAACAAATACGTTTAAAGTGAAGGGCTGAGGGCATTTTGTAAGGGTAAATTTGTAATACCGGCTAGGCCAGTAAAATACCGGCTGGGTGGCAACCCTAGGAATATTGCAGTGCTCTGTTCCCTAGAAGGCCACCATGGGAGCATCCAGTGAAATATAAGAATCATAGACTCTATGACTAGGGAGCAGATTTACTAAGGGTCGAATTGTGCAGGGTTTTTAGCCAATATTCACCAAAATCGAATAAAATATTTGCCGGTTTTGAGCGCATTTTTGACTATTCGCTAGATTCTTACGATTCTACAAAAAGACTCAGAAAAAACGCTTGAATATTCACCAAAATCGCTCGAATCGAATCGCACTAATCGAATGTTCGAAGTGTTCGATCATACGATTGAAATTCGGCAAAATAAAAAGCATATGGGGAGCTTCCCATAGGCTTCTATTGCAATTCGGTAGGTTCAATCTGGCGAAGTAGGCAGTCGAATAAAACTTTAAAGGGCAAGTTCTTCAACTGGCGAATAGTCGAGCGCTCAAATATATATTTATTCGATCTATTTGATGCGCCCGAATATTCTATATTCGATTGTGGAAAGTACTTAAAATGCATATTCGAATAGTCGCACAATCGAATTAAGACTATTCTCGACTATTCGCGCGAATATTCGAATCCTTGACACGGATTTAGTAAATCTGTCCCTAGGTGTTGTGAGAATGCGAAAATGTGTACGTCTGCCTGGAGGACTGCACATAGAGTGCCTGCTCTACAAACAAATATGGTGATTAGCTATAGGGTCATGTGTAGCCCTATTTAGTCCTATAGCTGACCCAGGGCCTGGATATCCTGGCAAATGCTGAATATTAGCAAATTGAGTTTGTTCTCTACTGGGTCAACCAAGTGCAATGTCCAAAGTGCAACATTTTTACCCAGTGCATCATGTTTTTTACCTACCGAGCAGTTACTCACTGAGCAGTAATTGCTAAATGAGCAGAAGACTCAGTTTAGGAGTGGGGTACTAGGGTTAGAGTGCACTGGATTCCCCATGGTGGCCTTCCAGTGAACAGAGCACTGCAATATTCCATGGGAACTGTCACAAATCCAGGTCTAGACTGGGATTCAAATAGAACCTGGAATTACAGAGACCCAAACAACCCCCCACCAACCCAATAAATAAAGGCTGTCTAGTGGTTCTCAACCTTCCTAATGCTGCGACCCTTTAATACAGTTCCTCATGTTGTGGTGACCCCCAATCATAAAATATTAAAATATTTTCATTGCCAGCCCAGAGCGGATTGTTAGGAAAGTACAGGAGACAGTGTGGCTGCATAAAGGTTTGTTTTCCGTGCGTAGTGCAGCAAAAAAATTTCGCCACACCACAATTACCATGTTAATTTTACAAATTTTAATTGGGCAGGGAGAGCTGTATGGCAGTCCCTACTAAAGGGATATAGAAAGCCGTAGTGCAACTGGCTTCCCTACACAGGTTACTGAACTACAACTCCCAGTACCAACACCCGGAAAGCTACAACCTTGCCCCAGGACTAGTGGGGAGAGCGATGAACCTGCTCCTGGAACCCCTTAAGTGACCCCTGTGAAAGGGTTGTTCGACCCCCAAAGGGGTCCCGACCCCCAGGTTGAGAATCGCTGGTCTATAGAATTTAGGATTGCTAAATGAGCAGAAGACTCAGTTTAGGAGTGGGGTACTAGGGTTAGAGTGCACTGGATGCTCTCATGGTGGCCTTCCAGTGAACAGAGCACTGCAATATTCCATGGGAACTGTCACAAATCCAGGTCTAGACTGGGATTCATATACACCCTGGGATTTCAAGCAAACCCCCCACCAACCCAATAAATAGAGACCGTCTATGGCATCTTATAACAGCCCCTCTGGCATTTGCCAGAATTCACAGATTGCCATCCTGGGCCTGCACACATCCACTTGGCAAGGTGGGCAAATCTGATATTTTCTGCCACTGAATGGATGCCATTCTGTACTTAGGATGGCAGGAGCAGGGCTTGGCGACTGTATTTGCATACAATTTAGTCGTTGTGAGTCATTCTGCATTTTCAGACTTACACAATAATTGTATAATTGTACCATCATTGTAAAGGCATAGTGTTTATCATGCAATTGCACGACTACCAGGTAAATATTATTGTCTCTGCCAACTACTGCTTGTTTTTATTGTTCCATCTGCTCATTTACTCCCACTAGATTATTATAGGCTATAGTGCTGTGTTTTCTGTCACGCTTTATATTCGCTACTACACAAAGTTATATAAAACATATCTCGCTAGCCCCCCGTATAGAATAAAAAGCAATAGCCAAATCAAGGGAAAGTTCTGCTCACCACTAAATTATAAACCATTGGGGCATGACCACAATATTCATACAAAGACAAGACATTGATCTGCACTCAACCCAATATCAATGTTTTCAAGGGAAACTATACCCCCAAAATGAATGCTTAAAGGGATACTGTCATGGGAAAACATTTTTTTTTTCAAAACCCACAAGTTAATAGTCCTGCTCCAACAGAATTCTGCACTGAAATCCATTTCTCAAAACAGCAAACAGGTTTTTTTTATATTTCATTTTGAAATCTGACATGGGGCTAGACATACTGTCAATTTCCCAGCTGCCCCAGTCATGTGATTTGTGTTCTGATAAACTTCAGTCACTCTTTACTGCTGTACTGCAAGTTGGAGTGATATCACCCCCCCCCCCTTTCCCCCACCCAGCAGCCTAACAACAGAACAATGGGAAGGTAACCAGATAACAGCTCCCTAACACAAGATAACAGCTGCCTGGTAGATCTAAGAACAGCACTCAATAGTAAAAACCCGTGTCCCACTCCATTTTATTCAGTTACATTGAGAAGAAAAACAACAGCCTCCCCCCCAGCAGCCTAACAACAGAACAATGGGAAGGTAACCAGATAACAGTTCCCTAACATGAGATAACAGCTCACTTGTAGATTTAAGCACTCAGTAGTAAAATCCAGGTCCCACTGTGACTCATTCAGTTACACTGAATAGGAGAAACAACAGCCTGCTAGATAAAATAAGCCTCCTGCTGCTGGTCTATCATACAACTGGTGTTTATTCTGTCTCATCCACAAGCCCAGCCCAGTAAACTGTCAGCTGGCAGTGAATGAAGCCTTGTGCATTCTTCATAATAAAACGCCATCTGTATAAGAATGCGCTAAAAGTAGGCCTGTCACTGAAACATTTCTGAGAGCTGTATTAATTCTTATGTAGACATGTTATATATAGTAATTGGTGAATTTTTTTCTCCAGGCAGTAAATCATGGTGAATTTTCGGCGTTTTGAGGCTGGCGAATAAATTCGTAAAACGCTTGCGAAAATTCACTGGCATCAAAAAAACATTTAACGACCAGCAACAATGTACAGCCCATTGACTGAAGTGCGGTAAATTGTCCCCGGCATCTAAATGGTTGCCGGTGTCAAAAGCCCCGTTTCGTGTATTTTTCGCCATTTTGCACGAAATTCAAAGCAGCAAAAACAGACAAATTCGGCCATCACTAGTTATTTATATAGATATATATGGAGACACAGTAAGCTCATGCCTTACACTCTGTTTATGCCATAAGCAAGGAAGCAGAAGGATTCGGCCGAATCAGAATCTTGCTGAAAAAGGCAGAATCCTGGCCGAATCCCGGATTTGGTGCATCCCTAGTAATAAGTCAGTCCATTGGACTTGATGTATAAAAAAAAATAACAATAGGCAAAAGAGTAAAATCAACACTATCCCTATTCGTTGCACTCATGTTGAACAAAAAATAATAATTTTATTTTTTTTAATACCAAATAGAAAAGATTTAACAGTCCTGTTTTCTGTACATTGAACTATTTGTAACCTGTGCTTAATTCTCCCATTCTTCATACTAAAAGGTTGAAGTGCACACGAGGAGGAAACCCTCAATAGGATCCTTATTAATCTTGTGACTCATCCCTTATTATAAAGGTAAGGAAAACCCAAGTCCCAAAGCGTGACGAGACTGCTGAGTTCTGACAAGTCACGACTAGGAACTCTATAAATATTACTCTTAAATATTACTCTCCACATTTATACTTAATTTTTATCTTGCAGCACCTTCCTGCTTTACTGGCACATATTATATATAAGATTCCATTCTGGACGGATACTTTACTGGGGGAATGAATGAGTCAAAAACAATATAATAAAGTATATGAAGGAATGAGAAAAACAGGAGCCTTAGGCTGCAGGAGGAAAAAAAAACTTCTGTTTCACTTTTCATATATTTGCTGGAATTTTGGGAAAATGCATGATTGAAATTAAACTGTTAAAAGGTTTCTCTAAACATGAGACAAAGGGAATGCATTTTATTAGGCATCAGAAGGAACCGGAAATGTAAAAATGATGGACATGATGAACACCTGGCTGTGCAGGAAGGAGGCATTTGTATGGCAGATATGATGTGTATTAAAGCAAGGGATTCTGCTGCTGAAGCACCGGTGATACTGGCCCCTCCCCCGCCTGAGACAGCTTGTTGTTGCTGCTGCCGCCCCCCCATGCGCTCACCTTTTTGCGCAAAAGACAGCCAGGATGCCAGCACAGAGCACATCATTGCCAGAAAATTCGGCTCTTAAAGTACCAGGAGCTGCATTTTTGCTACCCCTGGTACCTAGTGGAGCGTTGCCACCTGAGGCAAGTTTCTCAACTAGTGTCATTGGTGGAGCGCCCCTGTGCTGAAGGTTAAAAGAACAAAAACACCAAAAAATGTGTGTTTTAAAGGATTTGACAATATAATGTAGTTTTGTCCTGCACTGGTAAAACTGGTGAGTTTGCTTCAGAAACACTACTATAGTTTATATAAAGAAGCTGCTCTGTAGCATGGGGGCAGCCATTCAAGCACAGGATACACAGTAGATAGATAAATACTACTACAGTTTATATAAACAAGCTGATGTGTAGCCATGGAGGCAGCCATTCAAGCACAGGATACACAGTAGATAACAGATAAGTACTTCTATAGTTTATATAAACAAGCTGATGTGTAGCCATGGGGGCAGCCATTCAAGCACAGGATACACAGTAGATATAGATAAGTTCTGAAGAATCTCATTGAAAACTACAGAGCTTATCTGTTATCTGCTATGTATCCTGTGCATTTTCTACTTTTTCAGCTTTGAACTAGTGATGGGCGAATCTATCCTGTTTCACCAAAAAAGTGGTCAAAAATTCGCAAAACGCATCTCGTCACGTCATTTTTGACGCGCGCCTCGTTTCTTTTTTTCCGGTGGCGTTTCACAAATTTATTTGCCTGCAGCGAATCGCGGGAATTCACCGTGAATTTGCGCCTTGTGAACAGATTCGCCCATCACTACTTTGAACGGCTGCCCCTATGGCTGATTTGTAATTGCTCTTGAAAGCAGGGTCTGTCTGTCCTTAGTCAGTCTGTGACCTATTTCTATAGGTATGGGATCTGTCATCCAGAATGCTTGGGACCTGGGGTTTTCCAGATAACGGATCTTTCTGTAATTTGGTTCTTCATACCTTAAGTCTACTAGAAAATCATGTAAACATTAAATAAACCAGAAACAGCAGTGCAGAATACTTCTTTCAGTTACACTGACAAATATTGATGAATGGATATTGGAAAGTTTCAGTTGTGGTGCTGTGATGTTAGAAACGCATTAGACAACAACAATTCATTAAGTCTGTGCATTTCTTTTAGCATTGCCATCAGTCATGTCACTTTATCTCTGCCCACACTTTGTTCCATGTGCATTAACAGGAACATTGCTGTGTGCTCAGAGGAGGGCAGCAATATGATTCTGATTATTATTCATTGTTATGAATAATAACTATTGATGCACCGAATCCAGGATTCGGTTCGGGATTCGGCCTTTATCAGCAGGATTCGGATTCGCCCGAATCCTTCTGCCTGGCTGAACCAAATCCTAATTTGCATATGCAAATTAGGGCCAGGGAGCTAAATCACATTACTTTTTGGCACAAAAAAAGGAAGTAAAAAATGTTTTCCCCTTCCCACCCATAATTTGCATATGCAAATTAGGGTTCGGATTCGGTTCGGTATTCGGCCAAATCTTTCGGGAAGGATTCGGGGGTTCGGCCGAATCCCTAATAATAACAGTATTCAGATTCGGCCAAATCCTTCTTCCCGGGTGAGCCGAATCTGAATCGTAATTTGCATATGCAAACTAGGGGCGGGGATGGAAATCACATGAATTTCTAATAATCACAGTGAACTCCAGTTTCCATTGTCTGGACTCAATCCTAATTTTTCCATTTTACAGAGTACAGTAAAGTTCATTCTGCCGGCCCATAATGCTTTGCTAGTCGGCTCATAGCCATAATAAACCTGCCATTGCAAGTATGAGTTGCTCTGAGGAGTTAAATACATTTATCTCTCTGCACACAGGAACCATTGTGCCCTTTATCTGCAAGCAACAATGTCTGGAATGACAGAATTCCTTCAGGAGCACAGGGGGGACCAGAGGGGATGAAGACAAATCCTAATTTATTTGCATTGAATCTGATTGCCGTCTAATATCCACCAGACCAGTTGCCCACCGTTTTCCCTGCATGTTTTTAGTATCATTTCTGATTTCAGGAATGCAGGTATCACACCTAAAGAGGTTGTTCACCTTCCAACACTTTTTTTTTTTCCAGTTCAGTTTCCAGGTTGTTCACCAGAAATAAAGACTTCCCTGAGTTTCATTAAAGGCAGCAGTTACAACTGCTACACTAGTGACTAATATTCCACAGATGCTGCTGAGAAATGTAGCAACTAATTGTATCAACTTAATGTAAAAAGGGGAAAGTGAAAGAAAGAGAAATGTGAAAATGAGCAGCGCTTAGTGGCCCCGGCGAGAAATCTCCGCTTCTTCTGGTTGACTAATCTCCCAGAACTGCCTTCACGCCGGCTAGAATGTAAAATCGCTGGTGTGATGGCACTTTGCAACGCTTCCAAAGTCACACGAAGTTTCCTCGTGAAACAACTTCGGAAAATGAAGCGTCGCAAGTGCCATCCGGCTGCCAATTTTTCATTCTAGCCGGCGGGAAAGCGGGGGAGATTGTTGCACTGAAGAAGGGATTTGTCGCCGGGGCGACTAATCTCCCTGAATCTGCCCGTGAGCCTGAAGCCTAACCCAAATAAAAGGAAAAAGAAAAGTACATAACTGATAAAGGGCAAGCTGTCTGCAAAACAGTCCACTGGGTGTAATATTTTTTAGGAAGATTTTTGTTAGTTCAGACAGGTTGTTCATATTCAAAATGAAAAGAAGAAATCAATAAAGAGAAATACAGATGTCGGATGAAATGGCTTAACCCCTCAGAGCTTTCCATCTGATAGCAGCTCAGTAGAAGAAGCCGTGCAGGTGACGGTCTCTGCTCAGTAGCTTATGAGTAGTAATGGGCGAATCTCACCCGTTTCGCTTCGCCGAAAAATTCACGAATTTCCAGCGAAATTCGCGAATTGGTGAAAAAATTCGCGAAACGAGTCACTCATCGTTTTTCGGCGTGCGACTCGTTTTTTTTTTGGCTAATTTTTGCTGGCGAATTTATTCGCCAGCGGCGAATCGCGGGAATTCGCAGCAAATTCGCCCCTGGTGAATAAATTCGCCCATCACTACTTATGAGATAACCTGCATTTATAGGAGTATGAAAGATGTATAGAAATGTATACTTTGCCGGGCATGTTGGTGTAGTCATGGTCAGGGATTAGAAATCACTAGGGATGGCGCGAACCGCGGAAAAAATGTTCGCGAACATATTCGCGAAC
>CM044442.1:119390747-119470419 GCA_024363595.1 Xenopus borealis | reverse complement strand
CATTCCCAACTTGTTTGGAGTCTGTTTAACATGTTGTTTCAATCTACACTTGGATTTTTTCCCCCTCCCCCTTTTAAAGGGCATGCAAACCCCGAAAAATACCATTAAATAAAAGAAAACACAATTCTATGCAACCTTCTCTGTATACATTTATCAAAAATGTCGAATTGCGCTTTTAAAGTTATTTGCAAGATGGAATTGCTTTTGAAAGCATTGTTTGTCTCTGCTTCTGTCTCTTGCCACAATGTAGCAGAAGTTGCTTCTTTCCCAGGTCGGTTGATTTGCTGGCTCCTGCTACATTGTTTCTAAAGTCAGAGCCAGGTTGGTAGAGAACAGAAAGAAACAGCCAGTTGCTTCTTCCAATATTCTGTTTACAAATAACTTTTAAAACCAATTCAGTTTTATCATGAATCTTTATGGGAGAGTTTCCTAGATTTATAATCTAGTAAACACAAAAAAAAAAAAAAAAAAAAAAAAAAAAATGCCATGTATTTCTGCTTCTATAAAGGAAAAGAGGTCTTATTCAGTCCAAAGGTAAAAAACGCTAAAAGTGAGTGAAAAAAGATCCGCAATTGATAAGTGCAGTGGCAAAGTTTAGTAGAGTTTTAAGAAGTATTTATTAGAATATGTGTAGCCTAAAGCATTTCGTGCCAAATGGGCACTTACTCATAGGCTTATGTTTCCACCCCTGTAGGCCCATTACCCTATGAGTAAGTGCCCATTACACATGTCCTACTAAACTTTGCTACTGCATTTATCAATTATGGATCTTTTTTCACTCACTTTGAGCTGCTTTAGAAGGTGATAAATTTAACTTTATACTGGTATGGGACCTGTTATCCAGAATGCTCGGGGCCTAGGGCATTCCAGATAACAGATCTTTCTGTAGTTTGGATCTTCACACCTTAAGTCTATAAAATCACATCAACATTAAAGGGATACTCTCATGGAAAAAACATGTTGTTTTTCCAAAACACATCAGTTAATAGAGCAGCAAAATTCTGCACTGAAATTCATTTTTCATAAGAGCAAACTTTTTTTTTTTTTTATTATATTTAAATGGATGCTATCATGGGAAAAATGTTTTTTTCAAAATGCATCAGTTAATAGTGCTGCTCCAGTAGACGTCTGCACTGAAATCTATTTTTCAAAAGAGCAAACAGATTTTTTTATATTCAGTTTTGAAATCTGACATGAGGCTAGACATATTGTCAATTTTAAAGCTGTCCCCAGTCATGTGACTATGTGTGCTGTTCTTAGATCTACCAGGCAGCTGTTATCTTGTGTTAGAGAGCTGTTACTGGTTACCTTCCCATTGTTCTGTTGTTAGGCTGCTGGGGGGGGGGGGAAGGGAAGGGGGTGATATCACTCCAACTTGCATTATAGCAGTAAAGAATGATTGAGTTTTATCAGAGCACAAGTCACGTGACTTGGGGCAGCTGGGAAATTTACTATGTGTCTAGCCCCTTGTCTGTTTGCTCTTTTGAAAAATGGATTTCAGAGCAGAATTCTTCTGGAGCAGCACTATTAACTGATGCATTTTGAAAAAAAAAAAAAAAACTGTTTTCCCATGACAGGATCCCTTTAATTCTGACATGGGGCTAGACATATTGTCAGTTTCCCAGCCACCCCTGTAATGTGACAGGCCCAACAGGCTGGTCCTGCTTAGTTATGCTTATCTTCATTGGGATCAAGTGCAAGGTACTGTTTTTATTATTACAGAAAAAAGGGAAATCATTTTTAAACATTTGGATTGTTTGGATGACATGGAGTCTATGGGAGACAGGCTTTCTGTAATTTCGGATCTTTCTGGATAACATGTTACTGGATAATGGATCCCATACCTATACGTCAATATTAGAGAAATGGCCACATTAGAAAAAAGTAATTGCAAAAAGTCTTTATTTCTGGTGAATGGTCTGAAAACAGCTAAACTGAAAAGAGTAAATAACCAGCCGTCCCATTGGAATCTTCTTTCCAGATGTTGGTCTCTTTCCATGGCAGCCGCTTGTTGGGCCCAAGTATGATTCTGATGTTCTCTGTCCAAACAAGCCTTTCGTTTCTATTTTCTCAAGTGCATTTATTTTGAATGACACTGGCATATTATGAAGTCTAAAGGGCAGCTGTAGGGACCTCTTCCTGTGAGTGATAACCAGCAGTGCAGCCTGTCTGTCTCCCCAGAAGCAATGATCATGTTTATTATTATTATCGTGCTAATAATTATATGCAGCTCTTCAAACATATTGAGCCCGGCTGCCTGTGTTTGGCTTCCGAGGCCCATGGGGATGTTGACCTTCCGAAGGCCCCAAGGAGATGACAAATGGATGGAACCTTGGCTTTTCAAGTCATGCGTTCTCATATTATTCTTATTAAGTGTCATCAAGCTGGGTTTTACTCATAGTAGCCACTCATAGTAACCACCATATGGATTGTGTTTCTCCAGATCCTCCTCTTTTCTGGGTCTCTAGGCTTCTCTTCCATGGGGAAATGTTTTAACTGTAAGACCCCGTGGTGCTGGCGGCATTGCTAATCTGTCTCAGGCTGATGGAATCGTGGGATTTGTAGTCTAAAGAAAGGGCTGCAGGTTTGCTATAGTTTAAAAATAAAGGCTGGCATAAATGGCAAGATCACCCCCCCATCTTGATGAAGAGCTTGATCTGAATAAAAGGCGCTCAGACCAGAGAACATTTTGAAGGGCCATAGTTGTCCTTGATCATGGCCAAAATGAGCTCAGGTCCTTTAGTGATTGGAGAGGAGATGGCTTTGGTGTCATAATCTGGGCACTCTAGCACAAGGGGGGGAAAGCTGGTTTCTGTAGGATAATTAATTTGATGCTATTATATAAGACCTGTTATCTGCAAAACCCAAGACCTAAGGTTTTCTGTATAAAGGGTCTACTTTAAGGGAGGCAGAAGGGCAGATCAGTCACCCAGCGACTAATCTCCTCTTCTGCAGGTCTTCCTGCCGGCGTGATTGATTCGTATTTTCTAAGCTGCCTAAATGAGCAACTTGAGGCAACTTTGGAAATCTGAAGCGATCCCGCCGGCGACTTGTTTTGTAGCGGGAAGGCAGTACGGGGAGATTCGTAGCCACAGAAGAGGATTTGATGCTGGGTGACTAATCTCCCCGTCTTCCACTAGCCTAAAGGTGGCCATACACAGGCCCATAAAAGCTGCTGACAGACCAAGTCGGCAGCTTATCGGCCCGTGTATGGGGCCCTCTGACGGGCTTCATCAATCGAAATCAGGCTGAAAGTCAGCCAGATGTCGATCGGGCGGGACTAAAAATCCTGTTGGATCGCAGCCGCATCTGATCCGACCGCCCGTATGGCCTCAATTATGAAGCGATCATTGGGCCCTAGTGCCTATGGGTGGGCATATATCGGGGAGAGATCCGCTCATTTGGCGACATTGCCAAACGAGTGGATCTCTGCGTGTATGGCCACCTTAAGTCAACTAAAAAAATTACCTTAAAATTTAAAAAATAAAATACATTTTAACAATAAACCAGATAGGATTTTTTTGCCTTGGATAAGGAGTAATTGAGTCTACCGGACACAGACTTCTTATAATCTGGACCTTTCTGCATAAAGGTTTTTGTTCTGGATAATGGATCCTATACCTGTACATTGTATTGATGTGCAAGTTATCAGAAGACATGCAGCCTTGCATTTGATTACATTCGTTACTAGTGAATGGGTCATTATCTATGGACGCCTGATGAAAGCTTGGACATTGGAATAGCTCAGAGATGTGAGGAAGACTGAGCTCTCTGTAGAGCAGGGGTGGGTAGATTGTTGTGGTTGTCCATACATGCTCTACAGACAGTTCTGCTGCAGCTCCTTTATTAAAGTGTTTATGAAGAACTAAGTATAAGGAACTGAGTTCATGGCATGGCTTGAACTTGCACAGATGCATTATGAAGCATTTTGCCTGCCGCCTCCATATGAAAATTGAGTGGAAAGAGCTGTTTTGTTAAATGGATTGCCCACCTTAAAATTAACGTTTAGTGTGATATAGAGAGCAATATTCTGAGATAATTTGCATTTAGTCATAATTTTTTTATTACCTTTGGCTTTAAATTATTTCACTTTTTGTTTGGCAGTTTGGAATTTCAGAGCCTGTCTGGTTGCTAGGGTCTAAATTACCCTAGCAATCGGGCAACAGTTTGGATGACAGAATGTCATTTAAGTAGGAGAGTCCTGAATAGAACTATAATGATCAATAAAATTGTAGCCTCGCAGAGCAATTGCATTTTTATCTGCCGGGGTCATTGACCGTCATTTGAATGCTTTAAAGAGTTTAATTTAATAACCAATAAAAAGTGAAGACCAATAGAAATGTTGCTCAGAAATGAGCATTCTATGTCATACTAACAGTTAACTATAGCCACTAAGCCTCTGATCAGTAAGTACACTCCTGGGAGCGGTGGGTGGTGCCCCTACTAATCCCAATGGTATTTGCCTGTGCCAGTCTCTTAGCAGTTCTTGGGCCAATTCATTCTGTCACGAGTTTTATATTCATTTCTAATTTGCAAATAATTCACTCTACGATATAAAATTTCATTCCTGAACCAACAAGTGTATTTTCTTAGTTGTAATATTGGTTTTTAGTTGCATATCAGGTCATTTTGCCTGGTCATGTGCTTTCAGAAAGAGACCGCGCTTTAGGGTAAGGGCACACTTGGCGATTCTCGGAAATCACAAATCTCCCCGTACCGCTTCCCCCTGTCTTGTGCCGGCTATAATGAAAAGTCGCCTGCGGCAAGACACACGTGTCGCTTTGTTTTCCAAAGTCGCCCGAAGTTTACTTCAATGGAACTGCTTTCTGGCAGGCTGTTATTTCACCCACTCAATGTAACTGAAAGAGTCATAGTGGGACATGGGTTTTACTATTGAGTGATGTTCTTAGATCTACCAGGCAGCTGTTATCTTGTGTTAGGGAGCTGTTATCTGGTTACCTTCCCATTGTTCTGTTGTTAGGCTGCTGGGGGAGAGGGAGGGGGTGATCACTCCAACTAAAGGTGACCATACATGGTGAGATGTATTTGCGTTTGGCAATGTCGCCAGATGAGTGGATCTCTCCCCGATATGCCCACCTTCATAACGAAGGTGAACAGATGCGGCCGCAATTTTATGGGATTTTTAGTCCCCTCTGATCGACATCTGGCCAACTTTCAACCATATATAGAACTGGGGAAGCCCATTGGAGGGCTCCATACACGGGCCAATAAGCTGCCGACTCTGTCTGTCAGTAGCTTTCATCGGCCCGTGTATGGCCACCTTTACAGTACAGCAGTAAAGAGTGACTGAAATTTATCAGAGCAAAAGTCAAATAAACAGCTGAAAAATTGGGGGGGCAGCTGGAAAATTGACAGTATGGCTAGCCCCCATGTCAGATTTAAAAATGAAATATAAAAAAATCTGTTTGCTTTTTTGAGAAATGGATTTCAGTGCAGAATTCTGCTGGAGCAGCACATCTGCGTGTGATGCTTTTTCATGATTGTGGTACTATGACCTTGAAAGGTGTATTATAAATAATGATCGGCTCAGTGCAGGACATGGGTGTATCTATGTGGGTGTCTGTGCTGCGGAGCATCCCTCACCCTGTGTGCCAAATATTCCCCCCTGTGCCGCTTTGCACCAGTGGAAGGATCCCTGCCCTTGCCAGTCATAAAGTCCTGTGCTTGTGCCTCCATAGCTTTGTGTTCCTCCTCCATCAGTTGCTTATCTGTATCTTCTATGTCCCAAATCATTCTGCTGCTTGTGGTTTGGTGCTGTGGGAAAGGCACCAGGTTGCTAACCAAGTAAACAGATCCCCGGCCGTGTGGGTATTGGTGTGATGCAAGGGTTGAACAGAGTTGCACTTACTGGAATGGGCTGCCAGTTATCTCTATAGGGTTGGCTCTGTATTGCCCAAAGAGGCCGTGTAGGTGCCGGGAGTTCTCTATTGTCCTGTCTGTTTAACCCCATAAATGTCACATTTCAACTCTGCATAAAAAGTATTTTTGGTATGCAGGTTACAGGGATACTTGCTCTTTGTCTGTGCCTGTTTCAGCCCATTTTAAGGGGAAATTTCTGTTGGGTTGAGGATCAAAAATGCTACACATTTTGTAAACCCCAAAAATAAAATCAAGACATTAGAATTCTGTGCAGTTTTCTTTTTCAATTTCTTTTTCGCTCCTGACTGTTGAAACAATGTAGCCGAAGTCGGCGTTCTGTGCTGCTTGGCAAGTTTAATCGTTTGACTGCGGCTACATTGTTTCAACAGTCAGAATAGGAATGGCCAGACAGAGTCTGCTTTCAGTAGCAGTCAATTACATTTATACAGTAGTTAAGTTGCTTAGAAATACCTTTTTTATTTCTTCATTTTGGTTTTGGCTATGAAGATTTTCATTCATCCAGGTCATGGTATATCTGATATAAGTAAATCTAAAACAACTGGACTTTTTAAAAAATTCGATCGACCTTCGAATTCTTCACACAAATTTTGTAAATCTGCCCCTTAAACTGTTTTGTCTGTGGCGCACATTGACTCTTTAGCGCTACGCTCTATTTATGCGGGTGACCTGGACTGTGCATTTTGTGGCACTTAAAGACCTGCTGATAGGACGCCAAACATAACAATTGACTTTTTGGGACATTATAATCGTTTCCAGTAGTTTGCTAAATGTGCGCCAACAAAGTTTAATTTAATATCTGTTTACTCTTTAAATGTTCTTTTTAGTCCTTTGGGAAAGGCCAAGCCACAGCCTATTTATCAAACTATATAAATCGCGTAGACTCTTCGGGGATTTGCTGCTTTAGAGAGAACCTCTGGGCAGCGGCTTTGCACATTTGCCGCGTCTTGTTCCCAATACTTCAGTAAATCCCATAAAATATCAAATTGTGCAAATAAAGTTTTCTTGGATCTAATGTTTCTTGCTGTAAGGGGCCGACACCCTGCTCTTATTTCCCAGGCACCGGAGCTTTCTGGCCCATTAGGAACGAAGATTTGCCGTTTATTATTCCGCCACATCCTGACGAGACTTTCAAAGGAGACTTGTGCCATAAGGAATGAGGTCTCTGCTCTGATAAACATTCCTTGCAAACCTGACTCTGTAAACACATTCTTGCCAACACAAGGGCCCCTCTATTAGACAAGCGAGCAGGACAAGCCCCATATGGACAGATATTGTTGGATTCCTTTTTTCAACGGTGATGTCTGGAATAATATTTTCAGATTTTTTTTTTTTCTTTTGCAAAGTTGAGTCTTCAGGGCAGGAAATGCTTGGCATTATTGTGTCGGGCGGCTACAGGTTAGCATTGCACTTGAATTGATATTTTGATCTTTAAAGGGAAACTGTCATGGGAATCTTTTGGGTAGGATTCAGGGGTTCGGCCAATCCAAAAAAGTGGATTCGGTGCATCCCTACACGTAACAATTCTGATCTTTCCTGCCACCATTGGTCATGACAAACCTCAAAAGCTGAAACGTTGGGTATACAGGTGGAAACAATAGACTTCGACCTCTGATGATTCAGCAGTAAACCCAGGGCGATGTTTGGGTGCCTTTTTCTGTCTTGACCGAGCAATATCCAGATGCCAATATCAGTCGGCTCATCTTCCGCCATACTCCCACCGAATATTATATGAAACTTTGTGTGAAATACCTGCCACAAAGTATGCTAAGATATCTTTTATCCGGTAGGAAGTAGAGAAGTAGCTGAACTACACATCCCCGCACCAGCTCTTGTATTAATACAAATGCATAGCTAGTTCATTCAAAAGGAACCTATTTTTTATTCTGCTGACAGTGTCCCTTTAAATAAAAATGTGTTGTACTTGTGAGATTACTGTGTGTGTCTCTTGTGTCCTCACATAATATTCCATCCACACCTTCATTACTGGATCAACGCTGTCATTTTCTGGCTAAGCCTGTCTTTTATTGTGCGTCTGTGTTCGGTGGTTTATACCAGGGCTTTCATTCAGCAGCTGGCCTCTCCGCTCAGGATAAGGGTGTGGAGCTTTACTCTGCTTTCACCGACAACGCAGTCACTCTTACTTTTATTTGCATATTGATGAGCGTGGAGACTTCACTTCTATATCCCATGATACACGCCGCATCATTTTGTGAAATGGAATGAGTAAACCCTTATTGGAAGGGGAAGATCTCCAGAAACGTATCTTTTTGCTCCTCTTTAGCCCTTGGTTGCTAGGTTCACTTTTTATAATAAAGGTTAAAACACTGGGGCTGCCAAAATTATGCTTTGTAGTGACCACTGAGGAAGGGCCATGTGGTCCCGAAACATTTGAACATTGAAGTGTTGTGAGCACCATGGAATAAAGTTTGGGATTGGCTATTCATTTATTTTTGACTATTTCACTGGCGAGTGGCTATGCCAGAGCCTCTACCCAATTCCCCTGATTGGACTTTAATTAGCAGCTGCACTTAGACACTTTTGTAACAATTAAAGATCAGCAAGAAAAAAAAAAAAACAACAATTGTAACTAATTAAGGTAAGCAGGTCTCTTGGGAGAACTGAGACTTGCAGCTTAAGGGGCAATTAGGGGATGTGGTCATAAAATGGGCGTGACTGATTTTTTTCGCCAAGCGGCATACCATTGAGTATCTTGAATGAGAGTCTGGTATATGAATAAGAGAGGATCCTTAAAGGATCAGTAACATCAATTTTTCTTATTAAAAAATTTGTGGAACTAAAAAAAAATAAACCCACAGAGACATAATACACTTTTAAATCGCTAAGTAGAAAAAGCTTACTGAAACAAAAGGCGACGCGCCGACGATCCATCATGCGGCGCTCAATTCCTCCTCCCTGGCTATCTCCTATAAGGGAGGCAGGAAGGAGAAATGGAGCTCCGCACAATGGATCGCCGGATCACCTTTTCTGAAGCAGAGTTTCGGTAAGTTAATTCTTACCTTAGAACAAAAACTGAACTCATTTATAAAGGGTGAAAAATAAAGAGCAACTGCAGACTATATTAGAATACAAGTAACTGCTGCTGAGCTCCCTGTAGAGAGAGTGGGGACCTTGGGGAATTGACAGTTGCTATGCGGACCCCATTACTGTGCTATTTGCAGTAGATGAAGCTCATTCTTTCAGATTAATAACCAGGTACAACTTTTCATTCTCTGGAAGCTCTTTCCATAGCCGGGGAACACTAACTAAGGTAGAGGCGCTAATGAAAACCCGAAGCATATTATTTGTCATTGCCGGAGCATCATCAATCCCCCGAAATGATAGGATTGTCTGGGGATCCTCAGGGGAGCACGATACGAGTTTTGCATCTATAAATGTTTTATGGACTCTGAAATGAAATCTCCATTGCAGGCTTGGCGCAGCGTATAAATATAAATGTTTATTTCCACAGAAAACACACAGCCCTTGTAATTAAAGTTTTATTGCATGTAAACTCAATTACTGCAGAGACCAGAATGGGCTTTGGCACCAGGAGTATTGGGCTGCACAAGTTTGGCTTTGGATTTCATGGGTTGGTAGAGAACATGGCAGGGTGCATATATATATATATACTGCAGCACTGGGGTATAATTAAAGGAGAACTAAAGCCCAACTAAAGAAGTAGGTAGAAATGTTGTACATTATGTTTTGTGCTTGTGTACCAGCCCAAGGCAACCACAGCCCTTTAGCAGTAAAGATCTGTGTCTCCCCAGTAGATGCCCCAGTAGCTCCCCATCTTCTTTTCTGATTCACTGATTCACATGCTCTGTGCTGCTGTCACTTACTGAGCTTAGGGACCCACTCACAATATACACTACACATAGTGTAATAGAAATATAGTCACAATCAATATAAGGCTGATTAGTCATTAATACAGATAATTACTACATGGCAGAAACCAGTGCAATTGGCATCAGAATTTAATAATCAGCCTTGTAGCATCAGCTTATATTACAGACCAACCTCATTTTCTGCTGGATAATTAGTGACGACCCCTAAGCTTAGCTTCTCAACAGCTGCTCAGAGCCCACTGAGCATGTGAGTGTCACAGACACTTTCCAAGATGGTGACCCCCTGTGACAAGTTTGAAGTCCTGGATCATTGCTGCTATTGACAAGCTGAAACTTTAGGCTGGTGCAATAAGTTCAGTATATAAAATATGACATTTATCCATATTTTTAGGGTTTCGTTTTTCCATGATTTCATTAGAGAAGAAGCAGGGCGCCCATTGGTGCACTGACCAGCAATCAGTTTCCTATATGATTAACAAAAATGTGTTTTTCCCCAATGTTTATGCTTTTCGCTGTGGGTCCCAGTAAACGATCGTTATTGCATTGGTTCGATTCCAACCAGAGCCTTTCTACATTCAGTTTGTATGTTCTCAATAGAAACTGAATCCTCTCCGCCCCTTTGTGTCTCTTTCCCAGCCTGTAGACAAACGTTGCTGCATTGTTGTTTGGTGCAAGACTTGATTTTAAAGAGGCCTTTTTTTTCAGTCAAGAGTTTTGTGGGCCAAAAGCTCCCTGGATTGTTATGCAATTTGTCGGCGTGTTTTGAAATCTGTGAGCTGGAAATGGCTGGGGCAGCAGGTGTCGGGACAGCAGCCGAGAATAACGTCTGAATAGCCAATTAGTTGCTGAGATTTTATATACACAAATGTGATGCTAATGGCTGCATGAAGGGGGATAAAGGCACTGTATAACCAAATTCTGTTGAGATTAAATTCCACCACTTGAGATGTTTTCAGGATGTTGATTATTTTAGTGCCTATTCCTATTTATACTGAAAGTTTGTCATGATTTGTATGATGTAATTATTATTTCTAAATTACACTATTTACATTGCAAATAATTCACTCTACAATATACAATTTCAGTCCTGAACCAACAAGTGTATTTTTTTTCTAGTTGTAATATTAGTGTGTAGGTGCATCTCAGGTCATTTTGCCTGGTCATGTGATTTCAGAAAGAGCCAGCACTTTAGGATGTAACTGCTTTCTGGCAGGCTGTTTTTTCTCCTTCTCAATGTAACTTAATGTGTCTCAGTTGGACCTGGATTTTACTATTGAGTGCTGTTCTTATATCTACCAGGCAGCTGTTATCTTGTGTTAGAGAGCTGCTATCTGGTTACCTTCTCTGGTACTGAAGTTTATCAGAGCACAAGTCACATTATTGGGGGCAGCTGGGAAACTTACAATATGTCTAACAGCCATGTCAGACTTCAAAATTAAATATAAAAAAAATCTGCTCTTTCGAGAAATGAATTTCAGTGCAGAATTCTGCGGAAACAGCACTATTAAATGATGCTTTTTGAATAGTATGACAGCATCCCTTGAAAAGCATTCTCCATAGACTGCAATAAACCGGAGTCACCAAGATGTCATGAACGGGTCTTGTTATTGCCTCTAGGCCTCTGTCTTGGAGATCAAATTAGGCATTCTCCCAAAATCTCACCCGATTTGGCCTTCAAGCTTAGCAACCTCAGCCTGAGCTTCTGTGTTTAGGAACTCTTCATTCTTAGTATAGTTAGCTTAATGCAAGGACCAAATTTGACTGGGTCTCCTTGGGCCCACCACAGGAGTGACACCCAGGACCAGCAATTCTATATATAGATAGTGCTTGACGTACAGAGCCTGTATGGAAATAGGGGAGACCTGTGGGAATTCTAGGCTGCAGCCAATTCAGACCTGGGTCTTCTGACCAGGACAAGACACAAGAATTTCTGTTGCCAATGGGCAACATACCATAACAAAGCTAAAGCCTGTGTTTTCCTAAAGAGTTGCTGCTTTAACCAGGTGTCCCGACAGAGGGACAGTCTTATGTTGACTTATGGTTGAGCGAATTTATCCTAGCGACCGGCCTTATAGCAGTCTCTGTTATGGGCAAGTTTAAACAAATACAAAACAAATACAATCTGCCCCACACACCTGTGCCTGCTATTGATCACAAACGTGTTTGCTCAGAACTAGAAAGCAGATTGAAAAAGGAATTTATGTATGGAGCCTCTCTAGACAATCTAGGTGTGGGGCTTTTGTTTTGGTCTTATTTAACTCGCTTGCATTGTGCCAGACACTCAGACCGAGTGACTGTCAAGAGAGAGGAGAACCTGTTTGTGCATACATACAGACGGCATGTCACACGCGAGAAATTAAAATAAAAAAAAAAGTAGTCCTCAGTCATGTGGGTCCTGAGCAATGGAGTCCATGCTGTAGAGGTCATATCACTCATTGGCCAACTCTAGTGACCCCCTTCACCTTCTCTTGCTTGACCTTATATTGGTCAACTGGTAGAAGGTCATCTACATGAGGCTCTTGGTTGACTATTCTGGGCAGCTTAAAGTCTTGCCATGGTTTGGTAGTTTATGGATTTCTTTGTGGATAGTGCTCCCATCTGGGAGAGACTGGTTAGCAGTAGTCACAAATTGGCGTGATTCGCCGCCGGAAAATAAATTCATGAAACGTCTGCTGAAAATTTGCCAGGGTCTCGTTTTGGATACAGGCGTCCTTTTTTTTTTTACGCCGGTGTCAAAAAAATGGACAGCCGTGTCCAAAATGAGACGCTGGCGGCGTTTAGCGAATCCTCATCACTAGTTAGCATGTGCTTTGGCCTGTTCAAGGAAATATACAATGAATTGGTTGTATAAAAGTAGGGATGCACCGAACACACTATTTACATATGCAATTTAGGGACAGGAAAGGAAAAAGTGTGAACATTTTTTCACTTCCTTGTTGTGTGATGAAAAGTGAAATCCCTCCCCACTTCTAATTTACATATGTGAATTCGGTTCGGCCAGACACAAGGATTAGGCAGAATCCAAATGCTGCTGAAAAAGGCCGAATCCCAAACCAAATCCTGGATTTGGTGCATCCCTATATAAAAGTCACTTTACATTTTTTTTATGCAAAGCAAGCATTCTAGCATGCAGCACAAGGAAATAAACACACAAAGGATTTTTTGCATTGTGTAGTGTTTATAAACTTCACAAATCACAAGTGACTTTGCCCTTAAGCAGATAACAGAGTAAGTTCCCTGCAAGCTGCTTTGTGTTAGAGATTCCCTCTTTCCTTCCCCCCACCCCACTATCATTTGTTTTGCTTTGAGCAGTCCATTTGGTTTTCTTAAGGAAATCCTTTTAAATGGTCTTCAGTATAAAAGGAGGGTCTGTGGAGCATTGAAAGTGATGTCACAATTGCCATAATTCATTTTATTCCTAAACACAAACACACACACAAAAAAAAAAACATTTTGAGCCAGACAAGGAATCATACAAGTGTATCTCATAAGCATGAGAATGCAGAGCGACCCTCGTTTACTAGATTTTATCTGTGCCAGTCCTGTAACCTATAGCAACCGTCCCTGTCAGCTGTTTTGTTGTTCCCGGGACAGTTCTGAATTCTGTGATGAAAAGCTGGGAACTTGGAGAGAATAGGGAGGGAGGTGCTGGAACTGATTCAGGCAGTGTCTTGGCTCATTGGAGGAATGGCTACGAGAGTATATCCAAAATGTCCACTTGAGAAAGCTGCTACCCAGTCAGCCTTCAGCTCTACTCTTGTGTGCAGTTGCACTGATGAATGCAAATAACTGCTCTGCCTTTGTGTTGCTACAATATATCATCTATAGAAGAATGGGGTGGTGTGTGTATAGTGAAATATGTGCTAAAGAAACACTCTGGGATCTTATTCTACTGCACTACTGTAAGGGCCACAGATCAAGCTATGCAGATATATACAGATATGGGATCCATTACCTGTAAATCCATTATCCGCAAAGCTCCAAATTACGGAAAGGCCGTTTCCCATAGACTCCATTGTAATCTTTTCTCTGTAATAATAATAATAATAATAAAACAGTAGCTTGTACTTGATCCAAACTAAGATATAATTAATCCTTATTGGAAACAAAACCAGCTTATTGGGTTTATTTGATGTTTACGTGATTTTTTAGTAGACTTAAGGTATGAAGATCCAAATTATGGAAAGATCCATTATTTGGAAAACCCCATGTCCTGAGCATTCTGGATAATGGATCCCATACCTGTATAGAATACATAGGATACAGTGACTCATTTGATGCCTTCCTCAGCAGGTTAAACCTTGCCGTTGTTGTCCTTTAAGGCTGAACCACCCAGACCTAAGCGCATTCAAGGACGGAAACCCTCTATGTAGTGATGGGCGAAATGGTGGCATTTTGCTTCGCTGAATTTCTCTATAAATTTGCGAAAGTGAAAAATTTGCGAAGCGCTACCGCGTCTCATTTTGGACGCGGGCGTCCGTTTTTTGACATGGGCGTCTGCGTTGAAAAAAAATGGACGCCGGCAACAGACGCTGGCGTCCAAGAACGGACGCCCATGTCCAAAACGAGATGCCAGCGAATTTTCGCCAGGAGAAATTTTGCCTGTGAATCACGGGAATTCGCTGCAAATTTGCCGCAGTCAAATAAATTCGCCCTTCACTACCTCTATCCACAATGCTTTGAATTATCTCCCATATACTCCATTTTATCCAAATAAGCCGTCTTCAGTAAGTGCACGTTGTAGAGCCAAAACGTTGAATAAATCCACAATATAAAATAAAGATGAATGCAGAAGACAATCCAATTAAAAATAAGAAATCTTGAGTTATTAACATCCGGGGGCGAATTACTTTACCACCTTCGGATACGTCTCATTAGTTTTATATGAATAAGATCTGACTTTTGTGTTATCCTCCATATATTGTAGCATTGCAGTCTCCCCGGACAAAAACTGTACATATTTTCTTTTTTTCTGTACTGTAAAAATCCCAAATAAAACTTGAATTTAAAAAATAAAAAAATAAGAAATCTCCTTTCATTGGTAGGTAGACCATGCTGGCATCTCATTTGTGCAGCAGTATTGTGCATCAATACAAAGAATGTCCTTCCCAGGGGATGCTGATATTAAACACTATTAACAGATAAAGCACAGTGATGTTCCCTATGTGCAATTGCTTTAAATAGCAGACAGCAGGGTGCTTCATGAGCAGATACAAGGCCACTGTTTGAATCAATGAGCAGATGCGCAGGTATGTCCTGGAATAAACTGCCTTGGTCAGGAGAGGGTGTGTATTCATACAGAATAATTAATGTTATGTAGGAAAGGGGACACTGCACCTTTAAAGAAATTTGAATAATGTTTTTTTTTCAGAGTATACGAAACAAAGTAGCAGTCACGCGTGGAACAGGGTGCTGCGGATACATGCAGTCGGAACATGCAGGAATTTTTTCGGGTGTGCCGTAACCACATACAGCCTATACAAATTATAGCTGCAGTTTTTCCTGCCGTGATTGGTCCCTTTTGCTGTTCACAGTCGGAGCTGCCCTGCAAGTGAAAAATATGGTTACGTATTCAGTTGTCGTCGTAGAGGGGTTTTTGTAAACTGCTCAAAGTCCTGGCGCCCAGGCCTGTTTACATGATTCAGAGCTGGCCCTTTAATCACGACCGTACTGAGATGCTTTTGTTAATCACTGTGAACTTAATAACATCTGAGCAATAATTAAGTACATGAGGCCAGAAACAACTCCCAGCGACCTCTTTGCTGCAGGGGATTGATGGTGGGTGTGGGTTGGAAATATTATATTTATGGTTAGAATTTAGACGTAAATATGACTTGTTTCTCATGCCACAGGGCTTAGATGTTGTGACTTTTATTGGATCCCATAATTCATTATGAAATCCTCATGACATCCTCCGTACTGCTGTGCCATCAATTGCTGCTATCAATGGGAGGCCAAGATGGGTTTCAAGGGCATAATAACATTGTATGTCAGTTGAGGAAGTTTTCATCATGGATGAAGTGGACTAAAGTTGCTGGCTTGGTGGCATATATAATGGGCACCTCATAAAGTGGCAGTACCTGTATGAGCATGACTATTGAGTATGTCTACCCAGGAAACCCATGTATAACAAGAATAGTGCAGAAACGATGCCTTTGTTTATTGGTGTCAATTTTTATGATTTGGCATGGAATTGGGCCATACATAGTTTAGCCACAACCTTTCCTTTTTGCCATTCAAACAAAGGGGAACAAGGCTCCTCTCCACCATGATGCACCGTGCGTTGGCCAACATGCTTCATGGACAGAGCTTTGAAACCTGCTTAGTTGATAAAGTCCGTAGATATCAGTCCAGATTGTCTGGCCAGCATACACAGGGCCACCATTAGAAATCACGGGACCCCGCACAACAAAATTGCTGGGGCCCCCTGTGCCCCACCCACCCCACATCAGACATCAGCACTAAAAAAGTAACCCCCCCCCCCGGGCTCCCTTATAAGTTAAAAAAATTGGCGCCATAAAGTTTTTTTTTAAAAAAAGCATTGGTGCCAGGCCCCCCCATAGAAGGTTTTTTTTAAAAAAAAATTGGTGGTCACGGCCCCCCAACAAGTTAAAAAAAAAACTGGTGACCAGTGCCCCCTATAAGTTTAAAAAAAAACTTGGCGCCTGGGCCCCCTTACAGGTTAAAAACCAGGATCCCCTTACAAGTTAAAAAAAAATTGGGGCTGCAGAAAATGTTTTTTAAAAAAACTTTGTCCCTTACAAGTTAAAAAAAAATAGGAGCCCCATAACATTTTTTTTTTTTTATTTGGTGGCAGGGGCCTATAAACATTGGTGGCAAGGGGCTTAAAAAAACCCACATTGGTGTCAGTAGAATTGAACTCGCCGCTTCAGGACTTCAGTTATAGCTGTTTTCGTGACTTCGATTCTTTTCGCCGCTTCAGGACTTCAGTGTTTGCTCCTTTCGTGATTTTTGGGTATTTTCGCGCTTCAGGACTTCAGTGTCAGTTCCTTTCGGAACTTCGGGTCTTTCCACCTCTTCAGGACTTTGTATATATTCGGCACTCAGGACTTCCTAAGGAACCCCCATTCTTGACAAACCCTTCTGAATAACATCACCATGAGCCCACCATGTGATGTTTTTACACTGCGATGAGAAACACGAGGAATGGAACAAAAAGTTTCCTGCAGACCAGTCTGGAGCACAATACCTATTACAGCCTGTAATATAATGGGTAATTTCCCTGCCGGCACCAATTCAGTCGCTCTGGAGAACGTTTAAGGTGAACAGACTGATTAGTGATGGTGTCAGTCTTTGTTAGCTTAGGAAGCAATAAACACAGTCAGTAGCAATGGAACAGTTTCCTACCATCATAGAGATTTCTACTTAGAACAGAAGAAGATTTCTTGAGTACGAGAGTCTGTTAATATGCTGGGGTTGAGATGCAGGCAGGACTGGCCTATTCTAACTTAACAATTATAAAGAAGTAATAATAATTGTATTTTAGATCTGTGACAAACCTGTTGTTTTGACCCTGACCAGTGTTCTTATGGGCCATCCAGGTCTACGAGCGAGAGACAGAGACCGAGAGAGATTTGTATGAATAAAACTGATTGAGGAAGTCTGTTGAAGAGCCCTCAAGACTGTAAATGTGTAATAGGAAAAGAAAAGTACTTTAAACACCTGACAAAAGAGGCGAGAGTTTGAGGATGCAGCTCATAAATTCCCATGAATTATGTATAAGCTGTCACACCAGGCAATATCTTATTTTTCTCCCCGCTCACCAGTGGTGGATCATACTTTGCTTGTGGCTTATTTCATATCTTGCTGCTTGAGAATTGACAAGGCAACTCATGGATAAATAATGAACTGTGGGTTTACATGTAAAGCCTGGATCACGTTACAGCTTTTGGTGTGAAGTGCAAAACGTTATATATATATATATATATATATATATATATATATATATTTCTGCACATAATGGCTTTTCTGCTGTCAGAATAGGTGTACATCAGGAATTAGTTTATTTTAGTGCCTTATGGGAAAGATAATGAATGCTATATTGTATCCATAGCACATAGGACTTCCAAAGTAGGAAAACTCAACATGTTAAACAGACACTATGGCATTGCAGGTATATTAGAGAGAGATTGTGCCTAGTGGGGATAAAAGTCTCTGTGACGGGACTGTGGCGCTGGGATAGAAGGTATAGTAGGGAGAGATGATGCCTATAGTAACAGTGGATAATAGTCTCTGGGAAGGGAGTGTGACTGTGGGATAGCAGGTATAGTAGGGAGAGATGGTGTCTATAGTAACAGTGGGATAATAGTCTCTGGGAAGTTTCATTTGCAATGTTCACCTATGAATCACATTTATTTATAGTGATTTTTACCCATTTTAATCCTAGTCAATAAAAGCAGAATAGGTTATAGTGTAACACGAATCACGTAAGAACTATGGCAACATCACTTCTTACAAGAAAAAATAATAGTATTTATATCCCCACAACGCTGAAAGTAAACCAGAAGTGTAAATTCCAGCTTTTTCTCTTTAATCGAAGTATTGATGTAAAGGAAATGGAAATATGGCAGACACTGAAGAGAATGCTCAGAACTACAGTCTCTCTATACACTTTGCTAGTGAGTGTGATAGAATGATCTCTGGCCCATAAACTGAGCTCACTACAGAAGCTCAATTCAGTTTCAGGCAGGAGCTACATCCAAGATAAACCTTATACCTGGCTGCTAGGCACACAGCTATATGATATATAAATGTGGGCAGAAAACTGTATATATGCTCTGTAAAATGCAACCAATGACTTTTATATGACCAGAAAATCGACCCTTCTCCACTAAACAAGGCATGTTCTATTCATACGCAAATTTGTCTTTTGGAATGTGCCAAAACGGACAACTGGCCAGGGCTATGATCATATGGGAATCCATGTTGGGAATGGTGTAAAGGCCAAAGCCACTGTATTTCCTACAACAAACAATATAGAGGTATAATAAGTAAGGTTATATGAAATGCCATCTTGCCATGCGTTCTAGAGTATTATACATGAAATTGATGCCGTATTAATACTGCCATCTTTTATAGGCACTAGATATGGAATTGGCACAGTATTTATCCTGCAAGTGTTCATGGAGGTATAGGGTTGCCATCTTCTGACTTTATTGAAACCAGGCGGGCAGGTACACTGTGATGTCAGGGGGTCAGAGCAGTGACATCAGGGGCGATTAAGGACGTGGTTATCAGCGATTGGCCAATCACCATGTCAGTTGAATAAAGTCCTGCCCGAGCAGTTAGTTTTGACCAGGGCAGCCCTCTTGAAAACTGAGCATGTGGCAACCCTATTGAGGAATTTACATAAAAATTGCATTTATCTTTTCATTTGTTTTGGGGGAAATATACATGGAAATAGCCCTGAGATACGTTAAAGCAGGGGTCCCCAACGTTTTTTGCTTGTGAGCCACATTTAAATTTAAAAAAGAGTTGGAGAGCAACACAAGCAAGGAAAAGTCCATGTGGATGTCAAATAAGAGCTCTGATTGGCTTTTTGGTAACCCCTATATGGACTGGCAGCCTACAGGAGAGAATGTTTGGCAGGACATCTGGTTTTTATGCAACCAAAACTTGCCTCTAAGCCAGTAATTCAAAAATAAGCACCTGCTTTGAGGCCACTGGGAGCAACATCCAAGGGGTTGGAGAGCGACATGTTGCTCGCAAGCTACTGGTTGGGGATCACTGCCTTAAGAATAGTTGTAGAAAATGTCTTTACGTAGCTTCCCCGAACACAATAATCACCTTCCACCAACTTTGGGTCCACTAAATTTTGGGTGGTACAAATGGATGAGAACATGTGTAGCTAAGTGTGATGGCTAAAGTCTGGCAAAATGGAGACAGCAGGAAAAATGCGACTGTAACACCTTAAAGGAAAAGTAAATGTTTTTCTTTCTGTAAATTTGCTCTAAACAGCCCCCCAGATTAATGTACCTTAGTCCCTGCTGCAAGTCTGCTCTGGTTTCTGTGTTATCAGCAGCTTCTTTCACCTTCTTCCTGGTGCAGAGTGAAGCCCCGCCCCTTAGTTTACTGAGCTGTCCATTTGCTGCTGTTCCGCAATAGAGAGGAAGAGGGAGCCAGTGTTTCATTAGTAAGCTAGTTTCCCCAAGCAAAAGCTGCTACACACACTGCTCTCTGCTATGTCATAGTATGCAAATGATATCCTGGACTAGTCCAAGATATAAGGTCAGCTCAGAAAGCTAAGGGGCGGGGCTTCACTCTGCACCAGGAAGAAGGTGAAACAAGCTGCTGATAACACAGAAACCAGAGCAGACTTGCAGCAGGGACTAAGGTACATTAATTTGAGGGGCTGTTTAGAGCAAATTTAGAGATAGAAAAAAAAAATGTTTACTTGTTCTTTAAATCAGAAACTGAAAGGTACAGTAACTGCAGCCAGCCAAAGGCCTAAGTGGGTGCTGGAAGAGCAAAAGGTTAATGGAAAGGCCAAAGCCAGCTGTTTTGTTTGCCAAGATGCTCAACATTGCTCTGAAGAGACAGAAACGTCTTGGGAAAATATTTCTGTAGATTAAACAGAGAAGCCTGTAGGTAGAATTATCTTTCCAAACCCGTGCAGAATGTTGTTTTTGCATTAGAAAACGGCAGCGGCTTGTTGTTCCAGACTTCCATTTACTGCATGAGGACACATCAGATAAGGGCAATTGAAATTCTTTCTCAAATAAAAGCTGAATGAACAGGCGCACCGTGTCTGCATTCCTATCAATATGTGGAGCTTTTCATATGGGTATTTCAATATGTCCTTTCATTCAAAGATCTGCTTTTTATTTCAGTGTCTCTTCCACTTGAAAAATATAAACTTCCCTATAAGGCTGTCTATGGTGTTACAGTTTCCAGCCCTGCTCCTGTGTTTATAAGTTATGTGTTTTGGGTAGTGCTTGGCCAAAAGGTAAGGGTGCCCAGGGAAAGCCTTCCTTCCCACTCATGCCTATCTTGCCCACCCACTTATTACCAACTTTCCCCTCAATTCCCCCACTCGCCTGTTCCGTGTTGCCTGGCAATACTAATGGAGGAGTTACAGAAGGGCTGGTACTTGGGGTAGGCAGAAGAGCATTTGAAAAAGGGAATTTCATCAAATTTGGGGGCTATGGGAAACTTTTGGGCAGCCAACCTGTGGATCAGTGGGAGCTCACAGGAGAGTAAAACTAAACATATGTACAGTAATAGGACCTGTTATCCAGAATGCTTGGGGCCTGGGGTAATCCAGATAAGAGGTATTTCGTTTATTCTATATTGAAGACAAATCTATTGTTTTGCCTCTAATAAGGATTCATTATATCTTAGTTGATCAAGTACAAGGTACTGTTATTACAGATTTAGAATCTTTAGAATCTATATAAAATGGTCCATTAAAGGGATTGGCATTCATCCAAGGCACTTCAACATGCAATGCACTTATTTATTTTCCTCTATAATAATGATACTGTTTATTTTTCATTTGTTGGATAAAGGAAATACATGGTGAAGACCAGTGTATATATATATATATATATATATATATATATATATATATATATATATATATATAATAAAGTCACAGTTGGAGAATATATATCTTCTGGCTACTGGTGCCAAGTCAAGGATTTTATAGCTTCAGTGAGCACCAACCTGCTGAGTCTGCTCCAGGTTTTGCTACCACTTTTAGCTTCAAGAGAGCGGAACACATGCAAGTGTAGCAGATTCAAGCTGTGCTCCTTTGCATGCTCCCTTTGGATATGTGAATGCAGAACGTATATGCTGGCAGTGTAGTCACGGTTGTATTGTAAGCAGGTAAATTTAGCAACCAAAATGATGGCGGTGAGGGCTGTCTTTAATAGTTGTGGGACCAGGGATTAAACAGATGCTGCTGTTTGTATAGAGTAGGACTGTCCAACAAGTCACCCACAGCCAATGGGCTGTACATTGGGCAGCACTGATATAATGTTCCTGCCTTCTTACTTTTTACTCTTTATTTTTCCAAGGCTGCTTTGTGCGACCTTAGGCCCCTGTTTGGACCTTTCAAACACAGCTTTCATGTTTGTTTCTATACTTATTCATAGCCTGTATTTACAGTGAGCTCAGATGGCCCCGTTCATGCCCGACTTTCATTAACACTCCGGTCACTTTCATGTGTTCACAGCCCATTTCATATTCTTAAAATAACCCGACTATTTAAAGACATCAGGCCACGTACTGGTCACTTTTTTATTTGAAAGCAAAGTTCCTCTGTCACACAGAGCATAAACACATGCATCGTGTTACTACCCGAGTTAAATCACCGACGACAAAACGTTCAAAATGCTGTGTCATTCGCTGCAATTTAAACTGGCAAACAACTCAAATGGCCTTATAGTGCCGGATTGCTTCAGAAAGTATTTCCACACTATGTGTAAAGGTGGCCATACACGGGCAGATAAAAGCTGCCGACAGACTGTGTCGGCAGCTTATCTGCCCGTGTGGGGGACCCGCCGACGGGCTTTCCCGATCGATATCTGGCCGAAAGTCGGCCAGATGTCGATCGGGCAGGATTGAAAATCCCGTCGGATCGCGGCCGCATCTGTTCGTTGATGCGGTCCCGCGATCCGACCGCCCGTTCTGATCCGAGCGTGGGGCCCTAGGGCCCACGATCGGATCAGCCCGATATCGCCCTCTTCAAGGTGGGCATATCGGGGAGAGATCCGCTCGTTTGGCAACATCGCCAAACGAGCGGATCTCTTCGTGTATGGCCACCTTTACTCACCCACGGCAATTTGCATTGCTCCATTGGCATGGCGTTTTTAACCATTGGTCACCTGAGTTTTAAAGTTGGCAGAAAAATGCCCCATCTGTCATTTTCCTAAACTGATAAAAATATGTATGCACATTTAAAAGCATTGTGGCCTTAAAGTGATGGTCATTTTATAAACAATGATAAAAGATATCATCATGCAGCCTTGCGTATAAGGTTTTCAGAGACCATATTTATAACTAGGAATGGTGCAAACAGAGATGCTGGTGTCTACAGACGGGGTTGTTTGCATAGGAGGTGCACCATTCCCTTTAGAGCTCAATGAGACACAATGAGGGTTTGAGATCACCATGGTCTGTCAAAAAATGGTATCAGAATATCACAACTTGCCTGAAATAGCCTCCCCTTATAGTAGAGCAGACTGTCTTTCCAGAGTACCAGGGTATCTCTCATTTGGCCCCGACCAAGGATAATTCTGGTCTTTTATTTCCTCCAATGGACAAAAAAAATTAGAACTATCTATATCTAATTGATGTAAGCGTGGTCTTGGTGTCAAGTTCTCCTGGGATGCCCAATCTACCAGAATTCCTGTTGGGCTCCAGACCTATCCTATACCCTCTGATCAGTAGCAAACTGTTCATTTTTCTGCCTTGTACTTAAATGCTGATAGAAATGTAATAAATAGAATAATACCCTGTTTGCTTTCCTAGAAGTCAGAGCACAGATCTTCTTGGTGATGGCCACTGTAATACCACTTGTTGGTAGGAAATTGAAACCTCAACTACCAGAGATAAATGCAACATTAGGGCAAGACTTTATCCTCCTGTTAGTCAAGGTTGTTGGCAATGGGGAGTGCTGTAGTCAACCATATCTGAAGGAGCATTATTTTGAAAAGTCTGTGTTGGCCCTGATACTTAGTAGTTCAACTATAAGACTTTTGGTCACCTTCACCTAAACCTAAATATTGAACAATATCCTTTAATGCAAAGCCTTAAGAACGATATACATATGCCTGTGTCTACCCTCCTTTTAAATAAGTGACTTTATTGTGATCATACTGCGTAATTAGCTCCTTACAGAACCCTGTAACCCTTGTTCTTAAAGGGATCCTGTCATGGGAAAAAATTTTTTTTCCAAAATGCATCAGTTAATAGTGCTGTTCCAGAAGAATTCTGCATTGAAATCCATTTCTCAATAGAGCAAACAGATTTTTTTATATTTCATTTTGAAATCTGACATGGGGCTAGACATATTGTCAATTTCCCAGCTGCCCCAAGTCATGTGACTTATGCTCTGATAAACTTCAATCACTCTTTACTGCTGTACTGCAAGCTGGAGTGATATCACCCCTCCCTTTCCTCCACCCGGGAGCCTAACAACAGAACAATGAGAAGGTAACCAGATAACAGCTCCCTAACAAAAGATAACAGCTGTCTGGAAGATCTAAGAACAGCACTCAATAGTAAAACCCATGTCCCACTGCGTACTATTCAGTTACATTGAGAATAACAGCCTGTCAGAAAGCAGTTCCCTCCTAAAGTGCTGGCAAAAGTCTCATGACTGGGGCAGCTGGGAAACTGACAAAATGGCTAGCCCATGTCATTTTTCAAAACTGAATATAAAAAAATCTGTTTGCTCTTTTGAGAAATGGATTTCAGTGCAGAAGTCTACTGGAGCAGCACTATTAACTGACGCGTTTAAAAAAAAAAAACATGTTTTCCCATGATAGTATCCCTTTAAGGACTATCTTAAGGTACTTGTTGCCCTTGTTATTAGGATTATTATGACTAAGTTAAGGTACTTGTTGCCCTTTATAGATTATGGGGCAGATTTACTATTGGTCGAATTTCAAATTGAAAAAAATTCAAAATTCGACCATGGGAAGTTAGAAAATTAAAATCCTTCAAATTCAGGATTTTACTGCAATTCGATTGGTTGAACGGTCGAATGATAAAAATTCGATCGAACAATCAAATCCTTTGAATCAAACAATTTTAACCATTCGATCAATTTTTTATAGTTCGATCAAAATTCGCCAAAGCCACTTCGGTTGATTGAAACTGGTGGACTAGGCAGTCGAATAAACATTTAAAGGGGAAGTAATTCGATAGTTGAGTATTCGAATTTTCAAATAGATTTTTATTCGAATCATTCGATTCTATCGAATTTACTGAATTCACTGGTCGAATTGACTTAATTTGCATATTCGAAATTCGAATATTTTTGAAAATTCGATCGAATTTCGAATCATTCATGTGAATAGATTTGAATTAAGTAAATTTTCCCCTATATGTGCACTCAAATACTTTGGTTTGCTAAAAGTAATCCCTTTTTTTTTTGTTAAATAACCTGTGTGTCCCTACAGACGAGGTTTGTCCTTTATCTTAAAACCATTGAGCCCTTTCTGAAAATCCCAGTTGAGCCCTGGAAAGTTTAAACTTCAGACAGTCCCGTATCGGTTGCCTTGAAACCAATTTAAAAGTGGAATTTAGCTGTGGAACGGAATAAAACATATCACATGCTTTCTCATCAGAGCTTATCAAGCGCCCCATAGAATGCTATTCTTAGCAACAAAATTGGCTGGGGATTCATCCAAAAGTCAGATTGACAGGCCCCAGCTGATTGTGTCCTTGTGAGCTCGTTAGTGATAGTAAAGTAAAGCGTAACTCGTGCTTGTTATCCCATTAACGTCGCCGTGTGTGAAGCTTCTTTGGTACCTTATTGCTTGTTCAGTTTGCTAGTCTCAATCTTGGATTTGTGCATTGGTGACGAGGTTGTTTCCTTCTTGTGACATGGTCTGATGAACATAGAATACACATAAGGGGAAGCCATTAAGGGTTTCTGCTTATTTCACCTATGCATGAGATGACGCCCATTCTTGAAACAACATATATTTGCCACCGCATTAGGCCCCCCTTTCCCAATGAAAGCCGCAAACATTCCTCTCTGTTTGTAACACTTGATACCTCCTGTGGGATTTGTAGAGGGGCCGTTTGTGCTCGCTGAGTTATTCCGCCGGATTTTAATATCCTATCCGTTTGCATGTTTTATATTTCAGATATTTTATTTTATTGCCGCTGTAAATTCAAGCAGTTGTTGGGGATGAAAGCTGACGTTTGTATCTCATTTTCTCAAACTTTGTGTGCCAGAAATCACTTTATTCTTTTGTCTAATAAATTGCATCTGGAAAAGTTAAAGGTCCCCTTGATTTATAGAACAAAAGGACGAAATATAAAGTCTACTTGTTAAAGGAACACATAAAATCGAAATAACCGATGGAAGATACCCAACTGGACCGGGCACACCGGCCAACTAGTACAATCTTTCCAGAGGGATGAGATTTCAGGATCCAACCCTGAATATAAGCTTAAACCAGCTGTGGTCAATTAACAACTTGTTGTGTGGATGTGACTCAAATTAAATATTTGATGTTCAGTACTGACTTCAGTAGCAATATTCCACCTGTTCTTTCTCTTAGGGCTCCTACACACGGGCGTTTTTACCTGCGCTCCCCTGCGTTGCGTTTTTCTGCGTTCAAACGCAGGGGAGCGCAGGTATAGACGCACTCAATTATTTTCAATGGGGCTGTACTCACATGAACGCATGTAAGCACCGAACAAAGGAAAAATGCAGCATGTTGCATCTGAATCTGCGTTCGGCGCTTACACGCGTCTAGTGGGTACAACCTCATTGAACAAAATGAGGTGCGTCTAGACCTGCGCTCCCCTGCGGCTGAACGCAGCCAAACGCAATGCAGGGGAGCGCAGGTCAAAAACGCCCGTGTGTAGGAGCCCTTAGATGTGCCATTGATGTGGACATAGGGAATGGTGAACCAACACCTATATAATAGGCTTGCTGTCTCCCAAGCTGTGTATTCAGCCATCCTTAAGCTGGCCATAGACCTAAAGATTTTTGAAAGATCCAATGGTTATCGTGAGATAATAATTGTCTCAAAACGATCGTTTAAATGTTCAATGTGTCCATCAACTAAAAAGACCATTTCAGGCGATATTGCAGCAAAACTGAAGGGTCGCTGCCTGCTTGGCCCTGCAAACATAGGTAGATTGCATGGGGACCAATAAAGATTTTCTAACCTGGCCGATCAATCATCAGACCAATGTCGGAAGAAAAATCGTATACGATCGTTGGTATCCCACTAACCACACAATACTTTGACAGATTGGTCAGACTTCCCTAAGATCGGTCATTTGGCAGAGAAAGATCTTTGCATCTATGGGGACCATTAAAGTGGAGGTTTGCCAACTTTAAGTAAGATGTAGATCAGAGGTGTAACTACAGAAAAAGCAGACCCTGCGGCTGCAGGGGACCCCAGAAGGTATAAGGGGCCCCACAAGACCTAAATAATGAGCAATTTCAACATATAGGTAAAACAGGACAATCTCTGGCTATATTGGGGGTCCTAAAATTAATTTGCTATGTGACGTCCAGTAACATCTAATTATTCCACTGTTGTGCATATTCACCTTGAAATATTTAGTGTTTAGTTCAGCAGCTCCTGGAGTTTTAGCAGATGTCTGGTGTTGTGGGTTTAGTATACCTTTTTTGCTATTGTCTTTCTTTTTGCTTTGCTTTTTCTGGCGTCAGTTTAAGATACTGAGATAGTCGTGTTGTTGCTTAGAGCAAAACAAAAGCAACGCTCATCCAATTAACATAATAGATGAATACTGAAAAGAAAACATGATTCAATGACAAAAAGGCTCTATCGCTTTGTCTTGAATTGGGAAAAAAGCAATTAATTTTTCATAATATTGTCCTTGAACTCGGTGAAGACAAGTCACTCCCCAAGTCAATGAATCCCTCAATAATTATTATGTGTTCCTCATGTTGTAGATAGTCGAGTAGCAGTTGCTTGGTGTAACTATATTCTTTTTTTTCTATGCAGTTCCCTGTCTACTGTTTTCATTGGTTGTACCCACTCGTACTTTGGCTCCCACAAGTCTCAGTGGTCAGATCTAGGTGTATACGTGTTCAATGCTTTTGATGTTGCAGGTGTAACGTGATGCCTTTTACCCATATACGTCCCATTTTACATACAGATATTTTACATACAGATATTTTACATACAGATATTTAACATACAGATATTTAACAAGTGTTTTTTGGCGGTTTCACAGACGTAACTACAGAGGAAGCAGACCCTGCAGCTGCATGGGGTCCAGGAAGTATAGGGGGCCTAACCGCTGCAAATGTTGGGGCCCTAAAATTGATTTGCTGTGGGGCCCATAAACATATAGTTATGCCACTGTGTATTATTTTGGGATTGTTAACATGCATGAAATCAAAGAAAGAATTGTCTAGTGTAGTGTAGACAGCTTGTTTTTCCTTAAAGGGATCCTGTCATGGGAAAAACATTTTTTTCAAATTCTATCAGTTAATAGTGCTGTTCCAGAAGAATTCTGCACTGAAATCCTTTTCTCAAAAGAGCAAACAGATTTTTTTATATTTCATTTTGAAATCTGACATGGGGCTAGACATTTTGTCACTTTCCCAGCTGCCCCATGTCATGTGACTTGTGCTCTGATAAACTTCAATCACTCTTTACTGCTGTACTGCAAGTTAGAGTGATATCACCCGCTCCCTTTCCCCCACCCAGCAGCCTAACAAAAGAACAATGGGAAGGTAATCAGATAACAGCTCCCTAACACAAGATAACAGCTGTGTATGAACAGCACTCAATAGTTAAACCCGTGTCCCACTGCGTACTATTCAGTTACATTGAGAAAGAAAAGACAACAGCCTGCCAGAAAGCAGTTCCCTCCTAAAGTGCTGGCACAAGTCACATGACCGGGGAAGCTGGGAAATTGACAAAATGGCTAGCCCTGTGTCAGATTTCAAAACTGAATATAAAAAAATCTGTTTGCTCTTTTGAGAAATGGATTTCAGTGCAGAAGTCTACTGGAGCAGCGCTATTAACTGATGAATTAAAAAAAAAACCATGTTTTCCCATGACAGTTTCCCTTTAACCTTAATGGTTTTCTAATGGGATTAAAGCCAATAGGCTCATGCTCCAACTAGACCTAACTCAACCTGTCATTTTCTAGGTTAAGTAGGTCTGTGGCAGGAGAGGTGCTTTAAAGAACTCCCAGCAGCCCCCCCCCCCCCAACTTAATACCAGCATCAAGGTCCTTTGATAAACTTTCTCCTACCCCACGTCTGCTATGGCTAAATTCATATGCTGATGAGTTACATTTTTGTAGTGCATCTAGGTCTCTGGTTGATCCCATTGCTTGGCTTTTGGCCTTCAGCATGTCTTCTACAGTTAGCCAAATTGTGGGGCAACGGTTACTGTACACCTTTCAGTGTCTCTGTGCCAGGTAGACATTAGTGGGCATTAGTAGCTTTGGGATAATCTCCTTTGGACAAGTATCCAAAAGCTGCAGTAGGAACCTGGCAGTGGTCAGCAAAGGTTTCCCACACATTACCCTCCAAATGCTGGTGAATAAAATTGGATGAGGAGGATAATTGAAGGGGTACCAGGCCCTCGTATCCAAAGACTTGACATAGAATAACACATGCCTGCAGCAACTTCGGTTTGAATCCCAGTGCACCCAACAGTATCAATAATGCAGTTGCCCATCAGAGCTGGACGTGGGCAGTTTATGTATATTCAGCAGGCAAAGTTTCATTCTATTAATTTAATTAAACAGCTGCTGCTAGCGTGCCTGTATAGATCTGTGAATGCCCTACATTTGGCTGCAGTGCCGCCCATAGCTTTGCTGGGAATTGAAGTCACTAATTGAAACTGAAGGGGATCCTTATGTGGACTTCAGCTTTGCTTCTAATGATAGGGGATCTCTAGGTAAACAGTTTATCCTACGTCGGGCAAAAATCAGATTGAAGCATAAGCTGGCCAAGGATAAACGCAAGTCATCTGCTTTGCTGTTCCCTACAATGTGATGGAAACAATCATAGGGGTTCTCTGTTTGCTTGAAGATCCGTAGGATTGTCCCTAGTGCAAAAGTTTCCTATTTTAAAGGAACAGTTCAGGGTAAAAATAAAAACTGGGTAAATAGATAGGCTGTGCAAAATGAAAAATGTTTCTAATATATTTAGTTAGCCAAAAATGTAATATATAAAAGCTGGAGTGAGTGGATGTGTAACATAACAGAATATAACATAACATCCTGCTTTTCAGCTCTCTAAATCTGATTTAGTCAGCGACTTGAGGGGGGGCCACATGGGACATAACTGTTCAGTGAGTTTGCAATTGATCCTCAGCATTCAGCTCAGATTCAAAAGCAACAGTTATGACCAATGTGGCCCTCCCTCAAGTCATTGATTGGTTACTGCCTGGTAACCAGGGTAACCAGTCAGTGTAAACAAAAGAGAGCTGAAAAGCAAGGTTCTGTTAGGTTAGACTTGTAGTCACTCCAGCCTTTATACATTACATTTTTGCCTAACTAACTATATTGAAAACATGTTTTATTTTGCACAGCCTATCTGTTTACCCAGTTTTTACTTTTATACTGAACAATTCCTTTAAAGAGCATGCCGGGACAGGAGAAATAAACTCTACAGCTGCTCTGTGTAAATAATAATATGTCCCCCCTACTCCAGGCTTCCTGTCCCTAGTGCATTTTGAATCCCTCCTTGTTCCCCTTAATATTAAGTTTTAGTCTGATGTAGAGAGTGATATTCTGAGACAATTTGCAATTCATTTTTTTTTGTGGGGTTTGACTTATTTAGCTTTTTATTCAGCAGCTCTTCAGTTTGCATTTTCAGCAATCCATTACCCAACCCTAGCATCCGTGCACTGATTTGAATAAGAGACAGGAATATGAATATGAGAGGCCTGAATAGAAAGATGAGTAATAAAAAAAATAGTAGCCAAAACAACATATTTGTAGCCTTACAGAGCATTCGTTTTTAGATGGGGTCAAGGACCCTCGTTTGAAAGCTAGAAAGAGTCAGACGAAAAAGGCAAATTCAAAAGCAATTAAAAATAAAATCTGTTTGTAAAGTTGCGTAGAATTAGTCATATTAAAAGTCAACTTAAAGGTGAACTACCTCTTTAATCATAGACATTCTGCATCATCAAGGTCGGGGTGGGCAACTCACGTGAACCAGCGTTCATCTCTGATGTGGAGCCATCACACCTTTGTTTTGGAGCAATTCTCATGCTCTGTGCTGAATGTGCAGTGGGTGAGGAGCCCAAGGTTTAGAACAACCAAGCAGGTAGGGTTGCCACCCAGCCGGTATTTTACCGGCCTAGCCGGTAAAACACCAGCCAAGGCCGGGGCCGGTATTACAAATTTATGTAGCTGCCGGTAAATTTGTAATACCCCTTAAAAAAGGCCCTTGCCTTGCCTGATATCCTATTAAAACTTACCTTTCTCGCGTCTTCAGGTGATTGCTCGCCGTTGCTCCGCCCCTTTTTGTGTCACGCCACGCCCCCTTTTGCATCATGTCACGCCCCTTTTTGGCCCCCGCCTGCCGGTATTAAATTTTGTAAAAGGTGGCAACCCTACAAGCAGGGCAGATGTGTATTTATTTTGAATAAGAGATCTCCCATTAGTTATTGCCCCAATCCAACAGGAGAAATGTCCTTTACCCAAAGGTTTCCAACATTTAGCCCATTCTTAAACTGCACTTATCAGTATCGGAAGCATACATCTCAAATGTTTTCTTAATTCAAATAAGAGGTGTAAAGAAATCATTTTACCCTGGTGGTCTAGTGGTGCTGGGGGGGGGACGCCCGTCGCGCGCTCCTCTGTGCTGGTCTGTTCTTAGTGTGCGCGCGGCGCTCACTTCCGCAATATATAGGCGCATGCGCGCTGGCGTGTTTACGTCCGCATGCAATGGCATGAAATTTAAAAGTATTTAAAAGGGCATTAGGAATTCACTGCCTGTGTTAGGTATTCACACCTGGTGCTCTGAGCTTATGTCCTGTTTGTTTTCTGCAACCTGTTATTGATCCTGATTCCTTGTGATTGACCCTGCCTGACTCTGATATCTGTAACCTGACCTTTGCCTGAAATCGACCTTGTATTTGTTTAACCCTCCTGACGGTCTGGTTTTGACCCCTGCCTGTTATTTGACTCCGATTCTGCCTCACCCCATCTGATTGATCACCCGAATTTACCCTTTGCCTGCCTGATGATTCTAGCTATCTGCCTGCCTCCATCCATCCTGTCTGACTACGAATCTGCCTACTCCTACCTGCACCGTGACCTTTGACCTTATTGACTCTATATACAGTCTTGCCCCTTTACCTATCCAGAACCTCTACCTTGCTCCTCTTGTTTAAGTCCAGGTGGCATCCAAGTAAGCCGAGGGCTCCTTCCGAGTCCCAGAGGCGGTCACACTACTGGTGAATCACGAGCCGACACCAGGGTGCTTGGTGTTTGTTCTGGTGTTGGGTGCTGACCGTGACAAGAGGTTTTTGTTTTGGCACAGAACCCACAAGACTCCCTAAAGCTCCCCATAGACGCAAAGATCTTTCTCTGCCCAATCTGTCAAATTATCGTGCGGTTAGTGGGATACCAACGATCGTACATCTTACGTTTTTTCGTCCGACATTGGTCTGAAGATTGATCGGTTAGAAAATCTTTATCTGTCCCCATGCAATCTACCTATGTTTGCAGGGCCAAGCAGGCTGCGACCCTACAGTTTTGCTGGCAATATCACCTGAAATGGTCTTTTTAGTTGGTGGACACATTTAAACGATCGTTTTGAGACAGTCGTGGTCTCAAGATAACAATTGGATCTTTCAAAAATCTTTACGTCTATGGCCAGCTTTAGATACATTTGTAACAATTTAAGATAAGCAAAGATACAACTGTAACTAATTCAGGTAAGCAGGTCTCTTGGGAGAACTTTCCTTCATTAGCAAAACTGTAATAACACATAAAACACGGCCCTAAAACTCCCAGAAATGTGTTCAAACATTCATAACCTGCCACATTTTGTCATGGTAGTTAAGAGATATGGTCATAAAATGTGCTTGGGCTTTTTTTTTTTTTTTAAATGAGATTTTTTTTAGAAATGTTGGGAGGTATGTACTGGGAGTTGTAGTCCATCAGCAACTAGTGCATTGTACACAGGACATTCCAAATGCCTATAATAAGGCTGTTAATTAATATAATGTGCCTTTTGTTCCTACTACCCCCCCCCCCCCCCCCCGAGAGTCCCTTGGCATACAGGGTACATGCCCTCTTATAAAACGGGCCCTGAAATGCAGAATGCTCGGGGAAAGAGAACTTAATTAAACAAATGTGAAATCGTAAATTGTGCCTCAGAGAAATCAATGTGCGGTGGGAAAGCAGTCAGGGGCCAGAGAGAAGATCTGCAGATTCCTGAAGTGTTGCAAATATCCAGGGCTCATAGTGGAACGTTTCCCATGGATTGGCAACGCTTATTAGCACCGCGGCTGTTTGTACTATTCATTTATATGACCCACATTCCATCCCACTCCTATTGTTCTCTCCTGCTTCACCTGAGGCTGGGCAATAGCAGGCAAACATAAGCTCTTACTGCTCTACAGACTATAAAACACCCGACTATGACAGGCTACAGATTTAAAGGGGAAGTAAAGCTTATTTTCACTACATCAGATGCAGTCCAAACGCCATATAACAATAATAGCCGTTAAAAGATTTTCTTCCTCTTTACAGTACATTTTTATCAGAACAAAGGAAATCTGCTAAAAAAAAAAAAATGTGTTGCATTTATTTTCCCCAAGGAAGGCAATAAAGAATGAGAGAAGGTTATAGTGTTCTACATTGAACACACAGGGGCATCATTTTAAGCCAGGGAACGCCAGATTTGCTGCTTATAATTTTACATTACTACTAGAGGAAGTCAAAAAAAAAAAAAACACAAAAAGTTTGCACTGTTTTTTATATAGAGAAGCCTCTGGATGTGTGGTTTATTATCCAGCATAATAAATACAGCATAATAAATACAGTATGCCCCAAAGAACATAGCTACCACTGGTCAACTGACAAGGTCCTTGATGATGTAACTGGTTTCATGGGTTCTTCTCAACCTCGGACTGGGTTGGACCAGTTCAGGCCTGGGCTCTGATTCAAATTGGCCCCGGCATTTCAGGTACACAAAGGCCCAAACAGCTTCCCACAATGCCCACTATAGTGACTGTCTATGGCATCTTACAGCAGTTTCTCTGGCATTTGCCAGAATCCACAGATTGCCAGTCCGGGCCTTGATCTGTGTTGAGAAGAGGCATGATGCGAAATTCCCAACCTGCATATTAATTTTGTGCTTGTGATTACCGTATTCCCTGTGTGAACAACCAGACTTCTGGTGCTCCTGGTCCAGACTGTACTTTTGTGCAGCTGTAACAATTCGTAAATGTGAAACACAAAGTTCCATAAGGGTCGGACAGGGCAAACAGAATACTGGGAAAAAACATGGCGTGCCCTGCTTACCCAAATCTGCTCCCCATTTTTGCTACTGATGCTCCCTCTCGGCCTGTTTACAGGAACATGTTCATACCAGTTAAAGAGTAGACTGCAACAGCACGAGAATTGTAGGATCTTACAGAATCCGATCCCCTATAGCTGGAAGGTAAAGTCAGGTCAGATGGTTTTTAAAGGGATCCTGTCATGGGGAAAAAATTTTTTTTCAAAATGCATCAGTTAATAGTGCTGTTCCAAAAGAATTCTGCACTGAAATCCATTTCTCAAAAGAGCAAACAGATTTTTTTATATTTCATTTTGAAATCTGACATGGGGCTAGACATTTTGTCAATTTCCCAGCTGCCCCAAGCCCTGTGAGCTTATCCCAAGCTCTGCTGGAGACCCTATACATTTGGCTCCAAAGTCAGGCACACCCCCCTCTCCCAATCGGAGAACTCTCCAGCCTGTAACTGTGCTGGATGATATCACAGACAAAAAAGGGCAAGGATTTGTCTGATCCCCTACACTGCGTTCATATCTGATGAAGGCGGGTCAGATTTTCCAGTACAAATGAGGGACAGTGGGTTTAGCTGTCAAAAGAGGGACTGTCCCTATGAAAAAGGGACAGTTGGGAGGTATGATAAATCGCCTCTTTTTCGGGTGACAAATCTCCCCGAACTGCCTTCCTGCCGGCTAGAATGTAAATTGCTGGTGAGATGGTAGTCGGAGTAATACATTTTTCCGATGGTGTCTCACTAGGAAATTTATATTCTAGCTGGCAGGGAGGAAGTTCGAGGAAGAGGCGATTTGTCGCTGGGCGACTAATCTCCCCCAGTAGCCACCACCCTTAGTCACCGCGTTCCCATTGATCTTACCTGTCTGGCGATTAAACGGCACTGTCACTGAAGTGTATTGTGCGACAGAGGAAGAAGTGAAATACAAATGTACTAAGGCTAAAATAAAGCGAGTGCCTGGTGGAGCTGGCCGGCATCCAGAATCCAGAAATAGCCAGACAGTTATTTTTAATATCCCAGAACTCAGCCACTTTTGGCCCGTTGCCTCTGGATAAGCTGCAGATAGGGCTTTTAAGCAGCACCTGAGCGCTGCCAGCTGAGCTTTGCGATTCAAATTCTTGCCAGCTGGAAGGCATTTGGGAGAGATTAGTCGCCCGAAGAAGAGATTTGTCGCTGTCGCATGTGCCACCAGGCCTAGAGGAGGGACTGGCAACCACCCTGCACATAGTGGCCAATGCACTAAACTAACTGAACTGTAGTTCTAACCACTGAGCGTGGAGGCTTACGGGGAAATTCACTAAAGCGTGAAGCGTCTAACACTAGCGCTAATTCGCCAGCGTGACGTCAACTCGTAACTTCTCAAATTTACCAACACCGACTCTGGCAAATTTTCACTAGCAAAGTAGATAGACTAGCGCAACTTCGCACCCTTATGCCAGGAGAAGTTGCTCACTGACGAAGGATCATAATTACCCAAATTCACTAAGATGAACATTTTCCTGAACGTTACCACTTGCGCTAGACTTTACTTCGCCTGGTCAGACCTGGCAAAGTTCAATACAATAGATAGGAGTTTGAAAAAAAAGGTCCCAAAAAAACGCTGGCACGTTTTACCATTCTAGGGTGATAGTCTGAAAAAGATCGATTTTTTTTTTGGGGAGGTTACCCTCCTTCCCCCCTACATTTCCCAGCATATGGCAACACAACTATACAGGGGGCACATGTAGGGCAATAGGACAACTTTATTTTATTTATTAAAGGTTTCCTGGACTTGTGTAGTGGAATGTAGTGGCTGTAACATACACTTCTATTATACGCTTAAGTTTGCGCCGTATGCAAATTAGGCATCGCTAGTGTAAATGCGCTTTGCCTGGCGAACTAACAGTAGCGCTACTTTGCTTATGTTCGCCGACCTTAGCGTAACTTCGCACTTTAGTGAATTTGCGTAGTGCTGCCGAAAATTCGGCTGGTGAAGTGCGGCGAATGTTAGCGTAGACAACGCTAGCGAATTTTCGCAGCTTACTGAATTTCCCCCTTAGAGTTTTTATTCAGCCAACCCTTTTCCAGGAGGATGTGCCGTTCCACCCATTGTGGTGTTTGTTCCATTTGCCCTTGCTGTGGATCAACTTGTATGTTCTTGGAAGGGTTAATTGATGGGTTTTGGCCTCTCGCATGACACACTGTGTAACTATACCACAACATGGTACCGCTGTGACCCAGGCAGTAACCTATAGCAACCACTTAGTTTTGACTGGTGTTGCGGATCCATTTCGTATATAATCCGTTATTCTTTTCCATAGCCACGGAAAATGCCGAGAGCGACAGGCGGCAGCTGGCCTCAAGAGCTTGTCCCAAGTTAATGTTCAAAAAGATTTCTATGTGCATTTGTGTGGATGACATTTCTAGTCCCATGCATACTTCCCAACGTTTTAACTATGAAAAGAGGGTCTGGAGTACTGGGGATTGGTGAACAGGAAATTTTAAAACCTATTGTATCTCCTGTAATTCACCAGTACTTCCGAACCAATGCGAATGTGGTTGGGCGGCTTGCTGCCCCCCCTATAATTCTGGCCTTTCCACAAATCCGGACCTGAAAGTGAATTGCCCTTTAAGCTGCAAGTCACAGTTCTCCCAAGAGACCAGCTTATCTTAATTAATTACAGTTGTTTCTTTGCTTATCTTAAATTGTTACAATGGTATCTAAGTGCAGCTGCTGGCTGTCCTGAACTCTCTGCCAAAAAAGCCTTTCTATTTTAATTGAGTTTCAGAAACTTTGTGTCTATTTCTCAAGTTAGTGCAGCAGAGAAACTCGGGACATTTCAGTAAGGAAAATTTTAATGACTTCATGCCCCAAGACTAGGGATGGGCAAACTTCCTGCAATTCGCAAAACGCTTGCGTCCGTTTTTTTTTTCGAAGCCACCAATGGGCGCCGGCATCCAAAAACGGGCGTGCGTGTCCAAAAGCATTTAATTTCTACCAGATACACCTTTTTTTCCTTTACTGTGTGGCCACAGGGGACAGGGGTTTCATTACCAAAAGCAACGGTGCAACCAGCCCATATAAGCACTACTAAAGAAAATGCAATTTCAAAGATCAAATATAAACAGGAGGGCATACTCACAGTTCACCCCAGTCCAAGGGTTCATACACATAAAAGTGACCACAAGTGTGAATTCCTCCAAAAAATAATAAAGTAGCACTTAAAAAATACAAAGAGTTTATTAGGATGTGCCTGGCGCGTTTCATGCCTGTTGGGGCACTTACTCATAGGTCTTGACATTGTTTCATTCCTGTCTACGGATAATAATTTATTGTTTTGTAAAAGTATAGAAGCTCCCGCTATTATTATGTGTTTTTTTATATGATGTAGAGATTACTATTTTGCCTTTACATAAAGTAGGACTGTCTATTCTGTGACCCTTTAGGAGTCTCATGCTCTTGCTGCTTCTCTAGTGTGAACTGGGCCAAAAACATCTCTTGCTAATTTTACTGCAGGTATGAGATCTTTTAACTGGAAACCCATTATCCAGAAAGCCCCAAATTATGGAAAAGATGTCTCTCATACTAATTTTTAAAAATGATTTCCTTTTTTCTCTGTAATAATAAAAGAGTACCTTGATCTTGAAAACTATGATATAACTAATAGGGATGCACCGAATCCAGGATTCGGTTCGGGATTCGGTCAGGATTCTTCCTTTTTCAGCAGGATTCAGATTAGGCCTAGAATCCTATGATATAACTATGATAGAACTAATAGGGATGCACCGAATCCAGGATTCTGCCTTTTTCAGCAGGATTCCGAAGGCCTAGAATCCTTTTTCCCGGGCCGAACCGAATCTTAATTTGCACATGCAAATTAGGGGCGGGGAAGGAAATTGCATGACTTTTTGTTACATAACAAGGAAGTAAGAAATGTTTCCCCTCTCCACGCCTAATTTTCATATGCAAATTAGGTATTCGGCCAAATCTTTTGCAAAGGATTCGGGGGTTCAGCTGAATCCAAAATAGTGTATTTGGTGCATCCCTAATAATTAATCCTTATTATAATCAAGCCAGTCTGTTGGAGTTTATTTAATGTTTACATGATTTTCTAGTAGATCCAAGGTATGAAGATCCAAATTACAGGAAGATCATTTATCAGGAAAACCCCAGGTCCCGAGCATTCTGGATAACAAGTCCCATACCTGTGCTCACCATTACTTACTTATTTATTTATTTTTGCTTTTTTTATTCTTTCCACCGTTCCTTTATAAAGTGTCCTTGTGCAATAGATAATACGAGGCCTCATGCTTGATGGATTTCAGCCTGCAAGCCCAGCAGAAATAATATAAATAACTAAAAGTGATGCACATGGCATGAACATTATGATCCTAAATCAATTTCACTGAATAATAAACCTTGTCAGAATGAATCAGGAAGAAGCAAGTGGAGTCGATACTGGGCAGAGGGCAGGAAACCTTCTCCTGGTATCTCAGGTCAGTTTTAAGTCATCAGACAGAAGCCTAATAATTGGCAAAACCTCCCACTCTTATTTCTAATTTGTATTGTTTTGATAAATAATGACACTAGACCTATTCTAGCAGGTAAACTTGTAGCAGGTTCAGATCATTGAGAGAGAGTGAGAAGTTCCATGTGGACGTTCAGCATGGAAGCATTTCCACCTTTACACACTTTTTCCTCCGAGCCTGAGCACAAGTGCAAGTTTTGGGCTCCCCTTGTTGCATACTGACCCATAGGAGCCCATTTATAACTTTTTCCTCCAATAACCCTGATGGCTACTGTGCATAGAAGCCAAAAGAACTGGGATGTTTCTAGGAGTTGCATGCAGATTGGTAATCCTATCCTATACACAGAATCAACACCTGTGAATTTCAGATGTCACCTCTCTGAAGAGTTACAATGTGCCGCTGTAATTGGATTGTTGGAAGAGTCTATATGCCGAGGACTCCCCTACACCAATCAGTTGAACTGAAGAAGCTGCTCGGATGAGCAGTGAAACGTCTTCATTAAAAATTTTTCCAGCAAGTCCAGTTGTTTTTTCAATTACTTATATCAGCTATACCATGACCTGGATGAATGAAAATCTTCATAGTCAAACTGGGATGTATGTATAACGCAAGTCCACAAATCACTTTATATAAGAGTTGTATTCTGTGTTTCCCTCCGGGTCTTGTTCAGCCCATGGTTCCTGAAGGTGATATTTATGTTTTTCATCCCCTTAAATTACAAGAGCAAAAATTAACAATAGAAAAAAATATTTTTGGGACAGTGTGCTCACAAACCTCCACCAGCCATGGCCTCCCTTAAACTAATCCAGTTTAGCATAGGCCACCAACTCTTAGTGCCCTTGTTCTCACCAACTCTTAGTGCCCTTGTTCTCACCAACTCTTAGTGCCCTTGTTCTCACCAACTCTTAGTGCCCTTGTTCTCACCAACTCTTAGTGCCCTTGTTCTCACCAACTCTTAGTGCCCTTGTTCTCACCAACTCTTAGTGCCCTTGTTCTCACCAACTCTTAGTGCCCTTGTTCTCACCAACTCTTAGTGCCCTTGTTCTCACCAACTCTTAGTGCCCTTGTTCTCACCAACTCTTAGTGCCCTTGTTCTCACCAACTCTTAGTGCCCTTGTTCTCACCAACTCTTATTGCCCTTGTTCTCACCAACTCTTATTGCCCTTGTTCTCACAAGCAACTATTCCTCCCCACTAGTAGGACAACTACACACACCCTTTAGGCACACGTGAATGGGTTAATCCTGTCCAGCTCTGCTTATTATCACTGTCTATGTAATGTTCTGTGTATATATCTCCTATCCACCAAAAGCACCGCTCACAGCTGGTGGAACCATCTGTTGTATACAAAGTAGATTTCTCTCATGTTTAACAAAGAAATTGCAGGGATATACAATTTGTGTTACATAATGTTCATTATTTTGTGTTCAGTGTTGATGCATGGGATGGATATTGCCATTAACCCCATGCGTGCCACGGTTTGTTTTTTTAATTCTTAGTATTGTGGAGGCTACCTCAGTATAGAAGCTTTATGCTTTGATGTGCTTTCCAGATGTTTTGTGGTATGCGTGCACTTTGACTTTGTATAAGTCAGACCTTTGGAGCTGATGCAGAAATATCTGTTTTGAATGGAATTAGCATGCCCTAGTTTTTCTGTTCTTTTTACTTCAGGTCCATGAGTGCCCAGATTCTAATTTCCTTGACACTGGAACATTTCCCGTAAAGCTACCTCTTCTGGCATCTGTAAAAATGCATTGTCTTGCACAACAGAACCTCCTCTGTTCAGTTAGAGCCTGGGGCCGTCAATCTGTAGAACAGGGAGGACTTTTATCATTGTTGCAAATGCAGCTTTGGAATTCATAGGGAAGCTTGAGTTAACCCTTCACTGCAGATCTAGTCTTTCTGATGTATTTAGTGCTATGATACCCCTGTACATGATACTAATCTGTCATGCCGGATGTGCTCCCTACTCAACCATCCTCAAGTTGCTCACTCATGCTAGATAGTTAGGAAGGAAGAGCAATAGTAAAGACATGAAGAATTATGTAATTTGCAAAGGAAACAGCATGGCGTAGATGGTAGACAAGTCATAAAAAGTGATTCAGTAGGGAGATACACCTGTTTTGGTTGGAATGCCCTGCTCCTGCAACAGATGCCTAGGGGCCAGAAGCTCCACTGAGATCTGTGATGAAGACCAAAAACTACTGTGAATTTCTGTGCGTGTGGGATGCATTTCATGTATATGTGTATTTGACATCTTGCATTTAGCTAGTTAAGTCACTTTATTACTCCAATGATGAACCAAAGCTGGAAGATGTATTTTATCATCTGCTAAAAACACCGTCCCTGGTTTTGTTGGACCATTTCTAATCTTGCACTAGAAATTGGTGGGATTTATAGGAAGTAAATTGGGTTTGGGACAGATCGGGGGCATGACTTGGTATTACTGAGCCTTTCCTGTGAGTGTCAGATTTTTAGCCTAAATATCTAGTTTTTTAATGGTTGGGCAAGGATTGGACATTCCCTTGCTATTGAGCCCTTTCCATTTTGCATACACAGGAATAATTAAAAAAATTGGTTTCCAAGCTTTAGAAGAACGTTTTCTGATATATCCAAACAGGCTTGACTTTTCTATATATTGGATTTACCAAATTTTATTGGGTGGGGTTGGGGTGTCAATAACGACCTTTAATAGCCTGATTACTGGATTTCCAGTGTGCACTCAATTTTGTTTCTCCTATTTCGGCTTTCTTCTGTTTTTTTTCAGATCCAGGATTTCCTTGGTTCTCATTCTCAAGAATTCTCCCCTGTGGTGCTCATAGTTAACCTTAAGACCACAAAAACAAAACTTGGTGCTGTTTTTAGTCTCTCCTTATCTACTGCAATCCCCTCATATGGCAGCAAACAAAATCCTGGTTGTGTTCCCTAACTATTTCATCTGTGGTGAACTCTTAAGCCTGGATAGACCAAATGAAAATTCCTCATGTGTCTTGAAGCATCCTGGCTTTGTGAAGATATAGTGTTTCTTCAATTCATTAAGCCACACAGTTCCTTGGTAGTACCTAGGAAGAATAGCAGGCATCCCAGGAATCTATGAATAGCAATTTTCGACATAAAAGCCTGATCATGGAAGTGGTTTTGCTCCTCAAAGCAACCTGTTCGTCCCCCCCAATAATATCCTGCCTTGCTCACGGTAAGCTGGGTAATACTTGTTTAGCCTGTACTTCAAGCTTGTGTCTAGGAAGGAGAGGCCTCGAGATTGAGTTTTACTTTCAGAAAAGCAAGCCATTGATGTTTCATCTGGCTTTAAAGGATATCGGATTAATCTGCTAAACACTGGGACTTTTTTCAGCGGCTGTGATTATGTGCTTATTCTAAAGTCAGTATTGCTGGGAAGCCATAAAGGAAAGCGGTGGAACCACAGCGCTTGCACCTGGTTTTTTTGCAAATGTCAGTCTGTCTCTCAAAATGTCAATTGCAATAACCTGAAGTATACAGGCTAAGTGTAGGTGCTTCACAGCTGGGAAGGGGTGGCGTACTAGTTTAAACCGTGTGTATAGGACCCTGGGAAATGTGTTCGACCATTCAGTTTGAGAACCATTATCCATCGTCTTCCACCTGGTGTTGGATAGTGGGAATTCATGTTCAGCAGAAGTGCCAAGGGTTGGGCTTTTCAGAATTAGAATCTTGTACATTACAATAGTACTACAATTGTTATCCACCGGTAATACCTTACACAAGAATATAATTGTTAAGGATATAATAGTTTAAGGATACAGTACAAAGGACAATTGGCAATATTTCTGTCCCTTCTGTTTTTGTTCCCACGTGCTTTGGTTCTGCATAAAGGTAAAGTTGGCTGAGCCTTTTATCACTCAGCTGATATGAAACATCTGACCACAACAACTGTTTTGTGTTAAGTAGCCACAAAATGGAAACATGTAGAAGGCCGCAACTGGGACTGTTGTCATATGAAATTGTTCAATTCTACAAGGACAAGGAAAAAAGCCTTTGGTATTGGTGGGGCGTTCTTTCTGCAGCCTCAGTAGATGTCCTGTTGGTTGCAGGAAGGGTTCCTACCTGGTCAGTATGTTATCCTACTGGCTAATTAAATTCATGCTTGGTGCCAATGTTTTTAATAGTGAATAATAATAGAAATGAAGGTAGTTTTTTTTTTTTTGCAGAAAAGGTGGCAACCCTATCTGAAGATATTTTTATTGACCTTGTGTATGTTGATTCATTTCAGCTGTTGGTTGTCCATCCTCTTATTTTCTTGCCTCTCTTGTATATTTAATAGGTGTGTAAATAGAACCTATGTCCTTTATTCAGAGTTTCACCAAAATGTATGTTAATAGTTTGCATAGAGGGTCGCTGATTATAGTGCAGTTATTTGTCTCCCCTATTATCTCTCTTTATTGCACTATATTTTAATGCTATCCAGAACATGTTTATCTAGCTAGAGTTCTTTCAACGTTGCTTTTGCATTGTCTTCTGGAGTATGATGGACGGTGTAGTTCAACTATAACTGTACAGGCTTAGGCTGATCATTCCTGGTATTGAATACTTTTTTTTCCAAAACACCAAACAGAGATGGGCCCAAGAGAACAGAAGGGCTATGTATATCCTCCTAACTTTCCCTTGGTTGAAGCACATTCAGGAATGCACCCTACAGACTGCGGAAAGACTAAACCTTTGCTTTAGTATTCTGATAGCAGGGAACTGAGTCAAAAAACTCCCCCAATATGTGAACCAGCACAGATCTTATCACTCCCAGCAGATGACAGAAATAAGAGACAGCTGGTTCAGGGGAGACAAAAATATGCGGGCACTACCTGTCCCAGGGGTTCATGGTCGCTAGAATGCTAGCTGTGGTTATATAAACGGATCTTGTTACATTCAAACACGCAAGTCATTGACTCAGTGTCACTAGCAAGTAGAGGACAACCAGGCAAGGCAGAAAGACAAAGCATTTAAAAGACAACACACACAAATACCAGTTGCAAAAGTATTTAAATATATAAAAAAAATTGCTATTCTCTACAACATATGTAAAATTGAGATAAAGGCAAACCTCTCCATTAATGTGAGTGCTTGGTGTTTTGTTATTACCTTTCTGAAATCTGCAGTTGCAACCAACTGATTTTAGTCTTCCTTAGCCATTTCCAGATTTTGGTTCTAAGGTTAAACCTAAGCTCAATTAAATTGGGTATTCTTAACCTATAGATCGGGACCCAAAAATGGACCCCAGTATTAATAGTGGCTTCTCTTGTTCCCTGTTGATATATTGTCATGACGTCCTACTGTAGAAAATAGCTATTACAATGCATAATTGATTTTAAACCCAGTTTTTGGGCCATGAACCTCAATGCCAGACTTAATTTGGATTCCCCAAGACAGAAGGCTAAAACATGCTGCAGTAAATGATTTCTTGGAGCTGCATTGTGACCACAGCTTGAAGACACAGCTTGTGAGCCTATCCGTGGGGTAGGTGGAAGGCCAGTCTGAAACTGTTTAGAAAGTCTGCTTATATTAGATTAGGAAGTTTGCAAGATACGTCCCTGAAGATCTGCACTGCTCTTAATCAAATATTAGACTCAAAATATTGATTTTAGTGGCTCCAGCACTTATTCTGTTTCCATTCATTTATGTTCTGGAGCTTTCAAAAAGGGGGGGGGGGGCTACATAAACTTTATTCTATTTTCTTTCTGTATAAACATTACCTGGTGAATAATGTTAATTAATCCTCCTAAATCCCACACTTGAGTCCATATGTAAACCAGACCCAGGGCATTGATTTGATTGACAAACCTAGTGCATGTTTTTGTTTTCATTACACTTCCCAGCTTGGTAGTTCTAAAGTATTTAGAGGTTGTTAATGCCTTCTGTAATGCAGACACAATATATAAAGTTTGAAAAAATAGGGTAAATTTGTCGAACTTTAAAAATCTCTTCCTAAAGAGCTGGATATGTCTAATTTGCAGAGTGTCCTTTCACCATATGTTACCTGTGCTCGAATAGCTATTTTCTTGTATGACAACAATGTTGAAGTGGAGTAAATGTTCACAAGGAAACATAACTATACCTAATTACAGCTGACATTTCCATCATTTTATATTAAGATGAAGGAACAGAAAATTGCAGTGGAAAAACATTGACGGATAAAAAGACCATTTAAGTATCAAGCTCTTATTTTTATGCAAATGAGTGAATTTCATTTTCAGAGTTTGATACGTTGATGTATTTGTACTCATTAAATAAGAAGCCAATTCTGCCAATCATATTTTTATGATCTAACACACTGCAGTCCAACTTATTACATGTAGTGTGCCAATTCTATGTGGTACAGATTAAATTAAACTAATCATGTCCTATAGTAAAGTCAGGATCCGTTGAGCAGCCTGTAGACCAGTGATCCCCAACCAGTAGCTCATAAGCAACATGTTGCTCTCCAACCTCTTGGATGTTGCTCCCAGGGGCCTCAAAGCAGGTGCTTATTTTTGAATTCCAGGCTTGAAGGCAAGTTTTGGTTGTAGAAAAAACAGGTGCACTGCCAAACAGAGCCTCAATGTAGGTTGCCAGTCCACATAGGGTCTACTAAATGGTCAATCACCAGAACATTTTTCATGCTAGTGTTGCTCCCCAACTCCTTTTATTTCTGAATGTTGATCACGGGTTCTAAAGGTTTGGGATCACTGCTGTAGACCATTAAAATCTCTAAGAGGACCACATATAGCCCTTGGCCTCCAGTTGGACAGTCTTGATCTAACAAAAATATCTTGCTCTACTGATACATTTGTGTTGTTTGGTTGGTTTGTACCACGTTATCAGATGGGGTGGCCCCAAGGAGAGCGGGGGGGGGGGTTTGGCAGTGGTATAGGGCTTAGCTTGAAGGCAATTTAGGATGAGAATTGGGGAGAATGGACATTTTATCTTCTAGAAATGCCTGAAAGCTCATGTGGGGTGAATGTGCCTTTTGCTACCCTAGATATACTTGAAGGTATGGCTGAATGACTGATTCACCAATATTTTCTATCTTTGAGCTCATTTCATGAGTTAAGTGGGGGCCTGGCTAAAGGTTGGATCCATAAAGGGGGTTGAAAAAGGTGTGTGCCAAAAACTTTGACAACCATGGCATATAGTAATCTCTGGTTAAATTTGCATAATATGAAACAGCAGTGTGCTCTTATTTGTTTGCTTGACCTTCCCCATATGTGAAGTTTAATGTGGGTTTTCTTGATGTTGTATATCATACAGTGTGGTCTCCCTACTTAACACAATGAAGGGAAGTGGTCTTTACACTTTTTTGGTCATAGGTTGATGGGAAAATAGCCCTGACATAATTAATTATTATTTATGTTATATTTTCCAGGAGTAACCAAGCCAATAGATCAAATTTTACCAAACTGGCCTTCAGGGAAGGCCCCTCCACCACTGAACCACTGTGTTAAGAGGTCAGTGCTTAGTCTATCTTGCTGATGCAACTGCACTCATCAGACTTAAGGTAACCATAGATGTGCTGATTTACCTGCAATATCAGACGTCCCCATCTCCTGACCTGCCACTAACCTTCAGTTTAAATAAAGTAGTAAAATAACAGATCAGACGATGTTCTGCCCTGACAGCAATCGTACGAAAGTTTATGTCCAACAAAAGCTGGTGACAATCTTCCACTGAAAATCGTCAGATTGGCAATACATGCAGAGATATTATCGGCACAGAAATCTTCTAACCTGTCCAATCGACTGAAGCCTGTTTTGGCCATCTTGTTTGGCTCTTGGGGAGGGCCAAACGTTTTGGAGAATGAGTAAAATAATTAGTGTGTTCGTGTTTGCTTTGTGACTTCCCACAATGTCCCACAACATATTCCACATAGGTCTGTCTCCTTGTTTCATGCTGAAAACAAGATTAGTGGAGCAGAACAAGCAGACTACCCCCCTCCCCCGACTAAAGGGGTTTGAAGGGCCTGTGATAGCTGCAACACTGCCAAAATAGACCTCCTAGGTTCAAGAGCCCAACATTATCTGCTACTATTCACTTGATCAGCATCCACAGACTGTTTGACACTTAGAATAGGAAGTAGGAAATTAAAATATTTTCCAGCAGTCAACATGCAAATATCTTCACCCAGAAGAGGAAATGTTGCATATTTCTTTAAAGCTTCTTCGTGCTTGCATTCAACAGTTGTATAGTGTCCTGGATTTAAAGGCACTAAAAGTCTAATATTTGACTCCTTCCTAGTTCTGCTTGCTGATCATGTGAGTGTTTCCCCTTGACTGGGAAGGTTCTTACAATGAGATGTGCTGGCTTCTTTATATTTGGGCATTGTTACTCCCAATCTGTTAGCAGATGCCTTTAATGAAATTGATAAATCTATAAAGGAAGGAACATCTGCGAGCCTGTGTCTTTGGAATCAAGAACATCTGCATTTGCCGGCTTGTCTGTGCTCTTGATACTGCTTTGCTGGCACCGTGCAGCTTTTCTGCAAGACATTTGTCTGTAAGAGATATATCACGTAAGCTGGCCATAGACGCAAAGATCTACCTTCAATATAGGCCAAGAGATCGTACGTCATCCTCTCCCGACCTGCCACTAACCATTCAGATCAAATAAAAGCAGTAAAAGAACAGGTCAGCCAATGTTCTCACCCTACAGCAATCGTAGGAAAGTTTACGTCCGACAAAGCTTGTGACAGTCTCCCACTGAAAATCGTCCAATTGGCAATACATGCAGAGAAATGGTCGGCAGCGGACCAAAATTTTTTAACCTGTCCGACTGAACTACCTAAAATCGTACACTCTACACACAATCCTAAAATCGTACTGTGTGTCTATGGCCAGCTTTAGAGCTTGAAATGTCCAGTGTTTATTTTTTAGTTGTACAGTGAGGTCAGTGATCACCATGTTTGGACTCCTCACATCCTGTTTGTCCTTCAAATTATGTGAGCACCAACCAGTGGCATGTGCAAAGAAAGCCCAAGACCAGACCAGCTTTGAGCATGCATGTTCCAGCTTGGCAATCACAACAGTGGCTCTGATATGACCACCGACTTCACTTTTTGTTCCAGGTATGGGGTGTGGTGGCTATGTTGAAGCATTACCCAACTGAGACACGAGGAAAAATTACTTCCTGAAGCCAAATCAATTGGATTTTCGGCAGTAGCTTTCAATCCATTCAGTATATATTTTTGGAGGATCATTGCCATCCTAGAGTTACTTACTTTCCTTTGGAGGGCCACAGGCCTCCAGTAGGCCAACCGTGACTTATACCTTAACTTAAATTAATAGAAGGAGATATTTAAGTTTTTTATGTAGTTGACCTTGTTTATAAATGTTCCTGTGTCAATCTCTGAATATTTCAGCAGTTGGGTTTCCTAGGCAGCCTCATTATCTAACGTGTTCCTGTGTTTGTCAGTGCTAATTCTGGCCTACAAAGATATCCTAATACTAAGGGAAGCATTATTTTCATCTTAAGAGGGCAATGAATAGCAGCCCCCTCTGGCAGCAACAGGATAAAAATATACTGAATTGTTCCTGTTCCAGTGATTAGCCTAAGGGAGCGTGGTTGCTCAGTGTCTCTCAGGTCAGCCTGAAAAACACATTTCCACCACTTTTTGTTCAGATTCACATCCTCCCTTTATAGCCGAATGAATATTGTTTCCTTAATGTTTTCACCCTTAGGTGAACTTTCTATAGCTTTCTGCTGTTTTTATATCACCGTATGGCGTAGAATTAGCCAAGTCTTCTGTATTTTATTGCAAGAGGATTTGTGCAGGTTATTAATGTAATTCAGGAAAAGAAACTGTGCCTGGGCTGCGTGCTGTATAGCAGGCTTTATCTCCACAGCTTTTCCTTTCGGGAAGTAATTCCACTTGTTGAATGCTGAACTCAAAGCTTTTTACCAATCCTTTTGTCTGCTATGCAGACTCTAAACCTGGCAGCCATGGAACGGTCACGTTTATTAATATTTATGCTTTATTATACTCTCGACATCCTGTGGCTGACTATAGAAATAATGTGCTTGTGAATAGACAGATTTGACAGCCTTAACTTCAGCTAGACTTAATCATCCCCCCCCCCTTCTCCTCCCACTGTGACCCTACAGTCCAGTGAGTGGGAGTTTGTCTGCGGATCTCCAACAATAGATAGTGATAAATAGATACACATATATATACTAGCTGAGGTACCCAACATTGCTTGGGAAATTAGATACGTTTCTGCTTGTTTCAGCCTGTGTTCCTTGTGTATTTCAGCAGGGTGAATTCCTTTTCTTCTACTATAGCCAAGACTTCAAAGGTGAGCACATTCCCCCAAGGTGGGAACATCATCAAAAGAGTGGCAATGAACATGCTTTTGCCACGCTCCCTTCTTTAGGGCTGCAGTTTTCTGACCAGTATTGTATAATTAGGTTATGACCAGTATTGTACAATTTGCTTATAAGTAAGTGTTGTATGTATGTCTTTATTGATATGTGGATGAAATGCAGTTGAATCTGTCTGTGCTGCTATGACTATTTCAAAATAAGGAATCATTAAATGTTTTAGTCTGGCTAGAGCAATGGGAAAACTGAACCTAACCTGACTGCTTGACATAATTCATGTAGACATTTAGATGTGTTGGGAGGTGCTTTCAGTCCTAAACAGTGTAGGTCTGTATTAGAGCAAAGGCTGTATAAAGGGTCTTTATAATAATCTAGTAATGTTGCTCTTACTCCTACAACAATCCCTACACTGAGCCCTAACCAATGTTGGATCTGCTTTAGGGCACAGGCTAAATATCTTGATATACAGTTTGCTGTGTTACTCTTACAACAACCTCCCCCTACAAATCTAATCTTAAGACTTTTTCCCATTGAAATGTTGGTTATTGCCAGGTTTTCTAATACTATTTGGAAATATCGAGGAGGATAGTGATTTGATTCACATGGAGGCATAATATATTTTTTACACATTTTTATATGTAGGCCTTATAGACTTGTTTTGGTCCAATATGGCCGAAGAATAATCATAAGACTGAGTAGCTTTTATTTTGGATTTTTACAGCATTTGGTCTATAAATGACAAAATAATATTTTAACCCAAAGTATAGAGAAGGGCTGCTTTGATTGTCTCTTAAAAAAGCTTTTTTGTGATCTTAGAGAACAGGTATTCAAATACTCCCCAAAAGAAAAAGAAAAAAGTCTCACGAAAGAATAACTTGGTCTTTGTTCCATTCAAAGAGTAAGAGAGAGATATCGTACAGATAAAACGTATATAGCATTTAGTCAGTTAGAGAGAGAGGTGAAATATGTATCTAGAGATGTTTAAAAGATTTTCAGTAGTTGAGCTCTAACCTGTTGAAATCCCTAGTTTCATGTTTGAAATATTGGAAAAGATCTGCAGTTCATTTAAAGCTCAAGGTCAATAGGCCTGACCGTCTTTAGGTACTTAAACTGCCAACTTGGCTATACTTTGATTGCGTTGGTCAACTATTGGCCAAAATATTGTATCAGAACATGGCCGCCCCAGGTGGTAACTTACGGTGGCTCAGTAATGAATTGATCGGACTGGACACACTGTTAGTTGAGGACTGTACCAGTCCATGGATATGATCTAGATCAGTAGAGCCACAGTGATAGTATAATTGGCCTAAGAGATTACATTTCAGATCGGCGTGACTTGTAATTGACTTGAAAAATGTGTAACAAAACATTACCAAATGGACCTTTACAGAATAAGTAAAGATGATCATGGATATTGGGGACAGACTATATTCTTTCTTGAGTCAACATTCTTGTTGCATCACTTTGGTTCAGCTGGTGATAATCTTACCTCTAGGATAAAAGGTTGTCATTCTGGGAAATAGCTAAAAAGCTTAATGGCCCGATAAGGAAAAAGAAAAGCTGGACATTATGAAAATAGCTCTTTGCGTTCACAGCTATCGGACAGAAGCAATGGTTTGTGACGTGAGTCACTGGCTATTCTGCAGCTACATTACAGTTATTCCTGTGGATTAATCTGTGGGCAACCGTCAATTACAGAGCACAGATCTGTTATGATAGATGTATTTAGCAAAGCTAAAATCTATCTGATGCAACCTATTTAAGCTGAGCATCTAAATGAGCTTTGATGGCTCAATAAAGCAGCTCATTCTGCTGAGCTCTCATCAAAAAATACATAATCTAGGTTTTATAGTTTGCATTAGGAAGCAATCTATCTCCGCCTGCAACAGCATCACTATTTTCCAGTATATCTCTTTTCCTGCCATTTGCAACTTTGGACAATTACTTCCCGTTATCCCAGTATCCAGCTGGATCTGCCACAGTTATATCATACAGGAACTTTGCCCACGTGCCATATTCGCACTGCATCAATTTTCAAAGAGAAATATGGTGGCTTTTTTTTGGTGGCCAAGCAAAAGATCTATTCATATTCCTATAAAATGATAGAATTGTTTAACTAAGATTGATAAAATACAATATTTTTTATCTAGATTATGGGGGATACGTTTGCTATTAAAACTGTGCTAATATTACATTTTCACAATTTAAACCATTTACAACTGTACATGTGATATAAACATTTCTGTATTATTTATTCTTCAGGTAAACCACTTCCCCTTAGAGTGCTCGTCTGAGAACTCTATGATCCTTCCCAAACAGAGACGCACAAGGGAATAGTCGGCTGTAAAGAACAGAATATATTTAGATAATGTTAACATTAGAAAATGACCTTGTGGGTTTTTTGTAAGGTACAAGATAGTCTGTGTGATTTTGAGAACCTTGCATGGCTCCTCTGTGCCACAGCTACCACAATGTTCCCTTTTCTGCCTCCAGCTATTTGCTCTGTCAGTAAGTCACCTCCAGGGGAAGAAGAGCTTTTAGGAGAAAAAGTTTAACACTTATACATTTTTTTTCCATGAAGGTAATGTCTAACTCACTGCACTCAACTTGTGGTGTTCAGATTAGCACTGTTACTTTGATGGTGTCTCTTTGCACATCTGTGTTATTGAAAGCATGCAGCATATAATCCTTACTTATAAACAGGGTATGGAAATCTAATGTCTGCTATCCATATATGCTAAAAGCTACTGATCTAAATTCAACCTTGTACATAAATATTTTGGTACATATTCCCAGCAATTCGTGAGTTCCGTTGAGGTGGTGCACCCAAAGGCAGCATAGCCATATTGGAATGGTTCCTTGGCTTTACATTGACTCCTTCAGATATAAGCCTATAGAAATCATACATGATATAAATCCTGTTTGAATATGGTATTCTTACAGCGCAGATGAATTTAGGTCTCCATTATATCACATTTACAAAGGCATAGAGTCTTTGAGTCTTGTAGAAGGATTTCCAGTGGGAATATTCGAGGTTCTTCTAAAGTGTTTCTAGATGGAAATAAGGTTAGTGTTTATGGAGATCCAATAAATGCAATAATTGATTAGGAGATATAAAGCCTCTTGATATGGCCATATATGCCCAGATATGTACAACTAACAATATAATCTGGCTACATTGAACAATATCTACTGTTCAGACCACAGGCCTGACAGGAGATGCTCCTATTGTGTGTCATTGCACCAAAACCCCAAATTGAAAATCTTCATGCTGATCACATTGCCATGTATGGCCATGCACCACCTGATCCCAATCTGGATGAGTGAGGCACTTCTTTGGCCATATATCATAAGGTTTTCGCATTTTGTGACCTCATAATACTCCCAAAATCACACATAATTGATCATTTGGCCCTGGGGCCAATGATCAGGTCATAATTGCCCCTATGCTGGCTGTCGGATCGAAAAAAATCAAACCTGAACGATTGTCATCTGACTGATTTTTGGTCAGATACCAGTTGGGTAGGACCCTATCAAGATAAACTGCCAAATGAGTCTGAAAGGGAGAAATTAGCATCTTAAGGTGGCCATAGATGCACCAATAATAACTTTGTCTCGTATGACATTCGGTGCTTCTTTGACGGAGTTGACCCGAATCAATATCAGCAGAATATCAGCTCGTCGATCAGGCACTTTTGAAGGCACCTCGAACATCAACCACTGTTAGTGCTGAATCCTCAGATACAGGTAGAATACTATTGTTTCTACCTGTATATCTGACAATTGAACTCTAATGCTGGCCATACACGGGCCGATAAAAGCTGCTGACACACCAATACAGCTTATTGGTCTGTGTGTGGGGCCTTCTGGTTGACTCCCTGATTGATATCTGGCCAAAAGTCAGACAGAGGTCGATCGGGCAGGGTTAAAAATCCCATTGGATCTCAGACCGCATCTGTTCGTTGATGCAGTTCCATGATCTGACAGCCCGTTCTCCTGCATTATGATCTGATCCATGGGCCCTAGGGAGCAGCCCAATATTGCCCACCTCAGTCTGGTCACACCAGGGAGAGATCCGCTCGTTTGGTGACATCGGCAAATGAGTGGATCTCCCTGTGTACGGCCACTTAAAATGTCTGTACTGAAAACAAACCAATCTGTAAAAGAACAGATCCATCGATGTTCTTCACCACAGCAATTGTAGGAAAGTTTTTGTCTGACAAAGGTGACCGTCTCCCACTGAAGATCATCAGATCAGCAATACATGCAGAGATATGATTGGCAGCCGAAAGAAATCTTTTAACCTGTTCCGATCGACTGAACAATCAACATGGCAAGATAAATGTGAGGACGCTCTACACATGATCCGAAAATCGTACGAAGCAAGGATTCCTACGATCAGATCTGTGCGTCTATGGCCAGCTTAATGCTAGTGCCCGACATAGTAGATCTCGGTCTAAAGGAAACAAATTGGCAGCTTAAATCTGTTTGAGACTTAAAGTACTCTTTAGGAGAGATGAAAGATAAACAAATGCATTGCTTAAAAAAGGGCACAGCAATTAAAGAAGAAAAATGATTCAAAGCCTTTAAGTTAATGAACGATTCTGTCTCCATCACCATATCCTAAGTAGACATGTTAGATGTTTACTCATGGTTTTGTGCTGTGGATTATCTTGGCATTTCATAAATAAACTGATGTCGGGGTCGCACAGCTCTCCATGGAACGCGCCTCAGCGGGTGGGAGGAATAAGAATTTTGTCATTTTTCTAAATTGGCCATTAGATCACATAAGCTAAACAAACGTGATGGAGGTTCACAAAGGCGTTCATTCCCAGGCGACTGCAAAGACCACACACAGAACTGTAGCAGCTGTTTATTTCAGATAGAATGAATGTGTTGGGTTGGTTAAGCATATAAAGCAAAGAGATATTCTGTTTTTTCTTGATAATGGTGACATTAAATCAGTGTGTCCTGTTGGGATAGGACATTGAATAAACATACTTTTCGACTCAAATGTCATAAATCTAGGGTTGCCACCTGTCCGGTAGTTTACCGGCCTGGCCGGTATTTTTGATGGTTGATCCCAATGTTATTAATAGGAAAATCAGATAAATATATAGGAAGGCCGGTATTTTTTTCAAGAAAAGGTGGCAACCCTACATAAATACCATGCTGAACATATAGCATATTTAATTGTATGCTTTTACCTGATTCTTGTCTGTAGCTGTTATCTACATATGTGTATATGCAAATGGAGGAGCTTTATTATACCTTTTCTCTGCACTAGAGTCACGTCATGGAGTGTGGTATGAATTTAATCTTAAAAGGCCACTGTGCCCTCCAAGTTTACAGAAGGATTATATAGCAGAGCACTCAATTTGGATTTGTATGGGAGTTATATGGCCTTGGTTCTGAGGATGTGTTCAAAAACCTCCCATGATATAGGGAGAGTACTTCTCCCTGGTATAGACTTTCTGTACAGGCTAGGAGAAAAGTCTTGTTCTGGGCCTATTGTGCCATAAAGACCTTGGTGATACCATACTTGAAGTGAGAGTTTAGGGTTCCAGGTCCATCACTTGGCAGAGGCTCTCCTGATCAATAAAAGTACATCAATATGTCTGCATTTAATCCTTGGCGAACTGAAGTGATCTGTTGTTTTAGTTTTGTTTTTTGTTTTTTTGTGAGGGATTTGGGCTTATTTCTAAGTTTTAGTGCTCAGCCATATCTGGCTAATCTCTACGAACTGCCTTCCAACCAGCTAGAATGTAAATCGCCGGCGGAAGTCACCTGGAACGCTTCATTCTCACTTGGAAACTTTGTCCGACTTTGAAATCGAAGAGATCCGAGTGCCATCCCACCAGCAATTTACATTATTATTATTATTATTATTATTAACATGTATTTCTATAGTGCCAACTTGTTTCGTAGCGCTCTTCTTTGCCAACGGGAAGGCAAAGGCAAAAACGGGAGATCGTCGCCCTGAAGAAGCGTAGATTTGTCGGCGGGCGACTTATCTCTCTGAATCTGCCCATGTGCCTCTACCCTTAGTGGTACGCTTTGGTGTTTTTTATCCAATGGAAAACAATCTCCAATTTTTCAAAATTAAAGAGACGAAAGAGAAAATAGAGAAGAGTTATTCTAGCTTTGAGAAGTGGTAATGTGGTTGAAAATGCTTCTCCAATTTAGGATCTGAGTGCATTTAACATCTGCACTGGGCTCTTACTCTGCTTAAGCGGATTGATATTCTGGCACATAAAATAATAATTTAAACCCTATTCACTAGGGATGGGCGAATTTATTCCGCTGGTGTGAATTTTCGCCGGCGTCTTGTATTGGACACTGGCATCCGTTTTTTTGACGCCAGTGAATGTGTGACGGCATCCAAAAGTGGACGCCTGCATCCAAAAATGGACCCAGCATCCAAAACGAAACGCCGCCTGCGTTTCGCAAATTTTTCGCCATTTCCTGAGAAATTCACGAAATCAACACCCCAGATTCGCCCATCGCTACTATTCACAACTACAGAAGAGAGAAGCAGTGGTATTTTCAAAGGTTAACTATTACACTGTTGTGGGAAACTGTGGCATAACTAGATATCACTGGGCCCCACAGCAAATCATTTTTTAGGCCCCCAAAGTGTCTAGAGGTTGACCTGTTTTACCAATATTTATTGAAATAGTATAATAATTAGGGCCTCATGGGGCCCCTGTACCTCTTGGACCCCCCTGCAGCTGCAGGGTCTGCTTCCTCTGTAGTTACGCCCCTGGTTGGAAATGCTTAAAATCTTAACAAACGAAGCACATTTGGTAATTTTGCTCAGTAGATGAATTCTTCTTTTGCAGTGAGCACATAAAGCAAATTATTTATTGAAAGGAATTGGATAATTTCGCTGTTATAGTGTCCGAAACCCCCATTGGTTCACTCTTCAAATCTCCAGATGAATTCCATTCTTGTCTCCTCTTTTGTAATAATTCAATGGGCTTCATTTTCCAGACATAAGTAATAGTCAAGTCGTCTATTTTTCTGAGCACATTAGAAATTGGGTGCTGTTCAGATCCCTCACCTGTCTTAACAAAATCCAGCAAATTGATTTCGCCTTTTACACTGGAGGTTATTTTTCTTGAAAATCGCAGAGTGGAAATGAATCTACGTGAGGCTTGCGAGTCAGAGAATGCAGTACGATTGATTACAGCAGCTTTTGTAAAGGTTTTAAAGGGAACAATCTGTATTAAAGACATCATTCTTCTATGCAGGCTTCAGGATTATCTAATAGGTTTCCATGGCGTTGCCCTGAAATGCGACCAGTGGAGGGATTTGGGATAATCACCAGGGGCCGGGTGGTGTGGCTAAGGAAAGGCTACTAGGTGAGGAACTTATTATCATGCATGCTTCAGGTTGCCCCAGCAGCTTTGCTAACATGCCCTCTGTCTAGGGTGTAGGAAGAAGAATACAGAGAGATTTAGAAGCAACATCTTTTTGAAAAGTGCAGACAAGCCCCCCCCCCCCGCCTGAATTGTTCCACTTGCTGTTACTTTTGCATTATTACATACAGTTTATTGGTCTATGGAATCAACCTGTTGTGTTCCCTTTTGTGCAGCAAGATTGAGCTTTCCTATCAAAAGCCATCTAATCTAGTTTGCCTCCTTGTTTGGTGGGACTCAAACTGATAACCCTTTGCACCCAAAACTTTGCTATAGCGCTTTCAATTGTTTATTGACCAAGGACCTTTAGGTCAGAGACAAGAGCAAAAATTCTGGGTGATTTAGTCGCCCAACGACAAATCACCTCTTCTTCGGGCGACTAGTCTCCCTAAAAAGCCTTCCCATGGGCTAGAATCTAAATTGCCGGCACTAGGGCACTCAGTTTGCTTCATTCTCCGAAGTCACCCGAAATTTTTTAATTGAGTGCTTACCACTTACCCACCATTCATTTTTTACTGACTATATGTGGCAGCGGTATCTTTGACAGCTTAATCTTCCTCTTCAATCTAACCCCTTTGGAACATATAAATAAAACTATATATATATATATATATTGGGAAACATATTTATTACAGGTTAATTTGGTGGCATTTGATTTGGCTCAGTCTGTCAATGAGAAATTGCTGTTGGCTAGCATGGCTCCCTGATGACCATGGATGCTGCATTTTCTCTCTCCTCCTGTTTAGCTGCACTGATTTTTGAAGCCTGATCGATTGCAAGTGTGTCTGAAAAATGGTAGAGAAAAGGAACATTTTTGCGTTGTAATTGAATAAGTTGGGTGTTAATCATGATGGCGGTTCAGTGCTGAAGCCATCCCACTAGCAATTAATCACTGCCCTATTCAGAGGCTCCTGGGAGAGGTAAGGGGATCATTTATATCTGTACTGAGCAGGGAATAGAACAGAAAATGGAAGTGTTCTAATTCACCTTGTTTGCCATTCAGCCTCAATGTTTTATACAGTGAACACAGAGTAGCACAAACACCCACAATGCTTAATCTGCAGACTCTGTGTTTTTTTTTGGTTGGATATCTGGAGGCATTTTAATTTCAATTCATGTTAACTTAATGCGATTTAATTTGGGTTAGCCCCGTTTTAGATTGTGTGCTCCACCAGCGTAGGGTCAGGCACTAAATATAGAGTTATGGGACCTGTTATCCAGAATGCTTGGGATCTGGGGTCTTCCTGATAATGGATCTTTCTGTAATTTCGATATTCATACCGTACGTCTAATAGAAAATCATGTAGATGTGAAATAAACCCAATACGCTGGTTCTGCTTCCAATGAGGATTAATTATATCTTAGTTTGAATCAAGTACAAGGCGCTGTTTTATTATTAAAGAGAAAAAGGAGAACATTTTTTTTTAAATTTGGATAATTTGTATAAAATATATGGGAGACGGCCATTCCGTATTTTGGAGCTTTCTGGATAACTGATCCCATACCTGTATATGGATAATTTATGTATGGATAATTTATGTATGGATGATATCATTTTATAGGGCGCAGGGGCTCTGAGCCACTAAAGTTAAAATTAATTGGTGGATTTGTCCATATTCCGTCGAAGTTGAGATGAGAATCTTATTTTATTTGCGTATTGGGGTGCATGGATAAAAAGTGACTTGCTCAAGGCCAAATGGAGTCATCAGGACTAGGAAGTATTGAGTCTATTCAAGTAATGGAAACAAAGACCTGTTCAGGAAAGTTACTGCTCTCTCTAAAATATAAATAATTTTTTATGGAAACCGCATACAAACAATCGAGCTTGCGTCTCAACAGACAAATTGGTGAGCAAGCATCATATTTGTAAAAGCTAATATAGTGATCCAGTTGGGGTAAAGTTGGTTAAGATTCAGACATTGTGTTTTTATTTACATTTTCCTCTCCTTTAAGGAAGATAAAGCTTTTCAGTTTTTCATTAAGGGCAGACACACATGGAGCATTTTGGGGAGATTTATTCGCCCCAAATTGCCTCTTTTCCGGGCAACTAATCTCCCTGAAAATCCATCCTGGCAGCTAGAATCTAAACTGCAGGCGGGATGGCACTCGGATCACTTTGTTTTCCAAAGTTTCCTCATGTAAGCCATAGACACAAAAATAATATTGTACGAAACTAATTTTGGTGGGAAACAAGCCAACCTATATCAGCAGAAGACTTGGATATAAGTCAGCTCGTTGATCATGCTGGACGGAATATTTTGATTGGGTGCCGTTGAAAGCACCCAAACATCGGCCATTGGTAGAATTCTGTTGTTTCTATATGTATATCTGATGTTTCTGCTGCTCTACACATGTGCACTGAAACAAACAATTATTCTTGGAAATATCTTTTCCAAGAAAGATCGCCTGTGACCACCTTTAGGCTGCAAATTGTCCAAAACATCTCTGCAAATGTGAGGGACTGATATTGTTAAAACGGGTTTAAAAGTTTAAATGATCACAAGAGCCAGACTTAACTTTCCATGAAACCAGCTGAAACAACCCTTCACCACTTCCTTATTTAGAAGCCATTGTTTGGCGATGTTGCCAAATGAGAGGATCTCTCCCCAATATGCCCACCTTAACCTAGTTTAAATGGAAAAGCGCCAGCGCTGTACACACGCCTCACGGCGATTTCCGGAAATGCCCGAAGGTACTTCGTGAGGAAACTTCGGCCGATTCCGGAAATCGCTGCGCCGCGTGTGCACAGCGCTGGCGCTTTTTCATTTAAACTAGCGACGGACAGGGAGAAGGAAGTTCGGGGAGATTGTCGCCTGCTATTAAACGCCAGGCGACAGAATCTCCCCGAATCTCCCTGTCTGTCCCCAGCCTTAGCCATTATGTTATCATTCCAATTAATTCACACTGTTTACACCAGTAGTAACCCATACAGCCTCCATAACGAATAGTCCCACATCACAAAAGTGCCAAAAATAGATTTATTGCTTATCTTGTTTCTAAAAATAGTTGTATTTAAAATTCACCACAATGAATATAATACCCCAAATAGCATTATTACAGAATTGTGACACAGCTACGAAATGGATATCTATGCAAATAGCTAGACCAAACCATGACTAGGAACTGACTACACAATAATGATAATAAACTTTAGAAATTATGTTGTCATTGTCACCGATGGTTCTTTTCAGCTAGTAATGCTGGTGGACTAAACAAATCCTTATGTGGATTATTTTGGAAGTGCAGAAGACAAGCAATGTCTTTGATCCCGACAGGCCAAGAGTTTATTTGCTGACCGGTATCCCCCCCCCCTTATTGTACGTGCTTCCCACCAGTTAGCGCAACTTGTGGCATTGATTTCTTCTAATTGCCTCTGACAATACATATTAGCTCCATACAATGTCTGTCTCACAAATGAGCATGTTAAGAGTTTGTACCATCCCCATGCTGCAAGATGAAGCCGGCCATAATTGATTGACGAATCTCTTGTCAGGTCTTGGTTAATGACTGCGGCATATGCATGGCCTTCTCTAGATGTGTAGTTCTTTATAGCATACAGCGACAGTCATTTTATAGCGTTTGTTATATGCAGTGTATATAAATAATCATGCCATTGTCATTGGAGCCACAGCTACCTAAATGTCTAAATGTCACAGATCAGTTATATCGTGACAATTGTGGGGTTATTTATCAAAATCCACATATTTCTGATTTTTTAATAAAACTAGAATCCACAATTTGACCTTCTTATTAAAAAAAGCATGATTTAATCAGATTGGGGAAAAACTTGATAAAATTGTGCAAAAACCAAAGTTTAGTTTTCTCCCCAAATCTACTGATTTTTTTTTGGCCTCTTTCACGAAAAGTCAGAATTTTTCATATTTTTACCCAAAAAGGTCAGATCTTCAGGCTAATTCCAGTGTAGACCAAAGAAATGTACAAATAGGATATAGGGACCTCTCCCATTGACCTAAATTTAAAAAACCTACCCCCCATCCCCACCAAGATCCTCCTCCCCCCAGCCTAAGTAAGTCCATACTTACCCCTCCATGCAGTTTCAAGCATCAGACTTAACAGGCTCCATCTTCAGCTGCTTCTGTAATCTTCAGAATGAGACAGGCCCTTCTGCAATTTTAGTGAGTTTCAGCTCATGTGCAGTTGTTGTGATGCATAAGATCGCCCTAACTGCTCATTCTGAAGATTACTGAAGCAGCTGAAGATGGCGCCCATGAAGTCTGATGCCTGCATCTACAAGGTGGGGTAAGTATGCCCGGGGTAACACTAAATTCACATGAATAATTCAAAGTTCGATCGAATTTGTATTAAATTCAAATCTTCGAATATGCAAATTAGGCAAATTCGACCATCGAATATTCGAATTCGAATAATTTGAATATTCAAATAAAATTTTATTCGAATATTCGATGGTCGAATTACTTCCCCTTTAAATTTTTATTCGACCACCTACTTTGCCAGAACCAAGCTACCGAATTGGGAATCATTAGTTTTGTTCGAATAATGTTTTATTCGATCGATCGAATTGCGGTAAAATCCTTCTAATTCGATAGTCGAAATCGAAGGATTTTACTTCCCTTTTTTAATTCGAAATTCGACCAATGATAAATCTGCCCCTTAGGCTTGGGGAAGGAGGGAGGGGGGTCTTGGTGGGGATGGGTTGGTAGGGTTTGTTTTTAAATGTAGAATTGAATTCTCCTTTAAATACAACCTTGGCAGGTCTGAGATGGAGGCTTTTCGGATTCTGACTTTTTGCAGCAGAAACTTTAATAAATCCCAAAAAATGTGTGTTGCAAAAAAAAAAATGGAGTTTAAAAATCCAGACCAGACTTAATAAATAGCCCCCTTGGTTTTATTTTATGATGGAGCAGATTCTAATGTGTTGTTGTAGTTCTGCTTATGTTTAAAGAATGATCTAATATACAATGAAATATGATTATAAGGATGAACCTTTTCCATGAATTCTACATAAAGTTTATACTTATTTTTTTTAAATTTACATAATGGTGCCCTTTTTAATATTCCTGGAAAGCTTATGGATCACAATAACTAGCAACCAGTTCTGTGGAACCAGAAGAACACAGAAAGGCTAATTACCCTGAGCAAGCCAACTCCTATGCCATGAAACCCAGTATGAAGAGATGTAACTCTCACCATCCCCCTTCCTGCCCCCCATCAGCTCTCCCTGTGGACAAAATAAACTACTGGGGCAGTGGATGTCAGACCAGAGGTTTGGGCAGCTTTCAGATTTAAAAAATCTCTGAAAAAGTCAAGACTTCAGTAGATTTATGGGAGAATTAGCGACCATGCTAGTTGCATCCTTCATTTTGACAGTGACTTCCTGGCAAAGTTTGTGCCCAAATGGAATTTCCGAAAATGTGCTGTGTATGTAATCGAATTTCACAATCGCAAAACTCTAGAGCAGGTGTTACCACTAACCTCTGTGTAGCAATAATGAGCGATGTAATATTCGCCAATGAATGATTTTACATTGAGGGCAGTGCTGAACGCTCGCAAAAACGCCGATTTAACCATTGCTTTTCAAAAGATCATTCCAAATACATGAATCGTAATAATTTCCGAAAGTGTCGGAAAAGATAGGGACATGCCTGCATCTAATAGAAATCACACAGTATTCAAAGTTTTGGTTTATGTTTTTTGTTTATGTTATACAATAAGTTGTACTTTCGTTATAGACCGTGTGAGTGTTGGTGGGGTTTAGACCAGTGATCCCCAACCAGTAGCTTGCGAGCAACATGTCGCTCTCCAACCCCTTGGATGTTGCTCCCAGTGGCCTCAAAGCAGGTGCTTATTTTTGAATTACTGGCTTAGAGGCAAGTATTGGTTGTATAAAAAACAGATGTCCTGCCAAACATTCTCTCCTGTAGGCTGCCAGTCCATATAGGGGCTACCAAAAAGCCAATCACAGCTCTTATTTGACATCCACATGGACTTTTTCATGCTTGTGTTGCTCTCCAACTCCACAAGCAAAAAAGTTTGGAGACCCCTGGTTTAGAGGAATTCACCCTCCCATTGGCTTATGAGGCTTTGGTCTTCCATTTCATTTTATCTTCAAGTGGTAAAACGATCCCCAAAATGTATTTTGAAAAATGTTCTCATAGCAGTGGAACTCTGACACATGGGGAAACGATCTTATTTCAGTTTTTCTTTTGCCCATGTCTGTGATTCGATTGGCAATGTTAGGAAAATTCTGTGAAAATCTATTTGTACCTCGGAATGGATTTCTCAGACTCGGCGTTGATGAAATCCCATAGATAGGGGGATTGATTCGAGATAAAATCATGACTCTCTCTGAGTCAGTTAGACCTTTCAAAACAGTTTGTGTGGGTTTTTTTTCCCCCCCTAGCGATTGCATCACTATGAGCAAAACAGATGCATTGTTCTATATGTGGTTAATGGTTTCAACTTGTTTTGTCCTTAAGTCTGTCTTTTTCTTCTTTGCCGTCTGTGTATTCGCTTGCGCAGGTGCGATTCTTTGGCATATCAAGCGGAGAAAGCATCCTTTGTTTTATTGTTGAATATATATATTGTATTTACTTGGCTTGCAGAACACCTTTTGATGCAAGTGTAATCTCGGCATCGAATGCGTGCAGCGTGTTGGTTTAAGTTGTGTTTTTTTTTTTAGTATGTGTCTCTGTACGGTTTGATCACGATATGGGGAAATTTGTGTATAATGATGAAAGTGTTGGGCCAGTCCTACAATCCAGGAAGTCCAATCCACTTATGTAAGGGTACGCCCTCTGTATTCTGGTTTCTATATTGTCTACTGTTTATGTCTAATTAATAGGTTTGCAATCATATACATAAGCAGGAATCGCTCCCAAAATAAGTATATTCAAAAGGAAACAGATTTGGAGGCCACCACAAGCTGGCAGAATAACTGCAATGTGTCGTGGCATATATTCAAGTCTTCATGGCTATGCTTTTATGTATGGTTTTGACTATAGTAAGCCCTGATGTGCATTTATATCTGTCACCAAGACTTCCATGCCAATATCACTGTAGCTCCGTTATCCCCAACCAGTTACTCTACAGCAACATGTTGCTGTCGAACCCCTTGGATGTTTCTCCTAGTGGCCTTAAAGCAGGAGCTTATTTTTGAATTCCTGGAATGAAATGGCAATTTTCAGTTGCATTAAAACCACGTGTACTGCCAAACAGTCACTTGTAGGCTGCCACATAGGGGCTACTAAATAGCCAATCACAGCCCTTATTTGACACCCCAAGAACATTTTTCATACATGTGTTGCTCCCCAACTCCTTTTACTTCTGAGTGTTGCTCACAGGTTAAAAAGTTTTGAAATCCCTGATTTAGAGAGTGATATTCTGAGACAATATCTAATTGGCTTCCATTTTTTATTACTTGTGGTTTTTGAGTTATTTGGATTTTTTACTCTGCAGCTCTCCCATTTGCAATTGCAGCAATCTAGTGGCTAGGGTCGAAATTACCAGCCACCCCAGGTGCTTGTATTGCCCCCAACTCCTCTTGGGAGAATATTGCTCACGGGTAAAAAAAAAAAAAGGCTGGGGACCCCTGATATAGCTTTATGAAGCATCAGCAAGATTGGTAACTGTAGCTCCTGCCAAAGGCTTGAAAGGCTTCCAGTCTGGACAAAATGTTGGACAACTCAGAATTCATTCTCTATCAAATCAAAAAGATCAAAGAAGCAGCCACGCCTGTATTAGAAGCCGTACTTTCAGACCCAGACTGGCAATCTGTGGGTACTGGCAAATGCCAAAGGGACTGCTGGATTTTGCAATAGAAACTTTATATTGGGTTGGTAGGGAGCTGTTTGGGCTGCTGTGTAGTCTGTTTGGGCCTCTTTGTACCTGAATCTCGGTCCAGGCCTGCCTACCTTTCAATATACTATTTGTTATTCTATTTATCTTGAAACCTTGTAACCAAGCCATGCTTGACCTGATGTAATTATTTTAAAGTAAAGTTCATAAGGAGGAATGGGGGAAGAGAATTTGCACCAATAAGAATAAAAACTCACATCTCGCAATAGAATGTAATATTCTTCCTTGAACTCTTATTGCATTGCGAATTGTAATTGCGCACTTTTAAGAAGTGCTTGAAGGTGTCGTAATCTTTGGAGAAAACATAACTTTTTCAGTAAGACCTTTTATTTAGGGATGCACAGAATCCACTATTTTGGATTCGGCCAAATCCCCGAATCCTCTGCAAAAGATTGCATATGCAAATTAGGCGTGGGAATGGGAAATATGTTTTACTTCCTTGTTTTGTAACAAAAAGTCATGTGATTTCCTTCCTCGCCCCTAATTTGCACGTGCAAATTAGGATTTGGTTTGGCCAGGAAGAAGGATTTGGCCGAATCCTGAACCGAATCCTGTATTCGGTGCATCCCTAGTTTAATTACATTTACTACACTATAACATTCGCAAAATTTCTTCCACTGTCAGAAGTGGTCGCTAAACAGTTTCCAGGTTCGTTCCATGTTATATTAAAATCGCGCATAACTTTTTGCATTATGTCTTTTTTTCCATTACAGACTTTTATTCTATTCCCCCATTAATGTGGTACTGTTTTGCTAATATACGCAAGAGGAAGCCTTTAGCATATTGAGTAAAATGTCCTATACTTTCTTTACAGTGGGCCCAAGCTGACAGAGACCTATATATCGACAGCACAGATTCATCAGGAAACTACCCAGTTGATGATGATGATTACTCTTCTGGATCTGGCTCTGGTAAATCTTTCTTTTCTTTATTTTTTTTTTTCCTGCAGGATTTAGTACTTTCTGCCCATCTGTGTATATAGTCTGTTAGACCACTTTTGTCTAAGGAGAAATAATAATTTGTATTGTTGTAGCCCGAGGGATATTTTGGGGCATTCATAAAAAACAAAAACACAATGGTTAGTCTGTTCACAAGTGCTTACAGTTACATAGAAAGTCATTCACAATAGTTCCTGCACTAGAGAAGCTCACAATTAATTTCCCTATCCGAGTGCATGCACACTCCAGTGTGAGTTCTATCAAAAAGCTAGGCAACCTTCCAGAGTGTTTCAGTCTATGAAAGCAAACTAGGGATGTGCTGGATTTATAATTTTTGGATTCAGATGATTATAGTGTCCTGGCAAAAAAACATATATACATACATATAACATTATAAACTGCCAACTGCTTTAGAAGAAAAAAAGAAATTCTTTCAGTTGGTCAATAAGTGGAATAAGTATGGTCAAGCCCAGATATGGTCACACTCTTTATAATAATCATTGATTTATATAGCCTGAATAATTTACATGTATGTTGATGTGGCCAAACAAGTGGATCTCTCCCTGATATGCCAACATTGAGGTGGGCGATATCGGGCTAATCGTGATCGTGGGCCCTGGGTCCCAATGATTGGATTATAATGCAGGAGAATGATTGGATTGTGGTACCGCATCAATGAGCAGGTGCGGTCCGTGATCCAACGGGACATATTGTCTGTATCCCAGCTGCCCCCAATCATGTGACTTGTGCCTGCACTTTAGGATTGAACTACTTTCTGGCAGGCTGTTATTTCTCCTACTTAAAGGGAAACTGTCATGGCAAAACATGTTTTTTTTTTAAACGCATCAGTTAATAGTGCTGCTCCAATAGACTTCTGCACTGAAATCCATTTCTCAAAAGAGCAAACAGATTTTTTTATATTCAGTTTTGAAATCTGACATGGGGCTAGACATTTTGTCAATTTCCCAGCTGCCCCAGTCATGTGACTTGTGTCAGCACTTCAGGAGGGAACTGCTTTCTGGCAGGCTGTTGTTTTTCCTTCTCAATGTAACTGAATAGTACGCAGTGGGACATGGGTTTTACTATTGAGTGTTGTTCTTAGATCTACCAGGCAGCTGTTATCTTGTGTTAGGGAGCTGTTATCTATTTACCATCCCATTGTTCTTTTGTTAGGCTGCTGAGTGGGGGAAAGGGAGGGGGTGATTTCACTCCAACTTGCAGTACAGCAGTAAAGACTGATTGAAGTTTATCAGAGCACAAGTCACATGTTTTGGGGTAGCAGGGAAATTGACAATATGTCTAGCCCCGTGTCAGATTTCAAAATTAAATATAAAAAAATCTGTTTGCTCTTTTGAGAAATGGATTTCAGTGCAGAATTCTTCTGGAACAGCACTATTAACTGATACATTTTGAAATTTTTTTTTTCCCATGACAGGATCCCTTTAATGTAACTAAAGCTGGTGACAGACGCAAAGATCCAATCGTATGAATCCTCGATTTTTCTTTTTTTGGGACCATGTGTGGAGTGTCCCTATATTTGTTGTGCCATGGCGATTGGTCGTTCAGTCGATCTGACAGATTAGATTTCTGTCAGCTGCCGATAGGGTTTCCACCTTTTCTTTAAAAAAATACCGGCCTTACTATATATTTATCTTTTTTTAAATATTAATAACATTGGAGTCAGCCATCAAAAATACCAGGCTGGTAAAAAAAATGGCCAGGTGGCAACCCTAGCTGTCGATAATATATCTGTGTGTATTGCCGATCTGACAATTTTTTTGAAACGATTGCAGAACATCGGCTGGTCTGTTATTTTACTACTTTATTTAAACTGAAGGTTAGTTGCAGGTCGGGAATTGGGGACGTCCAATCATTCCATGATTTGTACGATTGGATCTTTGTGTCTATGGCCAGCTTAAATCAGTCTCAGTGGGACTTAGCTTTTACTATTGAGTGTTTTTCCTAGAGCCACCAGGCAGCTGTTATCTTGTGTTAGGGAGCTGCTATCTGGTTACCTTCCCACTGTTCTTTTGTTGGGGGGGGGTGATATCCCCCCAACTTGCAGTAAAGAGTGACTGAAGTTTATCAGAACTCAAATCACATGACTGGGGGCAGCTGAAAAACTTACAATATGTCTAGCCCCATGTCAGATTTCAAAATTGAATATAAAAAAATCAGTTTGCTCTTTTGAGAAATGGATTTCAGTGCAGAATTCTGCTGAAGCAGCACTATTAACTGATGCATTTTGAAAAAAACGTTTTCCCATGATAATATCCCTTTAAATACAACCAATACCCAAACATTCCTGATTTAAAGAAGACGTTTTATGACCCCAGTCTTTTAAACCCTACTTTTTTTCCCTCCTGTATCTTTGCAAGAGACAGGGTCATTCACAGTTAGCTACAGTTACACCACCTGGGGCTATACAGCTGAGAGAGGAATTGCAGCTCTAGTTTTTATTAGATCCTTCCCAGAAGGCAGGCACTGAAAACCTGTCAATGGACTAAGGGAACTATGGGAAATATGTACAAAAAAATCAGTCTCAATGGTCCCATTTATTCCACAGGCATCCCAGCACATGATGACGATGAAGACAATGTAGTATTAACAACTGTCCAGACACTTATAAGCAGTCCTTCAAGTGAAATGATATATGTTGACTATACAACGCTGAAACCAGAAACAAAAATGGCACCTGAAACCATGGTACGAGTAACTCTATTGCTTTATTTGCAGAAACTTTGCACATTGCAGCATGTATAATTATTGTAATGGCTGGCCTTCTTGTCTCTTCTTAAAGGAAAACCAAACCCTAAAAATCACTGGCTAAAAATGCCATATTTTATACATTGACTTTATTGCACCAGCCTAAAGTTTCAGCTTGTCAATAGCAGCAATGATCCAGGACTTCAAACTTGTCACAGGGGGTCACCATCTTGGAAAGTGTCTGTGACACTCACATGCTCAGTGGGCTCTGAGCAGCTGTTGAGAAGCTAAGCTTAGGGGTCGTCACTAATTATCCAGCAGAAAATGAGGTTCCCCTGTAATATAAGCTGATGCTACAGGGCTGATTATTAAATTCTGATGCTAATTGCACTGGTTTTTGTGCTGCCATGTAGTAATTATCTGTATTAATGACTAATCAGCCTTATATTGTGACTATATTTCTATTACACTATGTGGCAAGGGTTGAATTCAAGGGTTAAAAAACTCTCTAATTCAACCATGGGAATTGGTGGGAGTTGAAATCCTTCGAATTTGAATATCAAATTTGAAGGATTTTACCGCTATTTGATTGGTCGAACAATCGAATAGCGAAAATTCGATCGAATGATAAAATTGTTCAAATCGACCGATTTTATCCATTTGATCAAATTTTTTTACTCAATCAAAAATAATGAAAGCCAACTCCGGTAGCTTTAATCTGGCAACTAGGCAGTTGAATAAAAATTTTAAGGGGAAGTAATTCAACTGTCGAATAGTTGAATATTCGAATAGATTTGTATTCAAATTATTCGAATCGCTTGATCCGATCGAATTTTCAAAATTCACTGACCGAAGTGGTCTTCAAAAACATTAAAAAATTTGAATTTCTAATCTTTTTGAAAATTCGATCGAACTTCGAATCCTTCATGTGAATTTAATAAATCTGCCCCTATGTGTAGTGTATATTGTGAGTGGGTCCCTAAGCTCAGTAAGTGACAGCAGCACAGAGCATGTGAATCAGTGAATCAGAAAAGAAGATGGGGAGCTACTGGGGCATCTACTGGGGAGACACAGATCTTTACTGCTAAAGGGCTGTGGTTGCCTTGGGCTGGTACACAAGCACAAAACATCATGTACAACATTTCTATCCTTCTTCTTTAGTTAGGCCTTAGTTCTCCTTTAAAATACCCCCCTCTGAAGTCTTTTCCAAAAAGATTTGATTAAACTCTTTATTTTGCCTCCCTCCGTTGATTAATTTCTATCATGTTTGGTTAGGCTCACTAATACATCAGTCTGGCATTACAGTGATAGGGTTCCCAAACTGCACTGTCATTTAATAAAAGCAAGTTAACTACTTAAAGGGGTTGTTCACCTTTGAGTTAACTTTTAGTATAATGTAGAGAGTGATATTCTGAGACAATTTGCAATTGGTTTTCATTTTTTATTATTTGTTGTTTTTGAGTTATTTAGCTTTTTATTCAGCAGATTTCCTGTTTGCAGTGTCAGCAATTTGGTTTCTAGGGTACAAATTACCCTAGCAACCCTGCATTGATTTGAATAAGAGACTGGAATATGAATAGGAGAGGGACTGAATAGAATGATAAGTAATAAAAAGTGGCAATAACAATACATTTGTAGCCTTACAGAGCATTTGTTTTTAGATGGTGTCAGTGACCCCCATTTGAAAGCTGCAAAGAAACAGAATAAAATTGCAAATCATTAAAAAACTATGAAAAATAAATAATGAAGACCAATTGAAAAGTTTCTTAGAATTGGCCCTTCTACGATATACTAAAAGTTAACTTGAAGGTGAACTACACCTTTAAACAAGATGGAAAACATGAAGCTCAAAGGCAAGTTAAGTTGAATGCTGCTACTGTGTGATGCTGAATGTAAGGGGAACTTTCAGTGTGTAAACATTGCCTCTCCCATCCAGGAGCCTGGTGAAGTAGAGTCAACTAACACCGTTCTTGTCTACGGAAACAAGGATATTGTCCAGACTGCAACACACACAGAGAATCTCTTCCACCGAACAGAAGTACTTGCAGGTAAGTGCACAAGATTGCGTATATCATTTTATTTGCTTCATCTATTATCATCAGTTAGGGGAATTTACCCACTTAACCCATTAATAAGAGTAATAAAATGTAATAAGTGGCAAGTATAATAAGTCCTCTTGCTATTGATTGTTGGATTACATTTAATAAAACTCACAACCCTGGAGTGTCAGGGGCTGTTGGTGCAAATAAGGGCCATGGCTCATTCCTTCAAAATGAAAAAACAAACACAAGGAAAAAACTAACACACTGAAATTACCTATGGAACACATACAACTATAAGGCTCATGGCATTCTTTGCTGGTGGGAAAACACCCTAACCCCATTGAGGAGCCTGCCATTCATATGTTGGAAACCAACATGACATTACACATTTTCTGGTTGAGACCACTCAATAATGGTGAAAGGCCATTTCCATTAAAATTAAAGGGATCCTGTCATGGGAAAAACATTTTTTTCCCAAACATGTTTTCCCATGACAGTTTCCCTTTAAGGGCAGTCTTGGGTGCTTATCAAAATAGTCCTGTGGCCTCTCTTTTGCAGTGCCTCCACCCACTGTCCATGCAACTCTTCATAGTGAAATGGGGTGGTTGGGCAGATAGGCTGTGAAGCCAAGTTTTGTTCCTTCAGCACTCCAACCAATCGCATTCAGTTTTTCTGCATTGGACCCCTCTATATAGGAACCCCAGTGTTTGATGTAGTATCAACCCTAATCACTAATAAAGTGAATAATTGTCCTTAAAGGGGAACAATCGCAAAAATTAAAATTTAATATAGGCGTCATCGTACTGAAATAAGAAACTTTCTAAATACAGTCAATCTAATATTCCGTACTGTTTCTGAAATAATCAAGTTTATCTTCACTATACCTGTCTCTGCATTGGTTTCTCTTTATTCTGTCTTCATTCAGGAGTTGGGTGTCAGATATTCATTGATGGTTAGATCCAATATATCTTATAGGGGGGCTCTTTTTGCCTAGAAGATGTATTAGAGATCACTCGATTAAACTCACCAGACATCATGTCTCTCTACATGCAGGATTTGTGCAAAAGGCAGTTATTTTGTTTGTACTGGAATCAGTTATTTGAGTGAGCTCTAATTCATCTGCTAGGAGAGGAAGCCCCCACTATAAGATATATTGGATCTAACTGTCAGTATTCCTTTGGATCCAATATATCTAATAGGGGGGCTTGCCTTCCTAGCAGATGTATGTATGACACCCAACTGCTGCGTGAAGACAAAATTAAGAGAAATAGATGCTTAGAGAGGCGTATTGAACATAAATTAGATTTTTCAGAAACAATGCAGAATATTTAATTGATTGTAATTAGAAAGTTCTTATTTCAGTGTGATGAAGCTTATATAAAATTTTCATTTTCACAATAGTTCCCCTTTAATGCTAAGCTAATGTCATCTAATGTAATTGGCCTTTATAGGTTACTAGAAAATAGGAGTTTATTCCAGATGCCACTGCAAATTATCACTGACAAGTAGTGTTGTAGAAAGCATTACGGAAACATGGCAGAAGTCAGAATTATATTTCTAGAAGGCCACAAAGACTAGGGATTCATCGAATCCAGGGTTCGATTTGGGATTCGGCCTTTTTCAGCAGGATTCGGACTCGGACGAATCCTTCTTCCCTGCCGAGCCGAATCCTAATTTGAATATGCAAATTAGGGGCGGGCAGGGAAACCGCATGACTTTTTTTTAACAAAACAAGGAAGTAAAAAAAGTTTCCCCCTTCCCACGCCTAATTTGCAGATGCAAATTAGGATTCGGATTCAGTTCGGTATTCGACTGAATCTTTTGCAAAGGATTCAGGGGTTAGGCCGAATCCATGCATCCCAAACAAAGACCCAACCCAAATCCATTTGCGACAGCAAAGCCATTGCCGAAGCATTATTTAAAATTGTCATTATCTAAGCATGCAAGATCCAACAGGTTTAAAGAGAGGATAAATCGTTTGTGCCCAGAAGCAGTCAAGTAAGTGAAAGACAATGAGATGCTCGGTGTCCCATTCTTCATGAAACCCGTTCTGTCTTGTTTTTCAGCTGTCATTGCTGGCGGTGGCATTGGCTTCCTGTTTGCCGTATTCTTAATCCTCCTGTTGGTTTATCGCATGAGAAAGAAGGATGAAGGCAGCTATGACCTTGGTGAACGCAAACCATCCAGCGCCGTCTACCAAAAGGCACCAACTAAAGAGTTTTATGCATAAAACTGCTACTTTAGTGTCTCTTTTTACGAGATCACTGAACTTTTCTTTTAAGTAAAGCTTTTGCATAGAATAATGAAGATTTTTTTTTTTCCATTAAAAAAAAAAAAACCTTTACGGTAACTTTATGATTAAAAAAAATCCCATTATATTTAAAAAAAAACAAAAAACTTTTCATTTATTCCTTTAAAAAGAAAAATAAATGTCAAGTCAATTCTTCACATTTTCATTGTTGAGTGAATAAACGCAGCAGAGTATTATTTTCTAAGACCATTGGTATTCCACCAAAAACAAAAAAAAATAAATAAAAGTCGCCAACCTTTATGCATAAACACACAAACAACAATGAAACGGTCGCGTCAAAGCTGCGGGTCAATGAAAGGTTGTTTGATATTTTTAGCATGTCTCGGATCAATCAAATTTTAGTTTTATTTCATTAATTTATCTGTCTCCAAACAAAAATGCCTTTTGTAGTTGTCATGGTGCAATTGTCTTAGGGTAATTCAAATATACAGTATATATAAGTGTAAATGGTTTTTTTTTTTCTTTCCTATGTAAACATTAACCTCCGAAATTTGTATAAAACTGTAACGATATTCATTTTACACCATTGTTCTGTTTCCTTTGTTTCTCAGTGTACTTTGGGCAAATTTAACACGATGAGTGTAATATTGGAATATCCCCCCCCCCCCTTACAAAGCTGTTTGGTTAAAGCCACATGGGTGTTGTATTTGCTGCAACATTGACATTGTTTGGATTCAGTGATATAAGCCAGACGTGAGACCGTCATTTTGTGGGCAGATATTTGTTGTCCGCTGTAAAGATACGATTATATCCAATGGGAATAATTGTAATCGGAAGAAATCCATTTTTACTTTTTCTTTTTTGCATTAAACTGCTGCTTCTTTGGTACTTAAAAATTGCAGCAACAAAGTCACCCATGTGGTCTGAGCCTCTGTAAGCTCCTCTTAAAGGGATACTGCCATGGGAAAAAACATTTTTTTCAAAATGCATCAGTTAATAGTGCTGTTCCAGAAGAATTCTGCACTGAAATCCATTTCTCAAAAGAGCAAACAGATTTTTTTATATTTCATTTTGAAATCTGACATGGGGCTAGACATTTTGTCAATTTCCCAGCTGGCCCTTGTCATGTGACTGGTGCTCTGATAAACTTCAATCACTCTTTACTGCTGTACTGCAAGTTGGAGTGATATCACCCCCCCTTTCCCCCACCCAGCAGCCTAACAACAGAACAATGAGAAGGTAACCAGATAACAGCTCCCTAACACAAGATAACAGCTGCCTGGTAGATCTAAGAACAGCACTCTATAGTAAAACCCATGTCCCACTGCGTACTATTCAGTTACATTGAGAAGGAAAAACAACAGGCGGCCAGAAAGCAGTTCCCTCCTAAAGTGCTGGCACAAGTCACATGACCGGGGCAGCTGGGAAATTGACAAAATGTCTAGCCCCATGTCAGATTTCAAAACTGAATATAAAAAAATCTGTTTGCTCTTTTGAGAAATGGATTTCAGTGCAGAAGTCTACTGGAGCAGCACTATTAACTGATGCGTTTAAAAAAAGAAAAACATGTTTTCCCATGACAGTATCCCTTTAATTGAAGGTGCATTCTCTGTTTGTTATTTGCCATTTCACTGCCTAAAAGTCCAACTAGTCTTTACCATCTTGTAGATTTCTCTGGTCATGGGTTTTTATTGATACCGTTTATATTCGTTTTGTTCCTTTTATGTTTTTCCATCGGCTTAGTCCATCCCGCTATATTCTATATTTTGAAGGTTTAGTCTTACTTTGAGAAAAGGAATCGAAAATCCAGAGTCCTGCTTTTGGCATTGTAAAGACTCCACCATGCATTTTGTGCAACAGAGAACTCAAGTAGTACCAGAGACGAACAAATGTAGCAGTTGGTTTGTTTGGCACCTACACGCTATGCCTTAGAGACCTATAAAGCAGATATACTACCGATTTTAGTGAGCCAATAACCCCATTGCTTTTAAGACCACGTTATTTAGGGAGCGGATGCATCCTTTAATACCATTAGCGTTGGAGAAGGGCCAGCAGAGCATTGCGTAGTATGTTCTACGGGTGCCTCTTGCCGTATTTGTGATTTTGGACAGAGGATGAAGGTTGAACAAGTCCAAAGACTATAACAGTATTCTGGCAAAGTTGCCGATGTCCGTGGCCACTGTATTCGACTCCTTTCCATTTTGAAGGTACGACTTGGGAGTTTCCACAGCAATTTTGTCATTTCTCAACACACATTTTAAGTTGTAAGAGTCTTTTCAAGCCTTTGAAGTGCCTATGATTCCATGTAAATTGTTACAGATTGTGTTACAGAGTGTATGACAAAAAAAAAAAAATATGTTGGTATTTTATAAGCACAGAAAAATCTAATGGTAATTTTGTAGTCTTACATCAATAGACCTAAAATGTAATTTGGGAACATAAACACTACTGAATAAAATCATGTGGCCTAATGACGGCTATTTCGGTGTCATTATTTCCTCTACCGTGAAATAGAACATTATTTTCTTATTATGTGCATGCTTTTATCAACAAAATACAGGTTTTAAAATCAAAGGATGATGGGGGGGGGGGGGCCTTGTGTGTTAAGAAAAGGCTGCATTATATTCTCAATCTCTGCTCTAGAATCTAATGAATGCAGAAGAAATGTTTGTTTCACATTGTGCTACAGAATTCAAAGGCATAATCCTAAATGATTTAGCAGTTTGTTAGTGGCTGCATTGTGTGGCTTTGTAATGCAACTAAATGTTAATCATTGTTATATGATGGCATAAAATTGATTTCTGTTGAGTGTTTTATGTTCATATCTCACTGTAGGCACATAGATGACGACACCATGGCAATACAGGTATGGGATCCATTATCCAGAAACCCGTTTTCCAGAAAGCTCCAAATTAAAGGGGAACTTTTTTGAAGATGAAAATTCAATATTCGCTTCATCCTACCATTCTGTGCTGTTTCTGAAATAATTAAGTTTATGTTCACTATCCCTCTCCCAGTATCTGTTTCTCCTCATTCTGTCTTCATTGAGGATTTGGGATTCAGGAGTCAGATAATCAATGACAGTTATATCCAATAAATCTTATAGGGGGGCTCCTTTTGCCTAGAAGATGTATTAGAGCTCACTCTATTAGAATCACCAGACATCATGTCTCTCTACATGCAGAATTTGTGCAAAAGGCAGTTGTTTTGTTATTTGAGTGAGCTCTAATACATCTGCTAGGAAAGGCAACTCCCCCATAAGATATATTGGATCTAACTGTCAATGAATATCTGACACCCAACTGCTGCATGAAGACAGAATGAAGAGAAACCGATGCTGAGGGAGGAATTGTGAACATCAACTTGATTATTTCAGAAACAATGCAGAATTTTTAATTGATTGTATTTAGAAAGATTCTTACTTCAGTACGAGGAAGCTTATATTTCATTTTTATTTTCACCATAGTTCCCCTATAAGGAAAGGCTGCCATAGATTTCATTTTATCCAGATCAAATTTTTTAAATCAATGATTTCCTTTTTCTCTGTAATAATAAAACAGTAACTTGTACTTGATCCCAAATAAGATATAATCAATCCTTATTGGAAGCAAAACCAGCCTATTGGGTTTATTTAATGTTTACATGACTTTCTAGTAGAGGAAAGGTTTGTGGATCCAAATTACAGAATCTGTTGGATCCGTTATCCATAAAACCCAGGTCCTGAGCATTCTGGATAAGAGATCCCATACTTGTAAAGCACAGCTGCAGGATCTGTTTAATGAACTGCAGGGCAGCATGACATCCCAGCCACTTAATGGAGCCCCAAGCGATCTGTAAAACTTGCCCCTATTTGGAAATGTCATTCATTTATCTGCAAGTGTTGAAGCGGTTCTTTCAAGAATCTGACTATGCTCAAAGTCTGCTTAGGGAACGGGTAGTAACGTCTTTGTCATGACCTATGCACTCCATTATTTCAGTGGTGCCACACCTACTGTGAGATGTGCTGCAGATTATCTATATGAAAAAGCCACTGGGGGTCATTTATCAACACTGGGCAAATTTGCCCATGGGCAGTTTCCCATAGCAACCAATCACATTTCTGCATTCATTTTTCTACTTGCAGCTGGCTTCAAAAAGCTAATGACTGATTGGTTACTATAGGTAACTGCCCATGGGCAAATTTGCCCAGTGTTGATAAATGAGCCCCACTAACTTTAAAAGTAATATATCCCTTTTCAACATTAGCTGAATGAAGGAACCTATTTTTTACATATTGTTTTAATTAGGAAATATCTATGGTTTCTCTTATTTCCATACAAGAATATGAAGCCAGTTGCACTTAAAGGGCAAGGAAAGTGTAAAATAGAATAAGGCTAGAAATGCTATTTTGTATACTAAACATAAACATGAACTTACTGCACCACAAGCCTAATCAAACAAATGATTTATGCTTTCAAAGTTGGCCACAGGGGGCTGTCATCTTGTAACTTTGTTATACATCTTTGCAAGACCAAGACTGTGCACATGCTCAATGTGATCTGGGCTGCTTAGGGATCGTCATAAATGATCAAAAAACAAAGCTGCTTGAGTTCTGCATGGCTGGTAAGTAAGGCGGGGCTCCCCCTGCCGTTCATCAGTATGATTGTTTCCCTGCCAGAAGTTAGGGACTGTCTGACAATTCCTATCCACAGCACTAAATGAAGGGAGAATTTCACTGCATACAGTCAGGTTTCTTATAAAAACGGTACACATTTTTTAATTAAAGTATATTGGAGATAGGTTTCTTTTTCATTAAATAAAGTAAAAATGGGATTTTATTTCTTTTCCTTTCCTTGCCCTTTAAGTGCTTTCTTCCACTTCTTAGGGTTTGCGGCAGATTCGGAGAGATTTAGTCGCCTGACGATGAATAGCTTCTTCTGTGTGGCAACAATCTCCCCAAACTGCCTTCTGTCTGCTTGAATGAAGAATTGCCTGCTCTAATTCACCCACGGTGTTTCTGTTTCTATTCTGCTTATATTTCGGAAATCGAAGCACCGCAAAGTGCATTAGCGCAGGCGATTCTTCATTCAAGCAGACAGAAGGCAGTTCGGGGAGATTGTCGCCCACTGAAAGTGAAACTATTTGCGTCATTCCTCAGCAGTCCATGGTTACCAGCAGAAACGTCTGCCACAGACCGTGTGTTTCGCATTCAGATAAAATGGGCTCTGGCTTTCAGGGACACACAGGAATTCTGAATACCAGGAATTTTCAGAGATAGTACCAAAAATGTAATACACTTGTGTGCTGTGAGCCTTATACACCTATATACAGTTAAAGCGGACAAGTCACCTACAAATAAAAAGCTATATAATGAAAGCCCTTTGCAAATAAAACATACATCTTTGCAAGACCAAGACTGTGCACTTGCTCAGCGTGATATGGGCTTCTTAGGGATCATCATAAATGATCAAAACAGGCAAACAAACAAAGCTGCTTGAGTTCTGCATGGTTGGGAAGTAAGGCGGGGGCTCCCCCTGCTGTTCATAAGTATGATTGTTTCCCTGCACAGCATTTAGGGACCGTCTGACAATTCCTATCCACAGAAGTAAATGAACTGAGAATTTCACTGCAGGTTTCTTATAAAACAGTACAATTTTTTTAATTAAAGTATATTGGAGATAGATTTCTTTTTCATTAAAGAAAGTAAAAATGGGTTTTTATTTTTTTGCCTTTCCTTGTCCTATTAAAAAATCTGAGATGTCAATTTAATATTATCTGTGTCATAGAGGCGGGGCAATCGGGTCCGGACTGAGAATTAAAATAGGCAGGCCCTGGCATTTCAGGTACACAGAGGCCCAAACAGCCCCCACCAGCGCACTAAATTCTGACTTTCTATGAAACCTTATAGCAGCCCCTCCGGCATTTGCCAGTTCAGGCCTGGGGGCAGTCAATTACTTTCACTTTAAATTCAGCTATTCCTACATGTCACTGCACTCTTCGCATTTCCCCTTCCCTCCTCAGTCTCTAGCTAATTGTGTAGGGCAGCATGCATGGCCATTAGGTCCCCCATCCTGGTGCATACACAAGATACACAATTTGTCTTAATAACAGTGTCTGCAAAATGGCACCTGCCTCTGTGCTGGAATTGTGTAAGTCCAAGACTGAAGTAAACTAAATTTTAAAAACAAGAAAAAACGTACATAAAGTTTATTTTGCTCAACTAACATAATAGAAAAAATGTGGCATTATTTCTTAGGGTGACAGTTCCCCTTTAACTAAAGATATGGGGAACATGTATTTAATTAAAAATGCTTTTTATTTGTGTCAGAGCCCATTTATCATTTTGCTTTTATCCTTATTGTGACTTCCTCCCTTTTCCCTGTAACGAGTAGAGCAGTGATCCGCAACCAGTAGCAACATGTTGCTCTCCAACCCCTTGGATGTTGCTCCCAGTGGCCTCAAAGCAGGTGCTTTTTTTTAAAATTCCAGGCAAGTTTTGGTTGCATAAAAACCATGTGCACTGCCAAACAGAGCCTCAATGTAGATTGACAGTCCTCATAGTGCTACCAAATGGCCAATCACAGCTCTTATTTGCCACCCCAAGAACATTTTTCATGCTGGTGTTGCTCCCCAACTCCTTTTACTTCTGAGTGTTGCTCACTGGTTGAAAAGGTTTGGGATCTCTGGAGCAGAGTGTAGTTCTCATGTGTAACTGGGAAAGGTAAATTAACTTCTTCCTCCTCCTACAATTGAAGATCCAGGAAGATGGAAAATGAACCTAAGGGCTGAAGGATGGTGTTGGATCAACAAAACGCATCCTACAAGTCGGATGTTGTGTCATTGGTTGAAATATAATGGGACCGATACAAAACTCTGATTCATAAACTACATGTAAAATTTTACATCCGACACGACACGCTGAAAGCTGTGCCTTCATTCGACAAGATAAAACCGGATAGTTTTAGGGTAGAACTCCACGGGCGACATGGATGCGATTCCAGCGGATCCGACTCACTGCAACAAAATTCAGGTGTTTGGTCGGATGCGACGTAAATAAGGTAAGCAATAGCAATGTCGAATGTTGTTGCAGCGTTTATCCAACATGTCATGACTGTGATGCAGACGCTGCATTTCACACTTGCGTTTTGTCGGAATCGCATTGAAGTCGCCTGTGGAGTTCTGCCCTAAGAAATATATTTCATTGAAATATATTGACTGTCTGATGTAAACACATGAACAAGACTTCATCTGACGTATCTGATTCGACTTTACATTCTGAACTCCATGGGCAACTTCTGTCCAATTATGATGGATCCGACGTGCTGCACCAAAACGCAGGCATATTCACGTAGAAAGATCGTGGAGTTCTACCCTTAATCTAGAATGTAAAGTTTTGTAACATCCTACAAAAGCTTGTGCTGTTACGTGGCGTGATTAGATAAAATCTGACCCACAAAATCTGATGAAAATCTCCCATGTAGTTCTATCCTAATAAAAATCTCAATTAAAACAGTAGAAAATAAGTATGCAATACCCATACAAGGGTAGAACTACACGGATGTGATCCTGCAGGAGCCGACGCTGGGGGACAAAACACACGTGTCAAGTCGGATGCGACGGAAATAAGGTAGAAACAGAGGCGGGCCTGGCTGCCGGGGCGCCCTAGGCAACCCAGCAGGCCAGCTCCCCCCGTCGCTTCGCCCCCTCCCCGTCGCTTCCCCACCTCCCCTGTCGCTTACCCCTGGTCTC
>CM044442.1:119368369-119388381 GCA_024363595.1 Xenopus borealis | reverse complement strand
TGCATGAAGCTCCATCACTCGGGCTTTTGGCTGGCGCACATGGGCTCTGTAACGCTCGCTCATGCGCAGAGGTTCACGGTCCGGTCTAGGGGTAGGCTATAGGAGGAAGAGGCAGCTGCGCAGTGCCCCCTAGTGGTTGCGCCCTAGGCAGCTGCCTCTTCTGCCTACCCCTAGTTCCGGCCCTGGGTACAAATGTCGGAGGCTGTCGCGCATGCATGCAACACAAATGTCGGATACAAACGCTGCAAGCTGCGTCTGCATCCAACAGCCGTGTTCAATGAACGCATCAACACCATCCGACATTACTATTACCTTGTTTCCGGTCGCATCCGACTTTATGCGTGCATTTTGCTGTCGGATCCAGCAGTATCGCGGCCAAAACGCTTGTCTAGTTCTACCCTAATGGACTCATGAACTTGTACATAACTGCTCTGACACCCATTTTAAAGAAAAAGCCAATACAATACAACCCTTTTCAATACAAGTCATTTTAGCTGTTTAATAAATACTTAATGGTTTAATGGAGTCCTTCCGTAATTTGTAGCTTTCTGGATAACGGGTTTCCCAGATAACGCATCCCATACCTGTAGTTGTCTTCCTTTTTAAAACTTGTCTAAAAAAATGCAGAAATACTAAACCATTTCACAAGCAAGACACAAGCCGGGGTTCGTAGCTAATAACATATATTAAAAGCATTATTCACACAGGAATTGAAATGTGGTGAATTCTACCCGCTCTTTAGTGCATCTGGGCCACTAATGGAAAACTTCTTACCAGAGAAGGTCAGGGGGGACAGGTGTGTGCAGGGTTTAATATCTGGCGTATGTAGCAGCTAATTAGTCCCATAAGTCTCAGCAGAATGCAAAAAGTCTTCCGTGGAGTTTGAAGTCCTGAGGTCTGTTACAAGCTGACATGCAGATGAGTGAGTGGTGTCAGGATTTTGACCTTTAAAAGCGGCTCTTTCAGCTTCACTAAGTCAAACGATCTCTCCGAATTCCAAGGTGAGATATGATGGTTATACATTGAATATATCTAACAGAAAAAAAGACATTGATGTTAATAAGGAGGATCTTGGACTTATCTGCTTACTGAAGAAAATTGTTACGCTTATTCAAACGAATCTTTCTATATAAATGAAGGCCAAACACAATGGGGGAAATTCACTAAAGGGTGAAGCAGCTCGCGCAAATTCGCTTGTGTGGCGTCATTATGGAACTTTGCCGATTTACTATCGAAGTAGACAAACTCTAGCGCAACTTTGTACCGTTGCACCAGGCGAAGTTTCGCACTGATGAAGGGACGTAACTACGCTAATTCACTAAGATGTGGATTTTACTGAACGTTACCTCTTGTGCCAGACTTGACTTCGCCACCTCAGACCAGGTGAAATCCAATAGAGTAGATGGGAATTAAAAAAAACAAAAAACGCTGGCGTCTTTTACTTTTTTAAGGGTGATAGGCTGAAAAAGATTGTACTTTTTTTTAGGTTACCCTCATTTTTAGGGATGTAGCGAACGTCGGAAAAAAAGTTCGCGAACATATTCGCGAACTTGCGTCAAAAATGCGAACGGTTCGCGAACGTCGCAAACCCCATAGACTTCAATGGGAAGGCGAATTTTAAAAGCTAAAAAAGACATTTCTGGCCAGAAAAATGATTTTAAAGTTGTTTAAAGGGTGCAACGACCATGCCAGAGGGGGATCAAGGGCAAAAATGTATCTGAAAAATCCATTGTTGACACAGCGCTGCGTTTTGTGCTGTAAAGGGCAGAAATCACACTACATTTCTAAACCTGTGTAATAAACTGCTTTAAAACGTCCGGCGTCTACATGCCAATCAAGTCGTGTAAAGGTTACAGCCTGTTCACACGCAAAGTCGAAACGCGGCGCTTACTGCAACGCAAAAAAACGCAAAGAGCTTTAATGAATGATACCGTCAAGTGAGCAAATAATAGTTGTTAATTACTAGTTGAGCTTGTCACCTCCAGGATGTTCGTCCTGTTGGTGGCAATATTTCTGTAGTGGTGTGTTTAGCAGAGCACTGCAGTAGAAGGTAGATTACTAGCCAGCAAAGCTACCTAACCTAAAATGTCCCTCAAATCCCTGCAGACTTCTGTCCCTCCAATACAGAGCAGTATCAAGTAGATTACTAGCCAGCAAACTTACTATCAACTGTCCCTGAAATCACTAACAGCTCTCTCCCTACACTAGCTCTTCCAAGCACACACAGGCAGAATGAAAAAACGCTGCAGGGCTTCGGTTTTTATAGGGAAGGGGAGTGGTCCAGGGGGTGTGGGGGTGGTCCAGGAGGGAGAGCTTCCTGATTGGCTGCCATGTATCTGCTGGTCTGGGGTGAGAGGTAAAAAAAAAGCACCAACTAACGCGAACCCAAAATGGCGAACGTCGCGCGACGTTCGCGAATATTCGGCGAGCGCGAACAGTCGATGTTCGCGCGACAACAGTCCGCGACATCCCTACTCATTTTCCCCTATGTTTCCTAACATATGGCACCTAAACTAAACAGTGGGCAATAGAACAACTTTATTTTATTTATTAACGGCTGCAATACGCAAATTAGGCATCTCTAGCGTAATTCCTGAGGCTACTGCCTGATGAAGTAACAGTAGCACAACCTCGCTACCGTTTGCCTCACTGAACGCAACTTTGCATTTTAGTGAATTTGCGTAGTGCTGGCGAAACTACGCCTGGCGAAGTGCGGCAAAGCTGTCACTGGCACAACTTCAGATCTTAGTGAATTTGTCCCTACGACTGCAAATGGTACATGGCACATACGCCGGCATCGAAAGAACGGAATTTTCGCCGGGTGAATTTTTCCAGGTGCTTGGCAAATTTATTCACCGGTGGCAAATCGCGTGAATTCAGCGCAAATTTGTGCCAGGCAAACAAATTCGTCCATCACTAGTTTTGACTCTTGGCAGTTAGATGGGCAGGCCAATTGGCGGCACCATACATAGGCCAATAATTGTACCATATTTTGTTTTTTTTCCCAAGTAGTCCAAAATAGTCGATTTATGGGCTAATTCCAACAGAGACCACATAAACTTCCAAGTAGAATAGGGACCTCTCCCATTGACTATACAACATCTGCAGGTCTGAGACGGCATATTTTCTGATTCAGAACTTTTCCATCCTCAGGATACAAAAAATCTTGTAAACTTCTATGTTTTTGTCATTCAGACTTTAATAGATAACACCTTAAGGGATCTAATCAAGGTGCTGAACTCAATGGATCAATGTCAATTTGAAAAAAACAGGGACCCCACAATATAACAAAACTGCATTTAAAGTGGACCTGTCATTGAGATATAAAAAGCTGTATGGTAAAAGTCCTTTTCAAATTGAACATGTAACCCATATTATTTTTTGCATAAAAAATCCATACCAGTTATAAACCCATTTTAAAATCTCAGCTGTCAATCATATATTACTTGCCCCTCCTCTGTGCCTTAGGGCTCTTCCAGACGAGGAGATTGCAGGGAGATTTGTTGCCTGCGACAAATCGACGCGTTTTTGGGGCAACAAACCTCCCTGAATCTCTTCCTCCAGTCTTGCGCCCGCTAAAGTGTAAAGTCGCCTGCGCCTATTCACACGCGGCACGGCGCTTTTGAAAATCGCTCGAAAATGTATATATAAAAGAGATTCAGGGAGATTTGTTGCCCCAAAAATGCGGCAACAAATCTCCCTGCAATCTCCTCGTCTGGAAAAGCCCTTAGGCATAGAGGCAGGGCTGGGAATTACTTTCACTTTCAGTTATGTACTTCTTAAATGTCGCTAAACTCTCCACATCCCCTCCTCCTTTTTTATCATCTGATTTTGTAGCCAGTGCATGGGCATCAGGTACTCCATTCTGGCGCATAAATATGATTTTGGGATAATGCAAAGTCTTCCTTAATAACAGTGTTTGCAAAAATGGCTGCTGTCTGCTTGATGTGATTGGGAATTTCAAGACACAAAGAAACAAGATTAAAATAACACATATATAGTGTAAGTGAAGTTTATTTTGCTTGACTAACATCATAATATAGGATTTGGATTTTTTTTCTTAGGGTGACAGGTCACCTTTAAATGAGAACCAAACCCTTAATCATAAAATCCCCTACCACCCTACCCTACATAGACCCCCTCCCTGCTCCCCCCAGCCTAGGTGTTGCTGTCTGCAATTGCCCCTAAGTCTTTACTTTCCCCTCGTTGCCGATTCAGTGTAGTGGAGCTCATGGTTGCCATCGTCAGCTCTTCGGTCTTCTTCTGGAAACAAGTGGCATATCCGCTCATGAGCAGTTGGAGCAGTCTTCTTTTTTTTGACAACTGCGCATGCACCGAAAGTAACAGAAATTGCGAACCGCCGGAAGAAGACCCAAAGATTACCAAAGAGCCAGAAGATGGCACCCGTAAGCTCCACTGCGCTGAATCTGCAAAGAGGGGTAAGAAATGACTTATTACAGACAGTAACACCTAAGCTGGGGGGGAGCAGGGAGGGGAGTCTATGTAGGGTAGGTGGTAGGGGTTTTTATGATTAAGGGTTTGGTTCTCCTTTAAGAAACTACAGTTTGTTCCTATAATACATGACTTCATGCAAACAAGAAAGCCTGTGCCAACGGTGACTGCATTATAAGGAAGCAAATATCAGTGGGCTTAGGAAATGTCTGCAGCTTATAAATATATATGTATTTATATACTGAGTTGACAGTTATGCCCAATAGTTTCATCCCACTGTTGATACAGAGGAAAGGAAATAAAAAACTACAAGTAAGACCTTTTCAGATAATCACAAGGTGGCTGGGAGCTTTTGCAAAATGACAATATAATATTGCCAGAAACTGGAAAGGAAAGTGTAAAATAGAATAAAGCTAGAAATGTTGTATTTTGTATACTAAACATAAACATGAACTTACTGCACCACAAGCCTAATCAAACAAATGAGTTATGCTTTCAAAGTTGGCCACAGGGGGCTGTCATCTTGTAACTTTGTTATACATCTTTGCAAGACCAAGACTGTGCACATGCTCAGTGTGATCTGGGCTGCTTAGGGCTGCTTTGTTTGTTTCCCCAAAACAGGGAAACAAACAAAGCTGCTTGAGTTCTGCATGGCTGGGAAGTAAGGTGGGGGCTCTCCCTGCTGTTGTATGATTGTTTCCCTGTACAGCAGTTAGGGATCATCTGACAATTCCTATCCACGGCAGTAAATGAAGGGATAATTCCACTGCATACAGCCAGGTTTCTTATAAACACAGTACACATTTATTAATTAAAGTATATTGGAGATAGATTTTTTTTTTCATTTAAGAAAGTAAAAATGGGATTTTATTTTTTGCCTTTACATTCCCTTTAATGACAACTATATACTGGAACTGCATATGTTATAGGTATATGGGGTTGTTGTTTGTGTTTAGTGGTACACAATTCCCTTGTGTTAGCAGCCCAGCACCTCTCCAAACAGGGCATGTGGGGAATAGAAATTGGAGGATGAAAGATTACGTACGCCCTGCACCTTTGGGAATGAAATTTAGCATAACAAGGCTGATGTGCATCAGTGTATGTATAGCAGCCCTATCATATCAGTAGTTTCATGGGCTTATGTAATTGTACATGTAACCACCTCCTGCTATATATACCATATCATAAGAACTGGCACACAATATATGAGATCTATTATTTGCAAATCCATTATCCAAACTACTCTGAAAATGCCATTTCCAGTAGTAATAAGGATAAATGACTGTACATTTTCAGACTTTAGAAGAATTATCATTTATTTATATAGCAACTGTACCTTAAATACACATTAACAATAACAAAAAAGAAGCCTTACCAGTGTAACTAGAGGGGAGCAGACTATACAGCCTGGCAAGGGCCTGGAGATGTAGGGGCTGTAAAGACCCATGATTCTTGTTCCTCTTGAGCCACAGTCCCTGTCCTTACACCCCATAACTCACAATTCCCATTCCAGCTAAACTCCACCCGACTTCCATATCAGCCTCCTGCATCCACAGTCCCTCTTATTAGACCAGGGGTGTCCAAACCGAGGGCCAAATGCAGCCCAGGATGGATATGAATGCGGCCCAGCTTGAAACGCTCAATTCCCGAGAAAACGTCATGTTGCAAAGGATATAGGAGGAGGGGGACTCTGCGCATTGCCCAGTTAGTAATACTAATAAAATTATTTATTTTTTTTTGTGTATTTTCTTTACTTTTACAAATCAAGTCTTTGGGTATTTCATGTGTGGCCCCCAGACAATTTTTCTTCTTCCAATGTGGCCCAGGGAAGCCAAAAGTTTGGACACCCCTGTATTAGACCTTTTACTTCTGGTGCTGGAGCAGGGTAAGCTGGGGGCCCATGGGGGAGAGTGGCAGGGACGAGAAGACAATGGGCAGATATTAAACTACTTACAGTAATTTAACCAAAATGGGTCACACAATACTGTGGTATTAGAGAGCCCTGACCACAAGAACTTGAACTGAAAGGGCAATGAAACCGTTGTTGAAAACAATTAGCAATATTCATGTTGAGTTGACTTTTTATCAACTAGGGAACACTGAATACATAGGGGCTGTAAAGACCCATGATTCCTGCTCCTCTTGGGCCACAGTCCCTGTTCTAACCCCCCATGACTGACAATTCCCATTCCAGCTAAACCCTGCCCCGACTTCCATTTCAGCTCCCTGCACCCACAATCCTCCTTATTAGACCCCTTTTACTTTACCCCTATTAAGCCATTTACTTCTGGTGCTGGAGCAGGGTCAGCTGGGGGGCCATGGGGGGAGGGTGGCAGGGGGGCCAAGGGTTAGATATTTAACTACTGGGTCTTACAATAATTTAACCAAAAAGGGTCACAGAATACTGTCTTAGAGAGCCCTTATTACTCTATTTCTAGAGAAATTCGCGAATCGGCGAAAAATTCGCGAAATGAGTTGCGGGACGCTTTTGACGCGCATTGCGACAAATCGTGTCGTTGCGTCGCGTCAAAAAACGTCGCGCGACTCGTTTTTTCTGCGAATTTTCGCCAAACGAAATTTCGCTGGTGATTCGCGAATCGCGGGAATTCGCCGCGAATTCGGCCCTGGCGAATAAATTCGCCCATCACTACTTATTACAAGAACTTACAATCTAAAGGGCAATGGAACAGCTGTTGAAAACAATCAGTACTATTTATAAGTTGACGTTTAATCAACCAGGGTGCATTGAATACATTTCTTTAAACTGGTGGGTGGGTAATAACAGATTGGTTTGGCTTGTCCTTACATAAATTGGGTGCAAACTTTGCCCCATTTATTATAATATTGTGCCAGTTGAGCGTATGCTCCCTCTTAGGAACTGGCAATTGAGAGCAGCAAGAACAAAGTTTCATTAAATTAAAAGAGAATTCAGCCAATTGTTTATTGTTAAATTACTTCTGATCCTTGTGCTGGTTTCATTAAATTGTCTTAAGCAAATATTGGCAAATGAATTTAAGCATTCACGTTATGAGAATTTCTTTCTCTTTACAAAGGTAGATGTTATCTTCTTCATACAAATAAACGATGCAGAATATGCCTAGGATTGGCGTGTGCTTATTAGTTCTTTATTATCTCTTATCTATATTTAGTCTGCGCAGTTCTCTCACTTTGGGGAATGGGACGTCTAGTGATGGGCGAATCTGGGGAGTTTCGCTTCGCCGAAAGTTTTTGTGAGTTTCGTGATAAATTCATGAAACAGCCAAAAATTTTTGAAACGCCGCCTGTGTCTCCTTTTGGATGTGGGCATCTGTTTTTGGACCCTGACGCACATTAGCTGGCGTCAAAAAAACGGACACGCGGACACCCATGTCCAAAACAATATGCCGGGGAATTTATTCTCCGGCGGCGTTTTGCTAATTGTGGGAATTGGCCACGAATTTGCGCCAGCCAATTAAATTCACCCATCACTAGATATGTCTTCTGTCGTCAGTACAGTTAAATATGTTCTAAATTAAAATCAAGGCCCATAGTATTCACGTGTCACATGGCCAAATGTATTTTTATTCAGCACTCGCAAACTGAGCTGGAAATTAAAAAGGGGAGGTCACAGTAACATCTAGGGGACTATTTATTTAACTCTCAATGTGAAAAACTAACAAAAAAGAATCTAGTTTTTTTTTACTATAAAATCCCAATTTTTTGTGTAAAAACAAAAATCTAATTTTTCAAAATGTATTATACTCTGAGGATGGAAAAAATCTGAATCCGAAAAGCTTCCATCTACAAGGTTGTATGAAATTCAATGGCAGAGGTCCCTAACCTATTTGGAAGTTTCTGTGCTCTGCGCTGGATTTAGCCTGAAAATCTGACTGTTTTGGGCTTTTCGAGCAAAAATCCAAATATTCATCTTCATCTTTAATAGAGCGCTGTACTGGTGCTGTACTGAATTGCCGAAGAGGATCCAAATTGCCAAAAAGGATCCAAAGAAGTCTGAAGATCCGGAAGATGGTGCCCATGAGCTCCATTGCGCTTACTCTGCACTGATAGGTAAGACATTTTTAGGGCCATTTTCAGGGATATTGAAGTATGTAAGGGGGGGGAGCAGGGAGGGGACTATCTAGCTTTGTAGGTAGTGGCTTATCTTAATTGGGGGGGGTTGAGTTCTCCTTTAAGTAGTGAAATTTAGTTAATGATGGTTAATGGTGCACAAGCTGGCAAAAACTCACAGGTTAAGTAGGTATAGGTCAAGAAAATTCTCTATTCATTGGCTATGAGCTGGTGGCTAGTGATGGGCGAATCTCCCCAGTTTCGCTTCGCCGAAAAATTTGTGAAACGAGTCGCGACACGCGATTGATGCCCATCGTGTCAACTTCGACGCGTTGCGTTGTTTTCGTCGCGTCATTTTCGTCGCACGTCTTGTTTTTTCGGCGAATTTTCGCGTTTAGCGAATTTATTCGCCAGCGGACGAATCGCGGGAATTCGGCTGCGAATTCGCCCCTGGCAAATAAATTCGCCCATCACTACTGGTGGCAAGCCTAATCTTTGCCAGGGCCTCCTCCTTTGGTAGTGTCCCAACCCCATAAGTTATATCTCTGCCTCTAGCTTCATCCTTTTCTGGTGACGTGCACCAGTACCCCCATCTAAATCACTAAAGAGGGGCCAGTGGCTTATGGGTATAAATATTTTAGGGGAACATTGGCCAGAGTTGGTTGGAGATTGACAAAGGTGTGGGTCATAAGAAGTAAAGATTTCCCCACACCTTTCATATCAGCCGGAAACACAAGGACAACAGTATACTATGTTAAATGGGCAGAATAGAAAGAGAAATATATTTAAAACAACAGAAAATAAAAAAATCAGCTACCTGTCTAAAATTTAAGGGTCTCAACATTATAAATGTCCACATCTTACCAAAAGCTACAGGGCCAATTTATCATGTTGTGATTTGTTTTTGTTAAGTGAATACACAAGACACAATCTATTGTGACAGTTTTACAGACCAACCTTACATTTCTTCAACAACCCCATTTTGATTGGGAGAAACAAAGACTTTTTTTCAATTGCTTTTTTCATCTTTTATGTCTTTACCATTTTTCCAAAATTTAAAGGAAAAGTAAATGTTTTTCTTTTTCTTTCTGTAAATTTGCTCTAAACAGCCCCCCAGATTAATGTACCTTAGTCCCTGCTGCAAGTCTGCTCTGGTTTCTGTGTTATCAGCAGCTTGTTTCCTCTTCTTCCTGGTGCAGAGTGAAGCCCAGCCCCTTAGTTTACTGAGCTGTCCATTTGCTGCTGTTCCACAATAGAGAGGAAGAGGGAGCCAGTGTGTGCATTAGTAAGCTAGTTTCCCCAAGCAAAAGGTGCTACACACACTGCTCTCTGCTATGTCATAGTATGCAAATGATCTCCAGGACTAGTCCAAGAGATAAGGTCAGCTCAGTAAGCTAAGGGGCGGGGCTTCACTCTGCACCAGGAAGAAGGGGAAACAAGCTGCTGATAACACAGAAACCAGAGCAGACTTGCAGCAGGGACTAAGGTACATTAATCTGGGGGGCTGTTTAGAGCAAATTTACAGATAGAAAAAAAAAAGGTTTACTTGTTCTTTAAGCTTAAAGTGTTGCTGTCTTGTGTATTTCAGTCTGGCAGCTCAGTGATCCAGGCGCAGATTCTGAACCGTTACAATTTGCTCCATTAGTTGATCCATTTCTCAGCAGCATCGTTGGAGTATTAGCAACTATTGTATCAATTCTAACAGCTGCCTTTAATGAAACTCAGAGATTCTGCTCCGCAGGTGAAATACCTGAAAACAACTGAACTAAGGGGTTTGAAGGCAAACAATCCCTTTAAATCTAGCCTTTCCAGAAGAAGAGGGGCTGTTGTAGCAGCAAAGAGTGAACTGATTTCATATTAAAATCCTGAGTTTTGGAATGAGGTGTTGGACATGGAGTGGTCCAGATGCTTTTGTTAATGCTACGTAGTTAAAAAAAGACATTGAATTGAATAAAAATACTCAGATGTATATAAATTAGCGTTTTGTTTTAATGGCAGCAAGTCTTTTAATTGAAATAGTTAGTGATGGGCGAATCTCCCGCGTTTCGCTTCGCCGAAAAATTCGCGAATTGGCGAAAAAATTCACGAAACGAGTCGCGCGTCGTTTTTGAACATCATTAATGCAAATGAATGTTGTGGTTTGGATGTGCTCAACCAATCAAAACTCAGTTTAATCACTAGTGTCTTGAAATGCACAGAAAATTTCCGTATATAAAGTTCAGGTTAGATAGACTAATTGTGCAAGAATCTGTGAAATCCGAGTCATAGAATAACATTGTGCATTTAAACAACCTACAAGAGGAGCATATTTTCCACTACGTTATGCCGTACTTCAGCTTGGGCATTTGTTATATTGCCAAGACAAAGTCTGCCGGCCCACACTAATATTTTATTAGAACCTTTCACACGTCCAGATTTTTCAAGAATAAAAACACACAAAAAAGAAGTGATCTAACCCTACCGTATTACTGCATAAAAGTGTGATCATGTGCAGTGAATTATCTGTTCGGCATTTTACAACAATATTAAAGGTTGTTCACCTTCAAACAACTAGTTGTTTTCAGACATTTCACCAGAAAATGTCTACTTTCTATTTTGTAAACCAGCACTGGGAGAGGGGGGTCGCCGACCCTGCAAACTGTTCTGCTGAGCAGAATCTCTGGGTTTCATTACAGGCAGCTGTTAGAATTGATACAATAGTTGCTAATACTCCAGAGATGCTGCAGAGAAATGGATCAACTCAATGTTGCAAAATTGTAACAGTTCAGCATCTGCTCCTGAATTACTGAGCTGCCAGACTCAAACACCAGATGCAGGATATACACTGTATGGTGTACCCACTGGCTAGTGATGGGCGAATCTAGCCAGTTTCGCTTTGCCATAAAATTAGCGAATTTCCAGTGAAATTCGCGAATTGGCGAAAAAATTAGCGAAACGAGTCGTGGCACGTTTTTGACGCGTCGCGTCATTTTTGCCGCGTTGCATCGTTTTCAACGCGTGTCGCATCGTTTTTGTCGTGTTGCATCAAAAACGAGGCGCGACTCGTTTTTTTTCTAATTTATTCGCCGGCGGCAAATCGCGGGATTTCGCAGCGAATTCGCCCCATGCGAATAAATTCACCCATCACTACCACTGGCATCTAATTTTTGTGTTCTGAAACTTCAAGGTAATACCTTCAGACTGTTCTAGAACCCTGATCTATATCTCACAACCAGAGTTAGCTTCACATACAATTCTACTCTAGTAGTAGCTAAAAAAAATTTTAATGGGGTCTTGTCTTCTATGAGGTGTCACTTTTACCCCAGAATCCTCTTTTCTTTGAGGCTTTCTTGTCTCAGTAGGTTCATGGCACCATCTTCCTTTCTCCATGATTCAGATGTAACATATTGCGAATGGTCCCTACCCCTATTTGTATAACATTAAAGAGAAACCACTAGACACCTACACCATTAAGAAACTCCCCACCATCTACAAGTTATTTCTATCATACGTAGTGTTCAATTCCCATTGAGTGATCATTTATGCTAGCGAAGTAGATAGACGAGCAACTTCGCACCCTTACGCTGTGGTGTGTTTTACCATTGTGGGTGATAGTCTGAAAAACTTAAATACGTTACCGTTCGCCGACCAGATTGTAAATTCGCACGTTAGTGAATTTGCGTAGCGCAGGTGAAAATTCGCCTACAACAATTCTGTTTCTATAAATGTTTGACTACATATGTTCTAGCGCCCGTTAATTTAATGGGCTTAATGTCTAGTATCTATATAAGATACAGTTGTGTTCAAAATAATAGCAGTCTGATATCAGTAACCTGATCAATAACTTTTTTTGGTAGAACTTATATTTCTATATGGAAAATTATTTTCTAGTAGGTGTAATAGGAAACCAACAGTCGTGACATGCATGCTGCTGATTCTGTGCCACTGAATCATTAATAAAAATAACAGCAGTGTTCCAAATAATAATAATAATAGCTTGCTCCAAATAATAGCAGTGTGGAGTTCAATTAGAGAGCTTGTTCATTCTGTGAAAAATACAGGTGTCATTTTCAGCCCTTATTTAAAGGGCAAGGAAAGACAACGAAATACAATCCCATTTTTACTTTCTTTAATGAAAAAAAAAATCTATCTCCAATATATATTAAAAAATATGTAACATTTTTATAAGAAACCTGACTGTATGCAGTGAAATTCTCCCTTCATTTAGTGCCGTGGATAGGAATTGTCAGACAGTCCCTAACTTCTGGCAGGGAAACAATCATACTTATGAACAGCAGGTGGAGCCCCTGCCTTACTTCCCAGCCATGCAGGACTCAAGAAGCTTTGTTTTTTTATCATTTATGATGATCCCTAAGAAGCCCAGACCACACTGAGCATGTGCGCAGTCTTGGTCTTGCAAAGATGTATAACAAAGTTACAAGATGACAGCCCCCTGTGGCCAACTTTGAAAGCATAAATCATTTGTTTGATTAGGCTTGTGGTGCAGTAAGTTCATGTTTATGTTTAGTATACAAAATACAGCATTTCTACCCTTATTCTATTTTAGATTTTCCTTGCCCTTAGAAGGAGCAAGTGTTGTACATGCTGGTTATATTATATCTCTCTTTGAAAAACTGAGTAAAATGGCCCTACCAGACATTGTTCAGAAGAACAGCGTACTTTGATTAAAACGTTGATTGGAGAGGGGGAAAACATATAAGTACTGTCAGGGCCCGAAGGCGTAGTTTGGAGTGCGGACCAAGGAGGAAGCAGCACAAGCCAGCAAGTTCGAGGTACCAGGGGTTGAGGCGAAAGAGTAGTCGATATCCGGGCAAATAGGTCAGTCCAATCAGATGCGGGTCAAAACGGAGAAAAAGTCCGAGGTCAAACACAGAAGACAATAGAGGATAATCAGAAGTCACACCCAGGAATGCAGAAGCAAAAACCTATAATTGGGCAAGGACCAGTTGTTCAAAGGCTCCTGATATAGGCCACAATTGGTGCCAAAGGATGATGTTATCAGTAGGTGTCCGTTTCCGGCGTCGGCGCGTCACTTCCGGCGCTGGTGCGTCGCTTCTGACGCGGGCGCGTCACTTTCGGCGCTGGCGCGTCGCTTCTGACGCCGGGGCGTCGCTTCCGTTGCGGGCGGCCATTCTGGCGCGCACTTTCGGCGCGACCATCTGCGTGGATCGTGTGGGAGCCGCCATCTTTGGAGGACCGAAGCCGAGGACCCAGGTAAGTGGAATTCCTGACAGGTACAGAAAATGATACGCTGCTCAGCTAAAATGATCTCAAATGCTTTAAAAATGGCAACTAGAACCTGAAGGTCATGAAAGAAAATGGAAAACAACCATCTAAATGGATAGAAGAATAGCCAAAATGAAAAACACTCATAAAGTTACAGTAAGTAAGTTATGCTACAATTAGAAGACTCCTATATGAAGCCAAGCTATTGTCAAGAAGCCCCCGCAAAGTCCCAGTGTTGAAAAGAAAACGTGCTGAAGAGCTTACAATTTGCCAAAGAACATATTGAATGGCCTGAAATGAAATTGTGCAACATTTTGTAGACTGATGAAAGCAAGATTGTGCTTTTTGGGTCTAGGGGCCACAGACAGTTTGTCAAACGACCCCCAAACACTAAAAGTCACAGTACAGAGCGAAGACAATGAAGCTGCTGGCACAAGTACCATGTTTCTCAAACTATGGTGTTGGGTTTATTTATCTCATCAGTTTCAATACATCAAAATACTTGGAGGTCATGTTGCCTTATGCTGAAGAGGAAATGCCCTTGAAATGGGGGTTTCAACAAGTTTTTTTTTTACGCACGTCTCTTTTTTTTTTACACCAGTGAATTTTCGCTGACGTTACGCAAATGTATTCGCCGACGGCGAATCGCGGGAATTTGCCACAAATTTGCGCCTGGCTAATAAATTCACCCATCACTAGTGTGCGCCAGGCCGCCAGCACTCATAGGACACCCCAAAAGGCAAAGTAGGGCAGATTATTGTAGCATAGCATACACTGTAGGGCATATATATATATATATATATATATATATATATATATATATGTGTGTGTGTGTGTGTGTAAAAGTCTGCAGGACCGCACCACTTTCCATTCAGCTATCTCAGCTGCACTTGTGCACGGATAATCAGAATACAAAACAAAAAAAGATAAAACCAGCACCAAGGGTCTTTGCCAAGAAACTTCTGTATTTTACATGGTATGTACAACCGAAGTTTCGGTCCCTTTTGGGACCTTTCTCAAGATATACACACACACCAAATTTTCACTTAAATAACCTCCACCCCCATGAATTCAAAGTGCCAGTGACATCATCAATCTAATTAACCCTTGTATGGCTGGTCTTCAACCAGCATCAAGGTAACACATTGTTACACAAATATCTCTCCCACTTTTCTACCATAGAAAAACAACCCTGAAAGCCAGGCTTTACCCTTAACTAACATTCCTACTTGCATGGCTGCCATCAGGTGGGTACAGGGGCCCTGTGGCAGAAAAGGGCCCTGTGATGAAAAGGCATGATTCATGGGTCACAAAAGCTGAGGGGTTTCCATGTGAGTGGGCAGGATTTGGGTGGATGCTGGATGGAACTTTTGCCTGATTAGGGAATGATGATGTGCATGTGTGAGACTTTTTTTTTTAATTTGGGGCCCTAATTGTTGACAGGGCCCGTCATCACTGGTGTTCAAGTTTAGGCCCAGTGGAGGAGGTCGGTGCTTAGGGGGCCCCATGACTACTAACCGATGCCCTGCCTACATGCACATTGTCATATAATAATAATTTCTCTTGCAACAAATTTTATTTCAATTAATTATCAGCACTGCCTTTTGAATGTCCCCACTAAAACTCTATTTATGGAGAAGGCATGCAGCACAATTCATGTTCATAATAGATTAATTATATCCTGGGAACGATCACATGGAAACTATTTTGGATCTTGGTTAATTGCTGACTTCCCTCCATCACTGGGCTATGCCAAATATTTCCCTGCCACTAGAAATATTTTTATTTTCACAGCAGCAGCAATGGGTCCTGTAAGGGTAACTGTTCCACAGTCACATGGAAGCTCTGCGCATGGTGGGGGTCATTCTAAGTCAATGCGCCCTTGAGATGGAAACATTTGAAGACGAGTCATATTTCCTAACACATTTGTGTAACACTAACTTTGGGGAAAATATAATTCTGCACAATTCCAGCCACTCGGGATATAAGCTGAAAACCAAAGCAATGGGCAGCGCAGGTTTCAAGACAGAAAGCGAATGCTGAAAAGAAAAAGCATATACAACAGTTACTGGGATTCAGCTCCTGCTAAAGCTTTACATACTGTTTGTAATAAAAATTTGAATATATACAGTAAATTACAACCTACAGCAGGACATGAACACAGAGGGTAGGGCAAAATGACTATTTTAACAAGCTGTTATGTATATATATCCTATTATAGGGTGCTGTATGGTTATCCCAACAGAGCTGGATTGGACTCAATAATAGAATTAAGATGGGGTTGTGATAAACTGCCTGTGTAAGACTAAAGATTGTCAGCAGTACTTTAAAGGGAAACTGTCATGGGAAAACATGTTTTTTTTTTTGTTTTTTTTTAAACGCATCAGTTAATAGTGCCGCTCCAGTAGACTTCTGCACTGAAATCCATTTCTCAAAAGAGCAAACAGATTTTTTTAGATTCAGTTTTGAAATCTGACATTGGGCTAGACATTTCCCTGGTTTTTCCCTTTGTTTTTCCGCTCCGACGCTATAAGTTCAAAGCGCGGAGTGGGAGGGGGGGGCGTCAGGCAGCAGGCGGCAGCAGCCCCAGAAATACCCCTGCTAAGAACAGCACTCAATAGTTAAAACCCATGTCCCACTGCGTTCAATTCAGTTACATTGAGAAGGAAAAACAACAGCCTGCCAGAAAGCTTTTCCCTCCTTAAGTGCTGGTGCAAGTCACATGACCAGAGGTCCACCAGAAAACCTTAGACCAGGGGCCCACCAGAAAACCTTAGACCAGGGGCCCACCAGAAAACCTATTATTCCTTCACTCCTCACTTAACCTCTTTATTTTCCTATTCTTTTAGATCTACTTACTATACTCTATTCTTCCATTATTAAGTCTCTTTTTCCACATAAAGAAATAGGGAATGACAAGGAAATAGGCCAAATTGTTAGAAGCAAGAGGCCCACTGACACCTGGGCCCACCGGGAGTTTTCCTGGTATCCCTGTGGGCCAGTCCAACACTGCTGCCATTTGCTGCAAGGTCACCAAATTTAGGGTTTTAGTTTACACTGGGCATTTTCCTTGTGTTTCCCCATACCCCTACTACATGAGACTGTTGTTTTTTAGTCTTTGTCAATGTGGCATCTGGTTATTGGCATGCTTCAATTCACAGGTAAACTGGAACACGACATTTACTAGCTTTTATTCTAATTTTTGATACTTCTCCTGTGGAGCTGCCTTCCCCACATTTGATGTTATGATAGTTCAACTTCTCTGCGAACAAAGTGACACCTGTATGCCCAGAGGGGGAAATATGCAAATTTAATAGGGCTCAGAATAAAAATAAAAATAAAAAAAGTAGCTTGGCTGCAACCTTTTGCGACTGTAACAGAGAGAAACAAGTAATGCCCCCCCCCCAATATAATGCAGTAGATATTATACTGCATGTTGCCCTATTATCTCAGATAACCAGCTGCAATTAACCAAGCAATTCATAAACAAAACATGGATGGTAAGACGGCTGTTTGGGGAGTTTAGCGAATCCCAGCCTTTGTCTGCTACAATTATACATTCTTTTATTAAAGACAATTTAGCCTTTCCAGCAGATTCGCCTGTTGTTTCTTTTGCAGAAATAAAGACTTGGTAATTCAGCCGTTTCGATGGGATACCACATTAGTCTCTGCTGATGGAAATCTGGGCTCCTTCCAAGTACCTGTGCTCATTCAGAGCTCCATTGAACTGGTATTGTTCTGCAGGTGAAACAGGGACACTCATGGGAAATATAAAAAAATCCATACATTTATGACACGCCTAAAGGACAAAGAAAGTCTAAAATAGAATAAGGCTAGAAATGCTGTATTTTGTATACTAAACATAAACATGAACTTACTGCACCACAAGCCTAATCAAACAAATGATTTATGCTTTCAAAGTTGGCCACAGGGGGCTGTCATCTTTGTAACTTTGTTATACATCTTTGTAAGACCAAGACTGTGCACATGCTCAGTGTGATCTGGGCTTCTTAGGGATTGTCATAAATTATCAAAACAGGGAAACAAACAAAGCTGCTTGAGTTCTGCATGGCTGTGAAGTAAGAGGGGGCTCCTCCTGCTGTTCTTAAAGGGGAATTCAACCCCTTCCGCGCTAACCCCCAGCCTCCCACCCCCGTAGGCCCCCTCCCTCCAACCCCCCGGCCTACCTCTCACCTGGCCCAAAAGCCCCTAAAAACGCTACTTACCCCCCCCTCCGCGCAGGTCCCTGCAGCCAGGTGAACTTTGTGAACTTTCGGAACATGTGCAGTAGTACAAACCAGCAAATGTGTCCTACTGCGCATGCGCCGCAGAGCCCCAACGGAGCAAGGATCAAGACATCGCCGGAGATGATGGCACCCAGGAACTTGGCTGGAGGGGACCTGCATGGAGGGGTAAGTAGCGACTTAGGTGCATTTGCCATGAGGGAGAGGTAGGCCGGGTGGAGGAGGGAGGGGGCCTACGGGGGGTGGGGGGCTTGGGGTTAGCAGTGGAGAGGTTAAATTCCCCTTTAAGTATGATTGTTTCCCTGCCAGCAGTTAGGGACTGTCTGACAATACCTATGCACAGCAAATAAATGAAGGGAGAATTTCACTGCATACAGTCTGGTTTCTTATCTAAACAGTAGACATTTGGAGATAGGTTTCTTATTCATTAAAGAAAGTAAAAATGGGATTTAATTTTTTTGCCTTTATATGCCCTTTAAAGTGTGTGGGTAGAGAGAAGCGTGTGTCCTTTCCCTTGTTTTCATCATAAACTCTTTAAAGTGATTTAATTTCAAATATATTTCCAGTACAATGTGCTGGCATGGCTTGCTGTGTACACTTTCCTTAATTATATGACATTTAGGTATATTCCTCTGTGCTACCATATTGCCTGCCTTGGTCAATGTAATTCTGAGCCTATTCTGTTGAAAACTATAGCAATGGCACTCCTTGTGGTCAGATATGGTTTATCACTATGGAAGGTTACATAGTAGAAATGCAAATACGCAGAAAAGTAACTCTTTGTTGACATAATATATTCATGCATATTCCTGTTCAAATGAAAGGGAAAACACAGAAGACAGACCTTCGTACAAACTAAGTTAGGGGCCAATATAAGCTGATTTGTGTTCTAACATTGTAGTAAAAAAATATATTTACTTCCTCTTTCCCTCTGATCTCATAGATGTTGAATTTATATTTTTGAGACTATTTTTTCTATAAAGTCTCTCAGTGATAGAAAATATTTTGCCTATAGTTCACAGCATATCTGGATACTTGAAGGCTAATTGGCTAAGGGATGGCAAGGGGAAAATATGAAAACCATTTAATGCTCATTTCCACCTCAACTTGCATCCAGTGCCTTTAGTAACAGAGTACAAAAAGTTGCAAAAGCAGTTGCAGCCCTCCCTGCACATGGCAAAAATCATACTGGAATGGTGGTATAATGGCCATCCCTTGGCAATCCCCTTGTTATTTAGGCATCCTTTTCTGCATTATTAGTGCCTTTAAATGTGGGTTTGAGCACAAGTAAATACTCATGAGTTGTGTTTTACTCCATGCAGCCTGATGCATTTTCTTGTGCTACATGCTTGTTCAGCTCTCAATAGAATAGAGGGTTGTACTTGGTACTGGAAAAAAACACACACTTGTGTTGCGTTAAAAAATAGGTTAAATAAATGCAATATATGTGGGCTCCCTTCCACCTGTTAACACTGCTTGAATCGTGGTGTAATACACAGAGTAGTAGCAGTACAGTAGAAGAATCACAGTAGTAGCAGTACAGTGGAAGAAACATAGTGGTAGCAGTACAGTAGAAGCAGTAAAGTAGAAGCAGTACAGTACTAATAGTACAGTAGAAACGGTACAGTAGAAGCAGTACAGTGTAAAGTAGAAGCAGTACAGTAGTAATAGTACAGTAGAAGTAGTACAGTAGTAATAGTACAGTAAAAACAGTACAGTAGAAGCAGTACAGTGTAAAGTAGAAGCAGTACAGTAGTAATAGTACAGTAGAAGCAGTAGAGTAGTAATAGTACAGTAGAAGCAGTACAGTAGTAATAGTACAGTAGAAATGGTACAATAGAAGCAGTACAGTAGAAGATGTACAGTAGTAACAGTACAGTAGAAGCTGTACAGTAGAAGCAGTACGATAGTAGTAGCAGTACAGTGTAAAGTAGAAGCAGTACAGTAGTAAAAGTACAGTAGAAGCAGTACTGTAGTAATATAACAGTAGAAGCAGTACAGTAGTAATAGTACAGTAGAAACAGTACAGTAGAAGCAGTACAG
>CM044442.1:119340014-119363842 GCA_024363595.1 Xenopus borealis | reverse complement strand
AGTAATAGTACAGTAGAAGCAGTACAGTAGTAATAGTACAGTAGAAATGGTACAGTAGAATCAGTACAGTAGTAACAGTACAGTAGAAGATGTACAGTAGTAACAGTACAGTAGAAGATGTACAGTAGTAACAGTACAGTAGACGATGTACAGTAGTAGCAGTACAGTAGATGCAGAACAATAGAAGCAGTACAGTAGTAGCAATACAGTAGAAGTACAGTAGTAGCAGTACAGTAGAAGCAATACAGTAGCAGCAGTACAGTAGAATCAGTACAGTAGAAGGAGTACAGTAGTAAAAATACAGTAGTAGCAGAACTTATGCCCCTTAAGCCCTTTGTCTTTCATTGAAAAACAGTGTGATCATTTGGCCTTCTATAGAAATAAATTGCAAGTTCTCAGTAATACCAAAGAAAACTAATTCCAGATCTGGTGGCACCACAAACAGAAAGAATATTTTACAGTAGAATGGGGTTGGAAATTGGGCATGTGTCTAAAGCTTTTCACAAATCAAAATTTTTATGTATTTAACACATGTTTAAACAAAGGTTTGAGTGCAAATAAAGACTGATTCCATCTGGCTGTACTCATGAGCGTTCTGAGTTGTGTTTTCCTCCATTTGTATTCATGTATTTTTCACACTCAGAGTGCATTTGAAAAATACAGAAGCAAACACCCATGTGTAAGAGAGTTTTGTTGTTGATATACTCGGTTTAAGGAGATCAAATACAAGGGACCCAAGTATGGGAGGAATTAAAGGGAGAAGTTTGGCAAGGCAACATTATGGAAATCTTAACTGATTCCACCTGAAGTTGAATAACAAAGAATCACTCTGAAAACAGAAGTGAAAATTCGAATCAAATTTGAATTAAAAAATTCGAATTTCGAATTTAATTTTGGGCTTATTCGACTATCCAACAGCCCAAAATTCGATTCTAATTTGCCAAATTCGAAAATTCGATCAAATTCTATATCAAATTCAGCAGATTAAACCTACCGAATTGCTATATATCCCTATGGAAAGCTCCCAGATGATTTTTACAAGTTTTTTTGATCGAATAAAAAAAAATTTGATCGAATGCTTAAAATCGTTCGAATAGATTGATTCGAACGATTTTAAGCATTCGACTGAATTTTTCATATTCGATCGTTCGAAAAACCAAACTGCGTTAAAACCCCTCAAATTTGAAATTCAAATTCGAGGGGTTTTAATTCGAGCCTTAGTAAATCTGCCCCAAAAGTTTATTTAAAGGGGAACAAGCCCTTTAATTCACCTTACACATACCAGTTGTAGTGATGTCGCGAATCCACTGCGAATTGCCCACAATTAGCCACCAGCGAATAAATTCGCGAAACGCCAGCAAAAATTATCCTGCCGAAAATTCACTGGCGTAAAAAAAAAAAAAAAACGGGACACACTCCGAAATTGATGCGCATCAAAAACGGCGTGACGCGCGTCAAAAACATGATGAAATTCGAAAATTTTTCGCCAAAGTGAAATCGCATAGATTCGCCCATCACTAAACAGTTGCACTCAGTGCCGATTTCACTAAATAAAGTGAACAATGCACTAGACTCAAGGCACAGCAAGCGGAGGTTAAGAGCAGGTAAAGAAAATTGTAAACTGCATTTATTTTTGCCCTTTATACATTGCACTTCCATTCATAAACGAGCTGTTGTAGATTTGGAGAAGAGAAAAGGGGAGCAGACACTCTCGTCAAATACCTAGATAGGTGCTGACACGCTGTAAAAGCCACCGGTCAAGGCTGGTTCCTGAGAGGATTGCAATGAAAATAATCAGCGGAGCACTCCATCGGTATACTTGAAGTTAAATTCTGTGTTTATTAGATCATATTAAAAAGCAGCAATCGTGAGTGCAACAAGTCCCATGCTTGACGCGTTTCGTGGCGTCTCGCCACTTCCTCAGAAGCATGAGATAACACACCAACCCCCACCCATAAATAGGTGATTGGGGAATCACCCATCACACAAAACACCTCCCATTGAAACATTAACCCACAAGGTAACATTTGAGTGTTACACCGCATTCAATACAGCAAGTGGATAAAACTGTCATTAAGACTATAGATACATTTGTAAAAATAGTTACAATCTTCACCGCAGGTGTTTAAAAAGGATACATATGTGATACAATGTTTATAAAAGTGAATAATAAAATCAAAGACAGTATTTACATTTATACATAGGAAAACTCTGTCAGATAAATGCGACCTGTTGCATGTTACAATTCTATGTGATTAAATTTAATTACAATATATTTAATTTATTTGAGTACAATGTCATGGGGAGTAAAAAGTTTATGAATTCATTCAATATATAAACAATTAATTAATAAAGTTGTATATAAATAATACCATGTCATTTTATATGGGTTTAGTCTCAGAAGCAAGTCAATTCCCACTGCCTATTTAATCCCCCTGAGCCCTCTGCAGTTTTTAATTTATAAATCCAGAAGGTTTCAAGTCTATTTAATTTTAGTTCAAAATCCCCTTTTCTTATATTGCGTCGGGGTCTATCTATTACTTGGAAAGAGACTTCTGTAACTCCATCATGTACTTCAAGGACGTGTTTCGCAATAGCAGATTTTTTATCTTGGCGATCTATGGCTGATATATGTTCTAAAGCTCTGGTACAAATCATTCTTGTGGTTTTACCTATATATTGGGCTCCGCATCTACAAGATGCTAGGTAAACAACCCCTTTGGACATGCAGTTAAAATACTGTTTGAGGAAAAATGGCACCAGTTACTGTACTTTTAAATGTCTTGGACAGATTCATCATTGTGCAGGTTTTACACCTATTACGGCCACATTTATAAGTACCCTTATATTTAATCCAGGCACTATCCTCTTTTTGGGTTTTGGTGGTGTATAAGCTCTTAGAAATATGGGATGCCAAATTTTTGCCTTTTTTAAATACAAAGGAGGGTTTATCCTCCAAAATATTTTTTTAGGACAGGATCCTGGAATAAGACTTTCCAGTATTTTTTGACACTGTTACTGATGATGTGTGCACCCCGATTATAGGTGGTACAAAAACGAACCTTTGATGGTTTTTTGTTATTATTATTTCTTTTCTCTATTCTTTTACTGCAACTGGTGTCTTTATTTGAGTATTTGCAATTTTTGCGATTCTTAAGTAAATATTGGCGGTCCGCAGCAACCGCCCTCTCATAGGCTGCCTTTATATCCCCAAGATTATATCCTCTTTCACTGAACCTATCCCACAACATCATGGCCTGTGTGTTAAAGGTATCCCAGGAGGAGCATATCCTACGTAAGCGCAGAAACTGGACTACCGGGATACCCCTTACACATGATGCAGGGTGGGCACTGTTGGCATGTAGCAAAGTATTGCGCGTAATGGGTTTGCGATGCAAATCCGTAGTGACAGTGTTACCCTCTGTGCGGAAAACCACGTCTAAGAATGCTATTTCTGAGATATTACTTTCATAGGTGAATTGTAGACATTTAACTGCTTCATTGCAATATTGAACAAATGTAGATAGTGTACTAGCATCCCCATCCCACACTCCTATACAATCGTCGATATATCTATAGAAGTGTACGATTTGATGTTTAAAGGGGTTATTATCACTGTAAATAAAAAAATAAATAAACGAGCTGTTGATCTGCTTGTTAAAAAAACAATAGTAGAAAAGAAGCAGATGTACATTTTTTATTTAGAGAATTAATCTATAAGGGTAGAACACCACGGACGACTTCTATGCGATTCCGGCGGAACCGACCCACTGCACCAGAAATCAGGTGTCAAGTTGGATGCAACGGAAATAAGGTAAGCAATAGCAATGTCTGATCTTGTTGCAGCATTCATCCAACACAACTGTTGGATGCAGCCTACGCATGCTGCGTCTGCATCTGACAGTTGTGTCGTGTTGGATGAACGCTGAGAAAAGATCCGCCATTTGTATTTCTTACCTCATTTTTTGTTGCATCCGATTTCTTGCCTGCATTTTGCAGCAGCATGTCAGACCCACCCAAAATCACACAGAAGTCGCCTGTGGAGTTCTGCTCTAAATAAGGCACTAAGTTTGCCCAGGGGCAGTAACACATGGCAACCAATAAGATGCTTGCATTTAAACAGGTGACTAGTGAATGCTACCTGCTGATTGGTTGCTATAGGTTACTGCCCTTGGGCAAACTTAGTGCCTTTTATTACATAACCCCATTAGTCTTTAACCACTATGTTAATTCAGTGGATGTAAAATGTATCGGCACTAATTCATTGTTAATCCTATATCCTGTTCTTGTTGGAAAGAAAGGCGTCATACACTGTAGCTGACCGCACATCACATTATACATGTGGACTGTACTGTTGGATGGGAAATTAGTTTAATGGATGGGAAACTAGCTAATTGGGTCATTTAGATTTTGCTGTTGAAGAAATTGTGTTGATTCTTGGGCTCTTTAAACATGGCTTTTTACATTAGCCGTAGAAACTCTATTCAGTTATTAACTGAAAATGTGCAGCAAACAGTCCTTGCTTCCACTCACGCATGAAATCAAATGGATTTTTAAAAGAGTCGTTTTCAGCAGATTTTTTTTAAGAAGGTTTAAACTTTTTTACATCACACAAGGCAAAATGTAGGACTCTGGTTAGGTGGGGGCAGTAGAGCAGCTACAATTTCTGGCTGTGGGTTTGATTTGAAGTGCCATACCATCTGCAAAGAGTTTATATCTTCTTCCAGTTTCTCTGTGGGATTCCTCCAGGTAGTTTCATATACTTTCCCTAAACATTCTCGCAAGTTAACTGGTTTCTAATAATATTTACTGAGGCAATAGTATTAAATAAATATAATAATTAAAAGTTTTTGGTCAGTTGTGTCAAACTCAATATTATGATCCACATAAAGTAATTATCAGCCAAAAAAATATTTAACCAAACAAGAAAAACGTTAGGCACTCACAGATCCCGCAAACAGGCTTGTTAAAGAACGGAGAACTTTGTTTAGGTCACAAAAAGAAATAATGACATAGTCTTACGCGTTTCATGCCAGTGTGCACTTAATCATAGGCTGTACAAAAACACATACCGGTATACCAGATGTAAACCCTAAACCCACCAATCAATATCTGGTATACCAGTATGTGTTTTTGTATAGCCTGTGATTAAGTGCCCACTGGCACGAAATGCGTAAGCCTATGTAATTATTTGTTTTTGAGACCTAAATAAAGTTCTCAGTTCTTTTACAATCTGTGAGTGCCTGCCATTTTTCTTCTTTGGTTGGATACCTCTACCTCAAGTTGACTGTCTGGGGCATGAGCACCCAGATCCCACTTATTACTGGTGAGATAACAAAAAAATACTTTTTAGGTTTTTACATTGGGACTTAAAAGAAAAATTAAGTTCAGTGACATAGACTACTATGAAAACTATAGAAGATCCCCCAGTTGCGGGGGAGGGGTATTGAGCTGGGGGAGCATGGGATCATGGGGTCTGCTTCCTTTATACCGACAGAGAAATTGGGGGGGGGGGGTTGGATATTTCTTGGTCTTCCACAAATATTATTCAGAGTGTATGCAGTTGGATGTTTCTGAAATGCAAAATGCATTTTAGTCTATTAAGGGGCATGTTAAGGCAAACAAATAAAATCTAATTTTTACTTTCTTTAATGAAAAATAAATCTATCTCCAATATACTTCAATAAAAAAAGTGTACCTTTTTATAAGAAACCTGACTGTATGCAGTGAAATTCTCCCTTCATTTACTGCTGTGGATAGGAATTGTCAGACGGTCCCTAACTGCTGGCAGGGAAACAATAATACTTATGAACAGCAGGGGGAGCCCCCGCCTTACTTCCCAGCCGTGCAGAACTCAAGCAGCTTTGTTTGTTTCCCTTTTTTGATCATTTGTGTCCACACTGAGCATGTGCACAGTCTTGGTCTTGCAAAGATGTATAACAAAGTTACAAGACGACAGCCCCTTGAAGGGCCAGCCACACCGTCTGGGAACCTCTGGTCTAGTAAAACCATTCGAAATATTTCTATTTTTCTCTAAATTCAAAGTAGGTCATTGCAATGTCCTTTAAATAGACCTTCTTGAACAGGTTCCTTTGCTAGTTTGGTATCTGTGTATGCATTTCACTATAACAGGGTCGGTGACTTGATCTAAATTCATTGAATGACTCAGTAGTCTGCATTGGTTTGGAAACTGGTACCAAACACAAGCAAAGTTCAAGGGAACTACAGAATGTTGTAACTGTGTTGTAAGTTTTTAGGTCTGTAAGACATGTCCCAAAGTTACTTGCTAAATACAGTACATGCCCTCCAATTTTCCTGCTTTCCAGGTCTTTTCACAGCATGTGTGGTTCCAGCTGGGAATAACAATCCGGAGCCAAACAGAACCATCTGCTGACATGAATACTGACCTTTGGGGCTCAGCTATGGAAATTAATTATTTCTGCCTTATGTTGGCAATGATAGATATTATACTTTGGGAATTGTACAAAAAGTGCCTTAAACATAAAAATTAATGAGCAAAAAATAACTTTACATATGTTTCCATGATATTCCAACTTGCAGATGACCTATTTAAAAGCAATTAAAAAGGTGATATACTGTAGATTCAGAGGCTTAACAAAGAAAATTGAGTTTGTGCCCGGTAGACATGTGTAACGTATGGTATCCCAAAACCCAGAACAGATGCCAAGGTTCTGGACATGGATCTTCTGCCTATAACAGCTGCCTTTCGCTTCAGGAGAAGCCCTCCACCAGCTCAGTAATGCAGTACAAAGTCAGAACCTGGAAGAATGATCAGTACGAACAAGCAAAGGTTGGGACAGGCAGCAAATTAGCAGAGGCCAGGGACAGTCAAGGGTCAAGAACAGACAACCAGACAATAAGCACACCCAATAACTAGTGATGGGTGAATTTATTCGCCAGGCGCGAATTCGCGGCGAATAAAATCATGAAACACCATCAAAAATTCGCCTGCCGAAAATTCGCTGGCGTAAAAAAACTAATCGCGCGCCGAAAAGGATGCGACACAGCGCGTCAAAAAGGAATTTGCAGCGCGTCGAAATCGACGTGCCGCGGCTCGTTTCGCGAATGGGAATAGATTCGCCCATCACTACTAGTGATGGGCGAATTTATTCGCCAGGGGCGAATTAGCAGCGAATTCCCGCGATTCGCCACTGGCGAATAAATTTGCGAAATGCCAGAAATCCGCCTGGCGAAAATTCTCTAAAAAATGACGGGACGCATGTTAAAAACGACACGACGCGATGTGTCACAGTTGACGCGACACGCATCAAAAACTTGCCACGACTCGTTTCGCGAATTTTTTCGCCAATTTGCAAATTCGCTGGAACTTTGCGCATTTTCCGGCGAAGCGAAACTGGGTAGATTCGCCCATCACTAATCACTACCAATAACTATTTAACAATAGACCTACCTTGGGCAGTGAGCAAAAGGACAAGGCACCTATAAATATTTACGCCATACGAGATGATGTCACACATACCCGAAAGAAAACTGCGGGGAACTAGGAGGAAGGTTGCAGGCATCCCCACAGGCATCACCCAGGTATCCTTACAATCTGGCTACATATTTTAATGACCTTTGCAATTCTTAGTCAATTTACACCATATGCTACTGTAGGTAGTGATCATTACACAGCACAGGGTAATAAAGTGCAGAGTCTTCATTTTCTTCTAAGTTCCTTCTATACTGTTGGACACAATGCTGCAGTGCTTGCAAATGATCTGGCTGTTGATATTCAACAGATATTCAAAGGGGCACATTCACTAAAGGGCGGATTGTTGCCAGCAACTGCTTCGCTCACCTCCCACCACTTTGCCAGGCGCAAATTCGCTACCACTACGCTAATTCACTAATATAGGAAACTGAGTCCTTTTCGCTGGCATTCTATTGTGCCTAGCGAAAATATGCTAGTGATCCTATGCTTAGGTCAATTTGAATAAGGCGGGTACATTAAAGTTTAGAGAAAAGCAACCGCTCGAACTCACCGCGCCATTGAAGGTTGAATGAGAATCCACAGTAAATAGTCACAATCGGGTGTTGGAAAAAAGCCTTGGCGTCTCGTGCCGTGTATATAATGGAGAGAAGGATGGAGCTCCATCCTTTTCTCCATCGGGTACATTAAAGTTGCATTGACGTCTTTATTAAAGATGTTGGTGCAAATGCTTGAAGTGCCCACTTTTTATTACAATTGTCCAAGGAACCTTAATAAAGACAAAAGCGTTAATATAATTCCCTACACACAAACCCACTGTAAAATGAATGTTCCATATGTTCTGAAATGTCTGGGGAAAAATGTTAAAGGGGAAGGAAAGGGGTTTTACACTTGCGGGTACTAAATATTAGGCACCCCCAAGCAGAGCCGCCATTAGAAATCATGGGGCCCCGCAAAACAAAATTTTCAGGGCCCCCTGGCCCGGCCCACCCTGGCACCCAAGCCCCCCTGATCCCCCCCACTACATATCAAAGTTAAAAGACCACACAGATATCAACCCCCCCACACATATTGATGGTTACGACTCCCTTATAAGTTAAAAAAAAATTTGGCATCAGGGACCCCCTTAGAAGTTAAAAAAAAATTTGGGGCCCGCAGCTTCAGGACTTCAATGTCAGCTCCTTTCGTGACATCGGGTATTTTCGCCGCTTCAGGACTGTTCGGCACTTCCTCATTCAGGCAGCACGGCTTCAGCGCTTGCAAGGGGGGCCCGGCTCTTCGAAAAGTGCCCCCAAGTGACTACTTTTAGCTACTTGATACCCTGGTCCAGTGCTCCTATCAGCAGAAAACCACACCAGTCTGGGGTTCTTCTAGCGAGCACCACGGAGAGATCAACTCCTTGCTGCTTTGATTTCAAATTTCCTGGGAAAATCGCATGCACCGGAGAGCAAAATAGCCGACTTTTTCGTTAAAGTTTGGCTTGCCGCTGTACTGCACATGTGCAACCCTGAGAAGACCAGAGGATGAAGGAAGTTGATTGCCCCGTGGTGTTCACTGGAATAACTCCGGACCAGTGCGGTTTTGGGCTGATAGGAGCACCTATTATATAAATATAATATAAAATAAATATATAATACTATAAATAAATAAGTTAGTTCACTTCTGCTTTTTTCAGTTGAGAAATATTGCTAAAATTTAAACATGCTCTTTGTTTTCAGGATACAGAAAGAATTATTCATGCTTTTGTTTCTTCCCATTTGGATTATTGTAATTCCTTATTTACATGCCTGAGTCAAAAATCGTTGGCTCGGCTTCAGTTAGTTCAAAATGCGGCTGCCAGGTTATTAACAAAAACAAAACGATTTGATCATTTTAGTCCAGTGTTGGCCGCTTTGCATTGATAGATTAATATTTTAAGATAGATTTTAAAATATTACTGCTGATTTATCAAGCTTTACATAATGAGGCTCCAAAATATGTATCAGAGTTACTGGGCCGCATCGGTTTCGGCGTGCGCTGCGTCATTGCAAATTTTTGCGGGTGTTTCGCTCACCGGCGCCGAATCACGAGTTCGCAGCGAATTTGCGGCTAGCCAATAAATTCGCCCATCCCTACTGTTGATATTTTTAAAAGTCAAGTGAAGACTCATTTTTATATCTTGGCGTGAGTGGTGTGAGTTAATGTATTATATTGTGATCATTATTACTGATGTGTGGAGATAAATGTATGGATTATTGAGTATTGGATGTTATCTTATTTATTTGTGTTTCTAAAGCACTTTGTAGCTATGCTTTGAAAGGTGCTATTTAAATAAACTTTTACATCAGTTTGGTGTTTGATCAGTTAGAATCAGTGATTCCCCAGACCTGTGTGCAGCAGTTCCAGCTTCCAGTATCAGTCAACCTGACACACTCTAATTTCTTAAAAGACAAAGTAGAGTCTATCCGCAACCAGATCCCTACAGAGGTCTGATGAAGTGCAAAAGAGAGGCACGAAACGCGTCAGGTGACTAGACACATCATGGTGTGGCTATAGGTTTCTAACAAGGTACCTGTTCATGTCTTTGAGAATTGAAGAATAAAGTTTTTTCTATCCAAAGTGCCCATGGTCAAAGATCCCTGTCATTGCGCAATACTATTGTTTTATGCAATGTCTGTTTATAGAGACCTACATTGTTGGGGGTATAGTTTTCCTTTAAACACTGCTGCCAGAATTATCCTCCTTTCATCCAAAATAGTACAGACCCCTCTCCTGCTGAAGTCCTTATCATGGCTTCCTATAAAGCAACGAATAACTCCTCCTCATAACCTACAAAGCCCTTCATTCCTCTGCACCTAACTACATCTCATTACTTGTTTCTCTATATGTTCCTGGCCGTAACCTCCGCTCCTCTCAGAGCAACTGCTTGGTTGTACCCCCCACTACTACTGCTGTTTCCCGTATGGTTTTCCAAACAAGTGACAAAGGTTGAGGAGACTGCCTCATACAGACTTAGATAAACAAAAGGAATTCTGGGAATGAATTCCTAATGAGCTCCAAGAAAAGGATAACCCCATACAAATGGGGTTTTCCTGGAGCTCATTTGGCATTCATTCCCAGAATTCCTTTTGTTTATCTGTTTCCCATATCAAACCCTTCTCTCTTGCCACTCCTTATATTTGGAATGCCATTCCTGAATCTCTGCAGAGAATCCTCCTTCAGTGTTTTTAAAATGAAACTCAAAGACTACCTCTGGGAGCACCTGGATAACACCTGGGCTGGGAACTGATACTTATATAACAGTGTAACAAACTGTAACCTACAGAACCTTAAACCCCTCTGAATTGTGTCTGTGTGTTACCCTCCCATTTAGACTGTAAGCCCTACGGGGTAGGGTCCTCCAGCCTTTTGTTTCTTTGACACTGAGCCAGTGGCATAACTAGATCTTACTAGGCCCCACAGCAAATTATTTTTTCGTCCCCCAAAACGTCCAGTGCTTGACCTGTTTTACCAATATTTATTGTAATTGTATATGAATTAGGGCCTCATGGGGCCCCTATAGCTCCTGGGCCCCCGTGCAGCTGCAGGGTCTGCTTCCTCTGTAGTTACGCCCCTGCACTGAGCACTTGATCTGTAGTTTAATTATATTTTATATTTCTGTGAATTGTATTTCTAATAATGCACTTATTGTTACTTTTTATTTTAATGATCCCTTGTTTGTTACTACTAATTTATTGTTTGGCTGTACAGTGCTGTGCCCTCAAGGAGCGCTATAAAAATATACATACATACTTTATTATTGGGTAGGTAAAAGTAGTCACTTGAGGGTGCCTAACATTTAGCAACCCCAAGTGTAAAACTCCTTTCCTTCTCCTTTAAGCCAAAAAAAGTCAGGACTTTTGCAAGTAATCCCGCTTATAAAAAAGGAAAAGTTGCCAGTTTTTTCAATTTAATGAATTTTCAGCTGATGAGATGCAGGGATCTAAAGAGGCAAGGATCTAAAATATTTTTGCATCCAATGTCACAAAAGAACTGATTTGAGGGGCTATAGAACAAGCATGTTAATTAATGGGATCTTTTATAATATATTGTGATCATCAGTGATTTAGCAAATTATTAAATGTTCACCTATTATTATCTTTCATGTTATACTGCATCAAGTTGTAACAAATGCTCCCTATCAACAGCTATCCCTAAGATTTGTGATTCATTTATGGAAAAATGCAAATTAAAAATAAGTTACAAAAAAAAAAAAGATTGGTGGTAAGGGACCCCCAGTAAAGAAAAAAAAGAACACATTGGTGTCCAGTGTCCCTCATTAAGGTAAACAAAATTGTGATTAAGGCTTTCCCCCCATGAAAGTTAAAAAAAATTGTCAGCCAGGGCTCTCGTCCTATAAAAGATACAATTTTACAAAGGGACTAAGTTTTACCTGCAACTTACTCGCTGCTTTCAAAGTAAAACTCCCAAACTTGGTTGCCCTTTTATTAGACACCAGTGGGATCACCTGACTATAGCTGGGAAGGGTGGGGCTACAACAGAGAGCTGGTAACTGCTCCAGTATAACTACAACAAACAAAGAAAAGTTGTGCTCACCACTGATTTTTTAAAACCATTAGGCAGGGGTGCAATGAGGCTGTGACCACAAAATACATATAGACAAATACAAGAGATCCTCTGCACTCACCCCCATTTGGCGAAATTCCCCATTTCTGTTGCTTGATAAGCATTAGCTACAATTCTGTGTGTGTATGGAAGGGGTCATTATATTGTTATAATACAGGGATGATAAAATATTTAGATTTTCCCATTTCGCTTTGTGTAAGGTTTTTTTTTTCCTTTTTCTTTTATGCCTTGTGCATTGCATAAGCTGCCTTTTATGGCATCAGACATATAAAGCCCTTGCTTAAACAGAGTTTAAATCATCCAAATTGAAGTGTTCAGATGATAAGAGGTTCTCTTTTGCTAAGATGTACAGGAGTGTGTGAGCAAAATCCATCCTGTAATATTTCCAGACACAGAGCTGGGCAAACAGCTATTACAGAAGCTTATCAGGGATTTTTCAGGAAACATCATAAATGCAGCCACCATGAAAAGGATTATAGCATGAAAATCTAACTGCTCGGACTTGAAAACACATTCAGTTTATTATGCAGGGTTGGAATCTTGTCGGTACTAGAGAACCAGTCGAAATTACATTGTGCTCAGCATCTGGACTGCAATTAAAGATTGAGGGAAGCCTGATATTTGAAGGTGAAGACACACAGTGGTGGATTAACACTACGTGAGGCCCCTAGGCTACACTTTCCACAGGAACCCAATCCCCAGACCCCATCCCCCTGAACCCAGAGCCTGTCCCCCCCTTCCACAGGGTCCCCTAACTGCTGCTAGACCTGGTTGGGTGCTGTGCTGCCCCCATGCACGGCCAGTACCTGCTTTCTGGCTGGCTGGGAGGAGATTGGGCAAGGCACGTCAGTTTGCACTCAAGCTCTACAAGCTGCGTCTGCTTCGGCGTGCAGCAGTGACATCACTGGAGCTTGTCCAATCACCAAAGCTGTGCTCACGTACCTTGCCTAATCCTCATTAAAGGGCATGTAAAGGTAAAAAAAAAAAAATCAAATTTTTACTTTCTTTTACTTCTTTCGCAAAAGAAACCTATCTCCGATATACAGGCGGTGCGGTGCTTTGGCTTTTTTTAAATTTGTAAATACCACGATTGGTGGTCTGCCTGGAGGGGTCCCATGAGGGTCAAGGACCACCGGGCCCTGCTAACAACAGAACAATGGGAAGGTAATGAGATAGCAACTCCCTAAGGGTAGAACAACATGGGCGGCTTCCATGTGATTCCGGTGGATCCAACACTCCAGCACCAAAATGCAGGCGTCAAATCGGATGCAACGAAAAATAAGGTAAGAATGACAAATGCGAAAGTTAGTGGACTTTTCATATGATTTCCTGACCCGAGGCAGAGTGGGTTAATCACTGCTACAGTTCCTGTTCCGTAAGGATTGAGCACTGGGTCGAGTGCTCCAACATTGTGTGGAATTACAGGCAAAAATTACCTGAGATTGTGCCTATTACACATTAAAGAAAATACATTTGTTGGTTCAGAAATTAAAGAGTGAATTATATGCAGTGTAAACAGTGCAATTTAGAAATAAAAACAACATCATAAAAATCATGACAGAATCCCTTTAAATTACCTATAAATAAGGCCCAGTGTTATAATGTTATATAAAACCAAGGTTAGAATTATGGGTGTTGTCATGCATAGCATTGCACCTTTCTTAACTGAGTAAAATAATATTTGCATACAATCATAATAAGCTCAATTTCCCACTCAATCAAGCACTGATAAATTATAATATAATATAATGATAAATTATATATTTAAAAATCTATATTTACCTGCTTTGCAGTTGTGCTTTTAGGTTCAGATTCGGCAGTCCCCTTAGTTATTTATAGCTGGTCAGTGGGTTTACACATGTACTTGGGTTCATTGCTAGGTAAAGTTTAACTGTACTTACATTAGTGTTCAAGGTTATTTCTTAGTGGACAAGGTTGGTCAGTGGCTCTTTATGATAACCTGGAATCCTGGGCCTTTGCTCCTTTTATTAAAAAAAAAACTAGCTGGCCAAGTACTGTCCTTTGAAAGAATGATGTCTGCCTGCAATCCCAAGTACTCAACGTAATGCCTCGGGCTTGGCACATCTCTGTTACAGGCTGTAATTATTGCATTGATATTTCACAGATTGTGATCTGCGTCATTTCGCTCCGCCACATTTTTAGCTAATTTATTAGGAAATTTGCAAAACGGCAAATAATTTGCGAAACACCGACAGCGTCTTGGAAGCGGGCACCAAAAGAAATGCTGGTTACGGTGTCAAAGAAACGGACTCCCACGTCCGAATTTTCGCCAAGTGAATTTTTCCTGGTGTTTTGACTAACCTGAAACTAGGGTTGTCACCTTTTCTTGAAAAAAATACCGGCCTTCCTATATATTTACCTTTTTTTCCTATTAATAACATTGGGATCAGCCATCAAAAATACCGGCCAGGCCGGTAAAATACCGGCCAGGTGGCAACCCTACCTGAAACCCCAGGCTGGTGCTCCTATCAGTAGAAAACTGCAGGCTCTGTGAATAGTGATGGGCAAATTTATTCGCCTAGGCCAAATTCCCGCAATTTGCCACCGGCGAATAAAAACGCCCATCACTATTCATAGAGCCTGCGTGTGTGCAAGCCAGTGTTGTTGCCAGGGCCGGATCTGTGGAAAGGCCACCTAGGCCCGGGCCTAGGGTGGCAGAATTTTGGGGGCGGAATGCTGATCAGCCACACTCACATTGGTTCAGAAACACTGGGGATACGCCAATCCCCATCGTTCCAGTCCTGATGATGAAAATTTGCAAATAAAGGGAAGAGTATGGAAAGCACGAATGGACTAGGGACGCCCGCTATGTAAATCCGGCCCTGGTTGTTATTGTGAGCGGGGCAACCTGGCATATCCATGCCTTTAGAGGACAGTATCTGGGCAACATGTTTTGCTTTAAGAAGCGGGGCAGTGGCTGAGAAATCAAATATACCCCCCTCCCCAGGTTAATGGCTTTCCTTTCCTTTGCCCATAAAGATTTTAATGTCGGTGTGTTGATTTCAGTTTAATGGGTTGTTCACCTTTGAGTTAACTGTTAATATGATGTAGGGAGTGATATTCTTAAACAATATGCAATTGGCTTTCATTTTTTATTCTTTGTGGTTTTTGAGTTATGTAGCTTTTTATTCAGCAGCTCTCTAGTCTGAAAATTCCCTAGCAGCCATGCATTGACTTGGATAAGACTGAATATTCGGATAAGACTAGACTATGAATAATAATAATATGAAAGCCTGCTATTTTGTTCTACTGCTCATAAAATTTCCCTTGGAAATTTGAAGAAAGAAGAAGCCGGAAGAGGATCGCTCCGTGGTGCTCACTGGTATAACCCTTGGCCGGTGCAGTTTTCTGCTCATAGGAGCACCAGCCAGGGGTTTCAGGTAAGTCATTTGGCACCCCCAAGTGCTGCAAGCCTTTCCTTCTACTTACTAAAAGTAGTAATGACAGCTTTCCATAGCAACTTGGCAGCTTTCCATAGCAATTGTTTTTAAATGGGCGACCCCCATTTCAAAGCTGGAAAGGGTCTGAAGAAAAAGGTAAATTATTCAAAAAATATAATAAAAAGACCAATTCAATTGAAGACCAATTGAAAAGTTGCTTAGAATTATCCAATCTATAACCTGAAAACTGAAAGCTGAACACAGCCAAACGGAATGCAGGGGAGCGCAGGTTACAAACGCCCGTGTGCATTTAGGGGCATGTTTATCAACATTAGAGATAAATATCTGGAGAGATTTCTGGAGATGTTGCTCATGGCAACCAATCAGCAATTAGATATGAAAAACCACTTATAAGTTAGAAAACAAAAGCAAATATTTGATTGGTTGCTATGGGCAATATCTCCATAAATCTCTCCAGATATTTTTCTCCAATGTTGGTAAACATTCCCCTATAATGTAGAGAGATATTCTGAGACAATTTGCAATTGGTTTTCATTTTTTATTATTTGTGGTTTTTGAGTTATTTGGCTTTTTATTCAGCAACTCTCCAGTTTGCAATGTCAGCAATCTGGTTGCTATGGTCCTAATTACCCTAGCAACCATAAATTGATATGAATCAGAGACTGTAATATGAATAGGAGAGGGACTGAATAGAAAGATGAGCAATAAAAAGTAGCCATAACAATAAACTTGTAGCCTTATAGAGCATTTGTTTTTAGATGGTGTCAGTGACCCTCATTTGAAAGCCGGAAAGCAGAGGGCATTTATTAAACAAAATATAAATGAAAAACAAAATGGACAACACTTGAAAAGTGACTTGGAATTATTCATTCAATAATATACTAAATGTTGACTTTAAGGTGAACCACCCCTTTCAGATGAGAGACAAAACGAGCCAAGTTAACCTCCTTGAATAGAAACACAACCAAAACTAGACTACTTCCCCCTTGTTGTCACTTACACCCCATACCTAGAGGGTTTTTCTAGTAAATGATTACGGAGCTCTAACCCACACTATATATATAAGGATGGCAGGCTGTTTAATGTATTTTTAAAAACCTTCCCTCCTGACATACTGTAAAGACAACAAATTCTGTCCTGCATAAAAAAGGGCATAAACTCAAGGGATGAAAACATAATTCTACCTCTTTATAGATCCCTAGTAAGGCCTCATCTGGAGTATGCAGTGCAGTTTTGGACTCCAGTCCTTAGGAGGGATGTAAATGAGCTGGAGAGAGTGCAGAGACTAAGTGCAACTAAACTGGTTAGAGGGATGGAAGACTTAAATTATGAGGGGAGACTGTCCAGGTTGGGGTTGTTTTCTCTTTCTCTTGCGAGGGGACATGATTACACTTTACAAATACATTAGAGGACATTATAGACAAATATGAGGGGACCTTTTTACCCATAAAGAGGATCACCAGAGGCCACCCCTTCAGACTAGAAGAAAAGGACTTTCATTTGAAGCAGCGTAGGTGGTTCTTCACAGTGATGACAGTGAGGTTGTGGAATGCAAAAATAGAAAACGGCAACCTGCGCATACAACCACACACAGCAGATTTGGTAGTAATCCCAAAATAGTATTCTCTAAATCTAAGAGGCAAAGTCAGAAGGTCTTTTCAGATATGCCTATTGCAAAGTATATTGTACGATCATGGCTGCCCCAGTAGACCTGGAGCTGGTGAGCAGCCATAAAACAACAAAACTTGTGTGTTCATTTAAATATATATTTTTTCATAGTGTTCTCTTAGGGGCAGATTTACTAAACTCGGGTGAAGGATTAGAATGCAAAAACATCAATTTTCAAATTTTTTTGGGTCTAATTTGACCATTGAAATTCAATCGAATCGAATGATTCGAATAAAATCGAACATTTCCTATAAGAAAATCAGTCGACCATTCGACCATTCAATGGTACTTGCCTTTTAAAATTTTATTGGATTACCTACTTCGCCAGATTAAACCTACAGAGTTTCTATATTTGCCAATGGGAAGCTCCCATAGTTTTAGTGTATTTTTCTTGGCAACAACAGGCCAAAATATTTCAATATTTCAACCCTAATGGCTGAAAGAATGGTTGTTTGAAGTAAAAATTAAAAAGCCAGTAGAAGTTAAGAGGCAAGTGTGTTGGCCTGGCAAAAAGATGTGAATTTTATGGGTCTTTTGAAGTGTATGGAGGTGTTTGATCTTGTGTTGTAAAAAATTCTGTGGAGGGCTGCTTTGCTGCACTACTGTATATGTCCGTAGGTTACCAAATTGGAAGCAACAAGAAGCTTCTGGAACTCAGGAGTAGTGATGTTCGCTGCAAATTCCCACGATTCGCAATATACCAGAAAAATTTCGCCTGAGGAAAATTCGCTGGCGTCTCGTTCTGGGCGCAGACGAAAACAGACATCTTACAGATTTACAGATGCAGCCACTTGGATTTGTCATGACTCAGGGCTAATTGGAGAAACTGTGTTATCTAAAGTTATCTTAAATCATTTAATGCATTTAACCTTTTCATTAGCATACCAAAGCACCATTGTTCACAATGATGAACACTTAGATGGGATGCTGTGACGCAATTTTCTGTGTTAAATGAGACAAGTGTGAAGTCTGAGTTTAGTTATTCTGTGTCAAACACACAATCCAAACTGGCTTCATCTGTACATAGCAGGCACCACTAGGCCTGCTGTCGTTTGTCGCCCCTGTCCCCTTTTATTTGCTCAGATTTTCATCATCAGGACAGAAAAATGGGAAGTGGCACACAGGAAATTGTAGTGTTTATACAAATGGCCTGTGGGTGTCACTGTGCATACACAGGACTTTCTGTACAGCTTGAAAGTGAAAGTAAGATTTACTGCTGTCCTCGGCTACCAAACACAACAAATGGAGACAAGGATGTCTTTTCTACCTCTGCAGCAGCCTGCACCTTTTCTACCAAACCCTGGTGAACCTACAATAACTTTTACTACAAACTCATCTGCTGCTGACATTGTAAAACGTCAACAAGCCGAATGCAAGGCTTATACTGACAGAAAACGTGGTGCAAGTAGTGCACTTTCAGCCTGGATCTGTAGTCAGAATTAAGAAACCAGGAATACTGAAACAAGGACAATCTAAATTTACTACACCACTTGAAGTGAGACGCCAGCGAGGACCATACACTTATGAACTGTCTGATGGACGCATATGGAATGCAAGTCGTCTTGCATGGACCAAGGACTATGTCATGTGAAGAATGTATATATTGCTTTAAGATGCATACGGTTTAATGTTACTGTTTATTATAGTTGTCCAAATGCTTTCCTACTATAGGGGGAATATGTGGTGTTTATACAAATGGCCTGCAGGTGGCACTGTGCATACACAGGACTTTCTGTACAACTTGAAAGTGAAAGTAAGACTTACTGCTGTTATGTAATGGCTGCATGACCTGCTAATAAAGCATTGTTATACTCTCCTCATCCTCGGCTACTAAACACAACAGAAATGTGGTTGGGCAGCATGCCGCCCCCTAAAATCCTCTCCACAAATCCGGGCCTGGGCAGGTCAATAAGGAGAAGGCCTAGTTGATTTATGAATGGGTATGTTTTGCTAAATTCATTAATGAGAAAAGGATAAATTCTAGTAAAAGATGCATCCAGCACAATTTTCTGTGAATAACATCATTATAACTGAAAAAGGCTTCCCTTTTTTTATATCATGTTTTAATAAAGACACAAAACTCCCTCTTTATTTAAGGAGTAAACCCTAAGCCCAGACTGCATAGTTTACATATTGTGCCATCGTTAAATTTTAAATATATCCCTGCACTTGTTGCTTTAGAAATGAAGTATGGCCTTTTCTTTTACATTTTGCTTGTAAGTTTCCCAAATGCAAGATATTATATAAACTACAACTGTGGCTATAAATCATTTCAAGGCAAAGACTAATATTTATTTAATACATATTACTCTAGTGAGGTTCTACTGGATAATGACATTAAAAAACAACTATCCATTTCCTCTCGCTGCAGACAGAACCTTCCACTCAGCTAATGTGGTTTCTCATCAGGTTACATTTAAAAGGAACATTGTTTCTAAATTATCGTAGTTAAGCATTTAATACCACCAGTTCCCATTAGGGAAATACATAATATTCCCGATAATTATCAAGACGGATAGATGTCACAATGTGAATGGGCATGAGTGGGGAAGTCAAGGTTGCATAACAGTTTTACATGAAACTCTAGCTATTGATCACACCAAATGGAAACCAATGACACCCTTGGGTTATGTCCATAAAATGTCTTATGGTTAGCACATGGTCTGGTTCAGACATGGACAACTGCCAGCTACGTGTTGTTGTACTATAACTCTCACATCCCTAAGAACTGAAAGCTGTCAGGGAGTGTTGGATAGCTAGTTCCCCATGATTAGTTTGTTGTTTTCATGTTGACCTTTTTGGAAATATTCCGCCAGTAAAACTGTGGGAGAGGAACACACAAAATCTATCACTTGCTGATTAGACTGAACATGAAGTACATGCCATAACCTTCATGTGATATCACCCAGTCTATTCAATACCGAGACACAAGATGCAACACAGCATATTTTTCTGCCCTACTCATCAAGGGGCAAAAGATACAACAATTGTGATGTATTCTCCAGAACTTCCAAATAAAGTAGAAAATATATTAAACACAATCATATGGGGACAATGGCCCTATAACAAAGCTCAATGGAAAGCATACAAAGGAGACTGCAATTCTTACAAAATCTTATGCTGCATGAGTAGTAACCTACTGTAATTCATCATTTAGAAAAGGTTATTGTCTTCTCCAGAGCTTTTGTGCATCCAGGCTTTCAAGATCCAAAATTTCTATTATAATAAGAAGAATCTTTGGGTGTCTCCTTCTGGATAGTTGCTGAAGCATCTCATAATCAAGTTGGATGTAGACACATGCTATTGTGGTCATACTCTTGTAATCCAATCACTGTTAAAGAACAAGTAAACGTTTTTTTTTTCTATCTCTAAATTTGCTCTAAACAGCCCCTCAAATTAATGTACCTTAGTCCCTGCTGCAAGTCTGCTCTGGTTTCTGTGTTATCAGCAGCTTGTTTCACCTTCTTCCTGGTGCAGAGTGAAGCCCCGCCCCTTAGTTTACTGAGCTGACCTAATATCTTGGACTAGTCCAGGATATAATTTGCATACTATGACATAGCAGAGAGCAGTGTGTGTAGCAGCTTTTGCTTGGGGAAACTAGCTTACTAATGAAACACTGGCTCCCTCTTCCTCTCTATTGTGGAACAGCAGCAAATGGACTGCTCAGTAAACTAAGGGGCTGGGCTTCACTCTGCACCAGGAAGAAGGGGAAACAAGCTGCTGATAACACAGAAACCAGAGCAGACTTGCAGCAGGGACTAAGGTACATTAATCTGGGGGGCTGTTTAGAGCAAATTTACAGAAAGAAAAAGAAAAACATTTACTTTTCCTTTAAGAACCCCATCAGGTACAGGAAAGATGAAGAGTGCAGTTATAGGGCATTTCCTCAGACAGTAGGTAAAGGTATTAGGATATAGCAAGGAATGTCTTGGTTTAGGAAGGAAGAAAGTGCCTTCCTCTGTTTAGTGACAATAATGATTCAGACTGTGCTTCAGTAAACCTAGCAGACCCAAAAGGAAATTGATGGTACCAACTGGCATGAGATGATAAACCATGAATGGGGGCAACTACTCCCTCCAATGGGGTGGGCCTTGCCCTTGTTGCACTGGTAAGGAGCTTCCCATTATCTTTCCCATAACAGCATTCTTTACATGCATTTGTCACTTAAAGGGCATGTAAAGGCAAAAAAATAAAATCCAAATTTTACTTTATTTAATGAAAAAGAAACCTATCGCCAATATACTTTAATTAAAAAATGTGTACCCTTTTTATAAGTGGTGCAGTAAGTTCATGTTTATGCTTGGTATACAAAATACAGCATTTCTAGCCGTATTCTATTTTACACTTTCCTTAAGTCCCAGTAAAGTCCTAATGGGGATTGTATAGGCTGAAGTCTAATTCACTTCCATTTTTAATGCTACTTTATTCAGTGAATGTTTTGCACTAATAGTTGGGTAATTAAAACATTTGCGAAGGATGTGGTGGTAATGCTAGGATGAACCATTTGCCTCTCAAAGTCTTAAAAACTGTGCCAGTCAGTATTTTAGGGCATTCTTGTTACAGTCTACTCCTTTAAGGTAAAATAAAGGTGCTCACTATACCCATCTTTTCTAGGCTCAGGCTCCATGGAGGCAACACTGGAATCCAAACCTTGGTCCCAGCATATCAGAAATGGACTTAAATGCCTTCTGATTAAAAATAATGTGAAGTGTTGAGCTCTTATGTAATTGTGTGACAGTTTTGTGTGTCATATAAAACCCTGTACATGTTTTTGGATTTTTGTGATTTGTAGAGAAGCTTGGACCATTAGTAGGGATGGCGCAAACTGTTTGCCGGCAAACTTGTTCGCGCGAACATCGGGTGTTCGCGCTCGCCGGAAGTTCGCGAACGTCGCGTGACGTTCGCCAATTTGGGTTCGCCTTAGTTGGCGCTTTTATTTTGCCATTTCTCCCCCAGACCAGCAGATACATGGCAGCCAGTCAGTAAGCTCTCCCTCCTGGACCACCCCCACACCCCCTGGACCACTCCCCTTCCCTATAAAAACCGAAGCCCTGCAGCGTTTTTTCACTCTGCCTGTGTGTGCTGAAGAGATAGTGTAGGGAGAGAGCTGCCTGTTAGTGATTTCAGGGACAGTGGATAGTAAGTTTGCTGGCTAGTAATCTACTGTACTTCAAACAACTGCCATCTAGCTGTGTGAGCTTGTTCACATTCTGTCTAAATATCCATAATATTACCCTCTCCAGAAAAAGCACCTGAGTGACTTTTTTCAAGCAGCCATAATATATTTTACGTAATCCGTATCCACCGCTGAAGTAGTGTATACGTTGACCTTGTAGGCATTATTTGCCCTGTAGCCATTTTTTGCCCAGTGTGTTCTTCAAACAACTGCCATCTAGCTGTGTGAGCTTGTTCACATTCTGTCTAAATATCAATAATATTACAGTGTCCACAACCACCTGAGTGACTTTTTTCCCTTTACAGCACAAAACGCAGCGCTGTGTCAACAATGGATTTTTCAGATACATTTTTGCCCTTAATCCCCCTCTGGCATGCCACTGTCCAGGTCGTTGCACCCTTTAAACAACTTTAAAATCATTTTTCTGGCCAGAAATATCTTTTTTAGCTGTTAAAGTTCGCCTTCCCATTGAAGTCTATGGGGTTCGCGAACCGTTCGCGAACCGTTCGCAAATTTCCGGAAGTTCGAGAACATGTTCGCGAACTTTTTTTCGGCGGTTCGCGCCATCCCTAACCATTAGGGCCCCTGGCCACCAATGTGTGTTTTGTGTTTTAACCACTAGGTTTGGTGCGTGATAATTTTGCTGCATGGGGCCCCTTGATTTCTAACGACAGCCCTGATCTTTTGTATGAGGACCAATTCTTTAATCAAGACAATATATTGCCTATATATATATATATCAGTATTTATATAAATTATTTGAATATACATTCATCCCCTTTTTGCAGAGTAAGGCAGTGAACAAAGATACCAGAATTATGGAGAATAAACTTATGATGCACCAGCCACACAATTACAAATTTATTGGAACAGCTGTGGGGTCCCACTGGTACCTTAAAGCAGCCCTATTGCTAGTATTACACTAGTATTTACAGTTGTATTACACTAGTATTTACAGTTGTATTACACTAGTATTTACAGTTGTATTACACTAGTATTTACAGTTGTAAAATCTGGTGACTGCTTCATTATATTTTGTGGGTTTTTCATAATATTTTTTCCTTACAAATTTAAATTAAGGGCATTTGGTAATTTATTAGCTGCTAAATAAAATAAACTGGTAGCATTTTTTCAAGCAAATAACTGTATTTTTTATATATATATATATATATATATATATATACTTCTTCGATGGATCAGCACACACTGTGTAATGAAGTGAAGCAATAGTGTTTATTTCAAATGAAACACATTCTATGTCCGACGTTTCGGTCCCACCTGGGGACCTTTTAGGTCATTAATAAATGCAAGTGCTTATAAATTCAACAAGGGCAACTTATGTGGGTTTTAAGTATCTGTTGCATCAATTACCTGTACATAGTGATGGGCGAATCTATCCCGTTTCACCGAAAAATTCGCGAATTTCCAGCGAAATTTGCAAATTGTCAAAAAATTCTCAAAACGAGTTGCGGCATGCTTTTGACACGCATTGCGTCGTTTTTGA
>CM044442.1:119319425-119334392 GCA_024363595.1 Xenopus borealis | reverse complement strand
AGAACAGCACTCAATAGTAAAACCCATGTCCCACTGTGACTTCTTCAGTTACATTGATAAAAAAAAAACAACAGCCTGCCAGAAAGCAGTTCCCTCCGAAAGTGCAAAACACAAATCACATGACCAGGGGCAGCTGGGAAATTGATAAAATGTCTAGCCCCATGTCAGATTTCAAAACTGTATATAAAAAAATCTGTTTGCTCTTTTGAGAAATGGATTTCAATGCAGAATTCTGCTGGAGCAGCACTATTAACTGATGCGTTTTGAAAAAACGTTTTCACACAACAGTATCCATTAAAAGATGGCATTATTGTAGATTCAAATGCAAGAAAATATGTAAAACTTTTTTTAAAATTATTTTCATACTGTTGTCTGCCAGTCTCAATGTGGCTGTTAGTCTGCTAAGTGCTAAGGACTGACACTAGAAATTTAAAGGTACTTTAACAGGGTTATACTGTATATAAAGGTCGATCGATGGGGCATAATTTTAGAAGCAAAACTTGGCAAAAATTTGGCTCATCACTACTATTAAAGAAGAATTTGACCCTTAGTTATAAAAAATACCCTAATTCTCCAAATATAGACGGATTGCTGGATACCTCAGAAAGGAAGGTTTTTGAAGGGAAAGAAAAGTGACAAGCCGTTTCTATGATAGTGTAGTATTTTTAAAAAAACATATATATGTTTCGTAAAGTATTAATACTTCAGTGTGCACTTCTACAATAAAAGTGACCCAGCCTATATCTATAGGTTGTCTAAAATTCACACCTTGTGTTCCGTGTGGATTTATTTCACCATAAATTAATAAGTGACTTTAGCCGTTCTTTACATTCAATATCTTATTTGCACCATATTTCTTTAAGTGATAAATTATCCCAAATTATGATCAGTGCCCTAAAACTCTGGACTTTGTGTTAATTTATCAGTGCACTTGCCTGTTATGCTACTGGAGGTAATTAGTCTTGTTTTGTTCATCTGTGTTCCTGATATACCTCAACTTTCCACTTTAACTTAAGTCCTGGATCATTACTGCTATTGAGAAGCTGAAACTTTAGGCTGGTGCAATAAGTTCAGTATCTAAAATATGGCATTTTTAGCCTTATTTATTTTTAGAGCTTTAGTTCTCTTTTAATTAGCCAAATTGGCTACTAATGTTTTTACTATTCTACTATTTTAGGTTGAAAAATGACACATCCATTGATTCCAACCTTTTTAGCTAAGTGAAACCTGCCTACCAGCCATTTAATGGTAGCTAATACCTTCTGAAGCCCCTCAAAAAATTCCTTCCTTCCTAATCACCAAGAGGAAACTTGCAAGTGGGTTCAAGTAGTGATGGGCGAATCTACCCAGTTTCGCTTCGCCGAAAAATTCGCGAATTTCCAGCGAAATTTGTGAATTGGCGAAAGAATTTGCGAAACGAGACGCGGCACGTTTTTGACGTGCGTCGTTTTCGTCGTGTCGCGTCGTTTTCAACGCGTGTCAAAAACAACACGCAACTCGTTTTTTAAGCGAATTTTCGCTGGCGTTTCGCAAATTTATTCGCTAGTGGCGAATCGCGGGAATTCGCCCCTGGCGAATAAATTTGCCCATCACTAGGTTCAAGCAAATTTCCACACCGGATTGCCATGCCTTTGACAGGTTTGGGTTGAACTCTTCATTCTGCTCTCAATGCCCATGACCTTACTGTGCCAGCTTCCACCTCAGGTACCCTCTATTTATATGCATCACCTGCCCCATCCTCTTTTGTAAAATCAAAGATGGGCAAGTCGGGTGCAGGTCTAGAAATAGAGCAGCAGCAATAGATCGGGTTTGGGGTGGTAGGGGCGTGGTGCATATCTATTTTTTCTGACCCACTTGTACATCAGTAACTGCATTTATTGTCTGATAAACACAATGAAGTCAGTCCAAGACATGTACTCCTTCCTAAGCTCCCTTCAATCCGTTAGACCCTGTACTATACACTTCTATACAATTCATCAGAGCAACAGACGCATTAGCATACTTGGTTTTTGTCTGGGTTCTTCAATCAACACTGATTTGCTAGTTATATGGGGGCGGTATGTCTGGAACAGGTTCATATAAAGGCAAATTTTATCTCCATTCCAGCAGGATAGTAATTGCATCTCTCACTGCTCCTTTTGCATTATTTAGTGGCTTATTTAGGGCCCTTACACACGGGCGTTTTTACCTGCACTCCCCTGCGTTCCGTTTTGCTGCGTTCAGCCGCAGGGGAGCGCAGGTATAGACGCACTCAATTATTTTCAATGGGTCTGTACTCACACGAACGCATGTAGGCGCCAAACGCAGGAAAAATGCAGCATGTTGCGTCTGAATCTGCGTTCGGCGCTTACACGTGTCTCGTGGGTACAACCTCATTGAACAAAATGAGGTGCGTCTAGACCTGCGCTCCCCTGCGGCTGAGCACAGCCAAACGCAACGCATGGGAGCGCAGGTCCAAAACGCCCGTGTTTACCGGCCCTTATGCTGCAGTGTTTCACACAAGTCATTGTATTCTTGGTTAGAAATGTGAGTGTGGTGCCTCATCAGTTTTATGCTCACAAGGAGTTGGCTTTGCATTTGCTCGCTTTATTCCACACCAGCACTATATCAGGTGCATCTTTTATATGGACTTTGCTGATTCTGTGATTTTCACAAAGGCAGAGTGAGGATCTGGGGTAAGTAGTGATGGGCGAATCTGTGCAGTTTCGCCAAAAAATTTGAGAATTTACAGTGCAATTCGTGAAACCGTGAAAATTTTTTAAATTTAATTTTGACGCAAGCGACAATTTTTATATGTGCGACTATTTGGTCCAAATGCATTAAAATCAATGGACATCTGAATAATTTAGATATGTGGCAATTTTGACGCGAGCGATTATTTAACATTTTCACGGAGTTCGCTGGCCAATTGTCGCTGCAGTTTCACACATTAATTTGCTTGTGTGAACTGCGGAAATTCACAGTGAATTTGTGTCATCTCTAGGGGTAAGTACTATGGCAAAGACTTCACCTCTCTTCCCCCAATCCTGCTGCATATTGGAACAATATACTAAATGTTAAACAAGAAAAAGCTGTTCCAAACTCACCACTCATGGGTAATTCCTCCTAGTTTTTTCTGTTTTTGTAATTGTGAATATTTCCATTTTTAGCCAGTACAATATACCTTTAGATAAGCTGGAAAAAAAATGTTAAAATAAATGTCTGCCTCTTTGTTGAGATCACTTGTTAAACACCAGGGCTGTGCCAATATTAGTGGTCTAAGGCGCTTTGTACGCAGTACTCTGAGTATCGTTTAGTTATTTTGTGACTGATTTGCCATCTTCTGCATTTACTGCTGATCGTTTGTGTTTAGTCCCCCCTTCCCATTACTGTCTGGCCCCTGTGAATATTTTGCATCTTTTTCTATTAAATCCTAGGCAGCTTCCCACAGCCTCTCAGGGCTCTTTTTCATTACTCATTTACAAGTAATTTCCTGCTGTATGATTACATGCACCGGTGATAACGAAAAGTAATCTTTTTGTTCTACAGAAGCGAGTGAATCACAGAAACAAATGTGACCGTGCTTCAGAGTGGGTTCATGTGTTAGCCAGAAGAGCAAACATTGCCTAACTTCTTCTATCCCAAAATTCTCCTGTCTCTTATTAAAGGGGTTGTTCACCTTTGAGTTAACTTTTAGTATAATGTAGAGAGAGATATTGTGAGACAATTTGCAATTGGTTTTAGTTTTTTATTGTTTGTGGTTTTATAGTTATTTAGCTTTTTATTCAGCAGCTCTCTATTTTGCAGTGTCGGCAATTTGGTTTCTAGGGTGCAAATTACCCTAGCAACCCTGCATTGATTTGAATAAAAGACTGGAATATGAATAGGAGAGGGATTGAATAGAATAAGTAATAAAAAGTGACAATAACAATACATTTGTAGCCTTACAGAGCATTTGTTTTTAGATGGTGTCAGTGACCCCCATTTGAAAGCTGCAAAGAAACAGAAGAAAATTGCAAATCATTAAAAAACTATGAAAAATAAATAATGAAGACCAATTGAAAAGTTTCTTAGAATTGGCCCTTCTATAATATACTAAAAGTTAACTTGAAGGTGAACCACCCCTTTAAGTGCCCTTAAGAACCCCAGGCCAATATCCTACTGCGCATCCCCATCCCCCATGATTTAATTCTTCTGCTTTAATCTTGTGTTATGTAATTGCAATTTGATGCAATTTCTGGAAGACAGGATATTAACGGATAATCGGTTCTCAATGGTAATTACATTTTGGCTGTATACTTTGAAGAAAACTGAAGAGTGCAACAGGTAAATTTACAAAATGCTTTTTTTCCCCCTCTAAAGGGGTCGTTCACCTTCAAACAAATTTTTTTCAGATCAGCTGGTTTCAGATAGTTCACCAGAAGTAAAGACGTTTCCAATTACTTTCTATTTTATATTTGTAACTGTTTTTCTAATAGTGAGGTGTAAAATTTCTTTTTTTAACCTTCTAAAGCAGATCTGGGGCGGGGTTGCCAACTCTTTAACTGCTTTAAATTGATACATTTATTTGATACATTTCTTATCTTTGTCCCTGCTGAGCAGAATCCCTGAGTTTCATTAAAGGCAGCTGTTAGAATTGATACAATAGTTGCTAATAGTACACAGATATTGCTGAGAAATGTAATTGTATCAACTAAATGTAGCAAATTGTAACAGTTCAGAATCTGCTCCTGGATCACTGGGCTGCCAGACTAAAACACTAGACTAGAGCAAACAGCAAAATTAAAAAAAAAAAAAATTCATTAGTATGCCACTAAAAACACCAACACATATTAAACTTTAAAGTCACAAAGTCTTTATTAAAAAATTACTTAATGAAACTCCGCTTGCGCTTCTCTTCAGAAAAGGCGATCGACGATCCATTGTGCGGCGCTCCATTTCTCCTCCCTGCCTTCCTTATAGGAGAAGGAGGGAGGAGAAATCAAGCGCTGCATGATGGATCTTTACCCTGTCGCCGTTTCTGAAGAGGAGCGCAACCGGAGTTTAGGGAAGTTATTTCTTAACAAAGACTCAACAATTTTAAAGTTTAATATGCGTTGGCGTCTTTTTTTCATAGCATACAAACAAATTCTTTTTAGAAAATTTTTGCTGTTACTGGTTCGTTAAATTTACATTTTGGGAATTGATAAGAAATAAAAGATTTCTGCAAATGGAAAAAGTCTTTGTTTATGGAGAACAATCTGAAAAAAGTGTTTGGAAGGTCAACAACCAAGTAGTGATGGGCGAATTTATTTGCCTGCGGCAAATTTGAATTGATTTCCTGCGATTCGACACAGACAAATAAATTTACGAAATGCCAGAAAAATTTCGCATGGTTTTGGACGTGGGCATCAACTTTTGGTCGCGAGCATCCGTTTTTGGACGCAGGTGTCCAAATACGCCGGCTTCCATTTTTTCAATGCCGGTAATGAACGCCCGTGTCCAAAACGAGATGCGCCATCTTTTGTGAATTTTTTGCCATTTCGCAAATTTCTAATAGAAATCCGCGAAATTTCAGGAAACCGAAACGCCCCATCACTACATACTACAGGTATTAGGTGGCTAGTATAGAATTAGTTCAGGGTTGCCCAAAAGGTAGATCTGGATCTACCTGTAGACCTTAAGTTGGTGATCAGTAGATCTCAAAACTCAAGTCAACAAACAGCTTGTCTAAATCACCCTCCTGCTTCATGCTTTTCATTCAGATATTTCTTACGATAAGGTTGCATGAAAAAAAGTTGTTAAATATAGTAATATAAATTCACTCATAAATGTTATGTTTAAATAATATTTTCGATGGAACAGAATGCTCACAGTGATATTATGGATGTGGATCATAATGGGACAACATCACTAAAAGTATATGTCGTATTCATAAAGTATGGGCACTCCTGCATTAGTTGAACTGTTTGTCGGCTTTTTTGGTCTTACAGAACTTTTTGCATTTCTAAAATGAGCTGGTCCATATCCCTAACCTTGCTCGCACTTAAAGGGCAAGGAAAGTGTAAAATAGCATAAGGCTAGAAATGCTGTATTTTGTATACTAAACATAAACATGAACTTACTGCACCACAAGCCCAATCAAACTAATCATTTATGCTTTCAAATTTGGCCACAGGGGGCTGTCATCTTGTAACTTTGTTATACATCTTTGTCTGACACTGGCACTGCACATGCTCAGTGTGGTCTGTGCTGCTTAGGGATGGTCATAAATTATCAAAAAACAAAGCTGTTTGAGCTCTGCATGGCTGGTAAGTAAGGAGGGAGCTCCCCCTGCTGTTCATAAGTATGATTGTTTCCCTGCCAGAAGTTACGGACCGTCTGACAATTCCTATCCTCAGCACTAAAAGAAGGGAGAATTTCACTGCATACAGTACACATTTTTTAATTAAAGTATATTGGAGATAGATTTCTTTTTCATTAAAGACAGTAAAAATGGGATTGTATTTCTTTGCCTTTCCTTGCCCTTTAAGTGATGAGGACTCTTCAGTGCTGTAGGCTGGGCGGCTGGAAGATATTTGGGTCTCGTATTGTGGCAACAAAGTGAGGAATGCAGGAAGCAGGTCCAGACAGGATTTTGATATGGCTTGAAGGATTTGCAACAATGTGATGTTTCGGACTTACTCAAAGTCCTTTTTCAAATTCGAGTAAGTTCGAAACGTCATATTGTTGCAGATCCTTCAAGCCATATGAAATAAAGGCTTTTTAAACTGAAAATCCTGTCTGGAGCTGTTTCATATTTCACATTGTCTACAAAATCGGTGGGTCTGTTGGCCACTGGACACGTGCACCGCTTGAAAGAAAATGAGTGGATAATGGGTGAGTGCTGGCTATAAAACTTTCATTGGAATGCAGGAAACAGGTGCAGATCCAGTAAATCAGACCCATCGTGGTTTCCTCCCTAATTTATTTTAAATAAAAATGATAATATAGTGTGTTTTCATCCATCCTCTGCTATCATCTCATTTTCTAGCTTTTGCCTGGGTTCATTTCTCAGTAGAGATAAATGCTGACAGCTGCTGAAAGCCTCTTTTAAAAAAAAAAGTAAGCCAATTTCTGTGGGAAACAATAAAATAAAGAGCCGTACCGGGAGTCACTGAGTAATGGGAGGATTATGTGTGAGTGCTCTGGGGTTAGTATTTGTTTATTGCAGTTAACCAGTCTATTTGGCTCTGCTGTTGGATTATGTCCCCATGTATTTTATAGCCCAGGGTATAGAACAGGAATAAGCCACCTTTAGCCTTTCTTGTATTCTTGAAACACAGTTCACAGTACCCTACCAACAACTAGGTGCAATAGGACTTGTGCGTTTGTCTGTTTGTCTGTGTGCAACAAAGTGCATCTAATTATACCACCAAGAACATCTAATTATACTACTGAATCAGGGATCCCTTGTGTCTTGCCCTTGACTCACATAACCCAATTAGTTCAGTAGTGCTTTAGGGTAGGGACAGACAGGGAGATTCGGGGAGATTTTGTCAAAGCGCCAGCGCCTGTGCAGACGCGGCGCGGCGATTTCCGGAATCGCCCGAAGATACTTCGTGAGGAAACTTCGGGCGATTCCGGAAATCGCTGCGCCGCGTCTCCACAGGCGCTGGCGCTTTGTCAGTATACTAGCGGCAGACAGGGAAAAGGTGTAATTCGGGGAGATTGTCGCCTGCTAAAAAACGCCAGGCGACAGAATCTCCCCAAATCTCCCTGTCTGTCCCCAGCCTTAGAGGCTTAAAAGCGCCGACGATTTCCGGAGCGGCGCGATTTTTAAAATCACTCCAAATTGCCCCGCCAGGCAATTTGGAGCGATTTTAAAAATCGCGCCGCTCCGTGTGGACACGCGCCGGCGCTTTTAAGCCTCGCCGGTGCCTAGCTATTCGGGGAGATTCGGGGGCGATCTGTCGCGGCTAGAAGTCGCCAGGCGACGGATTGCCCCCGAATCTCCCGGTCTGGACTAGCCCTTAGGCTCTATCAGTAGCCTGTGAACTAAGCCTGTCTCATACATGACTGTACTGTACCTTCGACTCCGTTTTCAACACATATTTTATTTTTTCAAAGTCCATAGTCGGTCAGGATAATATGGGAATCCCTGCAAAGCAATGAAAGCCTCAGATATATTGCACACTTGTCTGTCTGAAATGTGGTTAACCAAACCCCTGTTCTTTACATAGTAATGCTCTGTAGTTTAGTTTAGGTTGGGAGCCTGAAAATAGAAGCAGATGTGAATGAACATAAAGAAATAAGGGCTTGAATATGAGTTGGGTGGTGCATATCTTCTGCTAATATACAGTTTCCTGTTAACTGAAAGAACACATTATAGCATTCACAGCCATGTACGTAAGAGTTCCCATTCAGGATCTCACATACTTTCTGAGTCTGTGGTTCTGCCAGGGTACTATGGATCAACATTGGACTGCAGTGAATGCTGACACTTACAGATAGTTTCCCCATTGTTGCATAGTCGAAGGAAGTCAACAAAAACAAAGCATTTCCCATCATCTTCAGCCAACTTCTAACTGCATCCAAATATAGGAAGTCTACATGTGTGATCAAGTGTGTAATATCACAGATAAATCATCCTGTTGTGATGAGTATAATTCATGTAACGAGAATGAGAGGTTAGAGATCAAACTGAAGATGTAATTATGCTGACTGATTACTAGAAGTAACGTTGTGGGGAAAAGTGCTATTATCTGTTTGTTTTTTTTTGAAAGATGGAAGCTGCACTTGGAGGTCAGATAAGTAGCTAGACAATTTCCCAGGAAATGTGACATTTATTGAGGATAATGGATAGTAATGCCATCCATGCTGACATGCTTTCGTATATGTATTCACCCACCCTGTGAACTGCAGCCATTCAAAATGCAGCATTAGAGGTGTAATTATATATTCACTTAAAGGGAACCTGTCATGGGAAAAAAATTTTTTTTCAAAACACATCAGTTAATAGTGCTGCTTCAAAAGAATTCTGCACTGAAATCCATTTCTCAAAAGAGCAAACAGATTTTTTTATATTTCATTTTGAAATCTGACATGGGGCTAGACATTTTGTCAATTTCCCAGCTGCCCCAAGTCATGTGACTTGTGCTCTGATAAACTTCAATCACTCTTTACTGCTGTACTGCAAGTTGGAGTGATATCACCCCCTCCCTTTCCCCCACCCAGCAGCCTAACAAATGAACAATGAGAAGGTAACCAGATAACAGCTCCCTAACACAAGATAACAGCTGCCTAGTAGATCTCAGAACATCACTCAATAGTAAAACTCATGTCCCACTGCGTACTATTCAGTTACATTGAAAAGGAAAAACAGCAGCCTGCCAGAAAGCAGTTCCCTCCTAAAGTGCTGGCACAAGTCACATGACCAGGGGCACCTGGGAAATTGACAAAATGGCTAGCCCCATGTCAGATTTCAAAACTGAATATAAAAAAATCTGTTTGCTCTTTTGAGAAATGGATTTCAGTGCAGAAGTCCACTGGAGCAGCACTTTTAACTGATGCGTTTAAAAAAAAAAATGTGTTTTACCATGACAGGTTCCCTTTAACATTTTACTTTCCTTCTAGTTACAAACTGATTCAAGACAACAGCCGACCCCATCAATGTACTTTATATTTGTATAGCTTCGACATAGGTTTGAGTCTTGTTATATATAAATATAGGGCACTGTTTACAAGCAGGCTGTCATAGCCCAGAGGTATAGGGGACTATATTATTTATTTATATAGCATCACAGAGTGCTTTCAAGGAATAGACACAAACAGTGTGGGGGGGTGGTAGTTATAAATTATATAGGAGTTTCAAGACACAGTTGGGATGAGGTCCTGAGGTTCTTATCTTCTTCAAAGTCTGAAATATGGGGGAATTGTGAAGATGATTGTCTGTGACCCAGGAAGTTTTAGGTACCCTATTATTTTTCAGATCTGCAACTATTCTAATAGCAGAAGTTACCCTCTTTAGACCAAAGAGCTTGCAATCAATGGAGGGCAGAACACTCATTTTAGTACTCTGGAGGAGCTCTGCAACATGGTTGTTTTAGTTTCTTTATTCCTGTGACATCCTCATTTTTAAATAGTTTCTGCTCCCATGGTTGTTGCCCACCCGAGGATCATGTCTATTTCAGTAACCACTAGGGATGCACCGAATCCACTATTTTGGATTTGGATGAACCCCAGAATCCTTTGAGAAAGATATATGCAAATTGGGGGGGGGATGGAAAGGAGAAAACATTTTTTAATTCCTTGTTTTGTGACAAAAAGTCATGCAATATCCCTCCCCGCCCCTAATATGCATATGCAAATTAGGGTTCGGATTCGGTTTGGCTAGGCAGAAGGATTCTGCAAGATTCGGTGCATCCCTAGTAACCACATATTATTTCTTTAGGAAATTAATTGCCCCCTTTAGGAATTAATAAGCCCCACAGCAAATACATTTTCAGGCCCCCAAAATGTCTAGATGTTGACTTTTTTTTAACCAATATTTATTGAAATTGTATATGAATTAGGGCTTCCTGGGGCCCCTTTACCTCGTGGGCCCCCCTGTAGCTGCAGGCAAGGCCGGACTGGGAAGAAAAAGCAGCCCTGACAAAAGTATTGAAGCAGCCCATGTATTCACGCACATGCAAAGCATGATATATTTTGTCCAGCCACAAGGTTAACTAGAACTAGTGTTTATTAAGAGTCCATTACCATATAATCTCCAGCAATATTATATACCCTAAGTGCTGGAACTGGTCCTTGCAACAAATATCGCATCTGATGTATTAGTGACCCTATACTTACAGTATATTCTAAATTCTCCTTTGTGTGCCCCCAGCTAGACCATGTACCCTGGCAGATAAGAGGACTTTAATTACCATGTGTATCACAGGGCCAAAGTGTGTCATACTTGAATAGACTAGTCTGTCTCATGCAATTAATGCTACATATCACAGTGTAACATATACAGGCTGAAGTGATTGTTCTGGATCCTCCTGTTGCCAACATACCTATCATAAGCATAAGGGATTGGGTATAAATCAAGCAACTCTAATATTACTAACTGAAGTTGCTCACAATTCCTGGTTCCTCCCATATGCCAGTATTGACATGTGTACCAACAAATGCAGGCATTGGCTTAGCTGTGATTGGCTATTATGGACAGTTCATTTACATTTTTAAAGTGATTGGCTCATTTACATACTAAAGACATACCTAATTTGCATTTTTAGGTGAGCAGCCCCTTTACATTTTAAATCAAGAGGCCCATCGGGCATTTGCCCGAACTAACAGATTGCTGCATGGTCTGCTTCCTCTGTAGGTATACCCCTGGCAATGGGACCCATTAATGCAATTGCCCTGGGCCTACTGGTACCTTGAAGTGGCCATGACCCTATGTGTAGTAAGGACATATATTTAACCCATTAATGTATAATGGTGCAGTTATCTGCAGTAAAATCTCATATGATGTAGAATTCTTCCACATCATCTCATTATGTATTCATAACATCGATGCACAGGGAAAATTACAAGCAACCCTGTATCACTTTCCACCTTTACTCAGTTAATTATGTGCCTAACACTATATATATACTGTTTATTTTAATCAAAGTCGTTTTAATGAGAGGATTACTGAGGCCACACCCTCCCACGTGAGTCACATTAGAATACAAAAACATCGGTCTCTTTAGGCAGATCAGCCTGACGAACACATTTGTTTTCAATGAGTTGTTACTGAAATCAGGGAACGTCTGCTTTCAATTTGTCTCATTCCTGTTGGAAGCACAGCATAAGGATTTACCCCATATAACCTGGCTATATTAATATTACATACTTTTGTAGCAGTCGAGACCATAACTTGGTACTATTATGTAGTGATGCCAAACAAAAAAGCATTGCTTGTTGTTGTCAGATTATCCCATATACGTAAACATAATTTTCTCAGAAGAGTGCTCAATGGGGAAATTAAAAATGACTGTCAAGTTTTACGACTATGCAGAGAATACGACGTGCTGATACGCTCATCCGTAATCCTGTGAAAATATTTCTACTTCCAATATATCCTCATTCATTAAATAGCCTTTAATGAGAGCCTACAGCCTAATCTATTGCACAGTAATATGTTCCCCTCGCTGTGACTGGTGTATTATAATACCAGATATTCACCTGCATACATCCTGCGTTTTTTAAAGAACAAGTAAACGTTTTTTTTTTCTATCTCTAAATTTGCTCTAAACAGCCCCTCAAATTAATGTACCTTAGTCCCTGCTGCAAGTCTGCTCTGGTTTCTGTGTTATCAGCAGCTTGTTTCCCCTTCTTCCTGGTGCAGCGTGAAGCCCAGCCCCTTAGCTTTCTGAGCTGACCTTATATCTTGGACTAGTCCAGGATATCATTTGCATACTATGACATAGCAGAGAGCAGTGTGTGTAGCAGCTTTTGCTTGGGGAAACTAGCTTACTACACTGGCTCCCTCTTCCTCTCTATTGTGGAACAGCAGCAAATGGACTGCTCAGTAAACTAAGGGGCTGGGCTTCACTCTGCACCAGGAAGAAGGGAAAGAAGCTGCTGATAACACAGAAACCAGAGCAGACTTGCAGCAGGGACTAAGGTACATTAATCTGGGGGGCTGTTTAGAGCAAATTTACAGAAAGAAAAAGAAAAACATTTACTTTTCCTTTAAGGAAAGTTTGAAAAGAACGACAGTATGATCTTCAAAAAAGAAATGTGTTTTTTTTTTCTTAGGGGATTTTCAAACAGATCAAACTTATGATGGTAATAAAACAACCCTGGGATTAATATGTCGTTGGATGAATGTGATTTTATAGAGACAAATATAGATCACAGACAGAGGCAATATAGATCAATCCTATTCCCTGAGTGGTGAGAGTGGGTTGAGCTGAATAACGATTTAAAGCTTTTATGTTGAAAAGCAGTTTGATCTACTTTTAGGCTGATCGTGAGGGAATTAGAAAACACAGGTGCTTGTAGCTATACAGATACAATCGCCCGGGACAAATCTGCGGCGAATACCTACGATTCACCGCAGGAGAATAAATTCACAAAATGCGCAAATTTGTTGGTGTCTCGTTTTGGAAGCGGGAGTCCGTTTTTGGACACCATTGCCCATTGCCGGTGTCCAAAAACCGGACACCGGCATCCAAAAACAGATGCCGGCAATGGGCGCTGGCGTTGGACGCTGGTGTCCAAAATGAGACGCGATGGCGTTTTGCGAATTTCTAGTACAAAACGCCCCAGATTCACCCAATAATTGTGGGCCCCCTCCCCTGTCACCCATAACAGGTTTCCACAATGATATACAGGTATGGGACCTGTTATCCAGAATGCCTGGGACCTGGGGTTTTCTGGATAATGGATCTTTCTGTAATTTGGATCTTTATACCATAAGTCTACTAGAAAATCATATAAACACCAAATAAAGCCAATAGGCTGGTTTTGCTTCCAATAAGGATTAATTATATCTTAGTTGGGGTCAGAAAAAAGAAATCATTTTTAAAAATTTGGATTATTTGATTATAATGGCGTCCATGGGAGATGACCATTCCATAATTCAGAGCTTTCTGGATAACGGGTTTCCGGATAACGGATCCCACCCCTGTATAATTTATACTGAAATAAATTGTAGCCCTGCAATTGAAAAGATGTTAAACCCACCTAAAAGGGATGTTGTTACCAGTTTACAAAAACGAGCAATGATTTCTGCTATTGTAAATGCATGACAGGAGCGGAAGGCATGAGCATAAAAGCATCAGGCGATGCCTCCTGCATCAGTAAATGAGCTTTTACTATTGTGTCTGGTCGCTGCCCTGACAGAACAGCAGAGGGTTCCTCTGTTATACAGAAATGATGTTTGCTGTGAAGAACTGAGTAAACATGGAGCAGGGCTTTCTTTTCATCTTTGTTGTCAGTATTTGTATGTTTGATGTATATACCCATCACATTGTTATATGGGTGGGCGTATGTCTTATTTAAAGGAGAACTAAAGTTTTACTAAAGAAGAAGCTAGACGTGTTGTACATGATGTTTTGTGCTTGTGTACCAGCCCCAGGCAACCACAGCCCTTTAGCAGTAAAGATCTGTGTCTCCCCAGTAGATGCCCCAGTAGCTCCCCATCTTCTTTTCTGATTCTGATTCACTGATTCACATGCTCTGTGCTGCTGTCACTTACTGAGCTTAGGGACCCACTCACAATATACACTACACATAGAATAGAAATATAGTCACAATATAAGGCTGATTGGTCATTAATACAGATAATTACTACACGGCAGCACAGAAACCAGTGCAACTACCATCAGAATTTCATAATCAGCCCTGTAGCATCATCTTATATTACAGACCAACCTCATTTTCTGCTGGATAATCAGTTACGACCCCTAAGCTTAGCTTCTCAACAGCTGCTCAGAGCCCACTGAGCATGTGAGTGTCACAGACACTTTCCAAGATGGTGACCGCCTGTGACAAGTTTGAAGTCCTGGATCATTGCTGCTATTGACAAGCTGAGACTTTAGGCGGGTGCAAGAAGTTAATTATATAAATTATGGCATTTTTACCCATTTTAATTTTTAGGGTTCACTAGTTCTAGGCACAAATAAAAATGTTTTTATGTTGATCATAGAGCCTTTTATATCAAAACTGACAGTATTGAATTTTGGGGTTGATTTATTCTCTACTGTACTGGAATGTGTTCTGAGTTATCCCCATTTTATACAGTATATGCTTGTCTTCTTTGTGATTTGCTTAATTTGATCATATTTAGCTCATTATGTGTTTGGATTTCTTTTCATCTTTTTCAGCCTACACATTTCTTCTAACCTTATTTTACTTTACCATGCTGTTGTGTTACTATCTCTTACTTTGCACAGTTTGCCTTCGCTTAACTTTGATCTTGTCGACATTAAAAGGGCAAGCAGTGGCGTAACTAGAAGTCACAGGGCCCCCCTGCAAAAAAAAATTATGGGCCCC
>CM044442.1:119246155-119316551 GCA_024363595.1 Xenopus borealis | reverse complement strand
TCCTCAATACTCATGCCTGCCTCCTCGCTTCTCAGCCAATGAAAATCAGCCCTCCTTCCTGAGCCCTCCCACTTCGCCACTCAGCCATTAAAAATCAGCCCGCATTGAAACAGGCCAAGACACTGAAGTTATTCAAAGTCAAAAGTAATTTTTGGTCTGGCCAGTTCAATTACTGAAAGAAAATGCATATCCAATTGTCTAATAACGTTTTAAGTATCGACAAATATCCCACATGTTGGTTTCCATTTCTTGCTATGATATTGATGCTTTAATGTGCCACCTTCAAGCATTTGGTCCTAAAGATGGAAGAGGTATGGTGAGAAAACATTGAGTGGTGGCTCATCATCCACCTAGCAGAACATTGTTTGCTAACTAGTTCTAATCTACTTTCTTGCTATCTGGATTAAGACAGTGGATATCTGGAAGTTAGACGAGAGGCAAATAAACTAGCGACAAACTAGGCAGGAAATGTACTGGTACTAGGTTTCAACCATCAGCTATAACTGCCACTGATAGGCTGATAAGCCAATTGCCTCCTACCCTGACCAATGAGGTAAGCTGCTGAACATATAGTTCTACCATGTTGATATATTTTATACTGTCCCTTGGCCACTGCCACACTGGGCTGATTCATGGGCTGAAGCCAAGGATCGGCCCATTAGCTTGAATAGCCATAGCCACTATATCGGCCTGGGTGCAGGCACACAGAGCAATTTTGGCGTTAAATACGGGGTTGTTTTGTAACCACACTTAGACCATTGTTCATTGTGGTCTTCAACAAAACCAGCCAGTTTTTCACCAAATTGCACGGATCCATCAGGTACTGATTTGTATTGATTGGTAAATCACTTTTCCTGGGACCCCCAAGGGCCATTAGTTTTTCTTCAGTCAGCAGATTGTTGCATTGTCAGCCACCATTGCCTGCCACATTCAGCCTACAACATTTTTATGTTAATTGACTTTATCATGTTTTTGAGCACAATAAAGTTGTATTAGCTGCTGTGCAGTGTAGTGGTGTGCAATTGGTTGATGTGACTTGTGCCAGAACTGTTTGGTTCCATTTCCCTGACCCCAATGTACTTTACCTTTTATAAACTCTTCTCATGTCCAGGCTTTTGAATTTCATACCCTAAAATGTTTATTTATAGGAAAAAAATCATCAATGCAGACAGGCCCGGACTGGCAATCTGTGGGCAAATGCCAGAGGGGCTGCTATATTGTGCAATAGAAAGTCAGTATTTAGTGGGCTGGTGGGGGCTCTGTGTACCTGAAATTCCAGGGCCTATTTTGACTCTCAGTCCACGCATGAATGCAGGGATGGGCTGGGTAGTGAATGCCATCATAATGATAACTCATGGAAGTCTATGCTACAGTACCGGTACCAGAAGGGACGCGTGCATCTGTGATGGTACTAGGGGGATAACTAATATAGTAACACTCTTCTCCATCCTGTGCCCCATTGAAATACAATGTCCCCAACAACTTCCTGTTGGGGTGCAAACATTTCTTGTACATCAATAACACAAGGGGAGCAGGATGGATAGGTAGGTATTCAAGTAAACTTTCTAGGCTACAGGTTTTCACGGTGGGCAAGGTCCTCTGGCCATTTGTTGCATTAGTATTCATGGTTTGTGCTTATAATTCCCTTTGTCTTTTGTACAGTGCTGCAGAAAATGTTAGCATATAATCTATAATAATAATAGACATTGATTTTTGTAAAAATGCTTTGTATTTATATGTGGACATTGCTGTTAGGGATTATTAATTGTGGTTTGACCTAATCTCTTGTAGACAGAACATGTTATTTTCTTTTTTGTTTTTCCCTTTTCTTTTTTCAAGTACAACAGATTTAAAGGTAAAAATCGGATCAAGGGCGTTGAGCTTGAATATTTGGGGGATAAATAAATAGTCAAAGAGATTACAACAATTGCAGGGATTGTTGTAGCCCATTGTGTAAGAGGCCAGCAGACAGACAGCTCCTGTTTTATCAATTAAAGGGCAAGGAAAGCCTAAAATAGAATAAGGCTAGAAATGCTGTATTTTGTATACTAAACATAAACATGAACTTACTGCACCACAAGCCTAATCAAACAAATGATTTATGCTTTCAAAGTTGGCCACAGGGGGCTGTCATCTTGTAACTTTGTTATACATCTTTGCAAGACCAAGACTGTGCACATGCTCAGTGTGGTCTGGGCTTCTTAGGGATCATCATAAATGATCAAAAAATAAAGCTGCTTGAGTTCTGCGTGGCTGGTAAGTAAGGTGGGGGCTCTCCCTGCTGTTCATAAGTATGATTGTTTCCCTGCCAGCAGTTAGGGACTGTCTGACAATTCCTATCCACAGCAGTAAATGAAGGGAGAATTTCACTGCATACAGTCAGGTTTCTTATAAAAAACGGTACACATTTTTTTAATTAAAGTATATTGGAGACAAAAAAAAATTTCATTAAAGAAAGTAAAAATTGGATTTTATTTATTTGCCTTGCCTTGCCCTTTAAGGAGCACTGCTTGCAATTCAATTAAACATGGAATTGCTAAAGTAGTCTCTTTATTCATTATTTCATAACATTTTATTTTATTGTCTTCCTCTTAGGGTAGTGACACACTAGGCTACTGGGGGAGATAAGTCGCCTCTTCTTCAGGCTATTAATCTCCCCTATATTCCTTCCTGCCGGCTTGAATGTAAATTGCCTTGGAACGCTTCAGTTTCCGAAGTTGGCAGAAGTTTCCTCGTGAGGCAATTTTGGGAGACTTCAGAAAACTAAGCGTTCCAAGAGCCGTCCCATTCTAGCCGGCGGAAAGGCATTTTGGGGAGATTAGACCCCTGAAGAAAAGGCTATTTGTCACTGGGCAACTAATCTCCCCCTGTAGCCTAGTGTGTCACCACCTCTGAAACCAAAACATAGATTTGAAGATTTTAATTTTGACTCTGTTGTCGCTATAAAAGTTACAGATATGTTGTGGTGTCTACATTCAAAATATTCAAAGTCAAACAAAACGTGAAATGATAAAAACAGAGGTTTCCAGTTACAAAGATGTTGCCAAATCTATAATTGATCTGGCTGTTCAATGCAAAGCTCAGAACGGATCTTATGAAATATTAGCACTTCTTGTCGATACTACAGGTAATAGAATGAGCAGATCTGGATATTAGAGCCAGTCAAGGTGCTACACTGGGAACATGGCGAACAGTCTGCTTATGTTGCTTGAACCAAGGGAAAAAATGGAATGGAATGGAAGGCATATATAAATAAATTGATCATAATAAGATTACTTTTGCAATGTAGCAGACACTTCACTGTCATGTAACACGACACAGTATGCACTGTGACGCACGCATGGCACAAACATGCATCCAGATGCTGCATGTCTGTTAGAGGGCTATTTGAAGGAGAACTAAACCCTAAACATGAATATGGTTAAAACTGCCATATTTTATATAGTGAACTTATTGCATCAGCCTAAAGTTTCAGCTTGTCAATAGCAGCAATGATCCAGGACTTCAAACTTGTCACAGGGGGTCACCATCTTGGAAAGTGTCTGTGACACTCACATGCTCAGTGGGCTCTGAGCAGCTGTTGAGAAGGTAAGCTTAGGGGTTTTATCCAGCAGAAAATTAGGCTGGCCTGTAATATAAGCTGATGCTACAGGGCTGATTATTAAATTCTGATGCTAATTGTACTGGTTTCTGCCATGTAGTAATTATCTGTATTAATGACTAATCAGCCTTATATTGTGACTATATTTCTATTCTATGTGTACTGTATATTGTGAGTGGGTCCCTAAGCTCAGTAAGTGACAGCAGCACAGAGCATGTGAATCAGTGAATCAGCAGAAAAGAAGATGGGGAGCTACTGGAGCAACTGGACATAGATTTTTCCTAAGGGCTGTGGTTGCCTTGGGCTGGTAACGACTCCCAAAACAATGTACAACATTTCTAGCTACTTCTTTAGTTAAGCTTTTGTTCTCCTTTAAGGGGTTCCAAAATTCCATTCTTTGCTTAGCTATAAACTAACCTAGCTTATTTTTGCTAATCTTTTCTCGTTTTGATTCCTGCCTGTTCTGGCTCTTCTGTTTGCAGACTGATCTGACCTTCTGCCTGATTTCAACCACAACCTTGTTCTTCCTACCCTGACCTTCAGCCTCTTGCCTTATCCCTGATACTATACTAGACATCTCCGGCCTCTCTCTACTCCCCCATCTGCCTCTTCCATCTCAGCATATTGACCATGGAGATATTTTATGTTATTATCTACGACTGATCCTCCTCCTCCTCGTCAGTTACATCTGTAAACTCACAGTACAGATTAGGATGGTTGTACAATTGAATCCAGGAAGCAATTTGGCATATTTTCAAGCTATCTCCACAATAATGCATCCAGTGCAGAAAAGTTGTACAAATGCCTTTAGGGCAGAAACTGGAACAAAGCTTGAGGTAGAAATCTTCAAATGGTGATAAAATCTGAAAGGCAAAATTATAGGTTAGCCGAGCTTTTGTTGATCTTTAGGTGCTTTGCAAGTAAAGTTTTAAAATTCACTTAGCTTCAAGGTTATTCAAAAGTCAAAAAGAGGACTACGATGAAGCTCTGTATGTTGCGTGCAAGCTGATGATCCAGGGTTAAAGGAACAGTAACACCAAAAATTGAAAGTGTTTTAAAGTAAATATCCTGTAGTGTTGTAAAACTGATCTGTTTGCTTCAGAAACAATACTATAGCAATGGCAGAAATTGAAAAACGGCTATATGGCACAGGATAAGTAATGGATAACAGATTAAATTATGTTCTACAGAGCTTATCTGCTATCTGCTGTGTAACTTGAGCCTTTTCTTCTTTGACTAGTTATGGCTACACAACAGCTTATTTATATAAACAATAGTAGTGCTTCTGAAGCAAACACTACAGTTTAAACAGTGCAGGACAACACTACATTATATATTTCTTACTTTAAAAAAATTCATTCAGGGCAAGTAGCAAGCAGGTAGCATTGCCACCTGGCCGGTATTTTACTGGCCTGGCCAGTATTTTTGGTGGTTGATCCCAATGTTATTAATAGGAAAAAAAAGATAAATATATAGGAAGGCCAGTATTTTTTTCAAGAAAAAGATGCAACCCTACAAGCAGGTAATCCAGTAAAAGGGTGATATCAGATGCCTGAAGCATCCTTGCACTTTACTAAAGAGATACAGTGAGTTAAAAGCAGCAAGAAGGTTACCAAATAGGTATAGTATAAGGGTACATTTATTGTGTAGACAAAGAACGAAATAATAAAGTAGTCAATAGGGTCATATTGTATTTAAAAACTCAACAGAGCTGAGCAGAAGTAGGGGTATATTTATAAAGGATCTTGCTGCATTGCCCCACTCTCTCTTTATTCCTGTGGGATTTTTAGGGGTGTGTTTGTCAAAGGAGCGAACTGTCTCACTTTGAGCAATATGCATCTAAAAATACCACAGAAATTAAGAGAGCACTAGGGTTTCAATCTGGTGGATAAATATGCTCCAAGTATGCTGCATTCTTAATAATTTGCTTAGGCTGTATTCTAGAAGAGGTAAGGCTGTGATTGATCATCAATGCTTTGTCCTTCTTGAATCCTTATAGAAGACACATAGAGGCAAATTCACTAAGATCTGAAAATTCGCCAGCGTTGGCTTCGCTAGCGCTCGCCGCACTTCGCCAGGTGAATTTTCGCCAGCGCTACGCAAATTCACTAAAGTAGGAATTTACGCTCAAGTTGGCTAACGGTATCGTAGTTGCGCTAGTGTTACTTCGCTAGGCAGAAAGCTGTTACGCTAGCGAAACCTTATTTGCATACGGCGGGAACTTTATCTTATAATAGAAGTATATGTTACAGCCACTAAATTCCACTACACAAGCCCTCGAAACCTTTAATAAATAAAATAAAGTTGTCCTATTACCCTACATGTGCCCCCTGTATAGTTGTGTTGCCATATGTTAGGAAATGTAAGGGGGAAGGAGGGTAACCCCCTCCCCCAAAAAAATTTATGTTTTTCAGACTATCACCCTCCAATGGTAAAACATGCCAGTGTTTTGACATCTATTGTATTGAAGTAAAGTCTAACGTAAGTGGTAACATTCAGGAAAATGTTCATCTTAGTGAATTTGCGAAATTACGATCCTTCGTCAGTGCGCAACTTCGCCTGGCGTAAGGGTGCGAAGTTGCGCAAGTCTATCTACTTCGCTAGCAAAAATTCACCAGAGCCGGTGTTAGTGAATTTCCGAAGTTACAAATTGACATCACGCTGGCGAATTAACGCTAGCGTTAAACGCTTCGCGCTTTAATGAATTTGGGCCCTAGATTAAGAACACTTCCCACTCGTTTTTGCCATCGTTTTACAACAAAAGGAACGTATTACTTGGAAAGAAATATAAAATATATAACATATTGCCTCCAGATGTGCCCTGAGGCACCAGTATGACCCACAATATCCCAAAGCAATAAAGCCTGCCGTGCAAAAGATTCCCACCACTATTAGCAGGAAGGAATAAAATGTTTTAAGGGCCAGAACTTGGGATATGTACTTATTCACTGACAGCACAACCCACAATGTAATGCCTCACAATAAGAACAAAGTATGAGCCAAGTACCGCATTTTCAGCCTTTTTTCCCTTTGTCTTTGGCTGTGTATTTTCACCATGCACTATCCTTACCCACAAATGGTTACTTCAAAGGAGCAGGGCATTTTGAAATAAATCTGCTTTAATATATGGTTTTAATGAGGCTCATTATATGGTCCTATAACTGTTTAGGCCAGAGGTTAATTTAATGCTAGCTCTAAATAGCTTTGCCTTATAGGTCCTATTCATCTTTGTAGTTTTAATAGCTTTAGATAAAATATCTTCTGCAGAGCCAATTAATAGGGAGTTGTGTGAACTGAGTTCATTGTTGTATAGAACAGAAAATATAGCAAGAAGTATGTGGCTCCTGCCGTCTATCCCCAATACCATTATGCGGACCTGTTGCCTCATGAGGAAACTTCAGGTGACTTCCATTTTTAAGATTTGTAGCCCATGATTGCCCATTTCTACATCAGGAGATAATAAACCCATGTGCCATTGCCCTAATGTGTTAGAAAAAACTTCCCAGAAAATGTAGATTCCTCATTATAATACACAAAGTAATAAGTATCCAGTAAAAAAACACCATAATATTCACTACATAGTGAGTCACCTTGGAGTTCTATTATAAAATGTATAAAAATACTTGGACTTTGACCTTGTTCCTTTTTTATATAGTCATTTTATGGTGACTTCTAATAACTTTTTATCTTACAATACAGGGTACTGTACATTATTGCCTAATGACATATCTTGCATAGTAATATGTCAATATATATATCAAAGAAATCCTTTATTTGTATACACTAAAATACTAAAGTATGCAGTAGAAAAGTACAGCATTAAATTAATTGTTCAGTATAAAAATAAGAACTTGGTAAATAGGCTGTGCAAAATAAAAAAATGTTTTCAATATAGTTAGCCAAAAATTTAATGTATAAAGGCTGGAGTGACTGGATGTGTAACATAATATCCAGAACACTACTTCCTGCTTTTCAGCTCTTTTTGTTTCCACTGATTGGTTACCAGGCTGTAACCAATCAGAGACTTGAGTCATGGGTCATAACGGTTTTCTTTTTGATCTGAGCTGAATGCTGAGGATTAAAAGCCAACTAACAGAACATTTATGTCCCATGTGGCCCCCCTTCAAGTCACTGACTAATTCAGAGTTAGAGAGCTGAAAAGCAGGAAGTAATGTTCTGTTCTATTAGACATCCAGTCACTCCAGCCTTTATATATTACATTTTTGGCTAACTAACTATATTAGAAAAACATTTATATTTACAGATGCAGTGTGGGATTTCCCAGAGAGCTATCCTGAACCAATTCACACCTAGGGGCAGATTTACAAAATTCACATGAATAATTCGAAGTTCGATCGAATGAATCGATCGAATTGCGGTAAAATCCTTCTAATTCGATGATCGAATTCGAAGGATTTTACTTCCAGTTTATTCATATGGTCGAATTTTCTTTAATTTGAAGTTCGACCAATGATAAATCTGCCCCTTAATTTACCCAGCAAAGTAGATAAAAATTTGTGAATTTCGAACAATTTCACAAAAAATTTGTGAATTTTGAACAATTTCACAAAAAATTGTAAAAATCGGAAATTGACCCCGGCGAATTTTCTCCGGGGAATTTTCACGAGTGTTTTGCGAATTTATTAGCTGGCTGTGAATCGTGGGAATTCGCTGCGAATTCGAGCTAGTCGAAAAAATTTGCCCATCACTTCTGCTAATCACCTCTTCTTTGGGCTGACTAATCTCCCTGAACCGCTTCCCCCTGTCTTGCACCATCTATAATGAAAAGTCGCCTCTGGCATGACAAATGCGGTGCTTCGTTTTCTGAAGTTGCCTGAATTTGTCTCACAAGGAAACTTTGAGTGGCTTCAGAAAATGAAGCTCCGAGTTTGTCATGCCGCAGGTGACTTTTCATTATAGCCAGCACAAGACGGGGGGAAGCGGTTCGGAGAGATTAGTCGCCACAAAGAAGATGCGATTAGTCGCCAGGTGACTAAATCTCCTTGAATCTGCTTGTGTGGACTGACCCTTAGCCAGAAAATTGGCTGGAAAGATTTAGCCAATAGGATTAGTGAAATGCAAATGAAGCAGGTGAGCGCAGTAAACAAGATCAGTGTCAGCTGGGCCGAATGGACTTTTTGTGTCGGCAATCCCTAGCAGAGAGCACAGGAGAGAGCCTTTTAGCAGCAGTGATCCACAGTTTATATGGTCTGTAGCTTCAGAAATATCCATTTAAAATAATAAAGATAAATTACAAAAATATTTCTTCTGACTGGGGCTATTGAACTTTAGACTATGTTCTAAAGGTGAACCACACCTTTAAGTGTTAAAATTGGCTCATAATATTCAGCAGAATGAACCCTGGACTGGTGCATTTTTTTAAAAAACAGGAGTATTTTTTAGATTAAAATTATTCCTTATAATCACCAGGGAGTACCTAACTAATTGGCACCATTCCAGTGATTTTGACTTGCATTGTTCTTTAATATGTTGTATCAGTTTCTCACTAAAGAAGTGTTTGGTGAGAGTGTTTGGGAGATGCATAGGACTAACCAATCATAAACTTGCATGCCCAATCAATCAGAATAATAAACCTGTATTATCATTTACTGAATTTTCTTTATAATTCCTGTGTTAGCTTAAAGGGATTGTTCAGTAGTAAAATAAAAACTGGTTAAATAGATAGGCAGTGCAAAATAAAAAATGTTTCTAATATAGTTAGTTAGCCAAAAATGTAATGTATAAAGGCTGGAGTGACTGGATGTCTAACATAATAGTCAGAACACTACTTCCTGCTTTTCAGTTCTCTTGGTTTCCACTGATTGGTTACCAGGCAGTAGCCAATCAGGGAGTTAAGGGGAGTGGCACATGGGCCATATGTCACAACCCTAAATCCAGAACCAATGGCAAGCACCCTGTTCTCGGCTCTTGCTTCTGCCTCTAACAGCCGCCTTTCACCTCGGGAGGAGCCCTAATTGGATGCTGCCAGGTCTTAATAAAAGAGGTGCAAAGCAAAAGGTTCTGGACGAGCAAAGGGGCACCAACATAAAGCAAAGTCTTTTGGGCAGAGCCCAAGTCACAGTACAAAGCGTAGACAGAAAGTGTAATCTAATCAGGCCGGGTCGGGGCAGGCAGAGTACAAGCAAAGTCAGACAGGCAAGGGTCAAACCAGGAGATAAATCAGAAGGGATACGGATACAGAAGAGTCAGTTACCAGGCAGGGTCAGGATTATCAAAACACAGGCAGGGATCACAACAGGAATCAGATATCAAATTACAGAAACTTCACAGCACAGAAGCTCCAGGAAAAATATCCTACAAGGTGCAATGAAAAAAAATACAAGTCTCTTTAAGTACTTTTAAATTTTGCGCCATTGCACACTGACGTCATTACGCCAGTGCGCATGCACCTATAAATACAGAACATGCGGGGCGCGCTCGCCTTAAGATACCGGCTCACAGGAGGAAGAAGAGCAGCGTGGCAGGCATCCCCGTCGTACCACTAGACCACCAGTGTGAGTTATTACACCATAACTGTTGCTTTTGAATCTGAGCTGAATGCTGAGGATCAATTGCAAACTCACTGAACAGTTATGTCCCATGTGGCCCTCCTTATAGTCACTGACTAACTCAGAGTTAGAGAGCTGAAAAGCAGGAAGTAGTGTTCTGTTATGTTAAACATCCACTCACTCCAGCCTTGATAGATTGCATTTTTGGCTAACTAACTATATTAGAAACATTTTTTATTTTGCACATACTATCTATTTACCCAGTTTTTATTTTACACTGAACTGTTCCTTTAAATTAGAATTCCATAGATTCTGATTCTCATACAAGCAGAGGGGTTCTTTAAAGAAACTGGCAGAAGAATACTGAATTATTAATATCGGCATTAGATATAGAAGATAAAAGGTCACATTGTGTAAGAGACACCAAGTAACATGAAACAAGAGAAGGCAACAAGTGCATATTGGAATATAAGGAAACACATTTAAAGGAAAAAATGCCGATTTGTGCAACTGGCCATAGGCTAACGTCATATGCAGCATTTTATTTAGTGGCAGACAAATGCTTGAGACATCCCTTCTTCTACTCAGAGACAATCCTAACACACCCCTTCACATTTCCAAAGAACATTTCCAATGTTTTCATGTCTTTATTAGACAGTAAATGCCATTTTTTCTTTTTATACCTGCTTTTTTTTACTCGCTTTTTTACTTGCCATAGGGTGTTTTTTAAACTATAGGGGTCATTTATAAACACAAATGCAGTGCTTAAAGTGCCATTATTTTCCATAATGCACCCCCCACCCATAATTCAAGCATGGGGCCCCGTACAGCAAAATTTTCTGGGCCCCCTGGTCCCTGCCCGCCCAGATCCCACCCCCAAGCTCCACCCCAGATCCTGTCCACCCACACTAACAAGTCCACACAGACATCAGCGCTAAAAACAAAATATCCCCGCACTCAAATCATTGGTGATCAGGCCCCACCCTATTAGTTAAAAAACACTATTGGCGCCAGGGTCCCTATAAAAGTTTTTTTTTAAATAATTTGTGGTCAGGCCCTCCCCATAAATAAAAATTATGCCAGCCCCCCTCCCCATAAAAGTATTTACAAAAACATTGGTGGTCAGGACCCCCTACAAGTTTAAAAAAATCATTGGCATCCAGGGCCTCCCACATAAATTTAAAAAAATGGTCAATGGCCCCATAGAATATTTGAAAAAAATTATTGGTGGCCAGGGGTTCAATAAAATAAAAAAAAACAAACAGCTGATCTGTACACAGTGAAGCAGGGGAAATAGTGAAAAGATACATGCCATACATTTATTGTTAATCTGTAGATGCAAGAATATATATTTAATAGTGCCTGTCTTGACATTAGACCTGACAATGTCCCTGCAGTAGCCCAGCAGCACTTCCTGAGATTCACTGCATCTCTGCTTCAGGTCCTAAGTGTGGTGTTGAGTCTTCTGCGCTGCAAGAACTTTCCAGCACAGGGCCCCCTGTAGCCCTGGGCCCAGTACAGCTGTACCCCCTATGCCCCCCTGATGGCGGCCATGCCCATCAGAGCCGCCACCATTAGAAATCACGGGGCCCCGTACAACAAAATTTTTGGGGCCCCCTTGGGCCCCACCCACACTGACACCAAAGCCCCACCCCTGATCCCACCTACTCCTCATCAAAGTTAAAAGACAACACAGATATCAGCGCTAAAAAAAAAAAAGTAACTTTCCCCACACATATTATGGTTATGGCTCCCTTATAAGTTAAAAAAAAAAAAAAAGCATTGGCCCCACAACCCCCTCACAATTTAAACAAAAATTTGGGGCTCCAAAAAAATATATATTTAAAAAAAAAACTTTGGCGCCAGGGCCCCCCTTACAAGTTAAAAAAAATGGGGCCCAAAAAAAATGTAAAAAATTCATATTGGTGCAGGGGCTTAGAGTATTAAAATAAAACATTGGTGGCCAGGGGGTTTAAAACAAAAAACAAAAACCCACATTGATGTCAGTAGAATTCAACCCGTGGCTTCAGGAATTCAGTTAAAGCTGTTTTTGTGACTTTGGGTATTTTCGCCGCTTCAGGAATTCAGTGTTGGCTCTTTTCGTGACTTCGGGTCTTTCAGCTGCTTCGGTACTTCCGCATTCAGGACATCGCACTCGGCAGCACAGCTTCGGCGCTTGCAAAGCTCTTCAAAAAGTGCAGCACTGCAGGGCCCCCCTTCAGCCCGGTACACTTGTACCCCCTGTCACCCCCTGATGGCGGCCCTGCTGCCCATGTGTCAAGCTGCATTGCAATGGGATTTGAGACTTGCTTTTGCTGGTGCAAGTTTCTTCTAGCATTTTTCACAGCTGGGGTTATGTCCCTTTATAGCCCACTTTAAAATGTCATTTAAATTCAGGTCACTGGACACAGGACTGGTGCAGCCATTGATGCAAGCTGCTCTGGGAATCCTGAAGTTCCTCCCCGGCTCCAGCTCCAGGGTCCCCCCAGCACCAGTAGGTAGTGATGGGCGAATCTATCCAGTTTTCGCAAAAAAATTTGTGAATTTCCAGCAAAATTCGCAAAATGACAAAAAAATTCCTGAAACGAGTCGCGGCACGTTTTTGACGTGCGCCGCGCCATTTTTGATGCGTGTCGTGTAGTTTATGGCGTGCATTGCATCGTTTTCACAGCGTCGCATCATTTTTGGCATGCAACTCGTTTTTCTTTTTACGCCAGAGATTTTTCGGCAGGCGAATCTTCACTGGCGTTTCGCAAATTTATTCGCCAGGCGAATTCGCCCATCACTACCAGTAGGTACATTTGCCTTAATTGTGTCAATATCTGCTCTTCGTTGCATCCATTATAAAGCCCTAGCATTTGTAGGTTCGTTTAGAAACGACCCCTTATGACTTTCACAGTAAAAAGTTCTATTATATACACTGTACTATTAACATGAACGATAAAACTTGCAGACTAATATCCACAAACAAACAAGTATGGATGCACCGAATCCAGGATTCGGTTCGGGATTCGGCCAGGATCCGGCCTTTATCAGCAGGATTCGGATTCGGCCGAATCCTTCTGCCTGGCCAAACTGAATCCGAATCCTAATTTGCATATGCAAATTAGGGCCAGGGAGCTAAATCATGTGACTTTTTGGCACAAAACAAGGAAGTAAAAAATGTTTTCCCCTTCCCACCCATAATTTGCATATGCAAATTAGGGTTCGGATTCGTCTCGGTATTCGGCCAAATCTTTCGGGAAGGATTCGGGGGTTCGGCCGAATCCAAAATAGTGGATTCGGTGCATCCCTACAAACAAGTCGCTAAATATTTTGGAAGTTTGCAAAACCTGTATTAAATTTGTCAACTTTTGTGCATGTTTTTCTGTTAACAGCCTGAAATATATTCCTCCTCCGAATGTTTCTTGATCACAGGGTGTTTCGCTGTACTTTTCTTTGCCGTCAATGAGAAGCAACCCGTGGCTTTGATAATAACAAAATGATGGAACCTGCCAGTAAATGACCAGCAGTCTACAAACTAAAATACTGAGCGCCGAAGGTAAAACACAGTAACTAAGGGAATAAATGGCCTGTGATTTCATGAATGGCAAAGCTCCCTTGCATTTAGAGTGCAAACTGTAATTTTCATTTTTTGCAGTGTCAATACATTTTGACAAAAGAAGGCAAACAGATTATATAGTTTTGTCATTCGGGTAAAGGAAATTATATTTTTCTTCATATTTATGTGGCTGCAGTTAGTCATAGGGCTAAATATGTCATCCAAATTGGGCAAAGGACTTTGGGCAGATGTTTAGGAATTGAAGGGGCCAAAGGAACTCAAAGACTTTAAGGTCATTCTATGTGTATTCAACGCAGACTGCAGGCGGCCTGGTTCCTAGTTTCACATGATTGCAGAGAAATATGCTCATATTGGCCAATTCAGCCCTGTGTCTTTAATATCTTGCTTTTCATTGTGCACATGGGGTGCTTTGGTCTCAAAAAGCTCATTTTCTCATTTTCCCAGCTGGCGAGGAAATGTGAATTGTGACATTAGCCCAAGAGACATTTTCTTGAGCACATTAGCTCACATTTGTGTTATCTTTGTGATATAATGATGTAATAGATATGTGTCTGCCATTAAGAAAAGAACAAACAGGTTATTTTATATTCAATTTTGAAATCTGACATGGGGCTAAACATTTTGTCAATTTCTCAGCTGCCCCTGGTCATGTGACTTGTGCCAGCACTTTAGGAGGGAACTGCTTTCTGGCAGGCTGTTGTTTTTCCTTCTCAATGTAACTGAAGGAGTCACAGTAGGACATGGGTTTTTACTAGGGATGCACCAAATCCAGGATTCAGGCCTTTTTCAGCAGGATTCGGCTGAATCCTTCTGCCCAGCCGAACCGACCCTGAACCATAATTTGTATATGTAAATTAGGGGTGGGGAGGGAAATTGCATGATTTTTTGTCACAAAACAAAAGTAAATGTTTTCCCTTCCCGGATTTGCATTTGGTATTCAGCCAAAATCTTTTTCGAAGGTTCAGCCGAATCCAAAATAGTGGATTTGGTGCATCCCTAGTATTACTATTGAGTGCTGTTCTTAGATCTACCAGGCAGCTGTTATCTTTTGTCAGGTAGCTGTTATCTGGTTACCTTCCCATTGTTCTTTTGTTAGGATGCTGGGGGGGGGGGGGGGGGGGGGGGGGGGGGGGGGGGGGGGGGGAAGGGAGAAGGGTGATATCACTCCAACTTGCAGTACAGCAGTAAAGAGTGACTCAAGTTTATCAGAGCACAAGTTACATGACTTGAGGCAGCTGGGAAATTGATAATATGTCTAGCCCCATGTCAGATTTCAAAATGAATTATAAAAAAATCTATTTGCTCTTTTGAGAAATTGATTTCAGTATATAATTATGCTGGATCAGCATTCAGCACTATTACCTGATGCATTTTTGGAAAAAAAAACTTTTTTACCCTTGACAGTATCCCTTTAAGGTGGCCAAGCATTATTAGGTCCACTCTTTTGGCGAGGCCATGAAACGAGCATATCTTAACCCAATGTGCCCACTAACGACAGGGTGATATTGTGTTAATCAGATATCCTAGAGTCGAATGACCGCGTCAACTAGCCGATGTGCTCCTTGATCAAAGGAAAAATCAAACCTTCCCAATCGATATCAGGTTGATTTTTGGCCTGATATAGACTCGGGGGACCCATCAGAAGCCCCACACATAGGCAGATAAGATAAGCAGTTTTAATCTGCCTGTGTATGACCTTTAGGCTTCAGTGACCAATAGGCAGTAAAACTACACGTTAATAATAGTGATGGGCGAATTTATTCACCAGGGGCGAATTCACAGCGAATTCTGCGATTCACCGCTGGGGAATACATTCTCAAAACGCCATAGCGACGAAAAAGACCCGACGCGCGTTGAAAACGATGTTAAGCGCGTCAAAAACGTGCCACGACTCGTTTCGAAAAATTTTCGCCAATTCGCAAATTTCGCTGGAAATGCGTGAATTTTTTCGGCAAAGCGAAACTGGGTAGATTCGCCCATCACTAGTTAATAACCTTAATAAAGCTGCTAGCATGAAGATGATGCCGGCATGCGAGCTCCCACCCTCCCTTCCACAGGCTGCAGCTCTCTCTGACGGCAGGGGGGCCCGGCCTACAGGTTTGTGTACCCCTCTGATGGCGGCCCTGTGTCCTTTATATGCTCCTAAGCTTGACCATGCAGTTGGGATGCCTAGGCATAGTTAACAAACTACTAAAAGGGCACCGTTAACAGGAAGAATGAAAGAATTTTGTGTATTTCCCCTGATAGTTTATTCCCAGAATGTCTGTGTAATTATGGGTACACGCTAGGCTGTGTTCATCCCACAATGCACAATACAGATGTAAATTATAAATTGCTCACGAGTTGCGACAGCCAGTGTTTATGATCCTTCATGTTCACCAAAGCAGAGAAACTGGTGGTGTGAAATGACGTATACTCTGAAGATGAGCAGATGTTTAGCCTAATGACTGAAGCACAGGCTGCGTTTTGTTGGCTTTCCATTTGGTTTTGCCTTGTTGGAGCGTCTGTGCTTGTGGGATCCCAACTCCCTGCAGCCTATAATTATCATTTTGCACTTTTTGTTCCAAAATGAAATGTGCTTTCATCGTGCCCTGGCTGCCTATGCAAATCTATTCTGACAAGCACAATGAATCATTTAAAACAGCATGTACAGATATCATTTAATATAGATTTTTACAATGTATCTAAAATGATATGTTTCTTTTCAGTGTTCTTCACTTTTTTTTTTTTGTCAGCGTGGAAGAGTTTTTGTCTGTGGAAGAGTATTATTTCAGATAATATGAGAGCCAGAAGTAGAGAAATATTAGCCCAGACAATGCTGGTAGGCAAGGGCCCCAATCTGAGGGAGAGAAATGATAAACATAAGGGGTGTCAGATGCTTGAATAGCTTCTCAAACAGCCACCAGCTGCACCTTTTAGTAACACACGGGCGTTTATACCTGTGCTCCCCTGCGTTGCGCTTTCTCCCGCAGGCATCCATTTTTGGACTGCAGAAACTTATTCGTAGAAGCGGTCTGTTACTGAGCTCACCCGAATCCACGTGTCCTCTCCCGTGCTGCCGATACGCAATGCCGGAAGCTACATACCGGCTCTTCGTAATACACTTGCAGTTTCCTCGTATCTCTGGCGCTTCAAGGAGATTTTCAAACACGCTCAAATTTGAATTACTTCATGGCTTTATTCAAGGCACACACAGTGTCAAACAGTGGGCTCTTTGCACAAGTGACTAACGCGTTTCCTGCCGACCTAGCGGCGCTTCCTCAGAGTCGTCATACAACACGTGTGGTGAAGCTTAAATAGTATTCATGTGTTCAAGTCTTAATTATACAGACATCTGTTACATTCTATATGTGAATTTGTGTCCAAATGCTAAATAGATACAAACTATCTTTAAACACATTTTATCTTGTATATTCCACTAATGTAACATTGTTGCTCACAAAACAGTGTTATTATATCCCCAGTGATACGTGAAACTAAATGAAAAAAGTTACATGTAAATCCCCATTATACTTACAATATGAACCACATTCTAAAAACAGTAGTTTTAAAATCATTACAAATGTTATCCCATCAATTGTATTAATATGAGGAAATATTATATATTCAAATATATCACGTCTTTTTTCTTTATATACTGAATATTTGTTATATGTTATTTTTTTGATCATTTCTTTACTAGTTTCATTTTATGTATTCATATTATTCTATTGATTAGCAGGAAACAGGAATAAATTATTATTTAGTTACATTAATTTCCATTTCTTATATAACCTTCCTTTATCAAATGGGCCCTTCTTATGACACCCCTGTATATATAAACACACATTTGCAGTAGTATCACTTACTTCCTCCACCTGCCCTTATCTTTACTTTAAGAACCAATTATTTCCCAGTATCAATTATCTTTATTTCTAGTTCTGTGCACTCAGGAAAAACTTTTCTTGATTCATGTTATCAATTCCCTATCAGTTCTCACTATCTGTTCTCTCTCCACTTAATCTCTTGCCACATTTTCTATGTCCTAATAAAGTTTTTCATATCACTATCTCTATTCAAACCTCTCGGTCTGACTGTATCCATTTTTGGACGCCCATTGCAGGCATCCGATAAACGAGACGCCGGCGATTTTTCCTAGGCAAAATTTTGTTGCCGTTTTGCAAATCGTGGGAATTCGGCGCAAATTCGCTGCAGGCGAATAAATTTGCCCATCACTATTCAGAAACACTATTATAATTTACGATTACTGAAATTTTTCCTTTAAGGGTTGGGACAGACAGGCAGATTCGGGGAGATTTAGTAGTCTAATCTCCTCATCATCTGCTTGAATGAAGAATCGCCTGCGGTATTGCACTCACATTGCTTCGATTTCCGCAGTCGCCTGAAGTTTCCTCATGAGGCAACTATGAATGACTATGGAAATTGAAGCACCACAAGTGCATTAGCACAGGCGATTCTTCATTCAAGTAGACAGAAGGCAGACGTATGGCAGTTCGGGAGATTGTTGCCGCGCAGAGGAGGAGATTAGTCGACAGGCAACTAAATCTCCCCCCGAATCTGCCCGTCTGCCCCAACCCTAAAGGAACAGTAACACAAAACCCTGAAAATGTATTAAAGTAATTAAAATATAATGTACCACTTTATTAAAATCACCAGACATCATGTCTCACTACATGCAGGATTTGTGCAAAAGGCAGTTATTTTGTTAGTTTTTTTTTTTTAGTGGAATCAGTTATTTGAGCGAGATCTAATACATCTGCCAGGAAAGGAAGCCCCCCTATAAGATATATTGGATCTAACTGTCAATGAATATCTGACACCCAACTCCGGCATGAAGAGAGAATAAAGAGAAACAGATGCTGAGAGAGGGATAGTGAAGATAAACTTGAGAAACGATGCAGAATTTTTAAAAATGTTTAGAAAGTTTCTTATTTCAGCAAGACAAAGCTTATATCCAATTTTAATTGTCGCCACAGTTCCCCTTCAAAATGCTAAGGTCATCTGAACCTTGCTCCATCTGCAAGTTAAAAAGGAATTCTAGGAAAAACGTAGAAAGAGAATAAGAGACAGAAAACTAGGCTGCAGAATAAAATCAAGTAGGAGCCTACATGTCAATATTGGGTTACAAGGGGCTTGATTATTATAAAGATGCACAGATATGAACCACATGCCCAGACAGGAGACTATGGTTATTGGATTTTCAATCTACAACAGATTTATGCTGATATTTGATTTCAGTGTGCAAGGAAAGTTCTTTAGTAAAACAGGTGTTTTAATGTATAAGGTTTCATTATAAAAGCCCAGTACAAATACTGTGCTGCCAGTTTCCATTCTCAGCTGGAAAAGTGCTAGAGATAAAGTCAGACCATCCATCAGGGAACATGAAAGCCAAAAGTTACGTGATGTAGAAAAGTATAATGGGACATTATAATGCCTCCGCGCCAACGTTCATTTTTATTAGCTGTTTAACCGATTCTGTTAAATCTTAGCAGTATTTCTACAGTTTAGCAGAAAATGTTACCGTAATGATTTTCCTTCAAAGCACTTTCACGTTACGGTTGACATTAAAATGTGAGTATGTTATTGTCACACTCTTTAAATGGGGGTTAAAAGAGTGCTTTTTTAATGTTCTGTAAGTGCACTGTTTAAAATGTCAATCCTTTAAGCCACAGCCTGTCAATATTATAGGAGGAGGTCACCTTAAATAAAGGTTATCTTTCAGAAATGTGTAATCAAAATATCTTTATACTAAGACCTTCAGTGTTAATTGGGGTCTAGATACTTTTCCATGGTACCTATAACTCCTGTGTATCAGCTTGAAAGGAAACCCTGCCAGAACATGAAAATGAAAAAGCCCTTAACTCACAAAATACAGACAAATAATTCATTACACACATTAAATACTGTTTTTCTCTTCCCTAAATGTACTTTTGGTATTAAATGATTTATTAATTATTTTTACATTTCCTTTGCCAAACAGCTCCAGTTAAAATGCATTCACAAGCCTACACTCCTAGCATATTGATTTATTGAAAATCACAATTAGGCAATTGGTTAAAGGAGAACTAAACCCTAAGAATGAATATGGATAAAAATGCCATATTTTACATAATGAACTTATTGCACCAGCCTAAAGTTTCAGCTTGTCAATAGCAGCAATGATCCAGGACTTCAAAATTGTCACAGGGGGGTCACCATCTTGGAAGAGTACTCATTTCCCATGACTGATTGGTGGCTTCAACTTGTATGCCTAAAGTCCAAGCACTTACAAGAACAGACAGCAAACATGCATCATGTGGCATTAGAATATGGGAAGGCATTAGCCTTTTAATTCAGATACAGTTGACTGTTTGTGCAGAGTATTTGGCTGCTACCTCTGCCTGCCTTATAGAAATCATGTGAATGGGTAATTTAATAAGTGTGAATTGTTAATGAATCAGATGCAATTTGAGAGTAGGACTGGCCAGATATGGGATGACAGAGATGTATTGCAATATATGGACAAACAATCCCTGTTGTTTAAAGGGTAAGGCATTTTTAGTAGCTGTATGCACAGAATGTCTCAGTGTCTCAAATATATTGATAATGGGTTGAGTGCAGAGGACCTCTTGTCTTTGTCTATATGTATTTTGTGGTCACAGCCTCATTGCACCCCTGCCTAATGGTTTTATATTAGTGGTGAGCACAACTTTCCCTTGTTTGTTAAAGACACAGAATGTCATAATTTTAATTTCAATTGAAAAGGATATGATAACAATCTATGTATATGGTAAGGGATGGGGAGCAACCTGAGGCGCCTGTCTAGATAAATATTGCTCCATCTGTATTTTAGATTCCTTTGTCCTTACATGGAACAATTGGGACTTTGGAAGCATAAAAGAAGCCTTCATCTCTGCCACCACGATGTTGAATAGCTGATAAATTCTGCTCTATCATATCCAATAAGTAGATTTATTTTCTGAAAAAATGTTTAATTAAAGGGCATGTAAAGGCAAAAAAATAAAATCCCAAAAAGAAACCTATCTCCAATTTACCTTAATTTAAAAATGTGTACCGTTTTTATAAGAAACCTGACTGTATGCAGTGAAATTCTCCCTTCATTTACTGCTGTGGATAGGAATTGTCAGACGGTCCCCAACTGCTGGCAGGGAAACAATCACACTTGTGAACAGCAGGGGGAGCCCCTGCCTTACTTCCCTTCCATGCAGATCTCCAGCAGCTTTGTTTGTTTCCCTGTTTTGATAACTTTGCCGATCCCTAAGCAACCCAGACCACACTGAGCATGTGCACAGTCTTGGTCTTGCAAAGATGTATAACAAAGTTACAAGATGACAGCCCCCTGTGGCCAACTTTGAAAGCATAAATCATTTGTTTGATTAGGCTTGTGGTGCAGTAAGTTCATGTTTATGTTTAGTATACAAAATACAGCATTTCTAGCCTTATTCTATTTTACACTTTCCTTTAAGTATTGGGAGTTAAATTGGATCACGCTTACTATAAGATGCTGCAAAATACACCCACCTTACAATTATGACACTGCAGTCTTCACTATTTGATTAGTTAATTTGTAAAATGTTTACACTTGTTTAGGTATTGTATTAGTTAGACCATGTGCAAAAAAATTCTGTATTCTTGCTACATCGTATAGCTCCTCCAAATGCTGTCCAGTTGTATGATAATAATCTTGCAAGGGGGTGGAGCCTAGTACAAAAGAGACAGAGCCAGGGGAAATGGCCAAATGCATGAGGGTCCAATTTAGTGCATGTTTTGACCACTATGGTCCATTCCATGGTAGTGGAAAATGCTGAAATGTGTCTCTGAAAATGGCTCTGAAAACTTGGCAAAACTATGACGATAGGGAGCAGATAATGCCACATATGGGCACAATTTATGAAACTCTGACCCAAAGCTTGTTGGCCAAAGGGTGGCTCTATTTATTAAATGAGGAGATTCTGAATAGATAATACCCATCAACATTTTCTTTCTGGAAATTGAAGAGGAACAAATGATACTTTGAACCATAAAACTTACCGTTTGGCGCAGATCTATGGCAGCAGTTTATTTGTTCTGGGCAGATGGTGATAGGAAAATCAGAATTCATTTCCTCTGGATTCTCCATTGAGAATTTATTCTGTTTCTCAGTTCATTTCTTTACATGATATTCATGTTTTTTTTTGTGTGTGTGTAATTTATGAAACAAGAGTCTGATTGTGTTTTTTTTTCTTGTGTGTAATTTATGAAACAAGCGTATGTTGATTTGACACAAATTCCACCCTCAACCTGCAGATTGCTATAGTAAGACATATTCCTTTATCAAAGGCTTAGAATCATTTATGCCGGGAGGCTGTGCCAGAGAGTTATTTGCTTCCATTGATGAGCAATCACTAACATATTGCATGCCATTACCTTTCTTAGCATGGTGCCTGTCGAAGTATAGGATCGGGCTAAATGAGACGCTGACGTTTTCCTCTTTTATCTGTTATGAAAAGTGAGATGAAATGTAGATTGTGGTGCCAGTCTGCTGGGACACTGGGTTCCTAATGGAATATGAAATGTGCAGCTATTTGGCTCTATTTCCTGTGGCTTGAATCCAAATATTCCAAATTATTATGTCATTGGAACATTCCTAAGTTAGAATATTGATCCCGTTGTGCATTAGAAGCAGCTGCAACCTATCGGCACACTTCAGCTGGATGCCAAGAAGTCCTTCAGTTCACTTGGTATAATTAACAGTGGCTACATTCTTTGCACCTGTCACGGTCGGCACCCAAATACCAGAACAAGTGCCAAGCACCCTGGTCTTGGCTCGTGCTTCGCCAGTAGTGTGACCGCCTTTGGCTTCGGGAGGAGCCCTCAGTTACTCAGATGCCACCTGGACTTATACGAGAGGTGCAGAGCAGGAGTTCTGGCCAGCAATGGGGCACGACTGTAGATAAAGTCTTTTAAGGCCGATGGTCACAGTACAGATAGGAGTAGGCAAGTTCGTGGTCAAACAGGCTGGGTCGAGGCAGGCAGATAGCGAAGAGATGTCAGGCAGGCAATGGGTCAAAACGGGTGATCAATCAGGTAGGATTAGGCAGAATCGGTAGTCAAATAACAGGCAGGAGTCAAACCAGGAAGTCAGTCAAAGGGTTAAGCTGAATCAAGGTCGGTTTCAGGTGAGGGTCAGGTTCCAGAGATCAGAGTAGTCAAAAACAGCCAGGCAGGGTCAAACACAGGTATCAGACAGACTAGAAGCTTTTCAGCACAAAGAACAAGGCACCAGAAACAAAAACTATCACGGGCAACATAACAATCCAGAATGCCCCTTTAAATATTTGAATTTTGGCGCCATTGCGCGCTGACGTCATGATGTCAGCGCACATGGCCTTTAAGAATGTGGAAGTGCGGCCATGCGCGCACCATGGAGCCTGGCAGCAGGGGGGAAGGAGCGGCGGGCGTCCCCGCCTCACCACTAGACCACCAGGGTGAGTAACTCTCACAGCACCAAAGGGAAATGATGTACAGCAGGAATACAGAGAATTGGTGGCTACTGCTTAATTTCAAATGGCTCACAGTGTAAGCAATAAAGTAGGCAATGGTTCTAATAACATAAGAAGTAAATGACATGCATTCCAAGATGAACTAGAGCATCTAAAGCAAGAATCTTATGTATGGGCTCTTGGGATTCACAGTTACTTTCACCAGTAAACACATAAGGGGGGGTTTACTTATTGCACCACAGTTGCACAAATAATCCCATTCATGTTCATTGTGCCTGGTGCTGCTGCCTTCTTCCTGTACTGAATTAAAGGGGAACTATTGTGAAAATTAAAACTAATAAAAACTAATATTAGCTTTAGCATACTGATACAATCAATTAAATATTCTAATTGGTTTTTGTGGGAAGCCACCCTAACCCACCTTAAAGTATAATCATTAACTAATTCTGTATGTTTTTGGTCCATCAACAAATAATCTGTAGAACAAAACAAATAGATGCCCCCAGTGTCTGTTCCCTTGCATGTCATTTTCATTTTTCCTGCAGTTGACATCCCTTCTTGTACTCATAAACAACCTACCATTTTTGAAATAATCAAGTTTATCTTCCCTATCCCTCTCTCAGCATCTGTTTCTCCCCATTGTCTTCAGGAGTTGGGTGTCAGATGAATGATCCATTTATCTTATAGGGGGGCTCCTTTTGCCTAGAAGATGTATTAGAGCTCACTCTATTAAACTCACCAGACATCATGTCTCTCTACATGCAGGATTTGTGCAAAAGGCAGTTATTTTGTTAGATTTTGTTTGTACTGGAATCAGTTACTTAGCCATAGACGCACAGATAATATCGTACGAAACGAAATTTCGTACGATATTCGGTGCGTGTATGGTGGGAAATGAGCTGACCGACATCGTCAGAAGATTAAGATATCGGTCGGCTGGTTGATCGGACTGGACGGAAAATTTTGATCGGATGCCTTTGAAAGCTCCCTGAACATCGGCCATTGTTAGTGCTGAATAGTGATGGGCGAATTTATTCGCCAGGGGCGAATTCGCGGCGAATTCCCGCGATTCGCCGCTGGCGAATAAATTCGCGAAACTGCACAAAAAATTCGCCCAAAAAAATTTGCGACGTGTCGCGTTTGACGCGACGTGCGTCAAAAACGATGCGCGACTCGTTTCGCGAATCGGTGAAAAATTCGCGAATTTCTCTGGAAATTTGCGAATTTTTCGGCGAAGCGAAACGCGGCCGTTTCGCCCATCACTAGTGCTGAATCGTCAGATACAAGTAGAATTCTATTGTTTCTATCTGTATATTTGACGATTCAGCTCTACACGTGTGTATTGAAACGAACGATCTTTCTTGGAAAGATCTTTTCCGAGAAAGATCGTAATTGTTACGTCTATGGCCAGCTTAATACATCTGCTAGGAAAGGAAGCCCCCCCCTATAAGATATATTGGATCTAACTGTCAATGAATATCTGACATCCAACTGCTGCATGAAGACAGAATGAAGAGAAACAGATGCTGAGAGAGGAATAGTGAGTATAAACTTGATTATTTCAGCAACGGTACAGAATTTTTAGATGAATGTATTTAGAAAGTTACTTATTTCAGTGTGATGAAGCTTATATTAGTTCCTGGGTTCTCACACTGCAGCACAGTTGTGCCAAAAGAATGGGGTTCACATTTCACTCTCATGCCGAATACAAGGCTAAGCAAATGTTTTTATTAGCACAACTGGATCATTCATCTGACACAGACATAATATTAAAGGCTATTTTGATACTAAACTCTACAGTTAGTATAGCTATGGGCATATATGGTTTGTGTGAAAGAGTGGAGGGCTGTGTGTGTATGTATGTATGCTGGGTTTTTAATTTGGAGGGGTTGAACTTGATGGACTTTGGTCTTTTTTCAAACGTATGTAACTATGTAACTGCATCCAATTCAAGTTTAAGTTTAAGGGCCAGATTTACTAAGGGTTGAATTTGAGGGTTAAAAAACCCTCGAATTCGACCATGGGAATTAAATCCTTAGATTTTGAATATCGAATTAGAAGGATTTTACCGCAATTAGTTTGGTCGAACGATTTTAACCATTCGATCGAATTTTTCTTTTCGATCAAAAATAGAGAAAAACTATTTGGTAGGTTAAAACTAGGCAGTCAAATAAAAATTTAAAGGGGAAGTTAGTCGACTGTCGAATATTCAAATAGATTTTTATTCGAGCTATTCTAATCATTTGATTCAATCGAATTTTCAAAATTCACTGGTCTTCGAAAACATTTGAAAATTCAAATATTTTTGAAAATTCATTCAAATTTCGAATACTTTGTGTGAATTTAGTAAATCTGCCCCAAGTGTAACTTTTTGACACATTGCCAGCAATTGCACCAGAATCCAACCCTCCCTCCTACTCCAGTGATGCTAACATTAGGGGAACATGCTGTATTGGGGCTAAATGACGTGGTAATTGTGTCTAAATTTGCACTTTGCACACTGCAGTATGGTAAGTCTTTGTTGTATATAAAGGTATGGGACCTGTTGTCCAGAAGCTTGGGACCTGGGGTTATAACATGGAGATGATTCAATTTTTTACACATTCCATGAATATGATATACAACAGGCCTTTTGCCTTTACTGCAATAGTAAATGTCTTACGTGGGGGAATCAGTATTGCTTTGCTTCCTCTCCTATAAAAAAATTTCCATTAACGTTTGGAATTAAAGTATAACTTTGTTTTGTGTGGTTGTATAATTACATATTTGCCCGGCTTAAAGGAACAGTTCAGTGTAAAGATAAAAACTGGGTAAATAGATAGGCTGTGCAAAATAAAAAATGTTTCTAATAAAGTTAGTTAATAAACAAAATACAAAAATTTTAAAAAATGGAGGGAGAACTCCAGCAGATCACTGCAAAAACTTTTATTCCAGGTTGTGGTTAACGCCACATGTTTCGAGTCAAAACCCTTTACCAGCCCATTTGCCTTTGGACTAATATAGTTAGTTAGCCAAAAATGTAATGTATAAAGGCTGGAGTGACTGGATGTCTAAAATAATAGCCAGAACACAACTTGGATGTCTAAAATAATAGTCAGAACACTACTGAGTTAGTCTACTGAGCCACATGGGACATAACTGTTCAGTGAGTTTGCAATTGATCCTCAGCATTCAGCTCAGATTCAAAAGCAACATTTGTGACCCATGTCCCCCCCCCCAGTCACTGATGTTCCCACAAAACCAAGTGAACTGCAAAACAGGAAGTAGTGCTCTGTTCTGTTATGTTTGACATCCAGTCACTCCAGCCTTTACACATTACATTTTTGACTAATTGCTGTATATTAGAATTCTTTTTTTGCACAGCCTATCAATCTATTTAACCAGTTTTTATTTTTACACTGAACTGTTCCTTTAGGAATCTGATACTTAACCTCACTGCACTGACATATTGAATCGTACTGAGGATGCACAATTATTAATTGTACTTCTTTTTACATGTCCTACCACATATACTAATTAATAATAAAAATAAAAACTCTGCTGAACTGTGTATTGTGAAACAACACAATATCATACACAGGGGTCCTAAAAATTTAATGCCTGTATAGTAACGTTCTTAAGCCAACATGAGCTGTTTATTTGTAGCATTCAGTGGTATTGCCTAATATTTTTGCTGTTGAATCCAAGTTGACAAATATAAAAACGACTGTGCTTCTCTGTAATGTTGACCCATTCTCAGAAATTCATTTAACTTTATTTATTTAATTTAGTTTTTGAAACCACAAAAAATTCAGTGAATTCACATCAACTGTTACATTATGATGTTTCCATGACAGAGACAGAACTATCTAATAAGAAAACTGTCTTTAGGGACTGTTGCTCTGGTTTTACTTCTGAAGGAAAACTGAAAAGCTCTGTACATTATATCCATTCAAAACTGACAAAATTGAATGTATAACACCTGTTGCGTCAGGATAAAAATACCTTCCAGAGAATTTGGCACTGGAAGAAGTAAGTCACAACTGTATAAGATCTCCCTAGGATTCACCCAAGAGAAGCCACATTTGGATAGGCCTTTGCACACTGCTAGTGATGGGCGAATTTATTCGCCAGGGCCGAATTCGCGGTGAATTCCCGCAATTCGCGAATCACCAGCGAAATTTCGCCGAAAAAATGAGTCGTCGTTTTTGACGTGACGCGCCGAAAACGACGTGCTGCACGCCGAAAATGACGCGATGTGCGTCGGAGACGATGCAACATGCTGAAAATGACGCGTCCCACGACTCGTTTCGCGAATTTTTCGCCGATTCGCGAATTTCTCTGGAAATTCGCAAATTTTTCGGCGAAGCGAATCTCGGGAGATTCGCCCATCACTACACACTGCGTGCATCTTTTTGAAATAAACTAAGGGGCAGATTTACTAAAATTTGAATTTGAGGGTTAAAAAACCATTGAATTTGAATTTAAAGGGTAAGTGGTCGAATGTTGTTAACGCAATTCGAACAATCGAATGAAAAAATTTGATCGATTAAATAATTAGATTGATTAATTAAATCGTTCGAAACGATTTTAACCCTTCGATCGAATTTTTTCTATTCGATCACAAAAAACTTTAAAACACCTAAGGGAGCTTCCCATCGGGTTTTAAAGCAATTGGGTAGGTCCTAGTTGGTGAACTGGCGAAGTGCTTCGACCATTGAATATTCAAATTCAATTAAATTTGAATAATTTGAATTATTCGAATTGGTCGAATTTTGAAAATTCGATGGTCGAAGTGACCTCATTTGCATATTTGAAATTCAAATAAAATTTTTAAAAAATTTTTTTGATCGAATTTCGAATCCTTCATGTGAATTTAGTAAATGAGCCCCTAAGTGTTTGCAACACAAAATGCGTAAGGGTGAGGACACAATAAATCTTTTTTACTTTGCTACAACCAGTGGAAGATTGCCTTGATTTGAGTGCCTGCTCCATATTAACTTTCGGTTGTCCGCTCCTTATGCTGAGGGCTCAGGGCGGTGCACCTAGGCCACTTCCCTAATGTGGTGAGTAATAATTCTACTTTTTCGAGACCCTCTGCAATTCTTAAATAAAGTACGGATTGTATATTGTGAGAATAAATTGGACATTCCTTGGATATATTCAAAACCCAGGCAAGTAGACCTTCTAGTTGATCTTCTAGGTCCTGAGCTGCTAGATTCCTCCAGTTGGCCGTTGATGCTCGTTCCTACTTATGACCAGGGATCATGATCGTCGCCCTACCCTGTTATTTGTGGAACTTTGATTGCTTTGCTTTGATTATAAGGTCAGATGTTGGCATTAAACTAACAAAGACATACAGTAGGTAGGGCTGAAGCTATCACTATCCACTATATATGTGTTTGTTGACTTCTTGCCAAATAACAGTTGACAAAGGGATTAGTAGCTGTAACTGAGACTGCGATTACACCGTAAGAACAAAGCATGCAGAGAAAATTAAACTATTTTTAGGCTTTATTTACAGTGCCAGGGCTTCTTAAAATAGAGTAGAGTGTCACTCACAGGAGGGAGAGAGATACTACTACATGGGCTTAATGGCTAATAGTAGATTAAAGTATATGTGCTTTGCTTCTGTGTACATGTTGCTTTGTAAGTCTCTCCTTATAAAAACTATGTGTAGCCAATCACAGTGTATGTATGCATTGCATACTATACAGTTCTGGACGGTAGCTAACATATAAGTTACTTGACACTTTATTTCATTTTCATTTATTCCCTGCAATACAATAAAAAGGTCCTATGTAATTCTATGTTGTTCATTCCACTAATCTTTAATTTTTCAGTATAAAAACTGGGTAAATAGATAGGCTATGCAAACTAAAAAATTATTCTAATATAGTTATTTAGCCAAAAATGTAATGTATAAAGGCTGGAGTGACTGGATGTCTATCATAATATCCAGAACGCTACTTCTTGCTTTGCAGCTCCCTTGGTTTCCACTGATTGGTTATCAGGCAGTACCAATCAGAGACTTGGGGGTTGGGCCACATGAGTCATAACGGTTTTCTTTTTAATCTGAGCTGAATGCTAAGGATCAATTGCAAACTCACTGAATAGTTATGTCCCATGTGGCCCCCCTTCAAGTCGCTGTCTAGAGCTGTATATTCAGATTGACCTAAGGGGCAAATTTACTATTATTCCCCAAAAATAATTCGTTTCTATTCGATATTCGATTAGCATTCGATTTTCGAATGTTAATCGAATAGTTCTAGGCTACCCTTTTATTCGATATTCGATCATTCGACCATCGAATACAAATCTATTCGATCAGTCGAATAAATCATTCGACTGAACGAATAAATAATTTGATCGAACACTTCGATCGTAGGAATCCTATTCGATCAGGACTTAGTCTCAGAAGCCTATGGGAGTGCTCCCTCCCATAAGCTTCTATTGCAATTTGGTAGGTCCAATCTGCCGAAGTAGGCAATCGAATAAACTTAAAAAATAAAATCCTTCGCTGATCGAATGATCGAATATTTGTCCATTCGACTCTATTCGAATGTATTCGATCGTTCGACCATTTCCTATTCAGTGATCGAATATGCCAAAATTCACATATTCGACGTTCGAAATTCGATTGAATTCGAATGAACTTTGAATCCTTCACGTGAATATAGTAAATCGGCCCCTAAGTGTAAGAGTACTAATGTTTCGCGAGGCAGAAAAGCTAGCGAGCGTTCTCTGTGAAATGCTTGTGCTGGCGAATTAGCACTAGCGAAACTTTGCTAATGAGAAGCAACTTCACATTTTAGTGAATTAGCTGAGTGGTAACAAATGTACACCTGACGTGAAGAGGCGTGAAGTGTGGCAGAGCATTTCCCTGGTGAAAATTTGCCCTTTAGTGAATTTGGCCCATGTGACCTACAAACTTCTTGATAACAGCCTCTGAATTTCTGTAGTTTCTCTAGGAAAAAGGATATTTTTCTTATAGCTAAATGCTGCAACAACCTCTGAAATATCTTATACTAGCCCCAACAGCAACTAGATACATGCCCAATATCTTTATACTAGCCCCACACCAGCAACTAGATACATGCCCAATATCTTTATACTAGCCCCACCAGCAACTAGATACATGCCCAATATCTTTATACTAGCCCCACCAGCAACTAGATACATGCCCTGAGCTGTGAGTGGGGGCAGCTGTTGACCACCCCCTTGTGGCTAGTTTCTCACTTTACATCTTGGCATCTAAATGAAGTGGATAACTTTTCTGAATTTAAAGACATGTGGCTTAGCACATTTTTCAATTCCAAATTTAGAGACTAGGAAGGGTACTTCTCAGCAATGTAGACTGGCCCAACCACTAAGTGAACCAGCAGCTGATATTGTTTGCAAGAAAAAAGTACCTTGTCTGTATTCTATCAATATAGCACAAAAGTGTGATCAGACCCTGTTCCATGTGATCTGCAGTATCTATTAGTCAGGAGCACTTTAGGCAGGCTCTTTGCAGTGCATTGAATCTCTGTGAAGGCACAGATGGCACAGCTGCTAATATTTGAAAATAATATCCAATGACAGGTTGCTTCTGGGCTGGTTAATCCTAGACAAATTTCAATACAAGGGAATATTGCTCTAAGCATATGCTACCTAACTTGATCCTAAAGTATAATTATGATTTGATTGTGTTTAGCTACCCTACAGTGATCCCCAACCAGTAGCTTGTGAGCAACATATTGCTCTACAACCCCTTGGATGTTGCTCCCAGGGGCCTCAAAGCAGGTGATTATTTTTGAATTTCAGACTTGGAGGAAAGTTGTGGTTGTATAAAAACAAGTACTGCCAAACAGAGTCTCAATGTAGGTTGACAACCCACAGCACTTATTTGGCACCCAAAGAACAGTTTTCATGCTCGTGTTGCTCCCCAACTCATTTTATTCCTGAATGTTGCCCACTGGTTCAAAAGGTTGGGGATCCCTGCAATAGATGAACCAAAACTTACGGAGCAAGAGAAGACATTCAGAATGAAAAGCTGCCATTAACACCATTACTCCCACAACTTACCTTTGGGGGTTCTCCCTGCCTGGGTTCTCTATATATATTCACTATACTACACTGCTTGTGGGCACATGCAGAATAGTATCAAGGGCAACAGGAACCCAGAATTAAATATTGAAGTTTTGGGGGCTGCATTTGGGCCACAGGTCAGGAGAACAGTTCAGCCTTGTGAAGCTGTTTATGTATCTGGTGGTTCTGGGCACTCCCTACTTTCCCCAACACACAAAGTAGTTAAAGCTCCTGCTTTTCAATGCAAAATATTGAATTCCATTTCTTCTAACTCATTACAGTGAAGGTGATGTGAAACCTTATAACCCTGATCTTTGATGACACCTGTAATCCTACGTGTGATTGCCTTGATGTTCCAAGATGGGTGAGACTTGGATGTTCACTGTAATAACTGTGCAAACTCAGAAATGGCTCCAGTTCAGGATGTAAAAGGAAATTAACACAAAGTTTATTTCTTCACTAATATACAATATTTGCAAACAGTGCCGGTCTTAAGCACATTGGACCAATTTGGCCCAATTGGGCCCCGCACTTATGGGGGCCCCACTCCAGTGCGACCTCTGATTCCTATTCCCCAGTAGCCCAGTCTACCCCTAATCCAGATTGGCCCAGCCTGCTTAAACCTGATTGGCCCAGGCCACAGCTGAACCTGATTGGCCCAGCCCACCCCCAAACCCAATTCAAACAGCTGGCCCAAACCCAATTAGCCCAAATCTGTGACCCTGCGACAGACCGCAAAGTTCCTTCTAGGGGGCCCCGCCAAAATGGTTCCAATTGGGCCCCGCACTTGGTACGAACGGCCCTGTTTGCAAATGCAATCTGAGTATTTTCATCAGATGAATGTAGATGCTTAGACGTCTCTGCATTGTGTACCAATGTCTTAGATTTAAATTGCCCTGATTAAGTCTAGAATTGGAGCATGCCCACCTTAAAATTGTATATAAAATTCTTTTGGATATAAATCAATCGCAGGTTGGGAGTGCACCTAAAATTGTCTAAAATAAGTAATGTGAAATAAAGATAACCATTGGAGACAACAATAGAATGTATGGGGAAATTGACCAATAAAAATAGTAATGTCTGTATAGTGGTGTGAAAGGTAAGACTTATGCCCCCAGCCTGTATGTGGATCATTGTATAAGGCAAAGCTTGTATAAATAAAGCTATGTAATAAGAAATTGTAGGGTAATGGAATGAACAGTTTGCAGGAAGTAATTTTAAACTGCAAAGTTTTCATTTATTAGCAGTGCAAAAACACTAGGGGGGAATTCACTAAAGCGCAAAGTGATTAGCACTGGCGTAAATTTGCCAGCGCTGTAGATAGTCTAGCGCAACTTCGCACCCTAAGCCTGGTGAAGTTACACTCTTGCGAAGGGGGCGGAAATTCGCCAATTCACTAAGTTAGTAATTTTTCTGAACGTTAGCCCCTTCGCCAGAGTTCACTTCGCCAGGTTAGAGCAGGCGAAAAGTAATAGAGTAGATAGGAGAGTCCCAAAATAGCTGGCGTTTTTTCCTTAGTGTAGGGTGATAGAAAAAAAAAATCAAAAAAGTTTTTTTTGGGTACCCTGGTCCCCCCTTAATTTCCTTGTGTAATGTTTGAACTGTAACATATACTCTATTCAAACTTTCAAGTTCACACCGTATGCAAATGCTTTCACTAGCGCGACTGCACTTTGCCTGGCGAATTTTCGCTAGCGCAATTTCACTACCGTTCACTTAGATGAACGCAAATTCACTTTTTAGTGAATTGGACGAGTGCTGGATAGAAATTCGCCAGGCGAAGTGCAGCGAAGTCTGGAGAACGCTGCTCTAGCGCAGCTTCACTTCTTAGTGAATTTCACCCGTTGTTTCGGGTAGAACCCTTTTTCAAGTGTCTGGGCAAATTTGCCCATGAACAGTTACCCAATGCAACCAATCAGTGAATAGCTTTTTAAAGCCAGCTGCAAGTAGAACAATGAATGCAACAATTTGATTGGTTGTCATGGGATGCTGCCCACGGGCAAATTTGCCCAGTGTTGATAAATGAGCCACATAGACTCCTGAGCCACTGTTTTTGCTTTATGTGAGATGTTTCAGATTTTATATACAAAATGGAGATTTGAAACTTGACTTTTGGCTGATTATGAACCAAACTCAAATGAACTGATTTAACCACGTATGTAACTATATCATATCTCTGTATCCTCCATGATTGTATTGTTCCATTTAGGGTGTGGGCATGCACACAAATTGTGGTGAGCACAAAGAATTTATGTGAAAACACATAAGGGGTCATTTACGATGCTCAGTGGAAGAAATGCAAGAGCAAGCCGCATTTCTACCCCCAGTTTGGCTGTGCTTTACACGCTAGTTAAAAAAACTTCTCAACTGTCCCGCGGGACAGTCCTGATTTTGACAGCTCAACCTGCAGACCCAGATTGTTATTGAAATGTCCTGACTTTCTCTGATCTCCTGCACTGAACAGCCAGAAAAATGATACAAAGTTTCTAAAACTTAATTGGCTTTTGGCAGAGAGCCCAGAATACACGGCGCCTGCAATTAAGATACATTTGTAACAATTTAAGATAAGCAAATAAACAATTGTAACAATTTAAGATGAGTAGGTCTCTTCAAGAAATTGTGACTTGCAGCAATTAACCTTCATTAACCATTCATACCTGCAACTTTCATTCAGTCAAATGATATCTTAAAGGAGAATTCAACCCTAAATTTAAAAAACCCTACCCCCATCCCCACCAAGATCCCCCTCCCACCCCCCCAGCCTAAGTTTTACCCCGGGCAAATGCCCCTAACATTTTACTTACCCCTTGGTGCAGATTTAGGCATGGGACTTCACAGACGCCATCTGCAGTTGCTTTGGTAATCTCTGGAATGAAACTGGAGCTTCGACACATGGAGAAATTTTCTTTTCCGCAACAACTGCGCGGGTGCCGATTTCATTCCAAAGATTACTGAAGCGGCTGAAGATGGCGTCTGTGGCTACTTTGACCATCAAATTTGCGAATAGCCCAAAAATTTTTTAAATTTAGGGTTGAATTCTACAATATACAGTACTACAATACTACATCAAACTTGTCACCTGCATTTGTTGCCGGCACTGATCCGATGAAAAAAGCTTGTGGAGTTCAGTCCTTATTTTGGTTTCTGCCCACTCTGGGGTATATTTATCAAAGAGTGAAGTTAAGAGTGAAGTTCCCGCCACTAGAGGGAAATTCCGCCGCTCTCCATTAATTTCTATGTGATTATCAATGGGTAAAAGTGAAATTTCACCCTTTGATAAATACGCCTTTAAAAATCCCATAGAAATGAATGGAGAGCTGCAGAATTTCCCTCTAGTGGCGGAACTTCACTCTTTGATAAATTTACCCCTCTGTTTTTTCAGAGTGTGTACATTTTCTTAAATTAAATTAAAGTGAGTTTTGCTTGAGGCCCCTATAATCCTGTAAATACAGAGCCAATGCCCAACAGAAGCAGGAGAGACAGCCAGAAATACACACATAAAGGTAATGTTGTTTCTTACATATTCAGGAATTAAATTTACATACCCCAAATCCCTCCAGAAATTATATTTCTGTGTGACGGCCCAGCCAAATCACAGACACTAGTGCCTGACAGATCTCATAAGATAAATCACTGGGAACTGTAAATAGAATGTAGCAGGCGTAAATCTCACTGGAGACCCAGCGGCACAACTATGCAGCTTGTATAACAGGTGAGAAATTGGAACGGAGGTGCGTTTCCCACAGCGCTCAGCCTCATGAAAGTAATCATGGAAGAGATAACATGCGCCTTCTCTCTAAGGCCGGCTGCCACTTTGTACAACAAAATGTGCATTATGCATGGGGCCCCAAAGGAACGCCTATGGCTTGTACTGCTGTATCTAATGGATAATGTGTGTTTATGTTCATTACATTCACATCATACCACTAATGATATCTCTATGTCTCATTTTGCTGTGATTAGTGATTTATTAGCTTATTTATTACATTTGGGGAGTCAGAATTTAGTTTTAGATAAAAAGGATATTTATTTCATTACAGCCCTGAAAATAAAATGCCGATATCGGATCTACTATACGGATTGCTTGGGACCTGAGGATTTGTGTAATTTCAATCATCAGACCTTAGGTCTGCTAGAAATTATTTAAACATGATTTAAAGGACACAGGAAGGCATACAAATAAAATCCCATTTTTACTTTAATGAAAAAGAAATCTATTTGCAATATACTTCAAATAAAAAAATGTGTACCATTTTTATAAGAAACCTGACTGTATGCAGTGAAATTCTCCCTTCATTTACTTCTGTGGATGGGAATTGTCAGACTGTCCCTAACTGCTCTGCAGGGAAGCAATCATACTTATGAACAGCAGGGGGAGCCCCCTCCTTACTTCTCAGCCATGCAGAACCCCAGCAGCTTTGTTTGTTTCCCTGTAGAGCAGTTGGTGAGTGTGGAGAGATTTGTATTGAGTTTTATTTTTGTCTTTACATCCCCTTTACTGTTTCCAACTCCAGCTGCAGGGACAAAGATCATGGAGTCAGATTTAAACAGATAAACTGGGATTCTATTTGGGGGATTATTTTGCTGCAGCCACTGGTTCTGCAAAGTTGGAGAAAGTTTGTATTAAACAATACAAAAACTATGAAATCCACATTCGATTACATCACAACACAGGGCCCAGTGCAGTCTGTATATTCTGATTATTAATCTGCCATGCTTAGTGATGGCTGAATTTATTCGCCTGGGGCGAATTCGCAGCAAATTCCTGTGATTCGCCGAATTCTAATTTTTGGGTGTTTCTTGCTTAAAATATTTGTTTTTGGCTTCTATATAGTGATGGCTGAATAAATTCGCCAGACGCGAATTCCCCTTTCACTGCCGGCAAAAATTCGCCAGCAAAAAAATTGTCAGAATAGCAACGAATAACAATCGACGCTCATCAATATTATTCGGATGTCCATTGACTTTACTGCATTTGGACAATAATAGGCTTGCATATAAAAAATGTCACGAGCGACGAAATTGATGTGCGTCAAAATTTAGATGCCCACTGACCCATTGACTCAATAAGTTTCGCAAATTTTTCACTGTTTCGTGAATTTCATGGGTAATTCGCAAATGTTTGGGTGAAACGAGACAAATTCGGCCATCGCTGCTTCTATATATTTCAGGGTTTTACATTTGAAGCAAGAAATACACATACAAATACATCTATTCATCACGCTTTGGTATTTTGATCTAATTATGGTGAAAAAACATTCTTTGAAATTGTGGTATTTATTGTTTGTTCATCTGCTCTCTAAGTGTAGATATATTTGACCTATTGTATACAGAAACCCTGCCAAATTCAGTTCTGGTTTTCAGTTTTGATAATGACTTTCACCCTAGAGTCAACCAATTCATTTTCAATAACAGTATTATGCTTTATAAAAAAAATTATTGTTTTGTTGGAAATGCAAATTTTGTGCTGATTCTTGATTTGGTTAAAGAAAAAAAACACCTTTTGTAAAACAAGCTATTGATTGTGCACAAGGTACATCTTCTCAGATGATAACCACTGCAAATTGTGTTATTTCTAATGAATACATGACTGAATAGTCAATGTGTATTGCACAAAAATCCCATATACATATTTGTTATAATTCCTGCAATACATTTTCCCTATAGATTAAAGGGATACTGTCTTTGGAAAACATGTAATTTTCAAAATGCATCAGATAATGGTGCTACTCCAGTAGACTTCTGCACTGAAATTCATTTCTCAAAAGAGCAAACAGATTTTTTAATATGCAGTTTCGAAATCAGACATGGGGATAGACATTTTGATAATTTCCCAGCTGCCCCTGGTCATGTGACTTGTGCCAGCACTTTAGGTTGGTACTGCTTTCTGGCAGGCTGTTGTTTTTCCTTCTCAATGTAACTGAATAGTACGCAGTGGGACATGGGTTTTTCCTATTAGATCTACCAGGCAGCTGTTATCTTGCGTTAGGGAGCTGTTATCTGGTTACCTTCCCGTTGTTCTGTTGTTAGGCTGCTGGGGGGGGGGGAAGGGAGGGGGTGATATCTCTCCATCTTGCAGTACAGCAGTAAAAAGTGATTGAAGTTTATCAGAGCACAAGTCACATGACTTGGGGCAGTTGGGAAATTGACAATATGTCTAGCCCCATGTCAGATTTCAAAATTAAATATAAAAAAAATCAGTTTGCTCTTTTGAGAAATGGATTTCAGCGCAGAATTCTTCTGGAACAGCACTATTAACTGATTTTGAAAATGAAATTTTTTTCCCATGACAGGATCCCTTTACATAAATTATTATTTTGGGTCGGAGTGAGAATCAGGTTTGAATTTGCAATGAACTCATCTATAAATACAGTCTTACCTAAATATAAGCCCAAAACAAGAAAAATATGAAAGAATATATTGATGATAAGCACCAGAAAAAAAACATCCCTTTGGTTTATTCACAGAGATTGTACCATTTTCTGGAGCAGCACTATTAACTGATGCATTTTGAAAAAAATGTTTTTCCCATGACAGGATCCCTTTAACTTCCCACTGTCTGTTGATCAAGAACTTCCAAGCTTTTAGTGATTGCATGGTCTATTACATTCTTGACTGTATTTTGCATGCACAGTAGTAATAAATGGCAGTGGCATAAGTATTTCAGTCTTCTGCCACTGGTCACCATCATCTCAAGAGTTTGATTGGCTAAACATTTCCCAAACAAACCCTCAGATTGTTTTCCAAAGTTATCTTTGATTGAAAAGTATTATGTTAGAAATACGACTATACTTTTTATACCATTACAGTGGCAGATTCATGTATTTATTATTTTATTATACATAACATTCATATCTGTGTTTTGCATACTTTCTAGAAAACATATTTTTTATAATCTCTATGTATTTTTATTCTGAATGGCTTTAAGGATAAATGAGTGCGCCTGCCATTGATCCTGGTCTCTGCTATAGAATTGAACAATTGATATCTACCTATTTTAGGGGGTAGTATAACATCAATTCTTTATTTGCTATCTCTCACTGATCTATGATGTAGTACTCAGATCAGTTTTAAATGTAGTCAGTTAATTAAGTTGGGCAACTTATATAGAACAGAGAGACATAAGTTCACCGGAGCCGTTTTGCACATATTTGATTTCCTCATACTAGGGAATGGTTTATAAACCCAAAAGGATGTAAATACTAATGGTATTTTAAAACTTTTTATATTTCCTGCAACCAGAGAGAATTTATAGTAAATGCAATAGAGAGTTTAACTATTAATACTATTTTTTTCCCCAAGTGGCCAAATATTCAGGAGAAGCACTCAAAATTTTCTAAAATAAATCTTAGGTAGAACTTATTAAGAACTTGCAAGTCTATATATTTTATGGTCTTAGTACTTTACTTTAATTAATACTTTCCCATGACGTATTGCAGTTCACCCATGTCCCTTAAAAAGGATTTAACAACCATGAAAGGAATAAAGAATATTTTGTTTGATTGATTGCTAACATTGGTGCTTGTGGAACCTGCCCTTTGCAAACACATCTTCTATTTATTTATATAAAAAAGCTCATGTATGTGTTAAGCCTCCGGAACATATGCTAGGAAGCAAAGGAAATGCTGTAAATTCCAGATCGGGAATCTTTCATTACCGTGTCTATGACATATTATCCTCATGTGGTACAGTAGGTCTCTCTAAAGTTTCACATAGTGAACCTTGTTCTGAGTCAGATTTAACTGTAAAAATACCTATTGGTTTCAAAGTTCTATTAGCAGTGTCTACTCAATGTAGACTGGTACTGGTTTAATGATTGCTGGCACAAGGTAAAATGTGGCAATTTATCCCCCCCTAATTCTTTTTGCTGTTTTTGCAATCAATATTTTTTTGTCTACATTTCTTAAAAACCATGCATGCACAATGAAAACTGTCTGTTCATGGAATTGGGTGAGCCTTTCACTTTCACTTTCCTTTAAAATACAGTTTTGTAGGAACATTCTGCCTTTAAAGGGCACCAATCATAACCAAAATCATTTACTTAGTAAATGCACAATGTGAAAGTTCAAGAAATCCGATTTTTAAAACAGTTAGAATTGTTTGTATAATGTAAATCCTCAGCTCACTATACCTTCTGCACAATCTCCCCTATCTCCACTGCAGTTCTAGCTGAGGCAGGCATCTTGGATTTCACTGGCTCCTCCTACCTATATCTTCACAGCCAACTGTAGCTCTGAAATCTCGCACATGCTCAATAGAAATTTCTTGCTTGCCTAATAAACCTTCTAAGCTATTTTGAAATCTGCCAAACTTCTGTGTTAGTGCTGCCACCTTGTGGAAGTTGCTGTGTGCACTTCTCTTGATACTTCTAGAGTTTACTAAAGCTAGGCATTCTGGGTAGAATACTCAGGGCAGTGCTACAATCTGAGCATGCTCGTGAACTCATTTGCATGTTGTAGTCACAGTATGGATTCCCTCAGTGAGAGAATATTTGACAAAGTATGGGATTTTTTAAAAACTGCTGTTTCCCCCCCAAAAAACTGTATATGTAGTTTGATTAAACATGTTTAGGTTGTACTGGTCAGGTTGTTAATATGTGTTTGATTTTGCCTTTGATTGGTGCCCTTTAACATTAGGGGGAAAATTACATTTTTGCTACTGTTAAACTCTTCCTTTTGTGCTGGGAGCCTGAATTAAACTAGAAAGACAGATAATTATTAATTTCATGTTGACATTTGTTATTATGTCAATGAAAACGATGGGAACTACTTGGCAATTATTAAAGCTGTTTGGAATCCTTGTGCTGATTTGTTTGCTCTCTGTGGGAAATTAGATTTTTCAAAAGAAAATGGTACAATCTCTGTGAATAAACCAAAGGGATGTTTTTTTTCTGGTGCTTATCATCAATATATTCTTTCATATTTTTCTTGTTTTGGGCTTATATTTAGATGAGTTCATTGCAAATTCAAACCTGATTCTCACTCCGACCCAGAATAATAATTTATTTAAATGCATAATAGTGCTGTTCCAGAAGAATTCTGCATTGAAATCCATTTCTCAAAAGAGCAAACAGATTTTTTTATATTTCATTTTGAAATCTGACATGGGGCTAGACATATTGTCTCAATTTCCCAGCTGCCCCAAGTCATGTGACTTGTGCTCTGATAAACTTCAATCACTCTTTACTGCTGTACTTCAAGTTGGAGTGATATCACCCCCTCCCTTTCCCACACCCAGGAGCCTAACAACAGAACAATGGGAAGGTAACCAGATAACAGCTCCCTAACACAAGATAATAGCTGCCTGGTAGATCTAAGAACAGCACTCACTAGTAAAATCCATGTCCCACTGCGTAATATTCAGTTACATTGAGAAGGAAAAACAACAGCCTGCCAGAAAGAAGTTCCCTCCTAAAGTGCTAGCACAAGTCAAATGACCAGGGCAGCTGGGAAATTGACAATATGTCTAGCCCCATGTCAGATTTCAAAACTGAATATAAAAAAATTTGTTTGCTCTTTTGAGAAATGGATTTCAATACAGAAGTCTGCTGGAGCAGCACTATTAACTGATGCGTTTTGAAAAAAACATGTTTTCCTATGACAGAATCCATTTAATCAATGAAACCATATGCCACTTAATATCAAATGAAAGGTGTGAACATTTCATTGTTTTATTGTATCTGTATATTATGGCACTGATGCTAATAGACGGTAAGGGTCTAGTGATGGGCGAATTTATTCGCCAGGGGCGAATTTGCGGCGAATTCCCGCGATTCGCCGCTGGCGAATAAATTCGCGAAACGCCAGCAAAAATTTGCCCCCGAAAAATTCGCCCAGAAAACGACGCGACGAGCCGAAAACGACGCGACGCGCGTCAAAAACGATGCCCGACTCGTTTTGCAAATTTTTTTGCCAATTCGAATTTTTCGGCGAAGCGCGTGAGATTCGCCCATCACTATAAGGGTCCCATTTACACTCATTCTGCCACCAGCCTTTGCTGACACAATGTTCCTCCAATACTTGCAGACACAAAACCTTACCCTTGAAGTGTAAAAGTGTGTTTGAGAGTTTGAGATGGATGTTATCACCATGTTATTTTTTTTTTTTCCTGAAAATCCTTAAACTTAAAAAAAGAAACTGAAATTCGCTTATAAAACGCAAACAAAACTTTGACTTGCTTGCAAATCTTTTCATGTTGATATGACTTGAACACTATTGCTATTTATAAACCACTTAGCCATCTGCTTAAACTGAAATATTATTATTTAGATTTTTTTCAGAAGCTCGGAAATGCCAAACTCCTATTATTTTATAAGGATACAAAATACATTCTCTTTGGCAAAATGTATAAAGGAATTATCCGATCTAAGTTGTATTGGTGCCAAATGCAATACTAGCTTGCCCAGCACTGCCTGAACACCCCTATTCCTTACTCAATACCTGTATCATGGCTGGTCCACAAGATATATTGTCCCAATACTGTACCCCAAACTCCTACCATTGACACCCCACTACCAGTCTCTCCTCACTTGCTCCCCCTCCAATTACATCCACCCCCATCTGCATCTAAGGCACATGCATTTCCTCCTACCCTTAGTTCTGGACAGTTTTGTTAGTGAAAAAAAATCCAGTATTTCACTAACATTTTCTTTTGAAGAAAATGTCCATTACTACATCAAAAAGTCATTTTCGATATCTCATGGCAACTTTATGACCTTTTATAACTAGGCATTTCCAGCATCAAAAGATGTGAAGTGTGTATTAAACAACTGCTTTAGGACTCTCAAATCTTGTGGATACTTCTAGTTTCTTGCATATCTGACCCTGAGCAATCATTTATATTTTGCTCTAACTGTCCTGTAGTTTATTTATAAAGAAGCACAATCCAGTGCTTTATAAGAAAAAACAATTGGAGGTAACATTTACCCTGCTGGTGCCCCAGTGACATGCTACTCTGAAAAGCAAACGTTAAAATGAAGGACACACTGTTGTAGTGGATCCATTTGCCATCACTGAACATCATCATGTCAGGTCATTTCAGTAACTGCCTTGTGTTAAGTAAAGTCAATTTGCTGCTTGGCTATAAAGCTGTATCCAGTGTTTTTGTCCTTGATTTCATTTCTTCTGTTCAGCATTCCTTAGGCTTATAAAATAACCCTTCCATATGTCTCCTCAACTTTCATACAGTATAAAAAAAGGATACAAAACGACCTTTCATGCTGTGATGCTTAGTCCATAGTACTGAAAATGCATGGCATAGTAGGCAGAATAGCAAGACTGGTGTTTTTATTATCATCATCATCATCATCACCCACATGCTGTTGTAGCTGCTGAACCTTGCATGCAATGCACCGTTAAGGACACAGATTAGCTTCTGTTTTGGTATGTTGTGATCAAGTTGAGGCATACATCCCCCTCCTCCCATTTTTGTGTTTGGATAGGATCACTCATGGTGCATTAGATTTCAAACTATATTTGTTTCTGACTTGCCACAGCTGATACATGCCACTAAGGGAGCTTTGGAATTATTTCTAGGGATGCACCGAATTCGGGATTCGGCCAAGATTCGGCCTTTATCAGCAGGATTCGGATTCGGCCGAATCCTTCTGCCTGGCCGAACCGAATCCGAATCCTAATTTGCATATGCAAATTAGGGCCAGGGAGCTAAATCACGTGACTTTTTGGCACAAAACAAGGAAGTAAAAATTTTTTCCCCTTCCCACCCATAATTTGCATATGCAAATTAGGGTTCGGATTCGGTTCAGTATTCGGCCAAATCTTTCGGGAAGGATTCGGGGGTTCGGCTGAATCCAAAATAGTGGATTCGGTGCATCCCTAATTATTTCAAGTCCAACCTGAAAGTAATTGCAAGGTTCCTTTGTGATAATGCATGACATGGGCAGAGACAAATACCTGCTGTTTTCCCAAACTGGCCTAGAAATAACCAACTCACTCATATAACCATAATGAAATAACCATCCATTTATTTTGTTGGAATCTTTTTGGCCACAGCTTTATTGCGCCAAACATAATTTAACATTAGAGAACACATTTATAAATAATATTTTATATTAACAACATTGTAAACATACAAATATGTAAAATACAGTGATGTACACTAGCATGATGGGTACGCTGGATTGCCTGCCACCACCAATACAACACACCCTCCCAGAGACCAACACTCTTAGAGAGGAACACCACCAACCAAATTTAATTAACCAACTTGGGACTTGGTAAAAACTCCAGCTTCTCAATTAATTCTCCCCATTACCAGGGACCCACCGCCCAGCTGTGACAAAGGGCTCTCCCCTCTTCTCACATCTTGGTTAGTCAGTCCAATACTCACCATTCCACATCAACTTAACCTGTGCCCCACTAACCCAGACCACATTTGTGACTAGTGATGGGCGAATTTATTTGCCAGGGGCGAATTTGCGGCATATTCACACTATCTGCTGCCGGCGAAAAATTTGCATCGAACGACGCAATGCGCTGAAAATGATGTGCCAGGACGCGCGTCAAAAACGTACCGCGACTTGTTTCACGAATTTTTCCAGCGAAGCGAAACGGGGTAGATTCGCCCATCACTATTTGTGACAACTAGCACAAAGGAGGATGCCCTTCTGAATGTTTGGTGTTATAAAAACCCATTAAAACTCCACCCCCCAAACTACATCACTCAACCCACAACCCACTCAATCCCCAGCCAGTTTTGCCCTGCCCCTGTCATGTACCCTTTGACAACATGCACTGTCCCGGTTTCACTTTCAGGATGAAGGGCATCATGCAGCAATTATACCATGTTCATGTCTGTGTAGCAGCCCCATTGCAGTGTTATTGTTGTTTCCACAAGACCATGTTATCTATGTTAAAGGTGCATATACAAGCCAAGAAAAGATGTCACCTTAGCCCAACTAGACCTCATCAGCAGCTTATTGACCCTTGGGAGGGTCTGTTCAACTGATATCTGGGCAAATATTAGCCAGATATTTATCAGGCAGCTTTTAAATACCATCTGACAAGGATTATATTGGAGAGTTGATGTGGTCCTCACCCCAACAAATCTCCATAGACCCATGGTATAATCCAATTGTTGGTCCACAAATTGTTGGGCCAACAACTTTATCTTTAACTGATTTGGCCCAGTGTTTGGGTGACCAGTTTGTGAAGAGAAGAAGAAAAGAAAAGAAGCAAATCTGAAGGTCAATGGCCAGTAACAAGTTAGCAGGTAACAATATTACTGGGTAATATTACTGGTGTTGTTTCTCAACTGGTGATGAAGATCCAGTGCAACAAATCATTAACTTATAAGGTATAATCCTGTTACTAGCATGTACCATGTACCTAAGGCTTTGTTTTTTGGTTTTTTTCTGTTTCTTGCTCAAAAAAGTTAACAGGAGTTTCGTCTCTATGTACAAAGCAGAATAACACATTGCAAATAAAATAATGCAGATAGAATTTAATGGTATTTTTTTCAATTTTATTTCCAGGAATATCAGCTGAAGTCATTGTGGTATCATCTTTCGCAGAACTGCACAACAGATCCAAGGAAGCAAAAGGGGAGATTGTTGTTTACAACGAACCATTTGTCAAGTATGGGTAAACTGTGCGCTACAGAGGAAGTGATGCAATAGATGCACCCAAAGTGGGTGCTGCGGCATCTTTGATCAGATCAGTAACTGCCTTGTTTGTTTATAGATAAGGCCTTTAATAGTCATGGCATTACATTCAATAAATATAAATGCAGATGGGAATTTATGTTGGCTTGATTTACGTTTTCAGTCTGCAGCAAACAGGTACAAATAAAAGCAGTTTTTCTTTCCAAACAAAAAATATGTAGCTTTCGGCAGCTGTATCAGTTCAATAACAACAAAAAAAAAACAACCCAGCAGAATTATGAGCGTCCGTGTTTACAGGTACATAGGATCCCAGACCCTCTGAGTCTGTTCCAGTCAGAGATCCTGACCAGCCTGGATGTTAAGGACTACTGATTAGCCACTTGAGACATCAAACCCAGCTGGTCATCCTGTAGCACCTCACTCTGCTGCAGCCATATACAGTACAGTTGGACCTTTGCTCAAACGATTGAAAGGAATATGAGGCAGAAAAGATCTGTAAGTCACAAACATAAAGGTACTTTATAAACTACTGTAGCACCTATTTGGCGGTATTTAAGCAAATTCCCACTAGCAGGATAGAGCATTTGCTACATGCGACTTACACAACAGGGTCAGGGCCTTCCCATGTGGAAAGTTTCCCTTTAGGATGTAGTGCAACTACCACCCTTAGGCTACTGTGCATACAAAACATACAAGAATGATTGGGCACCAGGAGGTTCTTATGATGCAAACAAGAAACTGTTTATTAATCCGAAGATAATGTCCCCAGGTTTACTCACATCAGAAGTGTGCAGTCACATCACATGCAGTTTCTCACATTCTGACACCCCCTTAGGACAGATTTGGCAGGCATATAGTCACAACCCCGCTCACACAGAACTTCCAGGGTAGTGTAGACCATGGATCCCCAACCTTTTGAACCCGTGAGCAACATTCAGAAGTACAAGGCGTTCGGGAGCAACATTAGCATGAAAAATGTTCTTGGGGTGCCAAATAAGTGCTGTGATTGGACATTTGGTACCCCCTATGTGAATTATCAATCTACATTGAGACTCTGTTTGGCAGATCACCTGGTTTTTATGCAACCAAAACTTTCCTCCAACAGGAATTCAAAAATAAGCACCTGCTTTGAGGCCACTGGGAGAAACATCCAAGGGGTTGGAGAGCAACATGTTGCTCACAAGCTACTGATTGGGGATCACTGATGTAGACTATACAGGCACACGTCAGCGACATATTACGGTAGTGGTCTCTTGATCAATCTCAACAAAATCCTGTATCCTGATTCCCTCTCCACTGGGATCCCTATACTACAGGCAGTATGGCCTGGGAGAGATATCTCCAACTGTCACTCCTGCATTGGAGCTCAGAACTGCTCTTTTTAGCTCACCCTGACTGACTTACACTCCTAGAGTGTACTAGTACTGGGAGCTCACCTGCCACTTATTCCTCATTCATGGGGTTGCCTGGTCCCTGACCTGGACACGTGTTCTGGGCCTTGCTGCACTTAGGCTCCCCTGGGCATACCTTGCTGGATTACCATCCAGAGGCCAAAGAGGAAGCTGCCCCTCCCTTACCAGCACTATAAAGTGTAAGGCAGGAAATGGTCGCCACACCCATTGGGGTAGATTCATCAAAGAGTGAAGTTCCGCCACTAGAGGGAAATTCCACAGCTCTCAACTCATTCCTATGGGATTTTTAAATGCGTATTCATCAATGGGTGAAGTGAAAGTTCACCTTTTGATGAATACGCATTTAAAAATCCCATAGAAATGAATTGAGAGCTGTGGAATTTCCCTCTATTGGCGGAACTTCACTCTTAACTTCACTCTTTGAATCTACCCCTTTGACCAATAACTACAGGCATGCAAATACTTCAATTGCAATACAGGTGTCACGGACGTCCAGATAGGAAGAGGTTATTGAGAGTTGACCTCTCCAACACCTCCAACTGAGAGAAACAGACACTGAGACTGGGAGCAGGACGTCCGACACAAACAGTAAGAGGCGTGGGTCAATCCAGGCAGATGAGTAGCAAAGTCCGTATACAGGCCGGGTCATACACAGAAGGGTCAATGCAGAGAGTCAGGAGACAGAAGAATGGTCAGTCAGGCAGAGGTCGGGTTCAGGCAACAAGGTAACGGAAGTCGATAAACAGGCCAAGTCAAACACAGGAAAAATCAGGCAGAGAGTAGTAGAACGCTAAGTGTCACACCAGAATGATCAATGATCACTTTACAATGAATGGAGATCACTGGCGTCCTGTGCATGCGCAAAGACGCCAGCGTCAATACGCTGCGTGTTTACTAGTAGTGTGCATGCGCGCCTGCGCAAATTCCTAGTGCGCCATCTTGGATACTGGCAAGGATGCTATGGAAGCACGCGAGGAGCCCAGTGCCGGAGTTGTCTACCAGTAAGCTCCTTACATTAGGCTTCTGCCTGGCAACTAAGGAAGGTAGGGATTGAACCTATAGGTCCCTACATAATAAACACAGCTATCCTGTGACAAAGATTTGTTCAGAGGCTCTTAAGACATTTAATTTTTCTATGTAGGCTTCCCTTTTGCTTTAATTATTCTTTTCGGTCCTAGATTATAGCAGAGAGCAGGAGGTCATCGTATTTTAAAGTGCTACTGACACATTCCTATAAAAATATGAATGTGTCAGTATCCATGAAAAGAAGCTGCACTCAAAATATAAGCAGGTGAAAGCCTCCTAAAGCCACCCCAGTCCTGTAAACCTCTGACACCATTAAATCATCTTGCTGAGTTGTTTCAGTTACACTGGGCTGGGGGTGGAGCAATCACTCCATAGGCTAATTACAAATTGAAACAGAGGATTGCACCGCCCCCAGCCCAGCCTAACTGAAACAACTCAGCAAGATGATTTAAGGGTGTTGCTGTTGCTAAGGTTTGCTGAACTGGGGTGGCTTTCAGCTGCTTATATTTCACGTGCAGTGAAATATACAATTCTATCCTGAAATGGACAGATATCGAAAAGACTTGGCCACGGGAGTCAGTTAATGCCATCAAAGAGTGGTTAGATGTTTTCTTTACAAAACAGATATTCAAGGATCCAAGAAATAATGTAAAGGCTGTTGATTCAGAGAGAATTGAGATTTTTCTCTTAGAACATGGAAGGGTATTTCTCCATCTAAGGTAAAAAAAAAAATTAAATTCCATTGATGTTTGCTTTGACTTCTTTTGGATCAGAAAAAGGTAAATGTCTTTTCCCACTGTGCAAAGAAGATAAATGTATTTTTCCAGTGTGCAAAGAAAGGTGTATAGGAGCTATGCTTATTCCAATCTAAGTAGTCATCTCTGGAATTCAAAACCTGAATCTCATAAAGTGCAAGTTTTGTAGATCTAGTCTTTGCTGGAAGAATATGTAACCCTAAAGGTCATGCTTTCATGGGGGTTTCATTCTTGCCTGAGTTCTCATAAAGGCAAGTTTTTGCAGGTCAGTATCTGTGGATTGTGAGTGCTCTTTGAGCTCAGTTGGCATCTCGGCATTTGTGAATGTCAACAATCAATTACTTGTCAGAACAAACCAGAATGTGGGATGGAATAATCTTAACTGGGAAACGTATGCTGTTTTATCTATTTGGTAGTGTCTAAGTAGATTTTTTTTTTAAACTCTAATAAAAATTAGCAAATGGTATATTATTTCTGAAAAAAATGTAACCTCTAAAATTCAATCAAATAGTCCCAAACCAAAAACTCAAATTGAATTGAATCGAGTTTTCTCTAAAAAAAAAAACCCTCGATTTTTGCGCATCACATTTTTTTTAACACACTACTTTTTTTCTCCTATTGGGGTCTATGGGCCATCATTTTTGAAGTGAAAAATTAGGCTCATCACTACTATTAACATCTTCAAATTGTTCAAGGGACCTCTGCCATTTACTTCTAGTTACTATCAAGTTATTGTTTTATTATTAAGGAAAAGGGAAATTACGTTTGTAATCCAGAGGTATTCGGATAATGCACACCATACCTCAGTGGTTCTCAACCTGCAGGTTAGGACCCCTTTGGGGGTCGAACGACCCTTTCACAGGGGTCACCTAAGGGGTTCCAGGAGCAGGTTCATCTCTCTCCCCACTAGCCCTGGGCCAAGGTTGTAGCTCTCCGGGTGCTAGTGCTGGGAGTTGTAGTTCAGTAACCTGTGTAGGGAAGTCAGTTGCACTACACCTTTCTATATCCCCTTAGTAGGGACTGCCATACAGCTCTCCCTGCCCATTTAAAATTTGTAAAATTAACATGGTAATTGGGGTGTGGCACAAAATATTTGCCGCACTACGGACGGAAAACAAACCTTAATGCAGCCACGTTGTCTCCTGTACTTTCCTAACAATCCGCTCTGGGCTGGCAACGAAAATATTTTTATATTTTATGGTTGGGGGGTCATCACAACATGAAGAATTGTATTAAAGGGTCGCTGCATTAGGAAGGTTGAGAACCACTGCCATACCTGCTCTGGTGTAAGGACTTACCCTGGTGGGCTAGTGGGGGTGTGACGGGGATGCCCGTCGAACTCATGGCCGCATCCTCCTTGCAGCGTGCTGATACGCGTTCTGTGAAAGAAGGCCCGGAAGTTGCATATGACGCCATCATGTTTGGGGTGAGATTCAAAAATTTAAAGACGCCTTTTACTCATTGGCTGATGTTAGGTCTATTTTATAGTTCCTGGGTGTGTTTTCCACTGTATACCATTCTGTTTCTGACCCTGTCCCTGATTACACCTAGTTTGTGGCTTGTCCTGATATTTGCCACGTTTTCAACAACTTTCTTAGATCCTGTTTTGCTCCAACTGAGCTTGGCTGCTTGGACATAAAATGGAAACAATAGTCCCAATAGTGACCTGGAGATTAGTGAACACCCTATAATAATCATTTTCATATCAGCACTATCATTTTCACATTTTTATCCAACATTATGGTTTTTATGGTTCCTGTGCCCTGTAAATTAAATTAAAAATGAAAAAGTATTAATTCTATTTTCTGACCCATTTTTGGTAGTTTGAGGATCTTTGCTTTCTTGTCAAACCTCACTGATTATATACACTTCCTGAGATCTGGGAAGATGCTCCTGTTCACTGAAAATGACACCAGCCCAGGGTACTGGCCCAAAAAGCCCAATTAGGTGTACATGCTCCAGGACAGTGAGAAGCAAACAGCCAACTTTTCACTTCACTGCACATTACAATACTAAATGACCCCTGCTGCACAGTGTTGTTTTCAGTTAAAATTCCCCCAAAAGGGATAAAATCATTATAGGTAGTGATGGGCGACTTTATTCACTAGGGGCAAAATTTCCGCAATTCGCCACCGGCAAATGAATTTGCGGATCGCCAACGAAAATTCGCCTGCTGAAAATTCGCTGGCGTAAAAAAAAAAAAGATGAACGTCAAAAAAAAAGACGCGCGCCGAAAATGACGCAACGTGTGCCGAAAATGATGTGCCGAAAACGCAGTGATGTGCGTCAAAACCGTGACGCAACTCGTTTTGCACATTTTTCGCCAGTTAGCGAATTTCTCTGGAAATGTCAGAATTTTTCGGCGAAGCGAAACGGGATAGATTCGCCCATCACTAATTATAGGATATGCGGAAGCCCTGGAATAACTCTTCTTCTTTAATGCCCTTAATGACAATACATATTTCTAATGACATGTCAATATGTTATATAGGAATAAAAAACATCTTGCAATTAATTTTTTTTTTTTTTTTTTTTTAAAGTCATAAAATACCAAAACATCTTTAAAATGTTTCCACTCTTATGCGCATTAGGAGCTAAATAAAAACAGATGGCAAACTGATTTTCTTCCGAGGGACTTCACATTTTAAAATGCTAATTTGTGCACGGAAATTATATCTTTAATTTGATTGAAAGAAATGGAGACCGCCGGCTGCAATAGAGCAACCATCGACTGATTTTCACGGATTAATATTTCTTCCCAGCAGGAAATCTGTGTCTTCCTCTCCCACCCCCAGAGTGTAGGCATGTGACAGAGAGTACAAGCTGTTGGCCCGGCAAGGGTTAATTCTCGACTTATGCCAACACAAAGAAACGTACAGAGACATATTTATGAACCGTTCTGCATGGAAGTTCATTAAGTCACTGTAATAACGCTCAGTAGTTCCTTTCTGGCTGTGGGCGAGGGTGTAGGAGGATATCAGATGGTGCCCAGTTACAGCTTTTTTACTGTGTATGCAATTTTTTTTTTTGTACTTTTTTTCCTTTCATTGGTGCCAGACACTATTGTGTGAAAATACTGCTGTGGATTTCTCAAGTACTGTTTATAATGTAGGCTCTTGAGAGAATACAATGACCAAAAGAAAGGGAACTTCGGGCTTAGTTTTGCTTTGTCTGCTTATGTAAATGCTCGGTGTACAACACCTGGGGATGGGAATGGAATGGCCACTGAGGAGGTGCCAGAGGAATTATACTGGTACCGTGAAGAAAATCTGAAAGTGGACAGATGAGAATTAAACCCAAACAAAACAACAGAAGTCTGCACAGCTGATGCTATATAGCAGCTGTAGTCTAAAGCCCAGAACTATATCATGCAACAAACAGCACTTGGAATATCTCCAAACACAGTCATCACAATTTTTCCAGCCCCTATTTGTGGGTGATCTGCAGGGTGTCCTTAAAAAATAGCATTGGATCCACATTCAGACGAGGGAATGTAATACTGGTTTCTAACACAAAAACTATTCGAAATGAGTTTGCAATGCAAATAAATGTTGGCAAAGTGAAACATTTTTCCTTTGCAAACACTTTCTCCTCTCACAACAGAAGGAAAGAGATTGCAAATGTTTTCGTTTGTGTATGTAATAAAAAATGAAAAGGTTCTTAAGTTTACTCCAAACGTTTACGCCACCTTAAAGCAGGTGATAAAGTTTCACAATGCGCAATTAAGATTCTATATTCAATAACTGAAGAATGAAGAATATTACATTGCAAATTTTTATTCGCAAATTTGTTCTGTATGTGCAAATGTTATAATTCCCCAATAGTGTCTTTCAATTTGTTCAAATTAACAATCATCCAAAAACCATAGATTTTTGTGCACTGGTCAGTAGTGATGGGCGAATTTATTCACCAGGGGCGAATTCGTGGCAAATTCCCATGATTCTCCGAAACGCCAGCAAAAAAAGGCGTAAAAAAAAACGCGACGAAAACGACGCGCGACTCGTTTCGCAAATTTTTTTTCCAATTCTCTAGAAATTCGCAAAGTTTTCAGTGAACCGAAACGGGGTAGATTCGCCCATCACTACTGGTCAGTTATCGGAATATGTTGTTCGTTAGTAAAACTGATCAATCTTTTACACATTGCCCCCTGCCCTGCATGTAGGAAAATTGCCACTCCGTTTTGGAGTGTAGAGACCTGCATTTCCCAAATGAATACAATGCTGTATATGTTTGACAACGCTGTATTCATAAGGGGCAGATAAAGAAAGTAACATAAGCACCTTCACTTCCCCCTTACTTGTGTGTAAAGTTGAGACCATCTGGTTTTAAACATTTGAAAGCCTGGTTTTTAAAGGAGAAGTCAACCCCTCCCTCTCTAAAAATAACCCCCTCCCCTGTGTTGCCCCCCCCATCCCTCCTTTCCCTGGCCTACCTCCCCTGGGGGAAATGCCCCTAATTTGCTACTTACCCCTCGGCAGGCCCGGTTTTATGGAGGCCCTAGGCCCGGGCCTAGGGTGGCAGGATTTAAGGGGGCGGCATGCTGGCCAACCACAGGCACATTGGTTGAAAAACATTGGGATGTGCAGGAGACTCAATAGTTTTTAAAATTTCCCATGCACTAATCCCCATTGCTCTGGTCCCAATTATGAAAATTTGATTGAATAAAAGGGAGGGGACAGGGGCCCCAAGTGACAGTGGACCTAGGTCCTAGGGGCACCCACTATGTAAATCCGGCTCTGTCCCTCGGCACAGGTCCTGTCCACGGAGTTCACAGGCACCATCTTCGTGCGTGTGGTCTTCTCCCTGGATCCATCAGCGTCTTCTGGTGCATGCGCAGTGGGAGGCATTTGCCGGTTCAGCTATACTGCACATGCGACGAAAGTCACAACGTAAAATCGGAAAACTATGTGGCTTTTGTCGCATGCCAGGACCTGTGCCAAGGGGTAAGTAGCAACTTAGGGGCATTTGCCCGACGGGTGGGGAGGTAGGCCAGGGATGGGGGGCAACACAGGGGAGGGATTTTAGCGCCAAAGGGGTTGACCTCCTTTAAGGGATTATCCAGTGCAAAACTGCCTGTCTGGTTCTAGAGGTTTTGAAACCTGGACTAAATTCAATTCAGTCGTGGTTCTTCAATGTCAAAGCCCCACCCACAATGTTGTTGACCCCTCAAAATCAGCCCATCCCCATGTGATTGCACAGTACTTCCCCCAATGCCACACTCCACTCACATCCCATTTGTCCTTTTTGCTGATGGCGAAGGTGGCAACCCTACTTGCATTTCTTTCAGACGTGTAATTGAGGGAGCCCTGATGGGTGTCTGGTTGTTACTACCATTCTTTGAATGAGCACTTAGTGTTCTTTTACTTCTGTCCAGTAGCTAGCTGCCTTAGAGGCATATAATTAAATCAACAGCAACACCAATAAATTAAAAGCTTTTTAAAGTAATTAACATATTATGTACTTTTTCCCTGCATTGTTAAAATTTACGTTTTAGAAAGACTACTATTGTTTATATAAATTGTCTGCTGTGTAGCCCCATGGGGGCAGCCATTTAGGCTGAGAAAGGAGAAAAGTCACAGGTTACATAGCAGATAACAGAGAAACTCTGTAATAGAATATAGTGTATCTGCAATGTAACCTGAACCTTGAATGGCTGCCCGCATGGATACACAGCATCTTGTTTATTTTAACTATAGTAGTGTTTCTGAAGCAGATACACTAATTTTACCAGTGCAGGGAAACAGTATTTTACGTATATTTTAATTACTTTAAAGCACTTGCTTTGGTGTTACTGTTCCTTTAAGCATCTTAATTATATGACTAAAGTGCAGCCATTTGTACAGCAATTAAACATGCTTAAAGAGATGTGCATAATGCTTTAAGTTGCAGTGTATTAAGAAGCAATAATTTAGTAGGCAAATGTGAACTGACCTTGTATATATTAGTACAAGCTGATGAGATGTGCTCTGAGCTACGTTTTCCTAAGAAAAGCAACCCCAATTTATCAAGCTTTTTCTTTTTAAGTTCGAACATCCCTTCCCTTAATTAATACAGTTGACATTCTTTGAACCTTTTTTCCAGTGTATCAAAATGATAAATGGGACACAAAGTAGGTTTCATACAAATTAATTAAGTGTCGACATTTGTATGTTTTCTATAAGCAAGCAGGACATTAATTTTAATGCTGTTCTTTCCACCAAATCATTAAACATCCAGAAACTTTAAAATTTAGATTTTTTGTTGTTCAAAAGATCAGATTTTTTTTTTATATTTGATTTTTAAATTTGACATTGTGCTAGACATGTAAAAAGGGTTTTAAATCAGGACTTATATTTACTAGAGAATTGCACCTTTTACGAGATCGAGGTGTGATTTACTTGATTCAAGTTAAATGGTTCAAAAGAAGAAGAAGTAAAGAAAAACCCCCACTCACGTGTATTCTGATATTTAGTTCGTTAAAGTTCTAACTTCAAGACAATTCAATCATTACATATAATAAATAACAGGATTTTCCAGTGCTAGTCCATTCAATTCATTAAATATACTCAGTGATAAAGTTCATTTAGCTAGTCCAATCAAAGGGACTGGTTTGCATTGATCAGGATTTGATTAAATAATCATCTAAAATTAATTAAAAGTGCTAGAAAAAAGTGCAAAAAGTGCTAAGTGCTTGTGTTATGCTGATATATCAACTCAAAGTTTCCAGTTTGTAATTAAATACCCTTAAAGGAGGTTCAGTCCACTTACAGGGGTTGGACTGTTTGAAAGGATTAAATTCTATAATTATTTAAAACTAACTTCATCAATTTTAAAAATCTTTGCTGCCTTGAGAAAGCTTCGGCGAAACACGTTGGCAAAACTTTAGGACAGAGTCATTTGCTCTCTGCTTTTTCAGCTTAAAAGCTTTTTTATTCACCTAAATTCTAACAAGCAAAAAACTTTTTAACCGCATTTTTATCCTCTCCTATTCTCCTTTTTTTACATGGCATTGTGTGATTTGTGGTTTTTCAGGGAAGCTTAGCTCTCTTACAGATAGCAAGGTAACTACGAGACCACAGTCCACAGTGCTTGCCGTACTCCATCGTGTGGGGTCCCAGGGCCTAGAAAAAACGATAGGTAGTAGAAAATCTTGGGACTTCTCCACCTCTTATCTATTTTCCATTTCCCTTCTTTATCTTCCTGAAAATGCTGGTTGATTTTGATTTTAATTTTCTCTTTTTTAAATGAATGAATTGCACTTTGGCTATTAATCATTACATTAATATATTTCTAATTAATTACTAGCAAATATCTAATGAATTTTTCTTAATAAATTAAAATTGATGAAGTTAGTTTTAAATAATTATAGAATTTAGTCCTTTCAAACAGTCCAACCCCTGTAAGTGGACTGAACCTCCTTTAAGGGTATTTAATTACAAACTGGAAACTTTGAGTTGATATATCAGCATAACACAAGCACTTAGCACTTTTTGCACTTTTTTCTAGCACTTTTAATTAATTTTAGATGATTATTTAATCAAATCCTGATCAATGCAAACCAGTCCCTTTGATTGGACTAGCTAAATGAACTTTATCACTGAGTATATTTAATGAATTGAATGGACTAGCACTGGAAAATCCTATTGTGCTAGACATGTCATTAGTATCCCAGGTGCCCTTAGCCATGTGACTTGTGCTTGGGTAAACTTCAGTCACTCTATACTGCTGCACTTCAAGTTAAATCACCGCCTCTTCCTCCCCCCAGCAGCTGATCAACAGAATAGGCTGCTGGGGTGGGGTATCAATGGGAAGGCAACTAGTTAACAGCTCCCTGACACCTGCTTTGCTAAAATAGTTTTTAGCCCTGACTACTTCAGTAACCTTGATTATCCGAAAGCAGTTCCATTGTGAGGTGCTGACTCTTTCTTAAAGGGATACTGTCATAGGAAAGCATGTTTTTTTCAAAACACATCAGTTAATAGTGCTGCTCCAGTAGACTTCTGCACTGAAATCCATTTCTCAAAAGAGCAAATCTGACATGGGGGTAGACATTTTATCAATTTCCCAGCTGCCCCTGGTCATGTGACTTGTGCCTGCACTTTAGGAGGGAACTGCTTTCTTGCAGGCTGTTGTTTTCCTACTCAATGTAACTGAATAGTACGCAGTGGGACATGGGTTTGTACTATTGAGTGCTGTTCTTAGATCTACCAGGCAGCTGTTATCTTGTGTTAAGGAGCTGTTATCTGGTTACCTTCCCATTGTTCTGTTGTTAGGCTGCTGGGTGGGGAAAAGGGAGTGTTGATATCCCTCCAACTTGCAGTAGAGCAGTAAAGAGTGATTGAAGTTTATCAGAGCACAAGTCACATGACTTGGGGCACCTGGGAAATTGAGACAATGTGTCTAGCCCCATGTCAGATATCAAAATGAAATCTGTTTGCTCTTTTGAGAAATGGATTTCAATGTAGAATTCTTCTGGAACAGCCCTATTAACTGAGGCATTTTGAAAAAAAATTTTTTTTCCCATGACAGTATCGCGCAAGATCAAGTGAAATTAACTCAGATGGTTGTACACAAACCTATATTACAACTAAAAAAATGTGTTGGTTCAAGAATAAGATGTTTTATGGTAGATGCAGTTGTTTTCATAGAGCTCTGTTATGATACCAGGTGCCAACTGAGCCTGATTTGGTCTACCTTGAGTGGTCACATTTTTAAAAAATATAACAAGAAATGGAAATATAAGCCACAATCTTCTCGCTATCTACTTTAGTTTAAAGGAGAATTAATAGCTCCAATCAGTGAAAAACTGCACCAGTCCAGAGTTTTTTCTGGGATTACCATGGAGCTATGCTCTATTTTCATGTCAAATGGAATGCTTTATTTATACTGTAAATATAGCCCAAAATGAAATAGGATTTATGTTATGGCAAGAAGAACATTAGAGGAGAGCCCCCTGGACCTCCTTACAGGAACACAGAATTAGACTGATTAAAAGTTGATTACAGCTGAAAACTGAACCAACTTTTCAAAGGTGAGGCAAATGCTTTGTCAAATTAAGGGTTGTTCCCAGTGGATTGTTAATTAATGAAGAATAATTATATATTAAATGATAAAGAACTTTGATCAATGGGGCATTTGTTGTCATGTAAATAACACTGAATACTTTATGTGGTTTGCATTTAGGGGTTATGAAAATCTCACAGTTTTCTCCTAATTAAGAAACATCTGATGTATTCAACTGTACCAGATAATACCACTAACATCTGGCAAATAGGGTTGTTTCTGTTATAAAACAGAATAAAACATATATTTGCTATAATAATTTTGACAGTTTTGGTAGAGAAAGCTCTCTTAAAAAAAGTGCCTGCTTTTTGGTTTTAAATAATACCAGTTTTTGTATTTTCAAGATTAATGAGCTAGAGAGGGTCTCCTGAGGAGCAATTTATGAGGCAGATGCAAAGTACAAAAATTATAAACCCTTCATTGGAAATATAAGCCATTAAAGGGCACCAATCACAGGCAAAATCAAACACATATTAACAACCTGACCAGTACAACCTAAACATGTTTAATCAAACTACATATCCATTTTTTTGGGGGAAAAAACTGCAGTTTTTAAAAAATCCCATACTTTGTCAAATGTTCTCTCACTGAGGGAGTCCATACTGTGACTACAACATGCAAATAAGTTCATGAGCATGCTCAGATTGTAGCACTGCCCTGAGTATTCTACCCAGAATGCCTAGCTTTAGTAAACTTTAGAAGTATCAAGAGAAGGGCACACAGCAACTTCCACAAGGTGGCAGCACTAACACAGAAGTTTGGCAGATTTCAAAATAGCTTAGAAGGTTTATTAGGCAGCAAGAAGTTTCAACTGAGCATGTGCGCGATTTCAGAGCTGCAGTTGGCTGTGAATATATAGGTAGGAGGAGCCAGTGAAATCCAAGATGCCTGCCTCAGCTAGAACTGCAGTGGAGATAGGGGAGATTTTGCAGAAGGTATAGTGAGCTGAGGATTTACATCATACAAACAATTCTAACTGTTTTAAAAATCGGATTTCTTGAACTTTCACATTGTGCATTTACTTAGTAAATGATTTTGGTTATGATTGGTGCCCTTTAATGAAAGACACAAACGATGCAAAGAAACACCAAATACTGCACAAAGGCAAGAATAAGGGCTGTTAAATATAGGAATTTGAATGTGTGGCTGGACACACTGAATCACATACATCTGATTTATATGTATATATTGTTATGTTTATATGTTTTTATATCTGTGTTTTTAGTGAGTTCAGCCACATTCTTCTGTTTTTTATTACATTTTGAATGCACATCAAGTTTCCTGCAGTGCAGATATTTTAAATGAGCTGGAGTTTTTAAGAATCAATTTAGTCGATCTAACAGCCCAGTTTAATTAATATCGATGTTTGTTACTGTCCAAGCTTTTAGGATTCCTTATTCCACACCAGACTTTGATATTTATCGAATAATCATTTTTCAGACGTTTTCACTCTATTAAAATGTTTCAAGTGAATCGTTATGCATAGATCTAACTTGTAGTTTGGGCTGATAAATCTTAAAGTGATTATGGATCAGTCGGAATTGATGCATAATGATTCTTCATAAATTGGCGATTTAGTGGGCTGATAAGAGAGTAATGATAATAAAATGGATATTGGGAAGAAGTAAAAAGCAGAAAACTTAAATAAGTGGAGAAGAAAAAAAGAATAAAGGGAAAAAAATTAAAATGTTGATTCAAAATGAGGTGAGAGAAAAGAAAAGATGACATAGAATGAGGGAGAAAAGATCTGATGAGAGACAGAAGGGGAAGAAAATCCAGATAAAGAATCATAGGACGACGACAAAGACAAGTGTAATATCAGATTAGTGGAGAGCATGAGGGCATGGTGATTAAAGGGAAACTGTCATGGGAAAACATGTTTTTTTTTTTTAAATGCATCAGTTAATAGTAGACTTCTGCACTGAAATCCATTTCTCAAAAGAGCAAACAGATTTTTTTATATTCAGTTTTGAAATCTGACATGGAGCTAGACATTTTGTCAATTTCCCAGCTGCCCCGGTCATGTGACTTGTGCCAGCACTTTAGGAGGGAACTGCTTTCTGGCAGGGTGTTGTTTTTCCTTCTCAATGTAACTGAATAGTATGCAGTGGGACATGGGTTTTACTATTGAGTGCTGTTCTTAGATCTACCAGGCAGCTGTTATCTTTTGTTAGGGAGCTGTTATCTGGTTACCTTCTCATTGTTCTGTTGTTAGGCTGCTGGGTGGGGGAAAGGGAGAGGGTGATATCACTCCAACTTGCAGTACAGCAGTAAAGAGTGATTGAAGATTATCAGAGAACAAGTCACATGACTTGGGGCAGCTGGGAAATTGAGACAATATGTCTAGCCCCATGTCAGATTTCAAAATTAAATTAAATCTGTTTGCTCTTTTGAGAAATGGATTTCAATGCAGAATTCTTCCAGAACAGCACTGTTAACTGATGCATTTTGAAATTTTTTTTATTCCCATGACAGGATCCCTTTAACTTGAATGCAATCTGCCATATATTTGCACTTAGAGCCTTGCCCTCCCCGTTGAAGAATAGATGTATCTGTTGCTTATTAATGAAGGCAAACTCAATTAAGATGGACAAAGGTTTAGAGGAAGGTGAGTGGAATAAAAAAATTATTTTGGTGGATGAAGAGAGAATAAAATGATGGAAAAACATGAGTAGAAACCTGAATGTCCGTATAAATGCACTCTGGTTATTCACCCCTTTTTATGGGTTTTGTTACATGGATTCCAAATCTCAACCTCTTCCTGTGACTATTGATATGATGATCGGATCTAAACTAAGCACACATTATTCTTACATAAAAATTGACGGATTATTTATGAGACTTTTTTGTTTAAGGAAAAAAAAAACCCTACTACACAGTAAATAATCAATAACGATGCAGGATTCTGCAGAGGCGTCTAAACCTTGCGTTATTTGCTTAGATTGCAGAAAAGTGCAGTTGTTATTGTAGGTACCAGGTGGCTGTTATCAACATCATCCCTTCTGCAGTCTCAGCCTGGCTCTATGGTTAGTCTCGAGCCATTTAATGAGCCATCTGCTAATATTTTTCTTCTATTTGGAGAGGAACCCAGTAAAAATAGGAAAAACGTCTGTTTTCTGCACACGATGAAAATGGATATTGATGGGTTTTTATAAGGAATGTAGTAGTTGTGCAAACTGAGTCCAAACAGATAGCAATCGTGTCACTTTGGTGTTGCATATTACGATAATACTGTACATAGAAGCACAAAGATCTGGCAACGTAATTACCAAAATTTCAAGAAAAAAAAAATAAACAACATTTGAAAACTAGTGAAAATATTAACACTCTCCAAACCTGTGCAGATGTGTTTGTGTGGATATAGAGGTGCACAACTAGCACAGTATGGGTTGCGTCCAGACACATATATCAGCCCAGGGTAGGTCTCTGTTGCATGGAAAGAAAATAAGTTATGCTGCACTGTGGTTGATTTTTAAGCAATACCTACAGATGTGTTCAGAATAATAGCAGTCCAACATCACTAACCTGATCAGTCACTGGTTTTCGAAATGATATGGAAGAAAATAGAAAATGACCATTCAAATGGATAGAAGAATAGCCAAAATGGCAAAGACTCAGCCAATGATCAGCTCCCATAAGATCAAACAAGGTGGTGAAGAATTTACAATTTGCCAAAGAACACATTGACTGGCCCAAAGAGAAATTTCGCAACATTTTGTGAACTGATGAAAGCAAGATTGTTCTTTTTGGGTCTAAGGGCCACAGACAGTTTGTCAGATGACCCCCAAACACTGAATTAAAGTCACAGTACAGAGTGAAGCTGGTGGCACAAGCATCATGATATGGGGATGTTTCTCATACGGTGGTGTTGGGTCTATTTATCTCATACCAGGGATCAGGGATCAGTTTCAATACATGAACATACTTGAAGAGGTGTTTCAACAAGGCAACAACCCCAAACACCCCAGTAAATTGGCAACATCTTGGTTCCACACCAACAAGATTGACGTTATGAAGTGGTCAGCCCAATCCCTGGACCTTCATCCAATAGAAAACATCAAAAATTCTGTTTCTGAGGCAAAACCACAGTGCAGTGTTCCCAATGCATTTGAGTGTATGGAAATAAAAGTGATTATAAGGATTTTGAGCTTTATTCACTTTTTTAAGCACAATGCTATTATTCTGAACACAACTGTACATTCACAGAAAATTGGACTATGAATGAGAAGAGGGCTTTCTTAAGGGGATGCAAGCAGGAATGGCACTTTGTTGAACCTCAAAAATGAGCAGTTGAATGCAAACAAAAGGTGAAGAATTCCATGCGCCTCTGAGAAGGGCCTTCAGCTATAGAGTAGTTTGTTTTCTAAGGCACTGTACTGTAGGGACGGAACCTTCAGGTGTAGAATAATGGGAACAATAAGTCAAGATGGTAGTGGGGCCACTTATAAAGCTATTTTGTGTTAGCTGTTCTAATACTGAAAAATTCCTTTAAGAAGGGGTTGTAGTTGAAGGTTGTGTGTGTGGTTTTAAGGGAAGGTGCTGCTGGTGTGTGACACTAAAGATGGTCAAAATGTTGAAACAAGTACTTTAAAGGAACAGTAACACCAAAAAATGGAGTAATGAAAATATAATGTACCGTTTCACTGTACTGGTAAAACTGGTGTGTTTGTTTCAGAAACTCTATAACAGTTTATATAAACAAGCTACTGTGTAGCCATGGGGGCAGCCATTCAAAGATTAGAAGGAGAAAAGGCACAGGATACACAGAAGATAACATATATCTCTTTAGCATACAATGGGATTCCTTAAAGAACAAGTAAACGTTTTTTTTTTCTATCTCTAAATTTGCTCTAAACAGCCCCTCAAATTAATGTACCTTAGTCCCTGCTGCAAGTCTGCTCTGGTTTCTGTGTTATCAGCAGCTTGTTTCACCTTCTTCCTGGTGCAGAGTGAAGCCCCGCCCCTTAGCTTTCTGAGCTGACCTTATATCTTGGACTAGTCCAGGATATCATTTGCATACTATGACATAGCAGAGAGCAGTGTGTGTAGCAGCTTTTGCTTGGGGAAACTAGCTTACTAATGAAACACTGGCTCCCTCTTCCTCTCTATTGCGGAACAGCAGCAAATGGACAGCTCAGTAAACTAAGGGGCTGGGCTTCACTCTGCACCAGGAAGAAGGTGAAAGAAGCTGCTGATAACACAGAAACCAGAGCAGACTTGCAGCAGGGACTAAGGTACATTAATCTGGGGGGCTGTTTAGAGCAAATTTACAGAAAGAAAAAGAAAAACATTTACTTTTCCTTTAAAACTTATCTGTTATTTACTGTGTACCCTGCTCTTCAATGGCTGACCACACACAAGTTTCATCAGTGCAGCGCAACAATACATTATATATATATATATATATATATATATATATAAAAATATATACATTATAGCTTGCATAGGTATGAGAACCCTTATTCAGAAACATTTTTATAAATTATTTCCTCAATTTTTTCTTTGTAGTAATGATAGAGTACCTTGTACTTGATCGTAACTGAGCTGCATGAACCCGTATCAGTGGCAGCTTAATCTAATGTTTAAATATTTTTTATAGACTAAGGGGCAGATTTACTAATGGTCAATGTTTGAAGTGAAAAAACTTCAAAATTCGATTACTGAATTTTTTTGGGGCGTCATTTTTGATCGAACATGACCATTTTCAAACAACTAAAAATTGAACGATTTAAACGATTTTTCACAAAATAGTTCGAATTTTCAGGACAGGTTCTAGGAGGTCCCCCTTAGGCTACTCAATTCGGTGGCGAATAATTTAATTCAAAGGATTTTTAAACGGCCAGTACTTTTTAGACAATTTACATTTTTTCAATTCAAATCGAATTTTGGGTTATTCGATAGTCGAAGTAGCCCAAAATTACTTTGAAATTCGAATTTTTGAAATTTGAATTTTTGAAATTCAAAATTTAATTAAAATTTTCACTTCGACCCTTAGTAAATATGCCCCTTAAGGTATGAAGTCTCAGATTACAGAAAGCAAACCTTAACTGGAAACCCAGGTCCCAAGCTTTCTGGATAATAGATTTTTTATTGATTAACTGCATGCAGTAGGACTCCACGCTAGTTCTCTCTGCTCATTGCTCCGCCACTACTAAGGGCAACCTTGGCTAAAATATCAAATGATCAGTAGTACAGTATTAATGTAGTACAGGTATGGGATATCTGGAAACCCGATATCCAGAAAGCTCTGAGGCCGTCTCCCATAGACTTCCTTATAATCAAATAATACAAATTTTTCAAAATGATTTCCTTTTTCTTTGTAATAATAAAACAGTAGCTTGTACTTGATCCCAACTAAGATATAATGAATCCTTGTTTGAAGCAAAACCAACCTTTTGGGTTTATTTAATGTTTACATGATTTTCTAGTAGATTTAAGGTATGACAATCCAAATTACGGAAAGATCCATTATCCAGCAAACCCTAGGACCTGAAAATTCTGTATAATAGGTCCCATACCTGTACTTGATCTCAAGGAAGCTATAATTAATCCTTATTGGTAGCAAAACTAGCCTATTTGGTTTCTTTAACATTTATATGCTTTTCTAGTAGACTTAAGGCATGAAGATCCAAATTATGGAAAGATCCATTATCTGGATACCTCCAGGTCCAAAGCATTCTGGATAACAGGTCCCAAACATGTACTTTACCTTTGTGGGATTCATAGCGGTCAAGTATTATGCAACCATTATGACTGACCGAGCCATTCCTTAAATGAAATCTCTCTGTATTAGGGACAATTTTCCTATACATCTCTACCAGAAAAGACATGCACTGCAGTGAGTACAATTCTAAGGGGAAAGTTTAGGGTAGTAAATTGCAGATTGCCGGAATGTCATCCACATCAGAGAAGCTGCAGCAGAATTCACAGTCAGTGCTAATAAAACAGTAAATAAACAGCAGAGGGATCATGCACACAATAAACAGGTGCACAGAAAAGAAAACAAACCTCACCCACTGGCACAAAGAAGCGAAGCATATTGTTGCATGTGCATTTTCTCAGAATTGGCCCATTTGTGTTCAAATAATGACACACAGTATTTTATTCTTTTTATCTGTGAGCTCTACAGAAGTTAAAGCTGCATACACAGCCCATTAACAAAGGTAAATGCATCTTTTGGCTCATGGCTTTGTGTTAGCCCCACGTCTGTCCTTACAGTGTTTGCCTTAACATGAATATACAAGTGAGCACAGCAACTCACTCACTGTCACTGTCGCAACACAGATTGTTCTATAACCATGTGCCATTATATGGAAACAATTGCTCCATTGAAGTCATTTCCCCCTTGTCGAATGTCATTGTTCCAAATGATTTAGATTTGAAAATGAAAACTGGGTAAATAGATAGTCTGTGCAAAATAAAAAATGTATCCAATATAATTAGTTAGCCAAAAATGTAACGTATAAAGGCTGGAGTGACTGGATGTCTAATATAATAGCCAAAACACTACTTTTCAGCTCTCTCAGTTCAATCGAAATTCACTCATTTATAGTGAAATCGTTAGAAACTCACAAACTTATAGTGAAATGAGCTGAAATTCATGAATTTATAGTGAAATCGTTCAAAATTCACAAATTTATATTAAAATAGTTCGAAATTCACAAATTTAGAGTGAAAATGTTTGAATTTCACGAATTTCACGAATTAAGTGAAATAGTTAAAAATTCACAAATTTATAGTGAAATCGTTTGAAATTCATGAATTTAAAGTGAAATAGTTAGAAATTCAAGAATTTATAGTGAGATCACTCGAAATTGACGAATCTATAGTGAAATAGTTCAAATTTCACAAATTTTTCATGAAAATGTTTGAATTTCACAAATTTTTGTGAAAACTTTCAAATTTTTTGGGAACTTTCCGATTTAATTTTTTTGCCATTTCACAAATATATCTGGAAATTTGCAAAAAATTCAGCACAGCAAAACGCCCCAGATTCGCCCATCACTAGTGATGTCCCATGTGACCCCCTTCAAGTCGCTGACTAACTCAGAGTTAAAGAGCTGAAAAGCAGAAAGTAGTGTTCTGTTCTGTTAGACATTCACTCACTCCAGCCTTTATACATTACATTTTTGATTAACTATATTAGAATTATTTTTATTTTGCATAGCTTATCTATTTACCCATTGTTTATTTTTACACTGAACCGTTCCTTTAAAGGGTGCTACAGATTTATATGAAACACAAAGTTGTGATATAATTCCCATCTGCTCACTAGTAATTAGCCAAATACGATGAATTCTTCTGCGCATGTATGGCCCCAGTCTCTGGCTCAAGAGTTTATATGATGAATGGTGACTGCCGTGTAGCAGGTTTTCTAACTAATCAAATTATGTTTTGTTCATCTGCTCTCCCCGTATAAAATTTTCAGCATTTTTCTGCCATGGGACACATGATATAAATACAGCAAAAATTCAATTTTACATCCCCTGCATTTACAATTTTTTATGTGGTTCCAACAATATTTAATGCATAATGCATTTCCCTGGGTTTTATACTGTTTTTAGGGTCTCCTGAAAATGTAAAATGGGGATTCTATTGTAAGGATAAAATGTGCATTAATGTTTTTATATTTAAAACTAGCAACAATTGGAACTACAACAGAAGAGATGAAACACTCTAGGTAGGAAACCTGCACTTTGTAAGAATGATAGGGACTGATAGGGAATGAAGCACACTTCTCAAATATTAAGCTTATTATTGCCAGATCTATCCCCCCCCCCCCAACAAAAATATGAATTGAACAAATTTGCTCATTGCACTGCAAGTTTTTGCCCTTTTCAAGTTTGGGGCAGACGGGCAGATTCAGGGAGATTTAGTCGCCTGGCGAATAAAAGTCCTCTTCTGCGGGGCGACAATCTCCCCGATCTGCTTTTCCCCTGCTTTATGTAAAAATCATGTAAATATTAAATAAACCCAATAAGCTGGTTTTTTTTTCCAATAAGGATTAGTGATGGGTGAATTTATTCGTTTGCAGCAAATTTGCGGCGACTTCCTACGATTCGCCGGCATCTCGTTCTAGACTCGGGTGACCATTTTTGGACTTGGGTGTCAGTTTTTGCTATGAATTTCCTGCTATTCGCCGCAGGCAAATAAATTCACGAAACACCTGAAAAATTTCGCTTGGCCAAAGATTTTGCCATTTTTGGACGCCAGTGCCCATTGCCAGCTTCCAAAAAACGGACGCCAGCGTCTGTTTTTTCAATGCCAGTAATGCGCACTCGTCCAAAAATAGAAACCCTAGTCCAAAACTAATATCTACTAGAAATTCCCAAAATTTCAGCGAAGCAAAACGCCCCAGATTCGCCCATCACTACTTCTAGGTAAAAGGAGCCCCCATAATATATATTGGCTCATTCATCTGACACCCAACTCCTGAATGAAGACAGAATTAGGAGAAACAGATGGTGAGAGATGGGTAGTGAAGAAACTTGATTATTTCACAAACAACACAGAATTTTTAATTGATAGTATGTAGAAAGTTTCTTATTTGAGTGTGATGAAGCTTATATTAAATTTTCATTTTCGCAATAGTTCCCCTTTAATGAAATCTTCCCATTACAAATAAGTATAATGGAGAAATGTTCTATGAGATTAGAAAGTTCTCCACTTCACAAAACCATCTGTAAACCACTAAAAGCAATTACCATACTGTCATTAATAATAGAGAGAATTAGGTAAGCAATTATCACGTTCAGTAAGAAATCTCAGCCCCTGATATTAAGATGCCAAACAGAGAACTGGAGAGGCTGTAATATCTTTAATTTGAAATAGCCTTGGCATAGTAAACCAGACTAAAGTGAATGCCCTAAGTTTGAGGAAAAATCAGCAATCTTTTGATAGTGGCATTCTGGGAACTGTATTCAAAAATAAAAATGTATATATAATTGTAACAGGGTGCCAGACTTTTTCCTTGTTAGTTGTTAGTGTTTAGAACAGTGTAGACTCTCCTGTTTACAAGTTCGTCCCCGCGTCAGTTCTTTGTTCCCTTTTGTTGTCCCAGTGGTGCTATAGATTTCCGAGGCACAAAAGGAGGCACAAACAAGGACCTCATTGTATATCCCTGTAATGTCAAGGTACGCTGATGATACCAATATGGAGTAGAGACTAGGAACATTACTGAGTATGGGAGCTCTATAAAATGATCCAAACCCAATGAGTTTGGTTCTCCAGTGAGATATTGATATATTGTTGGTGGCTCTATTGATTCACAGAGCAGCGTCCAGTACTGAAGGTAGCCAGTAGGCACAAACAAGGAGCTCACTCTATATCCTTGTAATATCAAGATCTGCTGAGGATACCAATATGGAGTAGAGACTAGGAAGGTTACTGAGTATGGGAGCTTTATAAAATGATCCAAACCCAATGAGTTTGGTTCTCCAGTGAGATATTGATATATCATTGGTGGCTCTATTGATTCACAGAGCAGCGTCCAGTACTGAAGGTAGCCAGTAGGCACAAACAAGGAGCTCACTCTATATCCTTGTAATATCAAGATCTGCTGAGGATACCAATATGGAGTAGGTACTAGGACAATGAAGCAAGAATGCCCAGGAGTTTAGTATTTGCTTAGTATGGTAGCCCTATACATTAATCCAAACTCACTGAGCTTGGTGCTCCTCAAAGAAGAACTAAATCCTAACTAAAGAAGTAGCTAGAATTTTACATTAGGGTTGGGCTTCTGTACCAGCATAAGGCGACCACATCACTTTAGCAGTAAAGATCTGTGTCTCCCCAGTAGATGCCCCAGTAGCTCCCCATCTTCTTTTCTGCTGATTCACTGATTCTCATGCTCTGTGCTGCTGTCACTTGCTGAGCTTGTCACTTTTCTACCAAAAAACAGGTTTATTATAGCATGCAGCATTCCAGGCATTGTTGATCTAAAAATGCTAAATCTTAAAGATGAAGGACACCAACCACAACTGGTCTTTTTTGCAAGTAGTATTTATTTGTTATGTTATTATATGTTTTGGGCAAAGCACTTTTTGAAGTTGTTGATCTATATCATCTATCAGCTTTGGAGGAAGTTAGTTAAGCAATAGTTGGATGACCATAGGTTCACTGCCTCTGTTGTCCTTTCCTTCCACAGAAAAAAAACTTCTCTAGGTCATTCAGAAAAAAAAAAGAAGGGAAGAAGCATTAAGTACTGAGAAACAAATGACTGACTTTATCTGTGAATTGACGGGTAGGCAAGAGAATGACTGAAGCTTGACATTTTTTAAATTAGTTTTCAGTTAATGGGACGCTATTTTGCAAACATATGTGTCAGGTATTATTGGTGCAATAAAAATGTTCCTACAGTAAACCCTTTTCTAATGAGATTTTTCTTAGAGTTTTCTCTGCTTTCAATTATCTTAGTAAATAAAAAAGTCAAAAAGTGTGTCTGCTCCAATTCTGCTTAACAGGGGTTTGTATTAATTTGCCAGTCTTTGCATGAATACACACGTGCTGATTTTATTCCGAGCTTTCATCCTGAATTAATCTTCTCTCTGATTTTTAAAGTTAGGGCCAAATGAAACAAAGCAGTCCTTAAAGGAAAATGCCACATCATTAACTCGTAATTAATTAATAGTTGTAGGAATAATTATCTGGGTGAATGAAGAGCAGGACTTTTGTAATAATGTGGTTTTATGTCACACCAGTTCAATCAGACATTTTGATTAGTTATGTCAATTTGAATAATGAAATAAGCATCTGATTGGTTGTTAGCACTGCTTGAATTGGGATAAAAAAAGTGTAGCGCATGTAGTGTTACAAAGCAAATTATTGGCCACACCCACCATTATAATAAGACACACCCACCAATACGTTCTAGTTTCAGACACTTTAAGTCAAAACCATTTGCTATTTCTATGTTTATTAAAGGAGAAGTAAACTGTAGGCATGGGACCTTCTACCCAGAATGCTCAGGAGCTGAAGTATTCCAGATAAGAGGCCTTTCAGTAATTTTGAACTGCATACCCCAGCATGCTAAAAATCATTTGAACATTTAATAAACCCATTAGTATTGTTTTCCCACCAATAAAGATGAATTATATCGTAGTTGGGATGAAGTACAATGTTCTGTTTTGTTATTACAGAGAAAAAAGAAATATATTTTAAAGTTTTTAATTACTTAAAACTAATTACTTAAAATTGAGTCTATGGGAGGCAACAACCTTCCTGAAATTTGTAGCTTTCTGGATAATGGATCCTATACCTGTACTGTCAAGTACAGAAGGTGTTGGTTTTGAAAGTTTTTTTCTGAAACATTCAACCTGCAAGCCCCGTTAATAGCCTCCCTGGATTCTCCTGATCATCTGGGACAGTACATTTGGCTTCTGTCTTTCCTCTGTCTTCATCACAGAGTTAAAATAACTCTTTACTATCACATGATTTTCTTTTCCGATATGGATTCCCCATATGGGAATTTTGTTCTTGTTCCCATCCCTCAGTGTTTCTTCTTTGTCCCCCTCCTCTACACTTTTCCTCTTCTGTTGTCCACTACAATTCCATTTTCTTTCATGTATGCAATGTATCTACCCCGTTTTCTTTTTTGTACTTGCCTTTTTAAAATACCCCCTTTGCCATATTCTTTTTCTCTCCTCTTCTTCTTCAGTGGTCACTTTCCCAAATGAAATTGTCAATTTTTTTTATCATGTTCTCTTTATGCAGACAAAATCTACACAGATTCAGACACACACATAGGGGCCGATTTACTAAATTCACATGAATAGATCGAAGTTGATCGAATTCGATCGAATTCCGATCGTAGCATTAATTCGATTGGTCGAATATGCAAATTTGGCTTATTCGATCATCGAAAAGCGAAAGATCGAATGATTGAATAGATTCAAATGATCGAATATTCGATCATTCGATCAGCGAAGGATTTTAAATGTATTCGACTGCCTACTTCGCCAGATTGAACCTACTGAATTGTAATAGAAGCCTATGGGAACCCTCCTGATCGAATAGGATTAGTACGATCGAAGTCTTCGATCGTTCGAATCGTACGAATCATTCAAATGATCGAATAATTCATTCGAATGATTGTTATTCGATCGTCAAATGATCGAAGATCGAATAAAAGGGTAGCCTAAAACTATTCGATTAGCATTCGAAAATCGAATATATTGAGGAAAAACAAATATTTTTTGGGGAATAATAGTAAATTTGCCCCATAGACTTAGGCACACAGACTAAGACACACAGAGACTCAGGCACACAAACTCAGACACACACACACACACAGACTCAGACACACACACACAGACTCAGACACACACAGACTCAGACAC
>CM044442.1:119189749-119243592 GCA_024363595.1 Xenopus borealis | reverse complement strand
CCGAGCCGAGACCAGGGAACTTGGCATCTGTTCTGGTTTAGGGTGCCGACCGTGACACAGGGACAGATTTACAAAACCCTCAAATTTGACCATCAAATTTTAAGGGAATTAAAATCCTTTGAATATCGAATTTGAAGGATTTTACCGCAATTCGATTGATTGATCAATCGAATAGTAAATATTCGATCGAACGATTTTAACCATTCAATCTAATATTTTTATTCAATCAAAAATAGTTAAAACCAATTCGGTAGGTTTAATCTGGCGAACTAGGCAGTCGAATAAAAACTTGAAGGGCAAGTTATTCAACTGTTGAATATTCTCAGCTCTTCAATTTGCATTTTAAGAAATCTGGTAGCTTGGGTCGCAATTACCATAGTAACCATGATTTGATTTCATTAAGAGACTGTAATATCAATAGGAAAAGGCTAGAATAGAGAGATGAGTAATAAAAAGTTGAAATAACAATACATTTGTAGGTTTACAGAGCATTTGCTCTTTAGAAGGGGTCAGGGATGCCCATTTGAAAGCTGCAAAGAGTCAGAAGACAAAAGCAAATAATGATAAAACTAAAAAAAATTAATAATGAAAACTAATTGAAAAGTTGTTTAAAATTGACCATGCTATTACATACTAAAAATTACCTTAAAGGTGAACCATCCCTTTAAGTCAAGTGCACTAATTTTCAATTCCTTCTTGTAGGCTGCCGTCATGGCAGGCAATGGTTAAACTGTTTGGGCCACCAGTTAGTAGTAATGCAGCTGTATTTGTTTCTCCACTGTTTTACTGTTACCTAGTGCTTTATTAAGTTATACCTGCTGCTTTTCTATTGGCTGTGGTGGTGTAATCAGACCCATCCTGATATTTCGGACAGTGGCAACATGGAAGAAGTTAGTGTTTTTGGCACATGGATAGATTTTGTTTTAAAAGATTTGTGGAAAGATTTATGCTTTGTCACACACAGAATTACAAATGTATGGAAGAGAATGAAAAGTTTATGGTTAATTTTGTTTCCGGATTGGCTGGATGATAGTACTACATTTTGCCCACAATGCAAAGATTTGAGCTTGTTATTAAACTGTGAACCACCAGGCTCAACTGTAAGCTTCTATGTAAGGGTCTCTGATACACTCTCTTGTCCACCTATTGAAGCTCACTCTCTACTGGTACTTTTTCATCTTTCTACAAACAAACACAAATCACACCTATCTTCAAAAAACCTAACTTGATCTCAGCTCTCCCACCAACTATCGTCCAGTTTCCCTTCTTCGATTTGCATCAGAATTGCTGGAAAAGCTTGTTTGCAAACACATGGTCCAGCATCTCACTTCCAACTCACTTCTTGACCACCTACAATCTGTCTTCCACACACTCAACTGAAACTGCACTTACCAAAGTAACAAATGATGTTCTCCTGGCAAACTTCTATACTCAACCTTCTAGATCTATCTGCAGCCTTTGAAACAGTTGACCACCCACTCCTCCTGCACATTCTATACTCAGCTGCGAAACTGCTTTTACATGGTTTACATCTTATCTTTCTGATTGTCCCTACTTTGCAAGGAAAACTTATTCAGTCATTTGGACTTCAGTATCATCTTTAAGCTGATGACACCCAACGCTACTTGTCTACTCCTGACCTCTCTGCTTCTGTCCTTTCCCAAGTTAGACTGCCTTTCCTCTGTCTCCTCCTGGATGTCTCAATGCCACCTGAAACTGGATCTTTTTAAAACAGAACTCATTAAATTTCCTCCAAGATCCTCCAAAACACTAATCCAGTCTCTTATCTTCAACCTGCAACCTACTCCTCACGGGTATTCCCAAAAGTCGCCTTTCACAATTCCAATCTGTAGCTCCTAGTGTTTGGGTCAAATAGTTAGACAAATTGTTAAATGGAACTTGCAGCTCCTGTAAATCTAATGATCGCTTATATGCTCCATATTAGTCTCTCACACAGTAGGTGATTACAGTTCAACTGGATATATTGCATATCTGTGCATGTTCGTACAGAATATTCAAATGTTGTGAGTGAATAATTACTAGTGTGGACAAAATTTATTCTAAGTCACATAAGCTTTGCCCAATTTATAAGATGTTAAACTAACCTTTAAACATGATAAACATAATTAGTTTTGTATGTATAAGTAGTATGTAGCTTTTATTATATATGTGTATTTAATTAACTGATTAGACTTTTATAAAGCATACCTGTACATGTGCATGGTATACAAAAGACTAGGGAAACCAGAAGCAGGCTGGGACCATAGGCTTTACAACTGTTTGTTGCACATTGCCCCACAACTGCAAATGAGGCCATAATGTGTTTTTTGTCATTGTTATGGAGTCAACGTTTCGATAGAACTCAAGTTGAAGAGTAAAAGTACATGGAGAAGTGGATATGGATCTTCCCATTATAAATAATTAATTATATGTGAACATTTTGTTTTAACACAGCTGTTCTGAAAACCTAAATACTAACCAGGGTAAAGGTAGCTAAGTGTAAGATTAATTTCTTGGTGCATCCTTCCTCCAATAACTCTAATTGAAAATACTACTACACGTTATATGTGATGGTTACTATGTAAAAGATATTAACAAATAATTGTTGCTCCCAACATGACATTATCAGCATGGTGTGGGTGCTTTCAATTAAAAAAGCTTTGTGTTTATATAAAGTTTAACAGCTGTTCAGAACCCAAATACTACAGTAACCTAAGCTGAGCCAAACAGAAATCCCTGAACATCCAGGAAATCCTAACATATGGTGAATACCATTAACAGGACGAGTGAACTGTTGGCATTGTATGTGCTTTCTATGGATATTAAATGAAAAAGAAGTTTTAATTGACTCATGATTCCTTATGTTTCGCGACAGCCCTGATCTACTTCCCTATTGACACATGCAATAGTTGACTTAAGTCGTAACTAGTGTTTGCTTTGAAAATGTTTTTAAACAAGTGTCAAGTTCTACTTGCTGTTTAGACGATTCAATTTGAGATGAAATGCAATTCAGAAAATCAGAAAAGCAGGGGCTACATGACAAGGGATCTGAATAACCAGTAGCCAAATTACACTGGTTTATATTTAAATACTGGCAAAATCAGATGTAGCTGTGAGTGGGTGAGAAGGAAAATGCCAGGCTGGGGGTGAGAAAGGGATGTGATGTCAGGGGAAGAAACAGTTCATGTCCTGAGCTTCTGAGTGGGTAGAAACAATCCCAGCGAATCTGAATTTATTCCTATATGTATTGTTATATTGCGGTTTCATTATAGTTATAGAGAATAAACATGAGAGAGTTTGCATGTTATTATTCAGTTTCAATGAATGTCAAATGCTTGATCCAGGGAATGTTTCCGATCACCATTGGGGTCAGGAAGGAATCTTTTCCCTCTTGAGGCATAATTGGCAGTAGCTTCAGATTGGATTTTTTGCCTTCCTCTGGGTCAAAACAGTGGATATATGATAATGTATTTTAAGTTTTATTTGTCACAGCAGTGGTAGGATTAGAAGAGGGAATAAGGAGGTTCTCTCCTGTGACTGCACAGTGCGTTAATTGATACCGACGCTACTACTGCTTTTATTATGTGACAGCCGGCTTGGATTTTCAATCATCGACACACTGCAGATGCCAGACCAACAGCAGGGCTGCTAAACCTCTCTCATGTTGGGAGATGCAGCTCTTGCTCATAGAAGATTTTGGGGCCATCCTCTCTGTAGGTAGAGGCAGCCTAATACTCAGTGGTGGATATGATGACATAGTGCTGATTTCAAGTGAGGAGCGGCAGAGCATAGTAGCAATCTCTTATGGAATTCTGGCTTTGAATATTGCCTTGGGGTGAGGCTGGCAAGGTCCTGTTTATTTGATAAAATGTGAATAAATGCTGTGGCCAATTTCATAATTTGTGGCTCCTGGTGTCTCCTGCACCCATTTTGGTGCCAAATTTGTAATTTAAAGGCACCCAGGATGCCAACTCAGCACATAAGTATAGGATTTCTTCTGTAACGTTCCTGGGTGCTCTTTACTGTTATCATTATTGATTCTTGGATTACTGACCCTGCCAGGACTTTGACTTTGATTATATTCTGCCTGCCTTTGGACTATTGCCTGGACCTAGGGATTGGGACTCTGTCTCTGGCAATGGAGTAGTGCAGGGCTTTGCCTGGTAGGGAAATACCAGGACTGGACTGGCACAGGATCCCCAGGGTAGTGGGTCATGCCAGATGTGATTTGAATGATTGTGATATGACAGTTTTACTTACTCTCTAATCTGACTTTCTTACATAAAGTTATTTGTTACACAATACTAAGTGTGTGTTGAATGTTTTTCCTAATGGGGCCACCCCAGGTGTATACCTGGATCCCATTAGGTGCAGGCACTGCCAGAGGAGAGTTTCCTAGTACCCTTTCACCTTGCAAAGGGGACTCAGAACCTGAGATGGTAAGCAGGTACAACCTTGTCACCAGGAGGGTCGCCAAGTGGTCGTTACATTTAGATAAGATTAAAGTATATATTAAAGAGTTATCTGGAATGACTAACAGGCCCTGATTTCTTTTTGGGCTGCCCCTAGGCCAGAGGGTCAAATACCCTGATATTGGATATTGTCATGATATATTCCTCTAAGAGATGATAATACAGGTATCATGAAAAAGTATTTCTGCCAGTATCAGAAACAGATACTCAACAGACCTCTATTCAATAAAGCCTGGAATCAGTCAGGTGTTAAAGGATCACAGCCTGTGATGCCCTGCTCTAAGCCCTGGTTGATAAGAGCCATTCCATCTGGGGGAGTGAAAGCCCATGGAGGGGGAACTTAGAGTAACTTAACTCAAACACATTTATCATCCCAAAATCCATACCTGCTGTACCAAAAAAAAACAGTTTATGGACTAGGTTTGGAATTCAATTTATCAGATGGGAATATCTAGGCAGGGGTAGGTCAAACAGCATTGTTGTATGGTTTCTATGGAATCCACAGGACAATTAATAACCAATAAATATATAATTTCTCCACTGTGTTTCTGTTATGGTTATTATATTTTTGGTCCAGTCCCAACTCATAGGAGGTCATAAAAAACTCCAACTGTGTCCTGCTAGGCCATGCCCTCTTTCATTCCTGAGTGAAGGGGAAGTGTCCAGTTACCTGATGCCCCTGAAATCATTCATAAATAGTCAGCTCTTCTGACTAAGCTTTGGATTTACTCAGGAGGACCCATTACATTGGGAAGGTTAGCCTGTTTGTTTCCCCTTGCCTCCAGGAAGTTCTACAGTATACTTTTAGCATATGTTTTCCATGTTTTTTCCTTTTAATTTATAAACGGTTTATTATGTTTTAATGTGTCCTTTTTGTAACATATTTTTGGTCATGAGCACTGTTATGCCTCATATTAAATATAAAATGTTATTAGTTTTGTCCTGAAGAACCCTAGCCTGAAAGTGTGTAACTGTGTGTCATAGGCCTCTGCATGCTGAATGCTCAATAACAGAAGTATGAAAATGAAAGGGGTGGCATCACGTTTTGTATGAGGTTTGTGTTGGCTGGTTTATAGGGTGTGGGTGAGTAAGTCTAACCTGTGTGCAAGGTATGTGAGAGACTAAGCAAGAGACCCCTGATACCATACCTAAAGTCAGGGTCGGACTGGGCCATCAGGACACTGGGAAAAAACCTGGTGGGCCCATAGATCTTATGGGCCCTGCCAGGCCAGATCCGCACCCAGACCTGCTGCCTCAATGCTGTGACCCCCCCCAAGTCAAAACTGAAGGGGGGCTGCCCTTGTGGGCCCCAACCCCCCGTCAGACACTGCCTAAAGTCACCTGCAGCTGGAAGTTCTGCACAACAGATATGTTTTCCATGTGTACAGTGTGGGCACTCAGATGTTCTTTCATTGTGTATATTTTTTTACTTTGAAGTTTCTTTGATGCTGCCTGTGACGTGATTTTGATTGCCTTTAATTTAAATACCTTATAGTTTATACCTTTGATTGTATACCGATCATTATAGAAACAGATAGCAGAACTTTGATATATTTCTTTAGTAATCATCCTAAAAATGGGCTAAACGTGTGTCCTAATGATAACAGTCCACATCATCCCATAGTGAGTGGGCACCAATAGTCCTGGCTGTTGTTATAATCTGCTGCATTGTAATCAAACTTGAATTTTCTGTTTTTTAACCTAATATCAATATGATGTAGTTTCTCTTTCACCAATCTGTGACAGTTTCTTCCTAATACTCAGTATTGAAGAAGTGGCCCCTACATATACTCAAATATATATATATATATATATATATATACAGTATATTGTGTGTATGTATGTATATATATATACATATATATATATCCCAACGGTTCTGCAGAAAAAGATAAAAAGTTTCTGAAACTTAATTAAATAAGAGGCTTTTTAGCAGAGCACAGAATACTCAGCAACCGCAGTTAGATACATTTTCAACCATTTAAGAGAAGCAAATATACAATTGTAACTATTTAAGATAAACCAATTTTTGAGACTCTAACCGACCCAAATCCAATCCATGTATGTCTCCTCCTAGATCCCCTACCAAACCCAACTGCCTTAACTGCAACCCGATCCACAACCAGCCAACCACTATATAAAAAGGAAGTGCTGTGCAAACCTGGAAATGACATAATCAGAAGTGGGTCGGAGATTTGTAATTTTTCTAAAATTTTAAAAGGAGTAGACAATATAACACAAGAAATATAAATGAGACCCGCAACCCACATCCAACATTCCTACTCTCCTCCCGCAGGGTACCCGTTTTTTTATGTGTAGCCTGCAGGTACCCGACATGCTGCAGGACTCTACTGTGACTGTGAGCTTAAATGGCAATTTTACCTTCATTCACAAAACTGGAATAATACATAAAACATGATCCTAAAATGCTTATAACCTTCCAAATTTTGTAAAATGGACATGGTAATTAGGGGATATGATAAAAAATATTGTGGCATATCTTTTTAATGTTGGAGGAATTATATATATATATATATATATATATATATATATATATATATATATATATATATATATATATATATATATATATATATATACATATACATATATATATATATATATATATATATATCCCAACGGTTCTGCAGAAAAAGATAAAAGGTCCCAATGGGGATCGAAACGTTGGAGATTGATATCATGCAACAATAAAAGATAATATTTCACACAAGGGAGTGCTGGTCTGGAAACGATTGATATATATATATATAATTTTTTTTTTTTCTTCAAAATGAATGGTGTACATCGGCTTATTTCATTTTACTCTGGTACGTGATTTTTCATTATCCTGTTTTTATGCTACAGTATCAGTGTATCAGTAGAGAACATTTAACAAAACATTTCTGTGCTTTGACTGATGCTTCAAGATATTTCAGCAGAAACACAAGTACCTGAACTGTTCTGGCTTCCTTTTTTAGTCTGTCAATTACTCAACCCAGCAGAGAAACAGAGATTAAGCTTTTCTCAAGACAACATCAACAGCAATCCAAACAATTATGTCAAAATCTGAAAAATATTATTACAGTGGGACACATGAGTTTGGTAAAATTGCTCACCTGTTTTACAATGTAATTTGTTACATTTGTTGTATTTGTTGTATTATTGGCCCCATGCTGCAGTTCATTGCACTGAAATCTCCCAGGGCACAACAACAACAACTGTGAAATAGTCTCACTTGGCACCAGGGAAAGGGCCCTGCCAGCAAAATATAAATAAGAGCCTAAATTGGAACACTTGGAAATCTTGTTGCTTTTGTTTTGACGCTGTGCGAGGAGGTATATATATATATATATATCTGCCAAGTACGGTTTTTTATATGCTGGACTGGATTAAGGGAAATAGGGGTCACAAATAATGCAAGTAGACTAGGGACCCTATAGTAAGGGATATTGCATTCATTAGGGTGATTATCCATGCAACTGCTGTTGGGCATTTTAATTCAAGAACAGTGAGAATGACATTCCTAAATAAGTCTAATGTATTTCTTCTTGTTTACAGTTTAATAATATTTCATTTTTAGGATGTTTTCTGGCCAGTGCACCTTCTTTGACTCATCAAAGCCCTGGCCTTACAATAATATAGGCTTTACCAAGCCAAGCAAATCATTTGGGGTCCTAGTCGTGTTGCTCTTTGACTTGCAGCTACAGGGAAACCTTGCACGTCCATCAACTGCCAAGCTCTTAGCTAATCTCCACTGAAAAAACTTGTATTTACAACTTAACATGCTTTTTTATATTTTCTCATTTACTGTAAACCACGAAAATCTCATTAGACAACTTTCAGTATTATTTATGTATCCCATTTGTATTCTACAGTAGGTCAATACAATCATAATGCTGCAGTGGGGCTCTTTATCTATTTACATACCGCGTTATATAGAATTCATTATTAGTTTTACTGATAAAAGTTTTAATTGTTCATAACACTTTTATACAACTGAATCTTATAGAGAAACTGATGTCTTACAGCATAATGAGCTCCAGGGGAGGTTAGTCCTTGTTCTGCTAGTTCACACTTCTAATCATCATTGTTAATGGTTTCTTGAGTGCTGCTGATTAGCTGGTGCTCAGATACACTTGAATTTCGTTAATTCGTGTTACCCTTTTGACCAATTGAGATTGTCTTTCTTTTTGAGATCGTCAGATGTGTCTTACAAGCTTAACGTCATTCCTTTGTTTTGTTTTTTTACATCTCCTGGAGAGCATAAAGGAGCTTTGCTTTTTTATTGCATTAAGCAAAAATGCATTTATTAGGACCATATTCACATACCCAGCAACAGTAATGAGGCAATCATAATATTCTCAGCACTAACATTAAAGGGATCCTGTCATGGGAAAAAATGTATCAGATAATAGTGCTGTTCCAGAAGAATTCTGCACTGAAATCCATTTCTCATAAGAGCAAACAGATTCTTTTTACATTTCATTTTGAAATCTGACATGGGGCTAGACATTTTGTCAATTTCCCAGCTGCCCAAGTCATGTGACTTGTGCTCTGATAAACTTCAATCACTCTTTACTGCTGTACTGCAAGTTGGAGTGATATCACCCCCTCCCTTTCCCCCACCCAGCAGCCTAACAACAGAACAATGGGAAGGTAACCAGATAACAGCTCCCTAACACAAGAAAACAGCTGCCTGGTAGATCTAAGAACAGCACTCAATAGTAAAACCCATGTCCCACTGCGTACTATTCAGTTACATTGAGAAGGAAAAACAACAGCCTGCCAGAAAGCAGTTCCCTCCTAAAGTGCTGGAACAAGTCACATGACTGGGGCAACTGGGAAATTGACAAAATGGCTAGCCCCATGTCAGATTTCAAAACTGAATATAAAAAAATCTTTTGCTCTTTTGCTCTTTTGAGGAATGGATTTCAGTGCAGAAGTCTACTGGAGCAGCACTATTAACTGATGCGTTTAAAAAAAAAAAAAAAAACATGTTTTCCCATGACAGTTTCCCTTTGAGCTATTGCATTTAATGCATGGTGATGCTCCCCCAAAATGTCCTTGCATTACGGCAAAGGGAATTGTCTTTGTGGACTCCCAGTAAAGCAACTTTGTACTAGAAATAATCAATGAATTCGAAGAACAGCAAAGACTTGAAACAAATCGGATCTTCTATATTAGAAAAATATACTTATATTATAATGGGGGCAAAGGTATATGCAGTTTTCCTTAGGTCAAGTATGACCTAAACAGAACATAAACCAACTTCCAGTATTGCCCACTGCAGTAAATTTAGCACATCGTGGTATATGCAAAAGTGAAAAATGCTTTAGCATATTTAAAGCTTGGATATAACAATATGTCTCTATTACAAACAGTAGCATATATACATGCCGACCGTGTCACAGTACAAATTAGCAAATAACAGCAGACAAAAAACAGGGAAAAACCTCCTTGAGAAAGGCATGTAAAACAGAGAAGTATTAGAGGGTAAATCAAAGGGGTGAGGTAATTAAAGGGACTGGTGTCCCATGTGTTATAATTGAAAGTTACTGGTCCCCAAAGCAAAATCATTTTAGAACCTACATTAACTTAAGAAATCAGACATTTAAAAAAAAAAAAATCAAATATTGGAACCGCTAGTCACAATTGGTTAGTATCTCAATACCTATTGGACCTCCCTGCAGTCCGGGTCCACTTCTTCTATAGTTATGCCATGATACAAGGTGTTGGCTGAAATATATCAGAAGCCAGGGGAGTTAGCTGGATCACACTATAAAATAAAATTATTGCTAAAAAATGCCTCCCCTATGGGAAACAAATTGTAATGGTTTATGAAGTAGTTTTAGGTAAAAAGGACTTCCCTCCTGCCAAGCAGAAAGCTGCTTCTTGGGCCTGTTGGGAATTTAGTTGAAAACACAAAAGTAGATGTATAGATCTGGGGGCAAATTTACTATTATTCCCCAAAATAAATTAGTTTCTATTCGATATTTGATTAGCATTCGATTTTCGAATGTTAATCGAATAGTTCTAGGCTACCTTTTATTCGATATTCGATCATTCGACGATCGAATACAAATTTATTCGATCAGTCGAATAAATCATTCGACTGAATGAATAAATCATTCGATCATTCGGATGATTCGTACGATTCGAACGATTGAAGACTTCGATCGTACGAATCCTATTCGATCAGGACTTAGTCTCTCGAAATTGAGGGGTTCCCAAATGTTTTCATATGACTGTAGTGAAATAGCATACTTGGTTCTTTATAACAAAAGTGTTGCCTGTTAGGATTTTCTTCCTTCATATTTCCTTGCCCATTATAACAAAAGAGTTAGGCATGGGCGAGAGGGTGGCTAAATAGCATCCCAGGAAAATGTCTAAAGATCTATACCATCTCTTTGTATTTGTATTCTGTATTATTTGGCAACCTTCCCTTTCCTCCGCTAATAATTCCTATGGGGAAGTATTTCTGTACCAATTTCGAGCTTTAAAGAAGCCAACTTGTCAGACATGAAGTGGACTTTAGCTTCACTCACTTATTATTCTTTATAAGTGCGAATCCAAAAGTGTTTCAAGGAAAAGCGTAATTCACAAATTTCTATTTAACAAAGCAGTCCCAACTTAAAGCACCGAGCTGTTCATCCTCAGTATAATGATCTGAACTGAAGGCTCCTATCTCGGAGATGTTTTAACTGAACAAAGAAAACCAACATCACAGGTTGTTTGAAAGGGTTTAGGCTTTTCTTTTAGTGCTTTTCCTTTGTGCTTTTTTTCATTCTATCTTGAATCACAAAGCCAGGTTTGCCTCTAGGATGTACAGTAATTCATAGACTTCTGCTTAACTGATTCTATGTCTGGATGAAGATAGTATTTACATCCTTCTGATGAGATTTGGTAGCTTTCCGCTTTGGGCTGGAGGTCAGTGATAAAATATGGATTTCATTTTACATTTTACAGTTGGAAAAGTTCCCATTTACTGTATATATGGTTTACTGATGTTAATTAAACAAAAAATTACCCACTCCCTTAGCGTAAATTGCAACATAGGAAAACTGGTGTTTATAATTTGGGTTCATCTTCAATGTGTTTGCTGTCAGGGAAAATAAAATAATACACTTATAGTGTTCTGTATTCACATATATATATTCATATTGTTTTATCTGACTAAGCAAGATGACAGCAATGGAATATTATGAACACTTGATGGGCTCTGTTCTTTTGGCAGTTATGGAGACTGATTCCAGCACAGTAAGCAGCAATAGCAGCTGTTTTGCTAATACAGATATGCAGATCAGAAATGTGCATTAAATAAGCTTTTTTATTATCCATATAGGACAAATCATATGAAACATTCTTGCATTTGACTCTTAAGGGAATATACTTATTTTTTATAGTCCAGAATACAAACTTACTCTTCCACACTGCCCAACATTTTACAGCCATTCCCATACTTTGCCTTAACATACTATACTGCATAGATGCTGTCAACACTTCAGAAATGGCGATGGTTTACAGCAAAGCATTTTCCCATAAATGTGGGCTCCAAGTATGCTGTTAACAAAGATGGAACTCAGAACAGGGGGCTGACAAATGGGTATTTTGCAAATATTCCACATATTCCCATATAATATATTTTCTCTGGGGATTCCATTTGTTAATAGCAATGATAGCCAATAAAATAATCTCTACTGAAAAAGCAACTCTCCTGATGTTCCACCCAAACTTATCATGCAAGTAGATCCAAAGCCAAGAAAATGATTATACAAGAGCTTATATTATCAGGGCGGCCGTCAGGGGTAACTGGGGGGACAATTGTTCCGTGCCCAATGGATTCTTTATGTTAAGGCCATTCTGTGTTTCATGGATTAGCTGGGCCCCCTTGAACTGCTGAAGTAGGAGCTGAGTTGCGCCAAAGTAGGAGCTGAGTTGAGCCAAAGTAGGAGCCAAGTTGCGCCAAAGTAGGAGCTGAGTCATGCTGAACACTAACATTTTTTTAAACCTTTGGTCACTCATTTTAACTTGGGGGGGCTCTGGCCACTGATGTTTTTTTTTTGTCTAGGGGGGCCCTGGTCACAAATTTAGTTTTTACCTTGGGGGGCTGGCCAAAAAGGGTTTTTTTTTACTTGTACAGGTCCCTGAACACCAATGTTTTTTTTACTTGTAGGGGGGCCCAAAAAAATTTTTTTAAGGGACCCTGTATATTATGAGCAACTGGGTATTATAATGTAGGCTATTTCCATGGTTCACATGATCTAGATCCCATAGTGTCTGGAAAATGAGATTTAGTTATACAATGTAGTATAATGTGTAGTTTCATAGACATTCCAGTTTTCAATTTAGGCTTTTCATTCTCTTCTTTGGACTCATGAGTCATTTAGAGTTCTTATCTTTTCCACTGAGCTGAATTGCTCAATTAACGTCCATGGACATTTTTAAATGATTTCTGCATGTTAAATTATGAAATACAAAGCTCCACTCTTGAATGAGTTTTCATTGAGTTATGGCAACAATTAGAACAGCACACCACATTTTTAAGCCTCTCAGTTATTCAACAGTATACACACACCCTTTAAGTTCTACCATACAATCTACAAATTAATCCCCTCCCACATATTTTAGCATGTCTACAATTCAGTGTTAGTGTTAATCTGAAAATTATAACACATCCATTGGCTATTCATGCCTAGGGATGAATCTTTCCAAATCAGGTGAGAACTGAAGTGGGATAGTTGCCACCTGTCCCTTATTTCGGGAAAGTCCCTTGTTTTCAAACTACTCCATATTTGGTCCTTGCAAGCAAATAGTTGGATTCCCAGTGCACAGATAAGCCACCTTCATATAGGACTTCAACTTGTCTGAAAGGCAAAAGGGTGAAGAGTGGGGTTTGTTTATACATATTTTTTAGTTTAACTAATTCAGCTAAGTAATGACAACTTTGTGTAAATGCAAAACCACACTCAGCTTCTGTAATATCCTGCTTGAAATGGAACTGGGGACTTGGTGTTTGTGTACTATCTCCGTCTCTGTGCATTGCCTCTGCTCTATGTGAGCAGACATCTAAGGTCGTGGTTAGTGATGGGTGAATTTATTTACCTGCAGCGAATTCACTGTGAATTCCCAAAATTCGCTGAAGAAATTCATATCGTTTTGGACGCCAGCACCCATTGCATCCAAAAACGGACGCCCACGTCCAAAACGATACTCGGCAGCGTTTCGTGAATTTTTCGCCGAAGCAAAAAAATTTAGGTGAAGCGAAACGCAGCCGATTCGCCCATCACTAGTCGTGGTTCACTCCCATTGTTATCCATGTATTTGCAAATAGGCTTGGCTTGTTTCACCTGTTGTTAATATGGGCACAGTTGATCTGTGTAATCCATTAGTCTGGCTATAAACCCCACTGCACTGACTCATTGTGCAACATAGGTAGATTCCCTGGGTGTTATATCTGTATAATCCTCATTCCTGGCCTTTTCCTGTTTTGACCTTTGCTATATTGCTGCCTGAACTGACCCTTGTGGGAGCCTTAGTAAAATGATATAAATACAATGGAAGTGTTACTAATCTGGCCCAGTTACAGTATTTTGGACTCTTCAGAACTAATCTGTTATAGACTGTGTTTCCTTTGCTTGAATGGCTGCCCCATGGGTACACAGCACCTTGTTTATGTAAACTATAGCTGTGTTTCTGAAGCAAACACACCTATTTTATCAGTACAGGGAACAGTGCATGAGATTGTCATTCCTTTAAAATACATTACTTTTTATTGTTCCTTTAAGATCTGGCAGCATCTGAGTAGCAGAGGGCCCTCCCCAAAGCAGTTGTTAGAGGCAGAAACATGAGCTGAGACTGGGACCTTGGGATTTGTTCTGGGTATTGGGATACACAACTTCTACTTTATAATATATTTAAATTGTTGTCAAGGTGCCCCTAGTCATGTGACTTGTGCTCTGATAAACGTCAGTCATATCCCCCCCCCCCCCCCCCCCCCAATAGAAGATTAGGGGATTAGAAGATCACAACAGCTGTATATTATCCAGAAACAGCTCCATTAGTTTACCTGCCTGGGTGCTTCTCTTAATTAATATTAGGAAACCCTTTAGATTATAAGCTCTCACAAGCAGGGCCATTTCCCGATTTTCTCCTAACAAAATGCTATTTTAACTGTGCATTTATTCAGGTGAAATGTCTGTATATGTAGCCTGTAATGTCTTGTATCTTTCCACCTTTCTCCGTAATTCGCTGCTTCATAGCACAGGTTGCGAGCTGTGACAGATGGTAGCTACTAATCAGTGCTGAAAAAAATGTAATAAGGATATCTGCATTTCAGGAATCCAAGACTGCTGTTAGTTTTGAAGTTTCACTATTGCATTAAACACTTTTAACTCATTTATTTGATATTTATAGGAGATTACAGATGCAAGCAAAATTTCGTTTCATGAAACTTGTTCTTTACAACCAGCCTATCCCACTGAATAGTTGTATTTTATTGCCTTAAAATTCTGTGTACTGCCTCTTTGTAGTTATGAAATGTTTTTGTCTCTTTCCTATGGCAAAGGAGAAACAGATGAAGCAATGCAGTCATTAAACCATGTGACCAGAGATCCCAGAGGTTGATTACTTCAGAATTTGCATGAATTCATGATTACAAGTGTATGAAAAACCCTGACACATACCAGGCACGCCTACTGATGTCAGGGGGCTAGGAGAGATCCATGTCATGGGTTAGGAAAGAAATATGTTTCAAGCAATAAACCGTAACACTACAGTAACGTCAGACAATATCCCTTTCACATGTGTTGAGTTTTGTTCTTTGGAAAAATGGGATTTTAAGTAGAATTAGAAATATATAGTGATGGGCGAATCTCCTGAGATTTCCAGAGAAATTCGCGAATTGGCGAAAAATTAGCGAAACGAGTCACGGGACGCTTTTGACGCGCGTCGCGTAAACTTTGGCGCGTTGCGTTGTTCTCGACGCGCGTCGCGTCAATTTCGGCGCGCGTCGCGTCAAAAACGCAGCGCGACTCGTTTTTTCAGCGAATTTTCGCTAAGCGAATTTATTCACCAGCGGCGAATCGCGGGAATTCGCCCCTGGCAAATAAATTCGTCCCATCACTAGAAATATATATTGTTTGGGGGCCATAAAAGGCTATATATGTATATTGATTTTGATATTATAGATATCATACCTGTTATCCAGAATTCTTGGAACCTGGGGCTTTCTGGATAAGGAATCTTTCTGTAATTTTCATCTCCATACCTTAGGTCTTAAACATTAATCAAATCCAACAGTATTATTTTGCCTCCGATAAGGATTCATTATATGTTAGTTCGGAGCAGTTATAAGGTACTGTTTTATTATTACAGGGAAAAAAGATTAAAAAAAATCAATTATGCCATTAAAATGGCATCTATGTGAGATGACCTTCTCACCCTGAATAAGGATTTCCCATACCTGTATTTGGAAGATAAAGCCTCAAATGAAGTTTCCCCATTTTCTATACATGCCATTTAAGAGCCTTTGGCAGGTTTACCATTTGGGTTGTGCTGGCGCAGCATTATTTTCTTTTTCTGTTATGTGGCACCTGTGTGCTGTGCAGCCAAAAACTACGCCTATAGGTGTATGTACTTATCCGTCACATTGTGCCCCCAGGCAGTGCACAATACATGTTCTGAGTCCTAGCTGGAAGTATGGGGTAGGGCAGTGATCCCCAACCAGTAGCTTGTGAGCAACCTGTTGCTCTTCAACCCCTTGGATGTTGCTCCCAGTGGCCTCAAAGCAGGAGCTTATTTTTTAATTCAAGACTAGCAAGCAAATTTTAATTGCATAAAAACTAAGTATAGTGCCAAGCAGAGCCTCCTGTAGGCCACTAGTCCAAATAGGGCCTACCAAATAGCCAATCACAGCCTTTATTTGGCAACCCAATGGATTGTTAATGCTTGTGTTGCTCCTCAACACTTTTTATATTTGAATGTGGCTCACAGGTAAAAAAGGTTTGGGATCCCTGGGGTAGGGTAACAGGAGCTTGGAAGATAAATTATGACTGTACATTAGTCTGAAGTATCAAGTAAAGGTTTCCTGGTTGTGAAGGGCATCCCAGCAGCTCTGTATGGAACAATTATCTGCCAATGAGCCAATGGAAATTTATAAGGATACTAATTTCTATATTTTTGGGAGGCTTATGAATTTTAGACCATGCCCAATCTTCCTTCACCACAATTCATCAACCTCTTTTCAGTTCTAATCATTCTAATCGGTACATTGCTATTGGTAACAGCACAAGTATAATTTAGCACAAATGTTCATAAATCAGTGTCATAGTGTGACATGACACCAGACCTTGATTGGAAATCCATAGATTCTAGGTATGGGATCTGTTATCCAGAATGCTTGAGACCTGAGGTTTTCCAGATAATGCCTTAAAGGAGAATTCAACCCCCCTTGAAGTTAAGTCCCTATCAACCCCCCTCCGTTCCTCCCCCTGCACAGTCTTACCCCTGATCCTTCTCCCTCCAGAAATAGAGACCAGAAAAGCAGAGTTTTTCCAGATTTTTTATTCCCCAATGCTGCAAAAAGTCTGAATCTGAAAATCCCAGACCTGCTGAGGTTGTATATAAGCCAATGGGAGAGGTTCCTATCTTATTTGGAAGTCTCTGTGGTATACCATGGAATTAGCCTTAAAATCCAAGTATTTCAGGCTTTTGGAGGCAAAAATCCCAAAAATTCAGGCTTTTCAGGAAAAAGCCAGAAAAAAAATCATCATTCTGGAAAAAACTCCAAAAAAATCATAAGATTTGGGTTTGTGCTCGTTTTTATGTAGTTTTCCAATCTGCTTAAATCATGATTTTTTAATAATTGATTTCAAATCTGGGATTATAAGGTCTGGCCAGACTTTTTTATTTGAAAAAAAAAAAATCTGAAAAAATTGGATTTTGATAAATAACCCCCGCATAGACCGATCAGGCTTGTTTTTGCTTCCAAGAAAGATTAATTATATCTTAGTGTAAATCAAAATAAAAGATACTGTTTTATTAAAGAACAAGGAAAGTGTAAAATAGAATAAGGGTAGAAATGGTGTATTTTGTATACTAAACATAAATATGAAGTTACTGCACCACACGCCTAATCAAACAAATAATTTATGCTTTCAAAGTTGGCCACAGGGGGCTGTCATCTTGTAACTTTGTTATACATCTTTGCAAGACCAAGACTGTGCACATGCTCAATGTGGTCTGGGCTGCTTAGGGATCGTCATATTAAAATAGGGAAACAAACAAAGCTGCTGGAGTTCTGAAAGACTGGGAAGTAAGGTGCCCCCCCCCCGCTGTTCATAAGTATGATTGTTTATATATGTTTAAGTATATTGGAGATAGGATTCTTTTTCATTAAAGAAAGTAAAAATGGGATTTTATTTTTTTGCCTCTACATGCCCTTTAAACAAAAAATCATTTTTAAAATTTACATTGTTTGGTTAAAATAGAGTCTGTGGGAGGTGTCCTTTCCGTTATTTGGAGCTTTGTGGATAACGGGTTTCTGGATCATGGATCCCATACCTGTACCTGAAATGCCAACATACAAGATGAGCACAAGATAACAAAAATGTATCCAGCATTTTAATTTTCATCTCTGGCTTTTTGGCACTAGTTGTGTTCAATGAGCCCTATATTTAAAATATTCAAGAATTTCCCTACAAAAAAAAAAAGACTACAGATATTTTCTAATCTATTATAACCATCTTATACCTACTTTCAGTATGGCTAGCAATCCATTCTCACAGCCAAAATCACAATTTTAAATGTATACACCATATAGAAGAGCATGCCTGCTGCTATAATAAACTGTATAGTATCTTTTCAAAATCAGCACACATTTGTAAAAAAGCATTGTGTAATAGCCTTCTTTTTTCCATTTGTGTTTCATAGCCAAGGACAAACATTGTGTAAAAAGGTGACTAATAGTGATGGGCGAATTTATTCGCCAGGGGCGAATTCGCCTAGAATTCCCGCGATTCGCCGCTGGCGAATAAATTCGCGAAACGCCAGCAAAAATTAGCCGCCGAAAAATTCGCCCAAAAAACGAGTTGCGCGGCGTTTTTGACGCGACGCGTCGAAAAACGACGCGCGACGAAAATGACGCAACGCGTGCCGGAAACGATGCAACGCGCCGAGATTGACGCGCGTCAAAAACGACGCGCAACTCGTTTTGCAAATTTTTTCGCCAATTCGAGAATTTTTCGCCGAAGCAAAACGCGGGAGATTCGCCCATCACTAGTGACTAGTTCTGGATTTTACCCTATGGCTTTTCTACACTTTCTATACCTCTCTGTGAGCAATGGCTTGAAAAGCTTTAACAAGGTGTGTAAAAGTTCCGTGTTGCTATAGCATGGCAGCATGCACAAGCTTCTACCATTTCTTTTTCTGCCATTCTAGAGTGCTAATCAAAACATTACACTCAGGCATGTTTTCCCTTTGGTTTGCCTTTATTTTTAAGAAATTGTTTGGACATATATAATATGATTCATCATGTATCCTTTGTTGAAAGATTTTATCAGACTATGGAAATCCTAAAATTATTTTAAAAAAGGGGTGGTTTACCTTTAAGTTTAAGGATGTGTTCACCTTCCAACACTTTTTCAGTTCAATAGTTCACCAGAAATAAAGACTTTTTTTCAATCACTTTCTATTTGTGACCATTTTTATAATACCGGTATATATTTATCATCATTAAAAATAATAACTACTGTGCATTTAATCCTATGTAAGATATAATTATGCCTTATCGGAGGTAAAACCAGCCCATTGATTATATTAAATGTTTAAATACATTTTTAGTAGACTTAAGGCATGGAAATCCAAATTATGAAAATAACACCTATCTGGAAGCTTCCTATTTTGAAGTTAAAGCTTTCATTTTCACCTTTCTAAAGCAGTTCTGATGGGGGGATCAGCATAGGAATGGCTCAGCATAGGAGGGGGAACGCTACAGGACAAGACTCAACTGTCTTTCTACACCTAAAAGACAAGGGACACTCCTTTGAATATAGCAATGTCCAAATCTTGGATAAAGAAGACTGCTGGTTTGAAAGATGCGTGAAAGAGGCAAATCTTGTCAAGGTGGAGAAACCATCCCTGAACAGAGGCGGGGGCCTTCAACATCACCTGTCTGCTACATACAATGCTGTTCTAACATCTGTACCCTGGCAGTTTCAGAACAATTCACACATCCATTCATGCAACTCTCACAAGTAACACCTGTTTATAGGAGTTGCGTGATACATTGGTAATCCTATCACAGTAACTACATAGTATCAACACCTCTGTGACTTTCAGATGTCACCTCTTTGAAGAGTTACAATGTGCCATTGTCATTGGATTGTTGGAAGAGTCTATATGCTGACAACTCCCCACACCAGTCAGTTGAACTGAAAAAGCTGCTACTTTTTTTTCAGCAAGTTGTTTTTTTTAATTACTTAATATTAGATTTATCTTGAAACGATCATTTAAATTTTTGATTTGTCCATCAACAAAAACAGCCATTTCAAGAGATTTCGTCTAGTTGAAGCTGTGAAAACTGTGAGTTGCTGCCTGCTTTTATCTTGCAAACAGTTGGACAATGGATAAACTTCACTGTGACCGATGAAAATATTCTAACCTGACTGATAGTGATGGGCGAATCTCCCGACATTCGCTTCGCCGCAAAATTTGCGAATTTCCAGCATCAACTTTGGTGCGCCACGTCATTTTCGACGCGCAACGAGTCGTTTCCGACCCGCGTCGCGTCATTTTCGGCACGTTGCGTCATTTTCGGCGCGCGTTGCGTCGTTTTCGCCGCGTCAAAAACGACGCGCAACTCGTTTTTCCGGTGAATTTTCGCCAGGCGAAATTTCGCTGGTGATTCGCGAATCTATTCACCAGCGGCGAATCGCTGGAATTCGCCGCGAATTCGCCCCTGGCGAATAAATTCGCCCATCACTACTGACTGATCAATTTTCTGACCTATGACTGCTAACCTCAAAATAATTTGCCCGAATTGGTTGCTGGGAGAGAAAAATCCTAACATCTATGGCCACCTTTAGGAGGTATGTTGGGGTCATTTAGGAGAGATGATAGGGCCCCAGGCTTCCTTTTCTGCATTGCTATGAAGTAACTGCCTTGTGTTTGAAACATTTTTTTCAACACTGCAAAATCCATTTCAGTTCATTTAAGAAATATTTTTATTAGACAATAAATGAGATTGGTTTTCTACATGGGCCCCTTATTTTGTTTTTCAGTTTAAAAAAGGGAAACAAATTCTCTTGTTAAAACCTCAGAATTACTAAACTTTCTATTTTTCGAAGCAGTTGATTTTTTTTTAATAACTTGCAATTCATTATGGGAACTTGAATAAACAACATTTTTGCCCGGGGGAAGGGGGTGTCAGACATAATTTTCTCCGTACTCTTACCTAAATATTTTTTCTGAAAGCAAACTAAAGCAGACAGAACGTCCTTTTGTAGAAATGATTTCATAAGATTATTTTACAGTTTAATGAGAGAAACAGCTCATCAACAAAATGTGCCTAGCTTCCTGAGTAGCTTTAGGCTAAATGTTTTGGCCTTTGTTGCCTTCAGCCTTAGTTAGGTGTCATTAGCAGTAAATTGCACTAATCATGACCATGACAGATCCAACTTCCCAGTGTTTTTAATCTGCAAGTACAGGCTTCAAGCTCTCCTGCAGAATTGGACTTGGTCCTGGAAAATAACTGTGCAGCTATCATTTTAGATTTCAGGGCTAAGAGAAAACCTATGAAGGGTTTCACATATGGTTCTTTTCAGCTGTGATGAACCATCTTGCCTGCAACTACCTGGCTTTCTAGGCTACACCATTTCTACTGTTAATGGACCATTAAACAATATAAGGACTAATAGAAGCAGGTGTGAGCAGCCCGCAAAATAATCAATAACTAAAACTTTAAGCTGAACCAGTAACAATTTTTTAGAAGCTAGTTCTGAAAGTAAATCTTGAGCATTAAAATGTACCTTAGAACAAGTAAACGTTTTTTTTTTCTATCTGTAAATTTGCTCTAAACAGCCCCCCAGATTAATGTACCTTAGTCCCTGCTGCAAGTCTGCTCTGGTTTCTGTGTTATCAGCAGCTTGTTTCCCCTTCTTCCTGGTGCAGAGTGAAGCCCCGCCCCTTAGCTTACTGAGCTGACCTTATCTCTGTGACTAGTCCTGGAGATCATTTGCATACTATGACATAGCAGAGACCAGATTGTGCAGCAGCTTTTTTTTTTTTCTCATGTGCACTCCCTGCTCCTTCTGGTTCATTCCATATCACAGCAGCACTGAGAGGAATATTTCTCTGACACTGACACATTTTATAATGCTATTGATTGCTATGCCTGATCTTCTGTCTGGTTATGTAAAGAATAAAGCTGATTTTTTACTGAGTTTGATTAACTCATTCATGTGTCCCTTTACTGATCAATTTATGTACAAAGCTATTTTCCATTTCTGCATACTGACATAGATTAACTATGGTGTTTGTGCAAGTGATTGTTGATGAGGCTGGGGGAACTGATTTATTATCAGTTAGAATGGCAAGTGGGGATTTTATTTAGAATCAGAATGGCAGCCTGTTCTGGGAGTTGCTCATTACAGTGAATGTTCAGAGCCTTATGCAAGAAATGTTTGTGATGCTGGGGGAAACTAGCTTACTAATGCACACACTGGCTCCCTCTTCCTCTCTATTGTGGAACAGCAGCAAATGGACTGCTCAGTAAGCTAAGGGGCGGGGCTTCACTCTGCACCAGGAAGAAGGGGAAACAAGCTGCTGATAACACAGAAACCAGAGCAGACTTGCAGCAGGGACTAAGGTACTTTAATCTGGGGGGCTGTTTAGAGCAAATTTACAGATAGAAAAAGAAAAACATTTACTTTTCCTTTAAGTACTTTTTGCCATTTGCATTCATATTTTTTTCTAGTTTTCAAGATATTAATAGTTTTTAAATGGTAATAAAAGGAAGACACAACAGCACCACCTGCTGGTAATTTTGGACAACTGGCTACAGTCATCTGAATAATATTTAGTACTGACCAGAGAAACATCAGAAGACTCTTCTCTGCTCAATACCTTCTAGGGATCTAGCGAAACCACTTTTTTGGACTGGACCCCCAAATCCATTGTGAAAGATTCGGCAGAATACTGAACCCAATCTGAACCCTAATTTGTATATGCAAATTAATTGGAGGAAGGGTAAAAAATTTTTTACTTCCTTGTTTTGTGATGAAAAGTCACATGATTTTAAGGATTCAGTTTGGCCAGGCCAAATCGGAATCCTGCTGAAAATGGCCGAATCCTAGATTCTGTGCACCCCTAATAACTTAATTTGCTAAGCAGAGCAAAGTCATAAGACTTTAGTTTTTCTCAGGGTAATTTTCACATGCCAATGGGACAAAATGACCAGCAGGTGGTGCTGTTTAAAAACTGCTAATATCTTGAAAACAACTAAATTGCATATATTCCTACCAGAGCACTTTGAGCAGTTTAAATACATTTTTTAAGGGTTTAAGGGTTTAATATTGCAATTCAGCAAAGGAATAATTATAATTAAAGGTATAGTAGTTCCTTATACTTCATTCATTCATTCATTCATGGTAGATTATTCTGTGTGATATTGGGCAGTTGACAGTTGATTTTTTATATATTTTTAAGGTACATTATAAATTCTGTTTTTTTTTTTTAACAATGGTGTAGATGTAGAATATACTGAACATATATGTAGTTGTCCTTGTCCTGCCACACTTGGCACTTAATTTGTAGGATGTTATCTAAAGAACCTCTTCACTCTGTGTCTCTTTATTATGTTCTTTGTGTGCACGCTGCTAGTATAGAGCTTACATATACATATAGAGCGCTTACAGTTGATCAAACAGCAACTTGAGCTGATTACATGGATATTTTCCTAATTACCCTTTGCGCACTTGCGAATTCGCCAGCAATCACTGCTTAGGTTTTGTTCTCTCATGGCAGCAATAGATTATCTAAAAGTGAAGGGTTAAAAAAAACAGGAATAAATCTTTACTTTCAGTAAAGGTGGCCGTACATGAGTAGATCCGCTCCTTTGGCAAGGTTTCCAAATGAGCGGCTCTTGCTCCTATATGCCCACCTTAGGGCCCAATGATTGGATCAGAAAGCCAGAAATGCAGGCAATGGGGTTGAGGATTTTTCACCATATATTGATCAGGGAAGCCCATCATGGGAACACATACACTGGCCAATTAGCTGCTGGCTTTATCTGTAGTCAGCTTTATCGGCCCCTGTATGGCCACCTTAAAACTTTTTCAAACAGCAGAAAAAGCCCAAAAAATCTTACACAGTTGGTGAATTCAATGCAGATAAAAATAATTATATGTTGTACAGGTCAGATGGATCCTCATTTAATGGGATAGTCTGTTGTCTGAAACAGCAAAGTCTACCCTATTTTCTGCTTGTGGTGGTTGTTAGACCTCTGTGAGTGAGCACATAACTAATCCTACTAGTGGCTATTTAAAAAAAAATGGCATCAGTCAAGATCATAGTGGGCCTTCTATACTGAGAAGCTTTCCCTGTCATCATTCCTCCACTATACCCTAGTAACAAACTGTCTCTTGCTGATACTTTATCACCAATCCTTCCTTTCTTCCGGACTAAACATGTTTGAGGCTGGAATTGTTGCATCCTCATAATGCGCCATTAGACCTGACTTATGACTTTCTTGCTTTCTCTGACATACACTGTTTTGCTCTGAATTCACTTACATTTTATTAGGGGAAATGTAATGACCCATGCTCTGGTGGTTACTGTCAGGAACAAATCTCCTCAAACTCTTACCTAAATATTTGTAAAAACAAAGAGCAGACGGAATGTCCTTTAGCAGTTTGTGATTTCAAAAGATCACATTACTGTTCAATGAGACAAACAGCTCAGCAACTAAATGTGCCCAATTTGCACTTACCCATCCGCCTCCATACTTCCTGCTTATAGCTTTATATAATACAAGCTTAGTGACATGCCATGGTTTAAACAAATACCTGTGAATCATTGCTATTACATGTTTTATTGTTTTAAGTGATAAGTAGCAAAAAGCCTTTTGACAATCAAAGCCAAAGGATTATTCATTAAAAATCTACTTTCATCCAGTGAGCCAAGCTGTGCCCCTACAATGGTCTGGGTCTTTTGTTTAGATAATTTTTTTGTATCCTTTGTAAATGTTCTACTTAAGATTATAGAGAATTTTACCAGGAAACATAAATATCTATTTAGAGCTTTTTAGGTCTGGTGCAAGCAGGGGACAAAGGCCCTGGGCCCTGAACATTGTGAGCTTGTGTAGAGCAGGTGCCAAAACAAACCAAAAGATTGAGCTTTGAAAGTGACAGCCATGCTTAATTCAATCCCTCAGGCGCTAACCTCCCCCCCATATGCCCCCTCCCTGCTCCCCCCTGCCTACCTCTCCCTGCGGGCAAATGCCCCTAAGTGGCTACTTACCCCTCCATGCAGGTCTCCTCCGTGCAGGTTCCCGGGCGCCATCTTCTTCAGCAACGTCTTCTTCCTCGATCCATCGGCGCTTGTCGGCGCATGCACAGTAGGACGCATTTGCCTACATGCGGCTAAATGCAGCAAATCGTAACGCCTGTGTGTAAGGGCCCTTAAAGTGGACCTGTCACCCAGACACAAAAATCTGTATAATAAAAGTCCTTTTCAAATTAAACATGAAATCCAATTTCAAATTTTTATTAAAGCATTCATAGCTGTTTTAAGCTCATTTAAAAATCTCAGCTGTCAATCAAATATTGTCTGCCACTCCTCTATGCCTTAGGCATGGAGGCGGGGCAGATAAATACTTTCACTTTCCATTCAGCACTTCCTAGATGTCACTGCTCCCCACACATTCCCCCAGTTCTCTTAACCATTTAATTGTGTAGCCAGGACATGGGGATAGACATGGGGTCCCTCATTCTGGTGCACAAACAAGATTCTGAGATGATACAAGGCTTGTCTTAATAACAGTGTCCACAAAATGGCTCCTGTCTGCTTACTATAATTATGAATTCCCAGACTGAAGAAAACAAGATTCAAATAATTTATATAGTGTAATTAATGTTAATTTTGCTTGAATAATGTGATAAAATAGGATTTTGAATATTTTTTTGGGGTGAACGGTCCACTTTAAACCTTTTTTTTAACTGCAGCTCACCTTCAGCCTAATTACCTTGCTACTTCTATCTGGGCAGCTGAAAACACTTAATGGAGCAAGGAATGGAAGGCCCACCCTGCTCTCCTCCATTCACTCCAGGCACCCATTATCCAGCTCTTCCTAAGCCGGTACAAAAATACCGCCATGCTTGCTGCAACAACATGCATCTTTTGCCTGGAGTTTTAGGGTAGAACTGCATGGATGATTTTCCGTGTGTTTACCTCCATTCCAATGCGTCGCAAACCAAGCACAGGCGTCACATCGGATGTGCTGATTCCAAGGTAAGTTATAGGTAAGTTATAGGAACACGACTGTCGGCTGCATTTCTAATTTTCAATAGTGCTTTGTCACATTGGAACGCTTGTAAATTGGCCTTGTAGTTCTACCCTTATATTCACCTATGTAATACTGGTGAAATATACACAAAACCATGGTCTTTTTAACCACATCTCTTACACAAATAACTCACGTGTCCGTATCCGGCGTCCTCACTATTGTGCACACCTTCTGCTGACGTTTTTTCTCCCCCACACGCTGGTCTCCAATCCAGCCAAATACACTTGCAACAAACTTTTGTTAGGGAGGAGGTCCATGCAGCATTTCTTTAAAATTCAAACAGCTTTATTCCAGGTTACATTAAAATCATGAACAGGGATTTCACAAGACTCACACTTCCTGTCTATGACATGGTAGTGACCTGAAGCGTTTCATGCCTAGTTCTGGCACTTCATCAGAGTCCTCTAGAGACGCGTCTATCTGTTTTATTTTTAATCTAGCTACCTAGTTCTCATGATGTATTACTTACTTTTATAATAATATACACACACACAGAGAATGTTCAGTTAATAAAGAGGTTCAAATCATTCCTGTTTTAAATTATTCTGTAACAATAAATTCTTGTAAATACGGCATCCAGAGTTGAGTAGTAAACAGGGTTAACTTACCAATTACCAACTTACCTATGCTCATGAAGAGTCCAGGTGCTCATGCTAGAGTCCTGCGCGGGTCCATTTTTTGGGACCCGAACCCGACCCATACCCGCAACCCGAACCCGAACCCGCATTTTTACCCGCTTGGACCCGCAACCCGAACTGTACCCGCAACCCGTGATCCGCAACCCGGACCCGCGACCCGCTGACCATCAAGAATCAGGAAGTGCTGTCATCATAAACAGGAACTGACATCATCGGAAGTAGCCAGGATCAGAAAAAAAAGGAGTAAAACAGGAAGTGCTGTCATTGTAAACCGGATGTGACATCATCAGTAGTGGAAATGCTCAGAAAAAGGAGTAAAAATCCCTATAGCGAGGATCCGCGACCTGACCCTCAACCCGCCAACCTGCAGGACCACCGGCCCGCTTCTATACCCGCACCCAGAAATTCTACGAGCAACCCGCAGGGTACCACGGGATTTTGTGGGTAACCCGCGGGTACCCGCGGGTACCCGACCCACTGCAGGACTCTAGCTCATGCCCCAGACCTTCAACTTTGGGAAGTGATAGACACAAAAGGGCAAATTCACTAAAGGGCAAAGTGACAAACGCTGGTGCAAATTCGCCAGGGTGATGTCATTTCTGAACTTTGCACATTTACTAACGGTAGCTGGCGTAATTTTGCTGGCGTAATTTCAACAAGGAGATAGACTCTGGTGTAACTTCTCACTCTAACGCCAGGCGAATTTTCGGTCTGGCGAAAGAGTGTTACTACACAAATTCACTGTTTTTTATTTTACTGACTGTTACCTCTATCGCCAGACTTGCCTTCACCACCTCAGAACAGACGAAGTGCAATAGAGTAGATAGAAGTTCCTAAAAAAAAAACGCTGGTGTTTTTTCCATTTTCATGGAAACTAGGACCCATTTAGGGCAGCGACAGATGAGAAGATTTGGTGACAAATCGCCTATTCTTCTGGCAACTAATCTCCCTGAACTAAATTGGGGCAGGATGGCACTCGGAGTGAAGTTTCCTCGTGAGGCAGCTTATGGCGACTTCGGAAAACTAAGCTCTCCGAGTGCCATCCTGCCGGCGAATTAGATTCTAGCTGGTGGGGAGGCCGTTTGGGGAGATAAGTGGAGAGGCCATTTGTCACTGAGCGACTAAATCTCCCCAAATCTTCTTGTTTATCTCTCTCTATGGGAGTTGCAGAAACAAGTAACAATGTACCAATCACAGTTTTGCAGAAATAATAAAGTAGCCCTTTAAGAGGCAATGGTCATGGGAGTGCGGCACACTGGTGATAGTGTCACTTATTAATGTTTTTATACATAACCCAAGGTGTTTACTTAGACAATAATTAACCACATTTTAGGACCCGTGATTATTCTTGAGCACCTGCAATTATGGTTGTAACCACTCAGTCCTAATTCAGGGCTTCTCATTATAGCTGAAGTTTAGATTGACAGGTCTCTAATGAGCTCACGAGGGCTCTGGAAACTGCCGCTTCTGGTAGTCCGTTACTTTCAAGGGATTTCTGTGAGCTCCACAATATGATCATTTTATTTAATTGCTTTCCCTAATGTTTTCCCGTAATCGCAGATTAGACTTCTTTTAATAGTCCGTTTAACGGTTACACGTATTAATACGGAGTAGAAGCTGGGGATGTAAAAATCAAGTTAAATATTCTTTCGGCTGCTGGGTGTTAATTTTCGACTGAGCAGAAAAACCAGCTGTCATATATCACATCAACCCTGGTAACCTGCCCGTAATATAGTGCACTATAAGCAATATTCATATATTGCCTACGTATTCTGTTTTACTTTCTCTGCGTTATTCAGATTCAAACCCGGCAAAAACCTTATTTTATTTCCCTCCAGTATAATATATTTTCATTAGTTAATTCATTCTCCAGTAATGCCTTCAATCCTGGCAAAATAAAATATGCATTGAGTGGAATCCTTTCATTCTATGCTACCTAGGGACTGTGCTTTGCAGAACGATATTGCTTTATCCCAGCCATAGAATACTGTGTTTCAGTAATGCCTGAATGTTAGGTGTTCTGTAGAAGGCGGTATAATTTAACCCGCGAGTAAGACAATATCTGAGGGTAGCATTTTTTAGATTTCCATCTACAAATCAGCACAGCATTGTCAGTTCCTGCTTTGACTACAGAGAAGGAGATTTAATGGAATGTGCAAAGTTTTTGCTCATTGTTACATTACCATCTACAGTATTAGGGTATTATGCAAGAATTCTAACTTGTTTCAACTGTGCAGCCCTCCAGATGTTGTTAAACTACACCTCTCGCCAATGGCAAAAGGCAATATCAAGAAAATCTATGAGCTGAACAAGATCAACATGGTAGGTGGTGGAAGCCAACCAAATGGAATACCGAATATCTATAGTTCCTAGTACAGGTATGGGACCTGTAATTAAAAAAGATCAGGACCTGGGGTGTTTTTTGGACAACGGATCTTTTCATTATTTGGATCTTCATAACTCAAGTGTACTAGAAAATCATGTCAACAGTAAATAAACCCAATAGGCTGGTTCTGCTTCCAATAAGGATTAATTATATCTTTGTTGGGATCAAGTACAAGCTACTGTTTTATTATTACAGAGAAAAAGGAAATCATTTGGATAATTTAGATAAAATAATATTTATGGGAGATGCCTTTTCTGCTTTTTTGGAAAAACAAGGCGTTAATCTCCAACAAGTGAAATGGTGCTAAGAAGAGTGGCTTCTGAAGAAGTGCACTCCCCTGCTGTGCTCTTCCCTTTTTGAATTTATGGACTATGTATTATTATTTTTGATCATTTTTGATGGTTTTAAACGATCCCAAATACAGGTTTTTTTATTTTAAAGGGCATGTAAAGGCAAAAAAATTAAATCCAATTTTTACTTTCTTTAATGAAAAAGAAACCTATCTCCAATACATATTAATTAAAAAATTTGTATGTTTTTATAAGAAACCGGACTGTATGCAGTGAAGTTCTCCCTTCATTTACTGCTGTGGATAGGAATTGTCAGACGGTCCCTAACTGCTGGCAGGGTAACTATCATACTTGTGAACAGCATGGGGAGCCCCCACCTTGAATCCCAGCCATGCAGAACTCCAGCAACTTTGTTTGTTTCCCTGCTTTGATAATGTATAACAATCCCTAAGCAGCCCAGATCACACTGAGCATGTGCACAGTCTTGGTCTTGCAAAGATGTATAAGAAGATGACAGCCCCCTGTGGCCGACTTTGAAAGCATAAATCATTTGCTTGATTAGGCTTGTGGTGCAGTAAGTTCATGTTTATGTTTAGTATACAAAATACAGCATTTCTAGCTTTATTCTATTTTACACTTTCCTTGTCCTTTAATTACCACTTGAAGCTACCCTGTCTACTATCCAGCAGATTGCGCCTTCTACTTGCCATTCAGGTGCTGAGAAGAGGGATGTTATGAACACCTTGTATACAGTGCCAGACTGGCTCACTGGGATGCCAAGAAAACTCCCAGTGGGACCAGGTGTATGTTATGATAAATATAAAAAAAGGTTATTTTCTGGAGTTGGTATCTCTTTAATTAAGTTTTGGGTTTGGGTTATAATATATACAATTATTTGGACTGGTCTACAGTTCCTTAGAATTGGTCGGCTTTGCTCTTATCTATCAGTGGTCAAGCTTATGCCAAGTAGAAAAGTGTCACCATTGCTCAGCAACAGACATACAGTAGCCATATAAAAAATGAACAATAAAACAATAGCCAACTTGCTAAGAACTATATCCAGTACGTCATGTCCATAGTCTTCAAGACGTGATGGGATCTCACCGATATGGTTGATGTTGCGATATTGGAACAAGCAAAAAGAGGCAAGAAAGCCTAAAGGTGGCCATACATTATTAGATGACCTCTAGTTAGTACCCTCCCCAAACGAGCAGATCTTAACCCGATATGCCTGGGCGATATCAGGTGAATCCGAATGTTCGGGGGCAGAACAATTGGATTGCAATTCTGCGAATGGGCGCCGACAGGTTGGAAGACCACATCAACTAGCTGATGTGGTCTTAGATTGCAGAAAAAAATCAAACTTGCCCAATCGATATCTGGCCGATTTTTGGGCTGATATTGATCAGGGGGACCCGTCGGGAGCCCCCACACATGGGCAGATATGCTGCCAAATCAGTCCAAAGAACTGATATCAACAGCTTTAATCTACCCGTGTATGGCCTCCTTTAGCCTAGGTTCCTCTGCAGCAGCCCATACATAACCCATTGCTGTGGGATCCCTCCTACCAATGTAATCACTGTGTTTTACTGTAAATCACTTTCTTGTCAAGACTGTAACATTCTGCTATATTTTTACAGTATATGGAAAACTAAAGGGATACTTGCAATTTTTTTTTAAAAGAACGGTCACAATAGAGGAGTCTTAAAGGACAAGGAAACTCACTTTTGTTGGAAGAAATACCCCCCCCCTTTACCTGGAAAAATACTTGCATCTTGTGGTCGCCGTATTGTTTCTTTAGTCTATAGTCTATAGTCACAAGGTTGTTTCTGTTCATGTGACCAGCTCTTGTGCGTTGATATCTGTAGCACTATGTCTATGTGATGATTGAGGCAACCCGAGGGATGTTCAGGAACGTGTATAATTAAGACCATCACTTATATTCGTGCTGGTCTTAGAAGTTTAGTCATCAAAGGCTGAATTTTGAATAAATGGTGAATTTTTTTTAATTTGAATGCACTCACAACTGGAATGGGGGTTTTTTTATGAAAAAAAAAACCTCTAATATTCAATCGAATAGTCCCGAAAATTTTAATCAAATTCGAAAAGAGTTTTCCTCCGAAAAAAAACTTGAACGTCAGGAAGGCAATTAATGTATTCAAACGGTTCAACAGACCTCTTCCACTGACTTGTAAATTAATTTGGTGGTGAATATTCAAATTAGAACAGTTTCCATGGTTGAGGTGTGATAAATCTCACATTCAAATTTAATTTTGGTGCATCCTTATTAATAATAAACTTGATGTCAGGGACTAGTATTTCATGAGGTGCCCCTGATCAGCAAAACTCTTCCCTTCCCCCACCCCAGAATTCCTTCGTAGTTGAGACATGGGGGCAAATTCACTAAAGCGCAAAGCATCTAGCACTAATTCGCCAGCGCAACGTCATTTCGCAACTTCGCCAATTTACTAACAGTGTCCCTGGCATTTATTAAAGGTTTCCTGGGCTTGTGTAGCTTAATGTATTGGCTGTAACATTTACTTTTATTATATATTTAACTTTGCGCCGTATGCAAATTAGGCATCGCTAGCGTAAATTCACTTTATCTGGCGAAGTAACGGTAGCACAACTTCACTAACGTTCACCGCCCTGAGCGCACATTCGTATTTTAGGGAATTAGCTGCAGGCTGGCAAAAATTCGCCTTCGAAGTGCTGCAAATTGTGGCGAAGACATCTCTAGCGCAATTTTGCCACTTAGTGAATTTGCCCCATGGAGAGTTGTATCTGCCTGGTGTGTCAAAAGAGATACAATTGCATTCACTTGCATCTTTGTATATCACATGCAAGCTGCATGCATGTTTGCATATTGCACGTGCAAAAACAGTTGCTGCAACTCTGCAACCCACTGTGCCTACATATGCACCATAGGATTACTGCCCAGTGCAGAACAGTGGCTCCAGGTTAATGCAGCCTCAATAGATTAACTTGCACAAGTTTCAGCAGATGTGACAGAATGGATGTAATGACGCTTAGCACAATTACATGGTGGGTGCAATGCTTGCAACCATTTTAGCAAAACCGCACTTGCGGTTTAAGCTAAATCCGGTTTAAGCTACGGTATGATACAATTTTCGGACAGTGTGGGGAGAGTCCTGACATTTTTTTTTTCGTCGCTCAGAAATCAGCTGTTTGGTCGGTCAGACAGGTTAGAAAATTTCTGTCGGCTGCCGATAATATCTCTGCGCGTATTGCCGCAGTACTATTTTTAGTGGGAGACTGTCACTAGGTTTTGTTGGACATAAACTTTCGTACGATCTCTGTCAGGGGCAGAACATTTTTTTTTTAATTAAACATACATACCCATTGTAAACTCATTTTAAAATCACAGCCGACAATCATTTCTTGCCTTAGGCATAGAGACGGGTCTGGCAATTACTTTCACTTTCCATGTCAATCCCCTCATTCCCCCATCCTCTTCACCATTTAATTGTGTAGCCAGTGAATGGGAATGTGTGGGAGGGAGTTCCATTTTAAAGGGGAAGTATTACTGGACCAACACCTCCTGTCCTACTACCCAGAGCCACAGTGAGTACTCACCACATAGACCACCCTGGAAAAATGACACAACGAGAGGCTTTTCTTTCAGACACACATTACACAATCAAGCATTTACTTCTTCAGACATGTTAAAAATATTTTTCCTTCCAACCAGTTTCTCTTTTAGGACTTTGGATGCCACCTATCTGCCTAGTTTTCCAGTATATGCTCCACCCGTATCCCCCACTATCCAATAGTGACCCAATACCTTCAGGGCGATATCCCTCCACTCTTCCAGGTTAGGCCTTTTCATCCAAACCAAATCCATCCTACCTAGTCCTAAACTGTCACTGGTCCCCACTCCTTGATGGAGCCACAGCTGCCCTTCCTAAATATCCTCACTATCCCGTGCACCTAGTGTACTTAGAATCTTTTCCTGCTCTAACTTCTTCTATCTGCCGTTGCGGGTCTCCACTTAAGGTGGCCATACACGCGCCTATAAAAGCTGCCGACAGACTGAGTAGGCAGCTTATCGGCCCGTGCATGGGGCCCTCTGACAGGCTTACTTGATCGATACTTGATTGATATATATCCCATCGTTTGGATGGGACTAAAAATCCCTTCGGATAGCAGCTGCATCTGTTCATTGATGCGGTCCTATGATCCAACCGCCTGTACCTCCTCCATTGTGATGTATTGGTTGGGCCCTAAGGCCCCCGATCGGATCGCTTGATTGGGGAGAGATCCAATCATTTGGTGACATTGCCAAACGAGCGGATCTCACCGTGTATGGCCAGCATTACTAATCCAGGTGATGTTGCTTAGGCCATGCCCTTCAATCAAGACAACTCACTTGGGGGTGCACCTATTTTTATACCCTTCTCAGTCTCGAAGTTGCCTCTGGTGGCCAGGTTAAAAACTACACCTGCAATTAAATTCAAAAATTCTGCTGCCATATAATGGTGATTCCCAGAAATTATATCCAACACACTTAAACATATATACATTTTACATACATGCACATTTTGTCACACAAAAAGATTCCCGCATATACCACTCCTCATCACTTCACACCCCCTTACAAATGGGCACCAGGCCCCCCATTATGGAGCACAAACAAGATTTTTGCATGATGCAAGGCTTGCCTTAATTTCAGTGTCCACAAAAATCTCGCCTGCCTGCTTGCTAGGATAATTTATTCCCAGACTGAAGGCAGCAAGATTAAATATTTGATGATAAAACAAGATTTGGTATTAATTCGCAGGGTGACAGGTCAACTTTAAATGGTACTATACTTGTGCAAAAGTACTGACCCATCCTTTTGTCTTTGCTTCAGTGCACTTTGATTAAAAATAAAAATCACAGAAACAGGACAAATATCAAAAGAGTGAATAAAAAAAAATCTATTGTGTGCAACTGCCTTCCAAAGATAAGATACTGTAATTCACTAACCATGGGACTAGGAAAAAGGGACCTATAAAAACATGTCATTTCTACAGCTTTGGCCTAGGAAGAGCTAAACCATAAGGAGGATATTCTTAAATTTAAGGGAAATGTCCATAAGGACTAGAGAAGATTTATTTGCTATTTATCACTTTTTCACTTCCATCAAATCCCCCTTCTTGGGATATTTAACAAACCATTAACAATACATTAGCACTAATGTATTTTAAGTCCCAGGGCTATAGCTTTAATTGAAACAGAAGCTTATACTATCTTCCTTGTAACAACCAGCGATGCCATCCTACCCATAGTCATGGCGAGTAATTGTATAGTGGCTGATAGTTGGTGAAGTGGATACACATGTGATGCTACGTTTATGTAAAAATGAAAATCAGTGGAATGTCTTCCATATACAATTATATAAATAGATATACTGTCATATATAATGCATATTCCCATGGTATGGGCTGCTGTTCTGTTCTCTTGAAGTCAGAGCATTGACAAGTGTTTATCAGACCATAGATGCCCATACCAAAGCAGGTATGTTGTAACATGGGGCACAGGTGGGACCATTGTTTTAAAAAACTACGAAAAAACTCTTAAAGGAACAGCAACACCAAAAAATTAAAGTGTATTAAAGTAATGAAAATATAATAATGGGATTCTTAAGAACGTAACTGTTATCTAATGTGCATCCTGTGTTTGAATGGCTATCCCCATGCCTACACAGCAGCTTGTTTATATAAACTATATTAGTTTCTGAAACAAACGCACCAGTTTTACCAGTGCAGGGCAACACTATATTATATTGTCATTCCTTTCACATACATTTATTTTACAGTTTATACTAAACCTCTCCAGGTCCTATATAAGTCAGTGGGAGCTGCACTGATCCTATTAGCCTTTTCAGACTTTTTGGATTTTTTTTTTGCTAGTAATTATTCCAAAAAAATGAATTTCTAGAGGTTTTACAAATATGCATATTCTCTATTGCACGGATCCCCCAACCTTTTGAACCTGTGAGCAAAATTCAGAACTAAAAGTAGTTGGGGAGCAACACTAGCATGAAAAATGTTCTTAGGATGCCAAATAAGTGCTGTGATTGGCCCCTGTGTGGATTGGCAACTGAAATTAAGGATCTGTTTGGCAGTACACCTGGTTTTTATACAAAACAAAACTTGCCTCCAAACCTGGAATAAAAAAAAAATAGCTTGTGCTATGAGGCCACTGAGAGCAACAATCAAGGGGTTGGAGAGTTACATGTTGCTCATGAGCTACTGGTTGGGGATCACTGCTCTATTGCATTGTTGAGCGTATTTTTTTTTGGTTCATACTTTTTATAATAAAATACTTTTAGAGAAACAGAGTTTAATTGTGGGTTCAAAAGGCTCTGTAACCACTAAAATTCAACCAAAATGGGCCTCCAAGATTGACTGAGGCACTGTTGTAATGAAATCTTCTTTAGGTTATGTAATAAGAGACGGATCTGCCCAATAAGCCTTTATTTTCTGCAATATGTGCTACTTATTTTTAGAAACTTTTGTGAAATATTGTTGTCATTGTTTCTCAACTCATACCAGGCAACAATCTTGTAAGTTGCTGTAAATGCTTTTTGTATTACAGTTTCTTTGGAGATTATTTTTTCTTTTCAGTAATGACTGCCGTTCATCAACTTTTGTTTAGCACCAACTGTATGTAAAATATACCGGACTTGTTAATAGCATTGATATTTGATTTCCAACCTTGTCATGTGAGGCCCACTGGGCTGGAGTACTCATTTTACCTGTAGGGATAGCATGGTGGTTAAGTGGTTAAGACTTCTGCTTTGGAAGCCTGGAGTCGTGAGTTTAAAGGGATACTGTCATGGAAAAATTTTTTTTTCAAAATGTATCAGTTAATAGTGCTGTTCCAGAACAATTCTGCATTGAAATCCATTTCTCAAAAGAGCAAACAGATTTTTTTTTATATTTCATTTTGAAATCTGACATGGGGCTAGACATATTGTCAATTTCCCAGCTGCCCCAAGTCATGTGACTTGTGCTCTGATAAACTTTTATCACTCTTTACTGCTGTACTGCAAGTTGGAGTGATATCACCCCTTCCTTTCCCCCACCCAGCAGCCTAACAACTGAACAATGAGAAGGTAACCAGATAACAGCTCCCTAACACAAGATAACAGCTGTCTGGTAGATCTAAGAACAACACTCAATAGTAAAAACCCATGTCCCACTGTGTTCTATTCAGTAACATTGAGAAGGAAAAACAACAGCCTGCCAGAAAGCAGTTCCCTCCTAAAGAGCTGGCACAAGTCACATGACCGGGGCAGCTGGGAAATTGACAAAATGGCTATCCACGTGTCAGATTTAAAAACTGAATATAAAAAAATCTGTTTGTTCTTTTGTGAAATGGATTTCAGTGCAGAGGTCTACTGGAGCAGCACTATTAACTGATGCGTTTTGAAAAAAACATGTTTTCCCATGACAGTTTCCCTTTAAGTCTGGCCTAGGCACAATATACGGTTAATTTACTTGTTGACTACAAGGGTTTCCTTTGGGTATCCCTGTTTCCTCCGACACTCCAAAAAGCGTACAGACAGATTTGGCTCCTGGTGAAACTGACTCTAGTATTAACGTTGTAGGGACATTGTATTGTGGCCTAACAGATTCTTGTTAGCTAAGCAATTAATTGAATATCTCTTTCCAAAACTGTGGCACGTTAATAAATCGCGGCCACAGAACTGGAAAGCTTGATAGGAGTCCAGGTTTTTCTGAGAGGATTCAATTTCTGTATGGTCATTGCCTGATGTAGGTCTATTTTAATAGCAAAATATAGTCTTGAAGAAAAAAAAAATAATAAAGCCCGTCAGCCTTAATATGAAAAATATGACTTACAACCTGAATGCCTCACACCGCATGAACAGCAAATGCAGTGGAAACAAACTACAAAACCCATAATGATATTTGTGCAGCACCAATGGCGTCTAGTGATGTAATAATGCCTTGAAACCTGTATTTTTGTGGAATACTTTAGAGCAGAATTGTTCTTTTTAACAGTTGCAAATGGTCCAAGGAAATAAAAGAACAATAATTACAATCACCAAGGAGAAATACTAATGAAATACGTAAGGGTGAAACCTTATACTCACTTGGGCTAAGTGCGGTTTCATGTATTTTTCCAGACATATTCCTGAGCTATGACACTATTCTGTTGCAAGGAGGGAAATGAAAAATAATGAAACAATTACAAATTATTATAAAGGAATTTATCAGCTTCTTTAAAAATGTGCATATAATTGTTCTTATTTTTTTGTGCTATGAGTCTTGTGACACTATCGGGATCAAAACATTTGTGGACACATTTTACAGTTTTTGCAGTATTATTTTACAAAATTAAATTGTAGTATTGTTGTACAGAAAGACTTCCCCTTGCAGTTTCTCCCCCACTAATCCCACTTTGGTAGTTTGCCTCCAGCATGTGCAAAAGGTAAGGTAGGGGTAGATTAACAAATGTTTGAACCCAACAACCAGGGAGGATTTAGCCTTTTTATTGAAACAGATGCCCATGAGACACTTATTATATCTGCTGCACTTGTCACTAGGTAACACTTCTGCACTAATCCACATACACATTACACACATTACACCCCTTATGCAACCTTTCCTTTTTCATTTTTGCTCAACTCACACATGTACTTATATCCATACTCACATACATACATGCACAAGTGTGCACCTATACATACAACTTTACTTTATTATAGTATACCGCCCAATATTTTGGAAGTAAAAAGAGGGACAAAAACGCACGTAGGGCAGCAACATTTAGTTAGCAGTTAGCATGGTGCTCCGGCTTTTTTTTTAATACCATGATTGGGGGTCTGGCCCGGTGGGGGCCCATGAGGTTTGGGGCCCACTGAGTTTTTTCACAGTGTCCCGCCGGGCCAGTATGACCCTCGGCATATCTGGTTGAGATCTGCTTGTTAGGCAACCTCACACAACGAGTGGATCTTATTTGTGTATGGCCACCTTTAAGCTGGCCATAAACACAAAGATCCAATTGTACAAATCCTCGATTCATGCGATTTTTGGATCGTGTGTGGTGTGTCCCAACATTTGTCAGTCGATCGGACAGGTTAGAAGATTTCTGTCGGCTGCCGATCATAGCTCTGAATGCCGATCTGATGATTTTCAGTGGGAGACTGTTACCAGTTTTGTCGGACATAAACTTTCGTACGATTGCTGTAGGGTGAGAACATCGGCTGATCTGTTCTTTTACTGCTTTATTTCAACTGAAGGTTAGTGGCAGGTCGGGAGATGGGGACATCCAATCGTTCGATGATTCAAACCATCGAATCTATGGTCAGCTTTACTCTTGTTTTTTCACCTTCTTCTCAATTTCTCTATCACTATATTTTGCCTGTTTGTTTTTTTTTCTCCACCATCTAATTGTCTAACCCCCACTTTCCCCTTCTTCTCCATCCTTAAACTTTTTCATCTGCTTTCAATCCACACCCTTCTTAAGGTGGCCAAAGACTCACAGATATTATTGTAGGAACTAATTTGGTGTGATATGGCAGGAGACAAGCCTATTAATAGCAGCAGAAGACTTGGACATCAGCTCGTTGATTGGGCAGCTTGGAAATTTTTTATCAGGTACCTTTGAAGGTGAACATTGGCTTAAGATGATTCAGCTATAACATGTCTGTATTAAAAATGAATGGCCTGTCCTGCGACTAATGCAACAAAATCCAAACTCTAAAATTCTTGTGACTGGGCAATTGAAGGCAGCAGTTTTTCAATATTTAATATTAAAATTAGGAATTTGGTTTGGTATTTTATAGAATCTCTGATGGAGGATTCAGTATTCAGCAACATCCAAACAAATGCGGAATTTTAAAATGTTTAAACTAAAATGTTTTAAACTAAATATACTTTTTAACTGTTTTAATGACAAATGTATTCTGAAATTGCCCTAATCTGACCACTCCCCACTATGCTGATAATTCTAGTCACAGTAGGAAAGGGGGGCCAAGTCCATTTTCAGGTTCAATACTTGTGCCTGTGTGTCAATTTAACACAAGTATTTAGTGCACATGCTTTTGGCACTAGATTGTAGGTTGGAGATACTGTATACAATATTTTTGAGCCCCTGGTGTTGATCTTCTCCCAGAATGGAAGGCTAGTGTTATTGGAATGGTAAATTAAGTTTGCAAAATGACAGAAAGGATAAAATGTAATTGGTATAATTGGTATAATAAAGAATTGCATCTCATATTTGTGGTTGAAGTGTGGTTTCATATATTTCTCCAGTTACTTCTTTAGCTAAGGAATGGTTGATGCAATTGCATGGAAGAAACCCTCTGCACAAGTATTCTAAATACAGTGCAAATAATTTATAACCAGGGTTCCCAAGTGAGGTTTCTGAATGCAATTAGCCTGGAGGGAAAATGTGACTAGTCCTCCCATGTTTAATTATAAAGTCAATATTTTTTGCCCTTGGAGGAAAGGAAATTTCCAGCAGTATATATATATATATATATATATATATATTTATGCATGCTGTTGGTCTTAAAAGAACAGTTCAGGGTAAAAATAAAAACTCGGTAAATAGATAGGCTGTGCAAAAATGTTTGTAATATAGTTAGTTAGCCAAAAATGTAATGTATAAAGGCTGGAGTGACTGGATGTGTAACATAACAGAATACAACTCAACATCCTGCTTTTCAGCTCTCTAACCCTGAGTTAGTCAGCGACTTGAAGGGGGGCCACATGGGACATAACTGTTCAGTGAGTTTTCAATTGATCCTCAGCATTTAGCTCAGATTCAAAAGCAACAGTTATGACAAATGTGGCCCTCCCTCAAGTCACTGATTGGTTACTGCCTGGTAACCAGGGTAACCAGTCAGTGTAAACAAAAGAGAGCTGAAAAGCAGGAAGTAGTGTTCTGTTCTGTTATGTTAGACTTGCAGTCACTCCAGCCTTTATACATTACATTATTGCCTAACTAACTCTATTGAAAACATGTTTTATTTAGCACAGCCTGTCTATTTACCCTGTATTTACTTTTATACTGAACAATTCCTTTAAAGAACAAGTAAACCTTTTTTTTTTCTATCTGTAAATTTGCTCTAAGCTCCCCAGATTAATGTACCTTAGTCCCTGCTGCAAGTCTGCTCTGGTTTCTGTGTTATCAGCAGCTTGTTTCCCCTTCTTCCTGGTGCAGAGTGAAGCCCCGCCCCTTAGCTTTCTGAGCTGACCTTATCTCTCAGACTAGTCTTGGAGATCATTTGCATAATGTGACATAGCAGAGAGCAGTGTGTTTAGCACCTTTTGCTTGGGGAAACTAGCTTACTAATGCACACACTGGCTCCCTCTTCCTCTCTATTGTGGAACAGCAGCAAATGGACTGCTCAGTAAACTAAGGGGCTGGGCTTCACTCTGCACCAGGAAGAAGGGGAAACAAGCTGCTGATAACACAGAAACCAGAGCAGGGACTAAGGTACATTAATCTGGGGAGCTGTTTAGAGCAAATTTACAGAAAGAAAAAGAAAAACATTTACTTTTCCTTTAAGAGCAGATCGAAACATCAGTAATTCATAGTAAAGCTGTTACAAAAAATCTCTAATACATTCTGACTTCCTTACTTATTACTGGTAGCCCTTTACTCTGCACCTAGACAAATTGCTGTTTATGTTCTGCTGGCTCCTTGGAGAAGTACCATCCAGTACACACATTGAGGCATTGAGCTAATGCAGTGTGCCAGTACAAATTAGTCTATTATCAATTGGAGGTGCTGACTTGATCCAGTATGTCAGTACAGTGTGTCAGCTGAGTGAAATAGCCAAGCTGAACTCCTATTATTTGAATGGTTTAACAAAAGAAATTGTGCATGGGCAGTGGAAAGGTTTAGTGTGGGTATATATGGCATAGATGGTATCCAGGTCAGTTAAAGAGCAAGTTCGTGACAGAGTCCCAGCTGAATAAAGTGATCATTTTGCAATGTATACAGCAATTTACCCAAACAAGTCACTTCTAAGTGAGTAGTTCTTCAATAGTTTGGTGTGGTTCATTGATTTTGTTGACATAAAAGACCAGAAGCTAGAACTTTGATTTTATCTGTTTGATAAACATGGCTATTTAGTCCACCATTATCTAAATTAAGTAGAGATGCACCATATGCAGCATTTGGTTAGGGATTTGCCAGCATTCAGCCTTTTTCACCAGGAGTCAGCCAAACCCAAGTACCTGATTGAACCAAATCATAATCCTTTAAATCACGTGAATTGCACACAAACATGGAAATTGCCATTTTTTTTAGTCCTCTCTTGACTTAAGTTGCTTATGCAAAAGTGAAAGATTTTGGATTCAACCGATTCTTGCATTTGGGTTTGGCACATCCCTAAATTAAAGAGACATGTTTAATATTGGTATCTGGTAGCGATGGGCGAATCTGACCTGTTTTGCTTTGTTAAAAATTCACTTAATGTCCAAAAAGTTGCCACACATTGATGTCAATGGATTTTTTTGAGCAACAACTACACAAATTTTTTTTAAACCTCTCTAAATTTTTTACTATCCATTATAGTCTTTGACTGTGAACTGAGGCAAAATATTTTGCTCATGCCTAGTAGCTGGTACTGGGGAAATGTTGGAGCTATTTGGAGGTATTTGTTCTCGGTTGTTGTTTCCCATAAAACCATATCTACAAATTACATGAAGTTCAAGGTGTCAAGATCCAAATTAAGGAAAGACCCATTATCCGGCAAGCCCCTGGTCCTGATGATTCTGGATATTAGGTCCAATACCTGTATTAGAACTCACTCTTAGGGGCAAATTCACTAACCTGTGAAGTTGCGCTAGCGAGGGCTTCGCTAGCTTTCGCCGCACTTCACCAGGTGTAGTTTCACCAGCGCTACACAAATTCACTAAAATGCGAATTTGCACTCAGGGTGGTGAACGTTAGCGAAGTTGCTTTACCGTTACTTCACCAGACAAAGTACATTTATGCTAGCGATACCTAATTTGCATACGGCATGAAGTTGAAAGTATAATAGAAGTATATGTTACAGCCGCTACATTCCACTACACAAGCCCAGGAAACATTTAATAAATTAAATAAAGTTGTCCTATTGCCCTAAATAGTGATGGGCGAATTTATTCGCCAGGGGCGAATTCACGAATCACCAGCGAAATTTCGGCAAAAAAACGAGTCGCGCGCCGCGCACCGAAAACGACGCGGCGCGCACCGAAAACGACGCAACGCGCCGCCGAAAACGACGCGCGTCGGAAACGACGCGACGCGCGTCAAAAGCGTCCCGCGACTCGTTTTGCGAATTTTTCGCCGATTCGCGAATTTCTCTAGAAATTTGCGAATCTTTAGGCGAAGCGAATCGCGGGAGATTCGCCCATCACTAGCCCTAAACATGTGCTCCCTGTATAGTTGAGTTGCCATATGCTAGGAAATGTAGTGGGGAAGGCGGGTAACCCCCCAAAAAAATTACACTATTTTTCAGACTATCACCCTACAAAAGGTAAAAGACGCCAGGGTTTTTTGGGACTTAGAAAAACGTTTTTTTTTTCTATTGTATTGAACGTCGCCTGGCGAAGTAATGTCTAGCGTAAGTGGTAACGTTCAGAAAAATGTTCATCTTAGTGAATTAGCTAAGAAGTAGTTACGTCCCTTCGTCAGTGCGCAACTTTGCCTGACGTAATGGTGCGAAGTTGCGCAAGTCAATTTTCACCAGGGATACTGTTAGCGTATCAGCGAAGTTGCGAATTGATGTCACACTGGAGAATTAGCGCTAGCGTTAGACGCTTCGCGCTTTAGTGAATTTGCACCAATATGTCTCTCTACATGCAGAATTTGTGCAAAAGGCAGTCATGTTGTTAGATTTTGTTTGAACTGGAATCAGTTACTTGAGTGAGCTCTAATGCATCTGCTAGGAAAGGAAGCCCCCTATAAGATATATTGGATCTAATTGTCAATGAATATCTGACGCCCAACTGCTGCATGAAGAGAGAATGAAGAGAAACAGATGCTGAGAGAGGAATAGTGAAGATAAACTTGATTATTTCAGAAACAATACAGGGTATTTAATTGATTGTATTTGGAAAGTTTATTTCAGTATGATGAAGTTTAATGACATCCCCTTCTTTTGGGGATCTTTTAACTATATTCTTTGCAGTTTATTTATTTCCTATTTCTTGTACACCGCTATGGTTCATATAATTCTGTAAACAGTTTTAGGGACCCAGTGGATATTTTGTTGTTTTATTCTTTATTCCTATTTTTGACTAATTCCATTTGTTTCTCATTAGCTGTGGGAACGTGTGCGGAGAAAAAAAACTCTGTGTGTGGCTCATTATTGTTTTTATCTGTTGTTAATTCATGTCTCCCTGTTTGTGAATAAATATTTAACTCATTTACATTTCTGTGTTGCTCTCGCTATAATGCAGAATACAGGAGGGCCAAGACCCCTTTCATTGCTACAGAGTTGCAAATGAGATAAGAGTCAGTAAGGTTTGATTGGAGCTCATTTGTGTGTTCAGAACTCTGACATATCTGGTCTCATTATAGACTTTATTACTCTCTGAATGAAGATTTTGTGATTCTAATGAAGCATTTATTGAGTTCAGCAGAATAATAAATATGAACTTTTCTCTATCTTGATTTCATTATATTGTCAATGGGAAAACTTGTATTGTGTGAGGCAATATGACTGGTGAAGCCTGAACATTTTCCTCCATCAGGCTCTACCCAGTGACCTGTACAGTATTTCGATCAAAAGGATATATATTGTGTACAAAAGGCTATTTGCATTGGTCCATATGTACAGCCCAACTAGCAAGCTTCCTTTTGGGCCAATCAATGGAAACTTGTGCATGGACAAGGTCCTCTGCACTCAACCCATTATCAATATATTAAGGACAACTAAAATGTCTTACCCTTTAAACAAAACAGGGATTGTTTGTCCATATATTGCAATATATTTAAGCTGGCCAACTACGTCAAAGTCATCCCATATCTGGCCAGTCCTACGCTGAATTTTCATCTGATTCATTAAGAATTCTATTGCTTCATTATACATTCTACAATGGGACTAAGTTTTACCTGCAACTTACTTGCTGCTTTCAAAGTAAAACTCCCAAAAAAACTTAGTTGCCCTTTTACTGGCCCCAGTGAGATCACCTGACTGTAGATGGGAGCTACAACATGGAGTTGGCCACTGTTCCTGTATAAACTATAACAAACAAGGGAAAGTTGTGCTCAGCACTAATTTTTTAAAACATTAAGCGGGGGTGCAATGAGGCTGTGACCACACAATTCACATAGACAAATACAAGAGGTCCTCTGCACTCAACCCATTATCAATATATTAAAGAAATTGAAAGATTTTGTGGCTTAATGGAAGCTTGTATCAGGTATGACTGGGCAACCAACTGGCCATACATACTCAGGTGGTTAGATAGTATTGTCGATAGCCGCCCAACCAAATCTGGACACATATGGCCACATGAAGCCAACGCTGACCAACCTCCAAATGTTTGTCCCATAACTTTAGTAACTTTGCTTGCACTTGGGAAACTGTATCTTATATCCCTGGAGGACTATAGGAGCATAAATCCGACAGTTGGGGCATAGTGGCCAATAATGGAAAATAATGTCAAGCGATACCTTGTCGCTAGGCTTTTGATCTCCATTGGAAGTACTTGATGTAATGTGGCACACTTAGCATATAACTGATGTGCATTTTTCTTTATTATTGTAGGTACTATCCTTGGACATTAGGGTCTGTTGGCAATGGGAGCACTGGCTTACTGGACAAGGTCAAAATACCAACCAGCATTGAGACAACAAAGAGAGGATTTTCTGGCTTTAATTCAGTGTACTTTGATTTAATATTAATATGACTAAATATTTGAGGAAATTAGCTTCCGCCAAAATGTTCAGTGATCATTTTAAACCAAGATTAACCCCATCTGAAAGCAGGGATGATTCAGGCCCCTGAGGCAGCACCTGTGATGGGGTGCATCTGTAGTGCAGAGCTGAATAAAAACAAATATCCAAAAAGTAGAAGCTAAGGTCCAGACTTGAGGCTCTATATTTAAGCCACAGTCATTCTACAATCAGTTGTCTTTTCGGTGTTGCTAGTGGATAAGTATCTGGTTGATGCTGCTCTTTTATTATTGGAGAAGAAATAAAGCAAATACAAAAATTAGAAAGTTCAAAGTGCTAAACTACAATGTACACACATAAACTTCATTCTACAATGTAGAAAATGCTATTTTGAGACAATTTGCATTTGGTTTTCATGCTGTATTATTTTTTCTACATTATTTAGTATTTTGTTCAGGAGCTCTCCAGTTTGGAATTTCAGAAGCTATCTGGTTGCAAGTAACCAATTTAACCTAGCAACGTTGGTTAGAAAGAGAGACAGGGAGATGAATAAAGGCCTAAATATAAAGATAAGTAATAAAAAAAGTAACAATAACAATGATATAGATAGTAGTTTTTTGGCTGCTGGGGTCAGTGATTCCCACTTGAAAGCTGGAAAGAGTCAGAAGAGGAAGGCAAATAACACAAAAATTTATAAGAAATAAATAATGAAGGCCAATTGAAAACTTGGTAAGAATATGCCATTCTATAACACGCTAAACGTTATCCTGAAAGTCAACCCCATTGAAGATGCCCCATTAGCTCCTCATCTTCTTTTCTACTGATTCACAGCACATGTTTTATGCTGCTGTAACTTACCAGTGCGGAGGGACCCAGAATATACAGCGAAACGTCAATTTTAAATACCTAAATGTTATTTTTTCCTTTTATTTACACTGTTTTATCTCGCCAATATATAATGCATAATGCTTTTTCCTGATTTTACATTTTCCTGCATTTTACATCATTTTTTCCAGTCCCTTAAAAATTGTAATATAGGGATTTAATATGGCGATTTTAGATATATATCTTAGTGTGTGTAAAAAATTAAATTGACAGAACATGGCTATTTATTAATTATTCAGATTCAAATGACATGGCTGCTAAGAAATCTGTTCAAGCTGCATCAAAATGTGATATTTAGCTATGAAACATCAGCTTGTATGAAAGTATAACCTGTCTGCTGCAGAAAATTGAGACAATTCTTCCTAAGCTTAGCTACCCAAAGCACACTGAGCATGTGCAGTGTCACTGACACTCAGAAGGATCCAAGATGGCGAGCTGATGTTGGCAACTTTGAATGCTTGAATCATTACTGTTGTAGGGCTGCTAGGCTGATACAATAAATTCAGTATACAAAATACAGCATCTCTAGCCATATTCATTTTATACTTAAGTACTCCATTAAATAAAATAACAGGCAAGAAAATTTTATAAGCTTAGGAATGTAATCCAAAATACCCAGTACTAATGAGCTTGCTTGTTGCTTTGTTTTTTTGGAAGTCTTTGAACAATTCAAGGAGATTATTTTTCTGGCCGTTGAGTGCGAATGATTTTTGGTAGCTGTGGTGATGGCTGGATTGGCTCCAGGATCCCAGAGTTTTGAAAAACAGTATCTAAGATACATTGGTTTTCTACATTTTCTCATAAGCAAATGCCAGTCACACCCAGACTATCCCACTAATGAATGAAAATGTGGTTTCAGTACATATTTAGACAATGAAATACTCAAATCCTTCATTGTTATATTGCAAAGGAATCCCTTGAAAGATTTAAGCCTAGAAGAAATGTTTTTTTTACGGTTGGCAAGGCAGCACGACAAACAACTTCACTACCAGAAAACCACAGCAGACAATATTTGTGTTGAAAGGCATTAGGGGTTTAGCTCTCACTTTAGAATCGTGGGAAGCCCTTAAGAACTTGCCCTATAGGAAGCTAATGGACTATAATTCCTGCCCTGTGACCATCACAACTTCACATAGGGCATGGGCTGCTACATGTTCATTTGGGCCATCCCTTCCAAGTTCTCTCCCCCTACATATCACTCTGGAGAAATTTCCACCTCCCACACCTACAAGATTGTTTCTACTGGCCCCAATGGGGTTCAGTTTACTGGGGGAACTTCTGTCCTTCTGTTACTGATTGGTTTTGACCCTGACCTGTTTATCCTAACTACCCTTAGGGTTGCCACCTTTAGAAAAAAAAAATACTGGCCAGTGGTGGGGGAGGGCAGTGTTGTAAAGGGGGTGGAGCAACATAATGCAATGCTAAAGGGGGCAGGGCCATGACGCTAAAGGGGTACCAGGCACTTCGGAGAATAGGTTAATTTACAGGGAAAGGCCAAGGGCATTTGTTAGGGTATTACAAATTACCGCCAACTATATTGCCGGTAAATTTGTAATACCAGCCTCAGCCTTGGCGGGTGTTTTACTGGCTAGGTCAGTAAAATACCCTAATTATGCTCCTGGCTCCTGATTCTGTACTCAACTGTCTAACTGGTACTGATCTGGCCTGGTGATCCTGACTACACTCCTGGTTCCTGATTCTATACTGCAATACTGATTAGTACTGTCCCTGTCTGTTCCACATCTGCACTCTCTGTTCCATGTCCTTCTTGAAGACGTCATGGTTCTCTTGCCTTCCCAGAACTTCCCCCTTGGTCCTCTCACAAGATCTGGCAGCATCCGAGTAGTAGAGGGCTCCTCCCAAAGTGAAAGGCGGTTGTTAGAGGGAGAAGCATGAGGTGAGACAGGGACCTTGGGATTTATTTTGAGTTTGGGATACCATATGTGACATCCAGATGCTATGGTCTAAATGCCTCCTCCTAGTATGGGAATGTCCACCATTACCAACTTACTGGAGTGATGTGATTTGATATATGAGAAACAAATCTAGCCTTCCCTAATCTGTACACTCCTGAAACATGCCTACTAGGCTTGGTAGATGACTTGCCAGAGTACTCTTATTCTATGAAAATAAATATTATGTTAATGTCATGTACTAGATTGGAACTACAGTACCAACAGTAGAACACTGGTTTAATGAATAAAATACTTCCCTCTAGGTCAACTTATGAATCTTGGGGTTGCCCAGCCAAATATGACAAGGTTTGGTCCACCTGGATGGATGTCAAAAGATGAATGGGCTTGTGTGACATATTATATTACTAAATGGTTTTCTAGTAATAAAGAACTTATTGGCAGCTATAACTGTAGTGTGTCCCACAATTACATAAATGTGCACCATCTTTTACTTTATTTTATGTTTTCTTTGTCTTCATTTTGGACATAAAATGCAAAATAATACAAAATAAAAACCTTTAAAAAAAGATTTAAGAGGCTATGCAGACTTGGAAAACTTTCAGTACAATTGTATGTGATTTATGGTGAAGTGCGAGTGCATTAATATTGACACATCTCCACAATTGTGTCAGGTGCAATGACCACTTGCGACCACAACAACATTGAAATGATAGAAAAATGCTGTATTATATTAAAACAAAAATAAGGTGAATGCACTCTATATTTCTCTGTGTTCACTGCACTTGTATTCATACATTATCTCTAGTGAAGGCATTCTGCATTATGGGTAAAAAACAAACAATGAATTGAACAGATTTTTTGCACTTTGCTATCAGTAAATGAGCCCTTATAGAGATAATGTATGTCTACAAGTGCAGTGAATAAAAAATCAGTCCTGTTGTTTCAGTGATCCGTACGTTCAGTACTATTTATTTCTTAGCTTCACGATAAGCATCACTTTCTCCAACACCTGCAACCTTAGTGCTGTGAAACCCCTCCGTAGTGTGGTTGGCTTATCCTTGGATCTTCTAGTTCCATGCTCCAAAATTCTCTACTATGAATTTATATTGCTCAAAAGCACAGTACTCTGTAGACTTAACTACTAAAGGCATGGGCAGACATGTTGTGCTCTGCAGGTACAGGTATGGGACCCGTTATCCAGAATGCTTTGGACCTGGGGTTTTCTGGATAATGGCTCTTTCTAATAATGGCTCTACTAGAAAATCATGTAAACATTAAATAAATCCAACAGGCTGGTTTTGCATCCAATAAGGATTAATTATATTTTAGTTTGGATCAAGTACATGGTACTGTTTTATTATTCCAGAGAAAAAGGAAATCATTTTGAAATTTTGATTATTTGTATGAAATGGAGTCTATGGGAGATGGCCTTTCCGTAACTTGGAGCTTTCTGGTTAACAGATCCCATACCTGTACTTTCATATGCTCTTTATTCACAGACTTCCATTTATGGGCTTAGATAAAGAGATGGGCATGGCCAGTGGCGTAACTATTCCCTGGTGGTCCCGGTATAGGATAGGTACCTGGGCCCCCCTGTCGGTCCCTTACCCCTATAAATCCCATTCTGGAGTGTTTATAGCATGTGTTTTGTAAAATTTCCCCCTAGATAACCACCTGCCATAACCATTATCATGGCTCTGATGGGCCCCAAGGGGGTGGGGGCCCTGGTGCAATTGCACCCTCTGCACCACTGGTAGTTACGCCACTGGGCATGGCCACAAATAAATGTTGGTATAGGATTCATCATCTGAAAGCCCATTTACCAGAAAACGCTGAATCAGGGGAAGGTGATGTCATATAAAAATGTAAAACATAATTCTTAGGGAAAGACCCCTTATTTGGAAATCCCCGGGTCCCTAGCTTTCAAGTCTCATACCTGAGGCTGAATTCCTTATTTCCCTTTTCAACATGCAAGAGGGTTCATTTATTGTCACAAACACTGAACAACACTATAGTATAGTGTTTGGCTTTATGTAATTGTGCATTTTGGATCTTGAAGGTCACCGTTCCCCTATGTGAGAATCTCTTTGGGAGTGAAGGCTTCAAGAACTGCAGTACTTAAGGAAATTTGAGATCATATTTGAGATCAAGCATTCATCAGCCACCAACTCACACATAACCCCTAATCTTGTTTTACTATAGTGAGCATTTTTTGCTTTAATTTCCTTTACCCTTCACACAGTCCATATAAGTATTATAACCAGACATTTCCAAAACAGGCACAGGATCTCCCACTAATTTCCTTCTATATTCAGCACTTTTGAAGCCATATCTGCAGAAAACCATTAACTGTGCTCTTTGTAGTGATGCCAAAGTTCTCCACATCACTGGCTGCCGTCCTTTTAAAATCCAGTCACTTGCTGAGTTATGCAGACCATATTCCTTGATTTTGTTGTCAGGGCAGCAAATTCTTTTCTTTAAAGATTAATCTTTTTTGTGTTGCTTTTCATATTATTAATATCTGGAGTATTTAATATTTAAGTGTCATATACTGTATAGTGTAAATGGTATGTCATAAAATTTGCAAAGCGAAAGGGGCATTTGGTGAGAATCCTATCACCACTCAATTCACAACTTAAAAAAAGGACACTCAAAATGTGCAAAATATTGCCTGGAACATGTAACAATGCCCTTGTTTTTCTTCCTCCACTAGAGAACGTCTGCCATCTGTATCACTGAACACTACATATTAGATTCATTTCTGTGGCACAACACTTGCTACAATAATTTGCAACTTACGGCGTGGTAGCTGTAGACAAGATGCAGTAAAGTTCAAGCTTTTTCAGACATTTCATAAAAAAACACAAACCTTGGCAAAGCTTTGGTAGAAGGAATTCAAATGGACCCATTTTTAAATTTGTTTGAATATGTTATTTCCACAGATGTGTTTATGGGGTCAACTTACTGTTAGGGGGGCTTATAATACATAAAAAAGCAGGTGATGTGTTGGATTTGCAGTAGCTGAGGTGTCAGCCATAAAAATGCATATGCACTATTTTTATTTGAGTGCCCATATGTCATATACTTTGGTATTGCTGTGCTTACTGGGCATCAAAAGAACCCAGGCATTGTGAGAGGGTTTACCTATAAGAACAGGACCTGAGGAGATAAAGTGCGGTAGGCTTTGAAGATTCAAAAGTGAAGGGTAGGGGGAGGCATGTAGGTGGCTCCCTTCCATGCCACTTAGTGCTTGTAAATGAGTCCTATAATAAATAGTTCCCCTCAGTGTAGAGTCCTGCAGCGGGTCGGGTACCCGCGGGTTACCCGCAAAATCCCGCGGTACCCTGCGGGTTGCTCGTAGAATTTCTGGGTGCGGGTAAAGAAGCGGGCCGGTGGTTCTGCAGGTTGGCGGGTTGAGGGTTGGGTCGCGGATCCTCGCTATAGGGATTTTTACTCCTTTTTCTGAGCATTTCCACTACTGATGATGTCACATCCGGTTTACAATGACAGCACTTCCTGTTTTACTCCTTTTTTTCTGATCCTGGCTACTTCCGATGATGTCACTTCCTGTTTATGATGACAGCACTTCCTGATTCTTGATGGTCAGCGGGTCGTGGGTCCGGATTGCGGATCACGGGTTGCGGGTACGTTTCGGGTCGCGGGTCCAAGCGGGTAAAAATGCGGGTCACGGGTTCGGGTCCGGGTTGCGGGTACGGGTCGGGTTCAGGTCCCAAAAAATGGACCCGCGCAGGACTCTACCTCAGTGCTCTTGCCCTTCTGTCCAGGATTGTTTTTCTTTAGTTTTCCTAGGCAAAACAAAACATCCTTCAGGAAATGCCTTAAAGAGAGAGCACAATATTTTTAAAATTCATCTAAGATCTAAAAATCGGAGCTCCTAGAAGCCAGCCAACTTTTTTTTTAACACTTAGGGGCCTATTTATTAAACCTTGGATTTTCTGGTGAGGTTTTTTTTTAGATTTACGGGGTTATGTAATAAAATGAACTAAATTTGCCCAGGAGCAATATCCCATAGCAACTAATCAGCAGGTAGATTATAGCAGTCACATGTTTGAAAGCAAGCATCTTATTGGTTGCTATGGGTTACTGCCCTTGGGCAAACTTAGTGCTTTTTATTACATATGGGGGTTAGTGCTCTCCAAAGCTGCTGATAATTAAAATCCAAAAATACTCCAGCTAAAACTACAGTATGTAATGAAGTCATGTAAAAGTCAACAGCAAATGGACCCTTGAAAGGACAAGCCTACAATAAAATAAGGCTAGAAATGCTGTATTTTGTATACTAAACATAAACATGAACTTACTGCACCACAAGCCTAATCAAACAAATGATTTATGCTTTCAAAGTTGGCCACAGGGGGCTGTCATCTTGTAACTTTGTTATACATCTTTGCAAGACCAAGACTGTGCACATGCTCAGTCTGGCCTGGGCTGTTTAGGGAATACATTATAAAAGCAGGGAAACAAACAAAGCTGTTTTAGTTTTGCTTGGTTGGGAAGTAAGGCTGGGGCTCCCCCTGCTGTTCATAAGTATGATTGTTTCCCTGCCATCAGTTAGGGACCATCTGACAATACCTATCTACAGCAGTAAATGAAGGGAGAATTTCACAGCATACAGTCAGGTTTCTTATAAAAAAGACACATTTTTTAAATTAAAGTATATTGGATATATTTCTTTTTCATTAAAGAAAATAAAAATTGGATTTTATTTTTTTGCCTTTACATGCCCTTTAACAACTGGAATGTGTATTTTGCATTCATGGTTCTAGAAAGTTTTTAAGCTCAAAAGCTTTTAACGCTGGTTTTCATTCGATAAACGAAAAAAATCTGGGTTTTCTGGACAATTCGAATGGAAAGTCAAACAATTTGAAATGTTGCACGATTTTGTCATGACTTTTTCTTGAAGCAAATTTATCAAGAATAATTTTTGGTAAATTAAGGTTATTCAGGTTTGGGTGTTTGGTCATATTTTTTTTTATAATATAGTGAGAAAAAGTAGAGTTTCAGTAAATAGACCTCTTAGTGCTTGGTTCAGTTTGAATCAGCACCCTTCCAATTTTAAGTGTATGTAAGAACTAACCAGCACAGCAGAACAATGCAGTTAGAAAATCAACCCTGCAGTTTATTGTGCATCATTTTGGGGCCGGTGTTTTGGGAGGATCCATTGCGTATATAGAATCTCAGCTAGGAAGTATGACAGATTTCAGAAATTCCTTCATTTGAGAAAGGTGAAACAATCATACTGTATGTGTAAAAGAAAGATATAATTAAGGTCAATTCTCTGTCTATACAGACAGAGAATTGACCTTAATTATATATGCCCCAGACATTTCTACATATTGATTATTAGAACAATTTCTTTGGCAAATAACAACCATGTGACCAAAACAGAGTTTTGTGTAGCAGATAAGTTACAAAACACACAGCGTTTTGTTGAAATACTTTGTTGAGTCGTTACACTGAGCCAAAGAGTTTATTTAAGCATGTTGATTTTGAAGGAAACGCACTAATAAGCCTTTCCCTTTGAATGCTTGCTGCTTGAATAAATCTGGTGCTTAAACACTGAAGAATGAAGTGATCTGGGAAAATAGTTTGAGGCTTGACAATGCACTCATGGGTGTAGTTTAATTTATTTTGTATAAATAACTGAAATGCGTGCACATGTTGAAAGAAAACCAGAAAATATAGGTAAATACTTCCCACACAGTTGTGAAATGGAAAATGTCTTCTCAGAGAGTGTGTCATTCAAAGACTATGTGGTAAGGATTTGGGGCACCAGTACCTGTAAGATACCCTATATATA
>CM044442.1:119144242-119176054 GCA_024363595.1 Xenopus borealis | reverse complement strand
TAATGATTTCTATAGTATAGTCAAAATGTAAAATTTTCGATACATAGATATAACATTCCTATGTGTGTATTGAGAGATCTTTATTTGTGTAGTAATAATCAAAGAGATTTGATATAAGTTATCCAGGGTAACCAAATTTTCCAAAATTTATTGCTTTGATTGTGTATGATGTGAGTTATTTCTTCCATTTGCCTTATGTCGTTTGTGTTTGTAATCCATTCTTTTAATGTTGGTGCTAATTCTGTTTTCCATTTCTTGGGAACCATAGCTTTTGCAGATTGGAGGAGGAAGAGAGTTAAAGTGTCCCAATGGCCTTTTCCTTCATAAGGTAGGTGTAGTAGAATTTGTGTCTGATGTTCTATCTTAATGTTTGAACCAGTAAGTTTATTTATGATGCTTAGTACCTCATCCCAGTATTGTTTTATTTTTGGGCAGGTTAACCATATATGTGTGTGGGTGCCCGGTTCCATTTTGCATCGCCAGCATAGGTTAGAGCAATTGGGGTACATTTTTTGTAATTTTACAGGAGTATAGTGCCATCTAGTAAGTAATTTGTAATTTGCTTCATTTGTTTTGGAGGCTTTGAATGTTTTGTATTGATATTTATAAATTTCCTTCCATTGGCTATCTGATAAATTTGTGTTCAATTCTCTATCCCACATCTTGCAGAAGGACCAAGATTTTTGTGTGCTTTTCTCAATTAAAAGTTTGTATGTTTTGGAAAATGGTTTAAGTATAGGTGTAGGAGAAACCAGTAGTTGTTCCCAAGGAGATAGTTGTCGTTCCCAATCATATGATTTTTGTTTCTGTATATAGTCGTGGACTTGGTTGTATCCCCACAAGTCTCTTGGGTGTCTTCCCCATCTTCTTTGTATCTCCGCTAATGAGATAATTTTGTTATTTTTAATAATGTCTTTAATTCTAGTATTTCTATTGTTGTATCTCCCCCACCTGGTAAAGGACCCTTTCTCCATACTGGGTAGAAATTCAGGGTTTTGGTTCAAAGGTTGAAGTATGTAAGGGTTAGTAGTTAGGTTCAGACGTTTTTTATTTTTTTGCCATACTTTAAGGGTTGCACTGATGAGCGGGTGGGTAATAGATTGCAAAACTGTGTTGGTGTCTTTACACCACAGTATATTTTGAATCGGGGGTGGAGTGAAGCTCTGCTCCAGTATTTTCCAATCTTTCTTCTCAGTATTAGAATACCAAGCTAGTATTCTTGTGAGGTGTGTCGCTACATAGCGCCTCCTCTGTTTTTAGGTTGGATAAGAAGACTGTTTTTCAATCTGGAGTTCTTCTTTCCCCATATGAATCTACTCAGAATTGATTTGGTTGAGGCAAGAAACGCCTGAGGGAGAAAAATCGGAAGTGTCTGGAGTATATATAATATTTTTGGTAAAATTATCATTTTTGTAGCTTGGATTCTTCCAAACCAAGATAATTGGAGTTTCTCCCAATTATTTATTTGTTTCTGGGTAGAAGTTAGAAGGGGTACATAGTTATTCTGGTACAGTTTATCTAGATCATATGGTATAATGACTCCCAGATATTTAATGTGGGACTGGGCCCACTTAAAGGAGAAATTCTGTTTTAAGTGTCTGCATGTTTTCTCAGGAACACACACATTCAAAATTTCGGATTTTGAATAGTTTACTTTAAAATTAGAAAGTTCACCAAAAGATTTTATTAAAGACATTATGTTAGGGAGGGATGTTATCGGTTTTGTGACAAATAACAGAAGATCGTCTGCAAAGGCAGCACATTTATATTCTTTACCTGCTACTATCAGTCCAGAAATGTCTGGGTTCTTCCTAATATGAGCTAAAAGGGTTTCCATGACCATTATAAAAAGGATTGGTGAGAGCGGACACCCTTGTCTTGTACCATTAAAGATTAACACTTTGGGAGATAATGAGCCATTCACTCTTATCCTGGCTGAAGGGTTATCATATAATGCCATTATTTTTTGTTTCAGGGCTGGGCCTATTCCGAATCCCGTTAAGGTGCTGTCTAAATATTCCCATGAAACCCTATCAAAGGCTTTCTCTGCGTCTGTAGTCAGAACAAGAGAAGGTATTCTTTTAGTTTGTGCATGTTTTATTAAAGATATTATTTTGGTTGTGTTGTCTTTTCCTTCTCGTTTGGGGACAAATCCTGCTTGGTCTGAGTGTATCAAGTTAGGCAAGAATTGCTTAAGTCTGTTGGCTATAATTTTAGCATAGATCTTCATATCAATATTAATTAATGATATTGGCCTATAACTTGGACAAAGTTGTGGGTCTTTCCCTGGTTTTGGTATTATGGTAATATGTGCTTCTTGTGCTTGTGCATGGAAGCTTTTGTTATTAGAGATAGAATTGAAATATTCTAACAGGAGCGGGGATATTTCATCCTTGAAGGCTTTGTAAAAGAGAGCTGAGTAGCCGTCTGGTCCTGGGCTTTTCCCTGCAGTAATTGAGTCAATGCAGTCTTCTATTTCTTTTAGTGTAAAGGCATTGTCCAAGGATTGGGATTCTTCTAGGGTTAATCTATTGATTACTGCCTCTTCTATGAAAGTGTCTATTTTCTCAGATTGGCTATTTGGAACTTGTTTAGTGTCAAGTTTGTATAGTGTTTGGTAGTAGTCTTTGAATGTAGTCGCTATGTTTTCAGTGTCATAATAGGTAACATTATTCTTGTCCTTAATCGAGGTAATGTTTGTTCTCGGTTGGATTTTCTTCAGAGTTTTTGCAAAATGTTTATTGCATTTGTCACCAAGTTCATAAAATCTTTGTTTACTCCTAAGATATGCCTTTTGCACTTTAGTATCTAGTATGGCTTTTAGCTGTATTCTCTTGTTTTCTAATTTTATTAAAAGTTCTTGATTTAGTGATTTCTTATGGTTTTGCTCTAGGATGGAAATCTCTTTCAATAATGTTTTAATATCTGCTTCCTTTTCTTTTTTTAGAGAACTACTCAAAGAGATGAGGTGACCCCGGAGGACGCATTTTATCGTTTCCCAAAGGGTTGCTGGTGAAATTTCAGCGGATTGATTCGTTTGGATTATTTGTACAATCATTTGTTTTATTTGATTTTTGGTATTCTTGGGGAGCAAGAGAGAGTCGTTCAGCCTCCAAGTGAATTCTGGCTTAGCTGTTTGAGGAATCATAAATCTCGCTATAACAGAAGCATGGTCTGATAAAGTACAATTTTTTATTTCTGATTTGTTAAATAAGTGTAACCATTGTTGGGATATGAATAAATAATCTATTCTAGAATAAACCAAGAAGGATTTTGAAAAATGGGTATAGTCTTTCTTTGTTGGATTGAGCACTTTCCATACATCCACCAGGTTTTGATCATTTAAAAGGGATTTAATTTCTTTAAAGGGCAAGGAAAGGCAAAGAAGTAAAATCCCATTTTTACTTTCTTTAATGAAAAAGAAATCTATCTCCAATATACTTTAATTAAAAAATGTGTACCGTCTTTATAAGAAACCTGACTGTATGCAATGAAATTTTCCCTTCATTTAGTGCTTCTGGTAGGAAAACAATCACTTATGATCAGCAGGGGGAGCCCCTGCCTTACTTACCAGCCATATAGAACTCAAGCAGCACACACAGACCACACTGAGCATGTGCAGTGCCAGTGTCAGACAAAGATGTAGAACAAAGTTACAAGATGACAGCCCCCTGTGGCCAACTTTGAAAGCATAAATTATTTGTTTGATTAGGCTTGTGGTGCAGTAAGTTCATGTTTATGTTTAGTATACTAAATACAGCATTTCTAGCCTTATTCTATTTTACACTTTCCTTGCCCTTTAATGTCGTTCTGTGAGAACCTACTTTTTGTATTTGTTTTATCGACTGATGGATTTAAAATTAAGTTAAGATCTCCTCCCACTATGAGTCTGCCTACAGAGAATTCTTCAAGAACTTTCAAAAAAATTTTTATATACACAATTTGGCCCGAATTAGGCACATATATGTTGGCGATAGTACACAGTTGACCTGCTAGTTTCCCTTTAATAATTATGTATCTGCCTTCGGTATCAGATAGAGAATCCATATATTCGAAGGGGAGATCATCTCGCAAGAGAATCATTACCCCGGTGGCTTTCTTAACTGGGTTATTACTCAGGTACACTTTTGTGAATGATTTAAAGATCAATTTGGGAGTATGGTTCTCTTTAAAGTGTGTTTCTTGTAAGAGAACTATGTGAGCTCCATATTTTCTACATTCATGAAGGACTTGAGCTCTTTTGGTGGGAATGTTGATACCATTTACGTTATAAGAGAGTATTACACATTCCATATTAAATGTATTTGTTTTTATACAAAATGTAATTTATACGCTTCACACACCATTTATGCTTAATCTTGTTGTCAGTAGTTGTGGGAAAAGAAGTGGGTAAGAGAGAAAGAACATAGGGAAAATAAAGTATGGGGGTAAAGAGAACCGCAACAGTCTTGTTGGGAGAATGTCCCAAGACTGAGATTGTGGGGCAGCGGTGGAGGTATGTAATGCCTCCTATTTGGGGGCTTATTGGTTGAGTGGGAGAGCGCTCACTCGCATGCATGTGGAGACGGGTCTTTTTCGTCTACCACCGATCCGGATTTCAATTATAATTGAAAATTATATAAAAGGAGGATGTGATGGGATGTAAGCCAAGGAGAATGATAACATTTCAAAATAAAACCGATTATGAACTATTCAGCAATATACATATTTGACTCCCCATTCGGATTGGTTAGATATAGGAGTCTGGGTTTTCCACATACATTATATACCCGCATGTTTATTCACATAACAAGTATTATCATATTAAATAATGTACTTATTTTCAGTACTGTTCAACTTAGTTTAGAGGTGAGTATATAGTTCCTCTATAAACATAATAATAGTTAAAACTGATAACGGAAGTCACACAAAATTTTTTTTTTTTTTCCCCTTGGCAAGTTCAGGAAAACTCTAAGGCAAGAATTGTAATCTTATATAATTATTAGGTTACCTTAGCACCATGTTAAGTCCAGGTGTAGTTCTGTATATCACAAAAGTCCTGTACATGGACTTTATTTGCAAAGTTCAATTGTAAGGAGATCTTGTATTGTCTCTTGGGGTTCTCGGTGTTCTTGGAGTTCTTCTGGGAGTAGAAGTCTTGGCCCATTCTCCTTGGAAATCAAAAGAAAGATCCGGTAATCTTGTTGGATTCGGGAACCATCCTGGGAGTTCTAGGTCAGGAAGATTCAGCTTTTTAAGGAAGTTGACCGTGTCAGCAGGTGTTCTGAGTGTTGCTGTTATGCCATCCTTAGTTACGGATAAGGAAAATGGGTAACCCCACCTGTACTGTATATTTTTTTCTCTGAGGATATCAGTTACGGGTTTCAACATTTTCCGTTTAAGAAGCGTTGTTCTGGATAAGTCTTGAAAAAGTTTAATAGTGTTTCCTTCATAGCAAATATTATTGGCATCCTTAGCTTTGGACAATATTTCTTCTTTAATGCCGAAGCTGTGTACACAACAGAGGATATCTCTTGGTGCGTTTAGTGGGGCAGTTTTGGGTTTAAGTACCCTGTGTGCTCTGTCCAGCTGAATCTCAATTTGTTGTTCTCTATTGAGAATGTTATTAAAGATTAGTTGAAGTGCTTTTGTGATGTCTTCTTTTTGCACAGTCTCTGGCACTCCTCTTACCCTTATATTATTTCTTCTACTCCTATTTTCTTGGTCTTCAAGTTGCCTTTGAAGATCCTGAATTATGTTATCTTGCTGCTGAATATGGGAGTAAATAGTTTTTTGGTTAGAGGAATGCTTACAGAGGTTTTGTTCCATGTCCTCCGTGCGTGATGCAAGTGTCAGCATGTCACGTTTTATTTCCTGGATATCCTCCTTGATGTTGGCTGTGACTTCTTGGAGCATTTCTTTTATATCTGCCTTTGTAGGTAGGTTGGATATATATCTGTGGATATTAGATTCGTCATCAATATCGCTATCTAGGTCAGTTTGTTCCCGGTTTGATTCGGCCTCTTCCTCTCTGGCCTCACGCACCAGCGCCATTTTGGATTCAGCGCGCTCATTTCTTTTTTTCAGAAATAGCGGCTCTAACTCACTGGAGCTTGCTTGGGATCTGTTGCCGAGTGTTCTTTCTTTATCCGGTTTAGCTCGGTGAGTTTTCCCCATCTCTCCTGTCGCTTGTTGTTGCTGGATCGGTGGTATACTAGCAGAGCTCACAAACTATGCGGCCATTCACTGCCACAGCAAGCCACGCCCCCCAAAAGTGAAAATGTTTACTTCAAGTGACTTCAGGCATCGTTTCGGGCTTGACAAAGGGCCATAGTAGCCTGAAGTAAAGAAAAGATTAACTTTTTACAAATAACACCAGAATGCTGCTGTATAACAATGATGCCACTTAATTTGTTTGCCTATACTGATACACAGCGGCATCTTTCATGTTCAAGCAGGGGTGTTATTTTTTGCTATGGGACAAGAGAAATATCTCTCGTCAGGTAGTTAAACCTAAAGGGAGGCAAATGGCTTTGTACACATATATGCCATTATATACCTTCGAATATAAAGGAAGCCTTAAACATTAAAGTACTGATTCCTTTGCCATCGTTAGCAGCCTGGCACACTTTTGAGCAGAAAGCACAGTTTGAAAGCAAAAGTGTCCCATTCATGAAACTTACAATATATGTTTTCTAAAACTGTAAAAGGGCATTTCTGTGTCTAGAATCTAATACTGTAGTTAAAATTAATTAACAATATCAGTTTCTTTTAAATCAGGGGTCCCCAAACGCTGGACCATGGGCTGTGCTGAACCACCTCTGGTCCCGGGATGCTGTCTATAATAGACAATGAAAACCCAAATTACTTGCAATCCCAGCTCCCAGATGCACCATTGCCATCACAAAAGCTGTGCAAAGCCAAGGAAACTGTCTACTGATTGCAATATACATACTGTTTGGACAGTTTTTGTTTGGTTGGCCTGGTAAGTTCTTTCTGGTTATACCATAACCCCTCCCCCCCCCCCCCCCCCCCCCCCCCCCCCGGTCCTTGGAAAAATGCTCAAAACTGGTTCATGGTGCAAAAAAGGTTGGGGGGACAGCTTTTTTAAATAGCACAAATGTCATAAAGAAGGAAAAAATTTAACTTTTTTGTGGTAGTATGCTTTTAAATTTCCAATTTCCATTTCCTATTTATAGGGGTGTTGTAAAATTAAATGTCAGTCCATTCAAGCTACTTCAATTCAGATGAGTGTAAGTATACTTTAATATTCAATTGTAAGAAAAGTGTTTCTGTACTAATAGGCACTAAAAAAATGCATTGTTTTTCATTTGCTACTTGATGTTTATGTTCTTTTACAGTTCTGTAAGAAAAAGATGAATAGGTTTTTATTGTTCGCTGCTCCCAAAGTGTAAGGGGCCTGATGTGTGGAGCTTGGGCATGATTTAAAGAGATGTAGAGTCATAAATAACAAAGACGCTAATCGTTCATTAAAGTACAGTTCAGGCAGAGAAGGATTTCCTCGGGGTCTTTGGGTTATGAAGAAAATTAAATTCTTATTCAATAAAGACTTGAAAAGAACATTTGGTTCTGTGGGAACAATGTATCTGCCTAAATATGCCCCAGGTTAAGAATTTCTGTAACCAGCCATGGTGTCAACATTGGCTAATTCACACCTAGTGATATTCAATAAGGACAAAAAGCTAGACGTGAAACATGGAGACTTTGGAACCTGTCTTTATGTATTCTTTCCTAAAATGTAACACTTTAATCAATTATACTGAGCAGACAAAGGGTCTGAAATAGATAATAATCAAGATAATGTGATCAAAAACATCCTAAAATGTCTCTCCTTGTGTAAGGGCGGGGGATAAATAATTGCCTTGTGTTTGAGCTTTATTCATGTTCCCAGGTAAGGGTTATGCATTTAGGAAACCTTTGCTTGCCTATAAAGTTTTGTGATTATTTAAGATAATCTGTAAATCCTTGCCTGCTTGTCCCAAGAACAAAAGAACAGTTCACAGACTAACTCAAGAAGTCCATGTGTAATCAGTATTTTATAACATTCTTTGTTCCTCTTTATTTAGTCAACCTTTTCCCTAATTTTAACACAGCTATGTAGCTTTAGCAGGAATACCTCAGTCCTATACATTTCATTAACAATTATGGAATCTGGTCTAGCTAAATAATTTGGACTTCAGAAATCACTCAGCTTCTTGAGTCCAGGTTGGTCTGATCCTGGGAGCAAATAGTTTAGGAGACAAAACCTGGTACAAGTACAAACTTCCCATAGCATAGTCACACTAAACTGGAGGCAAAAGTATTTCTTATTGACCAATTCATCAAGGGACTTGCAAATAGTTGTCCATCATGAATCTTCGACTGAATCATGCACTGCTCACAACTACAAGAGATTCTTCCATCTTGTATGTAGCAGTGATTTTAGGGTTCCCACAGCAGGTTGCAGTAATTGGCCCAACAGACTTGTACCAAAAGAATCACATGCAAATGTCATTCTGTCTGCAAGTGCTGTTAGATGCAACCTTGCATGCCATTTGTTACCACATGCATGTGCAATTCTTTTATGTTGGTGCATTGCGGAATTTTTGGCGGTTTCCTAATGCAACCTTGCATGCCATTGGTCAAAATGTTGCTTTATGGATTAAAACCTAGGGATGCACAAAACTCTTCTTTTCTGGGTTCAACCCAATCCCTGAATCCTTAGGTCAGGATTTGGGTAAATATCGTACATAATCCAAACCCTTACGCAGAACAGAAATTTCTCATGTGCAAACCAACGTAGCAAATGCTCATGCAAACCCTGTGCATAAATGTGTTTATGCAAAGTAGGTATGGAAATTTGCTCCATTATGTATGATACAGTTCAGTTCGACCAGGCTCTTGGATTTAGCTGAATAAGAATCCTGCTAAGTGCTAAAATCAGGTGCATCCCTATAATAAATATTGCACACTGCTATTGTGGTTCTAAACAGCCATTTACAGTATTTTTGTGAGCTGCATGGTGAATATTTGGGCGTTTTTAGTTGCAAGATAATGTTAGTGGCAGTGTTTATTTATGGACACCCCTCTAGCAATACACTCCAAACTCTGCCTAACTGGCCTTAAAAGGCATGTAGAAGCAAAAAAAAAAAATCCCATATTTACTTTCTTTAATGAAAAAGAAACCAATCTCCAATATACTTTAATTAAAAAATGTGCACCGTTTTTATAAGAAACCTGACTGTATGCAGTGAAATTCTCCCTTCATTTACTGCTGTGGATAGGAATTGTCAGACGGTCCCTAACTGCTGGCAGGGAAACAATCATACTTATGAACAGCAGGGGGAGCCCCCAGCTTACTTCACAGCCATGCAGAACTCCAGCAGCTTTGTTTGTTTCCCTGTTTTTATAATTTATGATGATCCCTAAGACCACACTGAGCATGTGCACAGTCTTGGTCTTGCAAAGATGTATAACAAAGTTACAAGATGACCACCCCCTGTGGCCAACTTTGAAAGCATAAATCATTTGTTTGATTAGGCTTGAGGTGCAGTAAGTTCATGTTTATGTTTAGTATACAAAATACAGCATTTCTAGCCTTATTCTATTTTAGACTTTTCTTGTCCTTTAAGGCTTTTATGGTCTTTCCTCTTCCCCTGATGAAAAATAACTGTTTGTTCTGCTAAATGTGTTGCATACACAGCACAGTGGGGTCCCCTTGCCTCTAACAAGGTGAACCCATAACAGTAGCTGAACCCATAATAGTGTGTTCTATCACTAAAAACACTAGCAATAGCTTGTGCGAGACAGGACAAAGTATATAGACCGCCATGTGCAGAACATTGACTCATTGAATTGTGATGTTATGGATTATTAGCTCATGGGGAATGAAATAGCCAAAAGAACTTGCTACATTATATTTCAATATTACAATATTGGGCACGTGTGGAGCAATTTAGGTTCGCCATCTTTAGCACAGATGGAAGAACCTGCAAAATACCGTTGTAATACACACATTTCATGCTATGAAAAGAAAACCACTGCTATAATGAACTTTCATTCATCCTGTGCTTGATTTCTTCGGCTTGCTCCGAGACAATTATGTTCTCATCTCTGGTTATTACACTCGTTGAACTTTTGATAATCATCCTCTTCATGATCAACCAAGCTGAATGATTAACTCTGAAGTAAAAGAATTGAGATTTAAAAACACATCTATGTGTGTGCTGTACTCCAGATTCCCCACGTGGACCACATTCAAAGTGCTGGGGAGTCACACAAGTTATTTGAGCTTAAAGGGATACTTTCATGGGAAAAATTTTTTTTTTTTTTTTCAAAATGCTTCAGTTAATATTGCTACTTCAGCAGAATTGTGCACTGAAATCTACTTCTCAAAAGAGCAAACATGTTTTATTATGTTCAATTTTGAAATCTGACATGGGGCTAGACATATTGTCAGTTTCCCAGCTGCCTCCAGTCATGTGACTTGTGCCTGTTCTTTAAAATGGAACTACTTTCTGGCAGGCTGTTATTTCTCCTACTTTGGGTAAGGTCACAAAGGCAGATTTGGGGAGTTTTAGTCGCCTGGCAACTAATTGTGTCAAATTCTCTGCGATCATCTCCCCGAACTGTCTGTCCCCCTGCTATAATGATAAAACTCCAGCGCTATGCACTCGCGGCACTTCGATTTCCGTAGTAGCCCTTTTCCTTGTGAGGCAACTTTGGGGGATTTCGGAAATCGAAGTGTCGCGAGTGCATTATTAACATGTATTTATTAACATGTATTTCTATAGCGCCAACTTTTTTCGTAGCGCTGTAAGGCGATTTTTAATTTTAACAGGCAGAAGGCAGGAGGAAGGCAGATTAGTCAGCAGGTGACTAAATCTCCCTGAATCTGACCGTGTGCCCCTGCCCTTAATGTAACTGAATCAGTCTCAGTGGGTCTTGGCTTTTAGAATTGAGTATTGTTCTTAGATCTACCAGGCAGCTGTTATCTTGTGTTAGGGAGCTGTTATCTGGTTACCTTCCCATTGTTCTGTTGTTAGGCTGCTGGGGGGAAAAGGAGAGGGTGATATCACTCCAACATGCAGTACAGCAGTAAAGAGTGACTGAAGTTTATCAGAGCACAAGTCACATGACTTGGGGCAGCTGGGAAACTGACAATATGTCTAGCCCCATGTCAGATTTCAAAACTGAATATAAAAAAAATCTGTTTGCTCTTTTTTCTGCTGGAGCAGCACTATTAACTAATGTGTTTTGGAAAATAAAACATGTTTTCCCATGAGAGTATCCCTTTACGAAAGTATTGTAGGCTCATTTTTTGTTCTATAGCTTTCCTTTTGCATGTTTTTGTTGTAGTTTTGGGTAATTTTTGTAATGCTTATTTATAAACGCAAGCATGAGTGCAAAACACAAAATTGAACACTATGTTGTGCATGCTTAAAGGCCATTAACAAAGGTACTTACACCTATATACTAATTATAATTTTTCCATGGGGTGGTTCATCCTGCTTTGATACACTGCTTGCAATTGCTTGCACAGTAGTGATGGGTTGACCAAAAACCTGTGGGAAGCCATGGATATAAGGGAGGGATGTACAGATATAAGGAAGCCCAGGGATTACACATAGGGACATCACTGACTTGCACATAATAGGGGTCACTTATGAATGCAAGTGCAGCGTGCTAAGTGCAATATTGGGCACAGATTATTATTTTTTTAATTATTACAATGAAGTTCATTCTTTTTTTAATAATTCTAGCATTATTGCCAACACAAAATCCACAGCATACCGTACATAGAACTACAACCAAGTCCAGGGTGACAACTGCAGGGTTTTGCAGTGTAAATAGGTGCAATTGTGCAGTATTCATCAGAAGAGACAGGATGGATGAACCACGTGGAAGTGCAGGAGCATGTTTGGACTTCATGAATAGAGATCCAGCACTTGCAGATGCCTTCATAAAGGACTCCTAATGAATCACACTCCAATGATATTATTAATGCTATGCACCAGAAACCATTGACACACAAGTCAATTAAGGACTGCAATGATTTACCAAATTGCTGCATATTATCTTGCACTTGCAAAATATGGATAGAAATGCCATATTTCATATATTTAACTGGCTGAAAGGTTCAGCATCTCTATAGTTGTAGTGATCCAGGCGTGTACATCATGCTCAGTGGGCTTTTTTTTTTTTTTCCAAAATGCATCAGTTAACAGTGCTGCTCCAGCAGAATTCTGCATTGAACTACTCCATTTCTCAAAAGAGCAAACAGATTTTTTTATATTTCATTTTGAAATCTGACATGGGGCTAGACATATTGTCAGTTTCCCAACTGTCCCAAGTCATGTGACTTGTGCTCTGATAAACTTCAATCACTCTTTACTCCTGTACTGCAAGTTGAAGTGATATCGTCATGTTGCACTGTTTTGGTACATGATGAGATTATGGTATATATTGATTGTCTTCTATCTCTACCAAGTAGGTTGCACAGATTTCTACAAGGTTGGTTTTAATGGTATTAAAATTCCATAATAGTATAGAGGAGTAATTGTGTGTGGCACATTTTGATCCTCCATGATTTGCATTGTTGGGAAACTACTGTAGGGCCATCATACATCTCAGTTACTCATCTTGGGATGGAAGAAGCATCTGAAATTATAGACATTTCATTAGTTTATGGTAAAATGAGACCACCTACTTGAAATGTTAATCATCTGACGGTGATCAATAATTCAAAACTAGAAACACTATTTTTGTTGTAATCGAAATATTCATGTTCTAGAACAGTGATCCCCAACCAGTAGCTCGTGAGCAACATGTTGCTCTCCAGCTCCTTGGAAGTTGCTCCCAGTGGCCTCAAAACAGATGCTTATTTTTTAATTCCAGACTTGGAGGCAAGTTTTGGCTGCATAAAAGCTAGGTGTACTGCCAAAACAGAGCCTAAATGTAGGATAATAATCCACGAGGGCTACTTAATGACCCACCACAGCCCTTATTTGGCACCCAGGAACATTTTTCATGCTAGTGTTGCTCCCCAACTCCTTTTACTTCTGAATATTGCGGTTTCAAAAAGTTGGGGATCCCTATTCTAGAAGATGCAGGTGTTGCTATTGGGCAATATTATTCCATCAGTTACCTGCTGCTTTATTTTACATTGGCTGAAGCAAAAAGAAAACAGCAGTATGGGAAGGTAAATAGCCTTTAGGCTCAGGCCAGATGGGAAGATTCAGGGGGATTTGTCACCTGGCGACTAATCACCTGGTGACTAATCTCCCTGAACCGCTTCCCCCTGCCTTCCAGCACCTTAAATGAATAATCGCCTGCGCCTATTCATATGCGGCGCTGCGCTTTCCCGAAAATTGCTCGAAATTGTCTAAGGAGGAAACTTCAAGTGACTTCGGAAAGCCAGCGCCGCTTGTGAATAGGCGCAGGCGATTATTCATTAAAGCCGCTGGAAGGCAGGGGGAAGCTGTTCACGGAGATTTGTTGCCCCAAAGAAGAGGCGATTAGTTGCCAGACGACAAATCTCCCCGAATCTTCCCCTCTGGCCTTACACTTAGAGCTCAGCCTTTGGAAGCCCCTGAAAAAAGCCTCCAGTTGGAGGACAAATTGGAGAGTTGTTTTCTATAACAATAAATCACTTAGCAGTTCATTAATCATAGCCATTAATGCATGAAAGGAGTAGTGCTTGGTAAGCCCAAACCATTTTGCATATGCAGCTTCCCTCCTTTTTAATAGATAAATGAGATTTGTGTAGGTTCAGCTGCACCAGCTCATTGCCAAGCACCCACAGCAAAATGAAGATATGTGGTAACTCAGGGGTATGAATTCCAGTCTTTCTGTTAGGTATTATAACCTACAAAGTGCTGCAGGAGAGTTTTTGTTTTTAATTTGATTAGCTTATGGCTAGGTTTTATGCTATGAAGAAAGGATGTTTTCCCTAGCTTTATTAGAGTACAGTTTGTAGATATTTACAGTATACAGCTGGAATGCCCAGCCGACTGCCCTCTTGCTGCTGCTCTACTCCCAGCATCCACCTGAAAAATGTAGGCCCCCCTCTTTTCTGACTCCTGCCTGAATTGAGAGGATCTCTTAGGTAAGATGGAACTTTGCATATGTAGGCTATAGATAGGCCTGTGTGGTTTATAAGCCAGCCAGCGTGGGACTGGGCCGGCGGGACACTGGGAAGAAAACCTGGTCGGCCCGTCAACCTGGTGCTCCTGACCTTCCCTGCCTGCCCAAACACATAAAGAATTGCATGTAAAGCAGGTACGTGCTGGCTGGGGGGGGATTTGTGGCTCTGGAGGGGGGCCCTTGCAGCGGAGGAGGGCCCTTGGGGTGTTTAGGGGCCTGATGTGGCACAGCCCCTGTGGGCCCATAACCCCCCCCAGTACGACCCTCAATACAGCTATAATATAGGTACTCTAAATGGGAGTCAGGGACTCTTAACTAGACTGTAACCAGATAATAAATTGCAGTAACATTTGCAGATCAATGGTAAAGATAACATAATCTGCAGTATCAGTTGATCAGAATCAGAAACAAATGCTGCCATATGTATATGGAGCACCTGGCACTCTCTGATTTTCTTAGGTCTTCCTATGCCACTTATACTCTGCATCTATAACGCTCTAGGCTCTTCGTGGTGCTAAAGTTGCTATTTATAACTGTTTACACAACTTAATATAATACATCTGCGTAAGTTTTACTTCTATCTACTCCATATTCGCTTGCCCTGGATTTGGCACATATTCACTTTTAAACCTGGGGAAATCTGTGGAGTATGAAATAATTCACTCCAATTGCTTATATACAACAGGTTGGAAATCTCTTGTTTCTCTCTCAGTGGATACAGATAATCCCATGCAAGACAATCAGGAGATCAAGGTGGGGGGGTCACTTACCACCTACAAACTGTTATGGTTTTAGTTCCAAAACATATGTTGTTCTTGCCATCATCTAAGTATATAATAAAGGTACTACCAAGTCCATTTAGGTCAAATTATTGACACTTTGACAATTCAAATTAACTTAAAGAGATACTTTCACCATTTTAAAACAAAGGCACTAAATTGTTGTGATTATTTCATAAATCTGTTTTTACATGATAGTCTTTACTTTTCTTTCCCTGACAGTGTTTGGATTTTTTTTTACAGTGTATTTGTTAACGTTATCCTTCTGGCTACAACCAACACATTCATGCTGTGAGTTACCTACTGATTTACCCTGCTCTTTCTGGCTAATTCTAGCACAAGCCAGCAATTTGCACTGTGTCACCGACACTCAGCATTGTTGAGTTATTCTCAGTAGGCAATAAGGTTAGGTTGAGGAAGCATACTAATAAACCAATTATATCCCAAAAAGTATAAGAAAAAAATAAAACGCATACAGTAAATATTAGATGATATATATATATCTATTATATATATATTTTTAATATTCATTACAGTTTTGGTAAACGTTGATACCCAAGCCAGTTGCCCTTTAATACATTCAGATAAGCTTTTTCAGAGGTTAATTTTTATAAAAGAACTTTGTTCCAGATAAATATTTAGTCAGGTCTCTGCTAATGTTATTGCCAAATGAAAGAACTCCATGGATTCCTGTCCAGCTGGGTTTCACAGTTCTATAAGGAATGACGCCACCCTCAAACATTGTTTCCGACTCTTACACTGCTTGTTCCAGGTCAAAAAAAAAAAAAAAGAAGAGGAGGGACCCCATGAAAGTGAGCAGAATCCTTTACAATGAGACAACATAGTCATTAAGCCCATGTGTTTTCAAATTGGTTTAAAAATAGCAAATGCTGAATAATAAAATATATGACTTGTTATTTGTCTTACATTTTAGGTTGTAATTGTAAGTGGCCATCTGGACTGCTGGGATGTTGGGCAACGAGCCATGGATGACAGCAGGGGAGCCTTTATATCATGGGAAGTGCTGTCTCTTATTAAAGATCTGGGGAAATATTTATAAATAGAAAATATAATTTTTTTAAATAGCCGTACAATTCAGGTTGCTCTGTTTTGTGTTGCTTGGAATGAGATTTGTGGGTTTAATATACCATAATATATATATTATATAATATATCATATTATATATATATTATATTGTTCCTATTGCCGTCATAATTAAAAAGCTATTACAATTTTTTGACACAACCTGCTCTTCATTTCCAAGTCAAAATTGCCATACTTTTTTAAATAATCAGCTTTCCTCCAATCCATAGGTAAGATACCAGATAAATGTGCACCATTGGAGTTGGAGACATTTAGCAGTTTCTGGAAGGAAGACAATAGTAACTTTTGTTCTTTTATTCTCTAGCATGCCAAAAAATGCCTTGATATGCCAACATCTACTTGGAGTCTGCTCATCAGTGTCAGATTGGGACACCAGGGACCGAATTCTTCGCCGTTTCACGAATTTCTCAGGAAATTCATTTGAATGCCCGTTTTGTTATTTATTTACTTAATTTCTTGTAAATAAAATGTGACAAACAATATGTAGGCCAAACTAGTAGAGCCTTTGTAGAGCATGGGAACATGTAACTTAAAATCAAAATCAGAAACAAATGAAGCTAAACATTGTATTGAATGTGACAATGCTGATCTAAACTTCATCTCGGTTCAAGGCATTGAGAAGTTCACTCTAGAAAGAGGAGGTGATCTTACAAAAAACTTCTTCACTGTGACACTAGGGGGTAGATTTACTAAATTCACATGAAGGATTCGAACGATTTTATCAATCGATCTAATATTTCCTATTCGATCATTCAACCAATCGAATTGCGGTAAAATTCTTCGAATTCGATATTCGAATTCAAAGGATTTTACTTCCCTGCCTATTCACATGGTCGAATTTCTAATTTTTTTCAATTTGAAATTCGACCCTTAGTAAATCTGCCCCCATGGGGATTTTTGTTCTAGGTACTAGATTTCCCCTAGGAATGAACAGTGAATAGGATGTTTCTTGCCATTTCTGACATTTACTTTTGCATTTATCACTACTGTTTGGTGTTATTGTCAATAACCATTTTTTTACTTTTTGTTTTTCTTCTTTACTAATAAAGTTGGGTTTGTTTTGAATTGACCTCACTGGGAGCAGAAACATGGTACATAGTGGGTGTTTACCCAGTGACTCTGTAGTTTTATCATTCTGTAACCTGGCAAACACGAAACGTGTTACAATACCTCGGTAGTGGGTAAAGAATAATGGACAGAATGGACATCGATTTTATGGTAATGGGCAGAATGGATATCGATTTTACTTGTACCTTGGCCTCTACTTGGTGAGTCGTGGACATAACTTTTTTCCAATTCCAACATTTAAACACTGTTATGAATGCTGGGCCTTGGTTCGCTGTGATGTCAAAGAAAATTTTGCTCCATCTGTATATGTCCATTACGAATATCCATATTAAAGTGAAGGGAGTTCTACTGCAACAACAGCTTAAAGGCTGCAGGTTGGACAACCATGGGCCCTATCTTCTGTAACCCTGGCCCCCATTCCCTCCTATGTTTCACAATAGGAAACCCTGTCATTTCACTGCTGCATTGTTTTTTATTGATGAACAAAAACACTGGAGAGAAAACATTTTTAATGTTCTAAAGCCTCAGAAAATGTGGGATTGAGGGGATTTCAGTCCTCGTTGGGTTATAAACTTGTTCCAGATTGGATAAAAATAGATGAAAAGGGAAATAACACTTTTATGTTAAAATCCTCGTTGGGATGCCTTGCCCTGACTCAACACACATAAACCCTTCACGTTTCCCTAAGCAGTAGGTTTATAAACATCAAAGCCGGGAAAAGAATTCCGGGAATACCTTTCAGCGGATAGAGGAGGCAGGATAACAACTTATGTTATTTCTAAAGGCTGATTTTTATCCAAGGTGCATTTTCCTTCGGTGCTTGCTGTTTTGTGAATTAAAAGCTGCCGTGAAAAGTTTCCAGTCCAACAGATTTCTCAAACTGTGAGTCTGCTTCACCCTAATTGATTGCACTCAGCCTTCGACAGAAAGAAATTATCTATTGTCCCCTATGCGTCCCACCTCATGGTCTATTTTCCTCTCAAGTATATCTGCTCCCCTCTCCACAACTAATCCATAAAAAAAAAAAAAGAAATGTAGGATTTTTGCCGGAAGGTGAATCTTCATAGCAGCAAAAAGCAATATCTTATTAAGCCAACTAAACAGAATGTGGCTTGAGAAGGGGATACAATCCAATTGATCTCTATTCCATTGTTTATCTGATAAAATAGCACATACCTCATATGGTGGAATAGCCCTAACTTCGCAGTGGTCACATCACTGTTTGATGGTTCCCTTTGATGTTAAATCTTTCGGGTTTATTTTATAAAAAGAAAATAGAGTTCACCATAGTTCACCGGTGGGGAACTCCCAAGCTTTCTATTATCTTGTACATGATTTTACGGGGAACATTTACCACAGGGTGAAACAACGTTTGCCCTGTTGTCAGTCGTTGATACTGTTTACATGCACGTCATACAAATAAATAGAGAGCTGAGAAGTTCCCTTATTTTCAAAATATGGTCCTATTGTTTGTTATAACCCAACAGATGATGGCCTACAGGATGGACCTGTCTGATTTATGTAGCGTTACTTCAGTCCTCTTACATTGCACTGGGCCTTCTTCATCTCTAAGCATGTAATTTGAATTGTTTAAGATTCATTGCAGTTTCTCTGTAATGATAAAAGAGTAGCTTTTACTTATTGGTAACTATAGTTATTTGATGGTTCCCTATAGTTGTGGAAAGCTGGAAAGAGTCAGAAGAAGAAGGCAAATAATTCAAAAACTAAGAAAGATAAATAATGAAGACTGATGGAAAAGTTGCTTGAAATTGGCTATTTTATAACAAAACGAACTAAAAGTGAACTTAAAAGTGACCCCTTTAAAGGTGGTGGGGATTCCAGAGTGAGGTGCATCTATGTAGCAGACTTTCTCCTAAAGAATAACATATTAACTACAGAATACTATGAATATTTTAGTCACAGCTCACATCAGATTTGCATCAAAACACAAGTACCTTTATATGGAAGGAGCACACCTATGGCCAATGCCTTTCAATCCATTTAATACAGCACAAGTTTTCGGGGATACACCCTTCCTCAGGTGCAATACACACTTGCTGAAACCATATGCTTAAATACATTCCTTAACATGTGATACAATCCCTTTTGGGCAGAGACACACGTGAAGATTCAGGGACTAATCTCCCCGAAAAGCCTTCCTGCCAGCTAGAATCTCTGGCATGATGGCACTCGGAGCACTTTGTTTTCTGAAGTCGCCCGAAGTTTCCCCGAATCTTCACGTGTTTCTCTGCCCTCAGTGTTTTGCGGAGCACAACTCCTTGATGCTTAACTTACAGTCCACAATTCAGTCCATATGCAACCATCATGGTATATCCAGTTGATAATACATTTTAGTCCATTACCTAGAAACATACAACAATAATAAATGATCTAAAACATGACTTCATTGATTTTACATAATACATATGTATCTATACATTTCATAAAAAACATAGCAAGGTAGAACTTTCATTATATCCTATTGGAGAAAGAGACTCCATTTTCTTTCCATCCTGCTTCTCTCTTCAGTAATTGTTTCTCGATATTACCTCCTCTAGGCAAACTCATCCTGTTCTAATACCATCCATCTGACTTGGGCCACTGAATGCTTATTGTAATAAAAATGTTTTGCAACCAATTATTCAGTTTCAAATTTTTTTCTCCCAGTATTTAGCTTTTTCCTTCCACTTCTGGTGTATAGCTGTTTATTTTTTTATGTTCATTTAAACTTACCCATACTGCTCTAGATGTTTGTCCTACATACTCATATCCACATGGGCCTTTTATCAAATAAATGACTGCTGAACAATTGCATGTGAAGGGTCCATTAATTTTAATTGGAATACCCTTGGTCGCTCAAGAGTCAAGAGTGATTTGATTTTCATCAATATACATTTGTAGAGTACACAGTGAAACAAAACAACCTTCCTCTAGGACCATGGTGCTACACACAACATAGAAGTACCGGACAACAGACAAAAGGGCAAGTGCAAAAATGTGCAACTACTGCAAGACAGGACAGCATAGTGCAGGGACAGGACAAGACAGTGCACACTCAGCAGATGTAATATGTAAAGTAAATAATGCTAAACGTCAGACATGATGAGTGTATCATTGTGATAGTAGTAAGAACATGAGAAAGTGCAGATGGGCTCACAGAGAACAATTGTATCCAATGGCTATTTATTTATACAATGGCGTACCATGGCTGTGTAACGTTGGGGTATTTAATGCGGTCAGATGGAGTGTGTGTGTGAGATATCTGTCCGGTCCCTGAGTATTCAGGAGCCTTATGCTTTGGTACCTTTTTTCCAGATGGCAGGAGTGTGAACAGTGAGTGTGAGGGGTGTGTTGCTGGTGGCTTTATGGATGCAGCCAGTGGTGTAAATGTCCATGATGGAAGGAAGAGAGACACCTATGATCTTCTCTCCTGTCTTCACTATTCTCTGTAGGGTCTTGCGCTCCATGACAGTGAAATTCCCAGCCCAGACAGTGATACAGCTGCTCAGGATGCTCTTGATGGGCCCTCTGTAGAAGATTATGAGTATGGATGGTGGGAGATGGGATTTCCTCAGCTTCCGTAGGAAGTAGAGGGGCTTTTGTTGGTGTGCTACAATGTCAACATAGAGGTAATATCCAGAAACAATTACTGAAGATAGAAGCAGTATGGATAAAAAAATTGTAGTGTCTTTCTCCAGTAGGAGAGCACGTAACCCTTGTGTCCTTCCACTTGTGTAAAATACTTGTAGAAATTTGATTGGGCAGCACTCCAGTTAAAATTGTCTTTATTTTGTACATGCAGGGCAACAAATAGAGCAACGTTTCTAGCCCAGCTTTGTCAAGCTTGCAAAATTCCTCTGCATGATACTTACTTGATTTCCAAGCTGCATACACCCTTTTATACCATGATGGTTGCATATGGACTGAATTATAGACTATAAGTTAAGCACCAAGGGGTAGTGCTACACAAAACACGAAAGGGTTATTTGAGTTGTAAGCTATGATTTTCTTTCTTTTCCTCTGCTTTCAGGAACATCCAATTAATGAAAATGATTTTCTAAATCGTAGGTTTTTTCTCTTCATTTAGCTGAAGAACATTAAGCAGGAAAGTTCTTCAAAGAGGATATTCTGAAGCATGTGCTGTGTATCAGTTCTTCATTTGGTATTTACAAGTGTCGTTATGGGAATGAGGCAAACAATATTTAACTGAGTGGTTCATGCAGGTCATTCTTCTTTGGGAGGAAAAAAAATTTCTGATTATGTGTTTTATCATGAAAGCCTTTTAATGGGAGAGCTTTGATTTTTAAACATCTTTATTTCTGCTGAACAAATGATTGAAAGACTAATTTCAGTGACAAGATGAAAGTGTATACAAACTAGAGTGCAGATGCATTATTATTATTATCCTTTATTTAGATAGCACCAACATATTCAATGGAGCTATAAAAAGATTATACATAATTCTCATCAGTCCCTGCCCTAATGAAGCTTGCAATCTAATGTCCCTGTCACATTCACACACTAGGGTCAATTTTAAACTGGAGTGCTCAAAGGAAACCCACATAGCTATGGGGCGAACCTACAAGGTCCTTGCAAGTAGTGCAATGTACAACCTTCAGTTTTGGACACAATTACCCATCTTTTTTTCCCTGCAGTTCCAGCATAATTGTTGCCATTTGCAGTCGATAATTTTTTTGGGGGGGTTACCCTTCTTCCCCCCCACATTTCCTAACATACGGCAACACAACTATACAGGGGGCACATGTAGGGCAATAGGACAACTTAATTTTTTTATTAAAGGTTTCCTGGGCTTGTGTAGTGGAATGTAGTGGCTGTAGCATATACTTCTATTATAAGTTAAAGTTCCCGCCGTATGCAAATTAGGCTTTGCTAGCGTAACAGCGATCTGCCTAGCGAAGTAACAGTAGCGCAACTACGCTACCGTTCGCCGACCTGTGCGTAAATTCGCACTTTAGTGAATTTGCGTAGCGCTGGTGAAAATTCGCCTGTCGAAGTGCGGCGAACGCTAGCCAATCCTACACTGGCGGATTTTCTGATCTTAGTGAATTTTCCCCCTAGAGTCAACTTTTGCCAATTAGCACAATTCCTATTTATCTTGTGTAGCACTTTATTATCCTTTGTTTTTGTAGAGCCAATAAATTCATCAGCGTTTTACAGAGATTGTACATAATTCACACCAGTCCCTGTCCCAGTGAAGCTTACAGTCTAAAGTCACCATCAATATTACACACGAGAGCCAATTAACCTGCCTGTATGAGTGAGTGAGGACACAGAAAAACCCAGTGGAAATCCATGCAGACACACAGAGAACCTACTACTCCTTGTAGATAGAACCCTGTTTGGAATTGTACCTAGCACTCCAGCATCAGACCTTCACTTAATTATTTAATTTAGCCAGAGTTTAGTGCTAAAATGCTTACTAATAACTGAATCAAGTATACCTTGTAAAAAAAGGCATTTCTTTTATCTGCTGTAAGTACTATAAACATGTTCATGGTATTTGATCAGTCTTCTTCCTTGATCTGTAAATCTGAATTCCTACAGTAGTTTAAAGGACATTTAGTGATTTCTTACTATTATCTACAGAACCATCCATTTCTATCTCATTTTTCAGGAATTCTGTAAATGAATGAATCCCTTGGCTTGCAGATTCTTCTGATTTTGTCCCTGCAGTGACAATGGCTGCCACATATTTAAATGATAATCCTGAACATTCAGTGGACCGGCCTTGGATGTAGGTACAGATAAAGAACAGGTAAAGCTGGGTACGTGTATAGGAACAGAGTCACTTTGGCAAGGATTTCATTATAATTCATGGCCTTCGAGATGTTTATTCATGTTGTATCCATTCTTTTGCCTCATGCACTTTTCTAAAAGTTAAATGACTTAAAATAATAAACTCCCAAATTTGCAGTAGTTTTGTTAAATAGTACTCCTGGATCTGAAGGGGAATTCTCTAAAATTTTCCTTGAAATGTTGGTAATTGGTTATGTGTCATTGGGTGGGTAACTATGTACCTATGTCCCCCCTTCCCCATTCACCCCTCTTGGATAGAGTGTTCTGTTCAAGGGAATAGCCTCAAGTCTCTGAGCTCCAAAATGGAGACCTTAGGGCTCATTTAAGTCCTCAAGTGCAATAATCAAAGTACAATTTTGAGTGCAATCTCTATTTTTTTCCCTCACAACGGAACATTTCTTTTCCAGACTTCCATTATCATTTTGGACACAAAGAGGTGTTGAATGTGAAGCAGTTCTGCTGCCCCCAGTGCAATGAACCAGATTTGCCAAAATTAACACAATTGCAATGTGCAATTGTACAGGTGAGCCGTGTAGCTAAATGGACACAATTGCACCAAATATTTTCCTGGTGTGCAATGTGTGCTGCTTATTCTTTTGGCACAGCTGTGCTATGGAGATTGATGCAGGACACTATTGAGCTACCACCTGGTCGGGAGTTTGTAGTAACTATAGGGTTCCCCTGCACAAAGGTGTTGCAGCTTCTGATTTAAATGGAAGGTAAAAACAACAGAGTGGTGCCAAGTGTAACTGTACAGAAGTGCTAAACCCACTAAATGAAAGTGGTTTTACATGCACATTACTGCGCCCAGGCCCGGATGTGGTGAGACCATGGGTCTAATTTTTTTTAGGAGTACTAGGGCTGAGCAACTGTGTAACTCTCCTGCACTCATAATCCTCAGTGCTCGATCCGCTCTGTCCCAGGGGCGGCCACATTTGAAATCCGTGGTTGACTACCGGAGCAGACAGCCTGCCTCTGCTACTTACATTAAATAAAAAGTGAGCAGTTGAACACACATAGTCCAATGGCATGGAGACCTCAGTGCCAAAAAGTTTTGAGCTTGACCTCAATTACCTAACAAGTCATTGGTGCACAATACAGCATGATGGACGTGTTTTTATAATGAACTTTTCAGACTTGATGGCAGAATGTGTTTGTGAATTTGTAAAATATAAACTGTAAAGTGGATATAAAGCACTGTATTTTCTCATTTGCAGGATGGACTGACAATCATTTATTAAAATGACATTAATTTACCATCAATAAATGTCATGACAATATGGTGGTGGGTTGTAGTTATTGGGAAGATAAAGTGAGTGCAGCTGCTTAATCCTCTCTACTGCAATATAAATCTGCCTCATTAATGGTCTTGTGTGGATTAAGATGCCAGAGAGGTCTGTTGCTATACGGTAATATTTTATGGCTATAAAATTATTCTATTGCAAATCCCTTAATAACAGTCTAAGCAATCGCTGTAGAACAACCTCACAATTGAATACTGGGTAATTAGAATTTTCTTATCTGAGAAATAGTTATAGTTTACACCTTGTACAATTACCATACGCCTGTATTTTATAAGCAAAGTAATGCGGATCCGGCTTAAATATTAAATGTGACACTGGGAATTGGTAGGATCAAGCAAGTTACATATTTCCTCAGAAGTTCCCTCAGAAGTGCGTCGGAATATGCGATTTATATCTCCGAGTCACAGCCAATACACTCTATATCTTCTCTTTATCATCAAAGCTTACTCTCCTGCAGAATATTTGTACAAATATAATTTATCTGCATTGCCTCCCTCTACCCTGGAAAAAGCAAACATTGCACGTAAGTGACATTTTTGGAGCACAGTGGAGAAATCGCCTTGTTGTACTCTGCTTGTCAAATATGCAATCCACTCTTTGTGCTGAAAATGTGGCTTTCTGTAAAAATGTACTGTATTATGGAATGAGAAGATGATTTAGCAACCTTTATATCAGATTGTTTCAGTGTAACATAAGCCCTTAGGAATGGCCTTCTGTTCTACTCAAAGACGTGTTTATTGTTATCTCAGTTTCCGTAGCTGTAGATGTAGATAGTGTTTTGCTTGTCTTTCAACCCTAATGTCAAAAGATGGATGAGGAGTCTGTAGAACTGAGGTTTAACCTTTCCTATACCTCCAGAGGAACAGTATTTGAGAATGAGGTCTGGGCTTGTTGGAGGATTGACAGGTGATTTTGAGACAGAATATGATCCCAACTGTAGAGTTAAAAGGGTCAGATGCAAAAACCAGGTCAAGGGATGGGCTAAAATAAAGGCAGGTAGCAAAAACCATAGTCAATAAAAAGTACAGGATGAGGAACCAAAGAATCAAGTGCCAACGGGCAAGGGTCAACAATGGAGATATCAGTCAGGCATAGCAAGGACACTTATTTAAAGGAGGAATAAAGCATATTTCTTATGTTCCCACACAGGATGTCCCTGGAGATGTCGCCCAATATATATGTTTTGAACATTCTAAATTACCTAATAAAGCTATATCAAGCTCCAACCTTTTGTATCTTTATGGGCAGAATACATTTTTTAATCAGAAATGTTACTGTCCTGGCCCCACTTCTTGGTTTAAAGCCAGAGATATGTGTGAGACATTCAAGACATTCACCTCCTCTTTGATGTATAGCATTGCTGCAGTCTACAGTAGAGAACACCAAAGATTACCCCATCGCTAAACTATAAAATGGTGGATTTAATACTGTTTACCTAGAAAATCGTTTAATATCATTCATTAAATACAATATGGATAACACTTTAGCAGATCTTTTTGCAAAAGTGTCAATTCACAAGTCATCTATAAATGATGTGAATCCATGGTGAATTTCCAGAGTCTCTGTTTGTATACAGTAAAGGGCAGATTTACTATTGGTCGAATTTCGAATGAAAAAAAATTCGAAATTCGACCAGGGAATAGTGGGCAATTTAAAAAATTCGAATTCGATTTTTTTTTAGCGCAATTTGATCGAATGATCGAATAGGGAAAATTCGATTGATCGATCAAATATTTCTAATCGAATTCGAATCGAAAATTTTAACAATTTTTAAGCGATCAATCAAATCATTCTTATTCGATCTTAGGTAGGTTTAATCTGGTGAAGAAGGTGATCAAATTTAAATTTAAAGGGGAAGTATTTGACCATCGAATTTTTGAATATTCAAATAAAATTACATTTGAATTTGAATATTCGATGGTCGAATTTGCCTAATTTGCATATTCGAAATTTGAATCTCTTTGAAAATTCGATCGAATATTCGAATCCTTCATGTGAATTTATGTGAATTTAGTAAATCTGCCCCTAACTGTTCAGAAGGAAGTCTCTAACATCCTAGAGAGCCAGAGGTTTTTCTACTTGGGAGGCCTCACAAATTGTCAACAATATTCCATCCATCTGTTTAGGCATGGTGCCCGAACTCCTCTTCTCATTTTTTAACTTTCTGAAAATACACATGTTAATTTATATATTTTGCAACTTCCTCTGCACAAAAGAACACAATGCTACTTGCAGCCCCACCTATTTTCACATAAATATGATTTGCATTTTTCCAAAAGCTCTCACCGCCTAAAACCTTTTGTTTTAGATTTTTATTTTTTTGCAAAAATACTTGATTGGAAAACAAAATACATCTGCCCATCAGTGTTGTACTGAAACGCATTTAAAAGCAAAGGATTTGCCCAAATCTGAATCCTGGAAATAGTGGAGGGGTAGAGCCTAATCCCAAATGGAGTAAAATTGTTGGTGGTGCACATCTCAGTACCTAGAAACAATTGAAAACAGTGGTGCTTTCTCCAGGAGTCAACTGAACTATTCCACATGGAATCCTGGATTTGGTGCAATTCAACAACTGACCAACCAAAGGACCTATGGCACAGGGGGATGTCCACAACAGTCATTCAGTGTAACTGATGGTGAGCAATGTTTTCTCCATTGGTGATTTCCATAGAATTGCTGTGCCGGATGTGCCATAGCCCTAAAACTAACATTTATTTAGCATGATTAGCAAAGTATACATCTATGGATGCGCATCTTGGGAGTATTGAAGATTTTTTTGGCTATCACCATGCCTTACTATTAAGAATTATGGTACAGGTATGGGATCTGTTATCCAGAATGCTCAGGACTTGGGTTTTTCCAGATAAAAGATCTTTCTATGATTTGGATCTTCATTCCTTAAGTCTTCACAAAAATCATGTAAACAGTAAGGGGCAGATTTATCAAGGATCAAAGTGAAGGACGAATCTGGGGTAGAAAATTGCGAAACAGCGAAAAGTTCATGAAACACCGCAACGTCTCTTTTTGGTTTTGGACGCTGGAGCCCATTACCAGCATCAAAAAAACGGACGCCAGTTGTCCAAAAATGGATGCCCACATCCAAAACGAGACGCAGGTGAATTTTCACCCAGGTGAAATTTTTCTGGCGTTTCATGAATTTATTTGCCTGCGGTGAATTGCAGGAATTTGCCACAAATTCCATCACTAACAGACATCTAGAGGGAAACACTATCACAAAGAAGGTACATGTACCAATTATCTTTTATCACTTTCACAGATACAGCGAATATTTCACATAGAGCATTCCAGATAAAATATTAATGTCCTATACTTGCGTTTGAGGATATCAGCTCATGGCAGATAAATGCTTGTTTATCCATAGGAGTGAAGGCCCAGATACATTAATACGCATCTTTCTTCTTTATAGCATTGTTCTACTTTCAGTAAATGTTTAACTATTTAGGCGGAAAGTGCCCTGAAATAAAGGGAAATAAGGAAGAATTTGAAAATTAATGGGCCAAGTAAAATGTTCCACTAATCAAGTAGCAAGTTTATTTTCCACCATCAAACAGTTGTAACCCTTTCTTGGCTGTATTAGAACCAAACCAACTAGCATGAGCAGAGCATGGGTTACACGCGACTCTTGTATTCTCAGGTAGGGCTTTCGCTAAGTGGAAACACACGTGTGAGGTAGTTGAACTACACCTCAATACTGCATGTAGTGTAAAATAACAAATGTTGGGCGCCAGGGGTTCTTTGGAACAAATAGAACAACCTTTATTTACATAGATCACCACAGGGCATGTATCATACTCACGACCAATGGATTATGAACAGCAAATGCATAGCATATATACGGCACTCAGCATAGCCCTCAGGATGTATGTGGATGGGAGTTGTAGTTTCACCAACCAGGTTAGCAATGCCTTGTGTGGTCCGGATCCCACCAGCAGGTCAATATCACCTCAGGGATTCAATTCTCCTCCTACAGTCCCTATATACTGAGGTCCCTTCACTTCAGGCAAGGTAGAGCCTGGGGGAGAGCTACTCCCTACTATCCTCCTTGATGGGGCTTGAGCTGCCCTTTCTCTCTTCCCTCTCTATCTCACTTCTCCTAGAGAGTGCTATAACAGGCATATCCTGACTCTAACTACTCCTCATTCACGGGGCCCTGTTCCCCGACTTCCACTAAAGGTGTGCTGTCCCTTTAGGGTAGAACGCCTCTGGGGCCCGGTTGGCACCCAGGCTCAATGGAGCACTGCCCCCCTCCTCTGCTGCAGGCCAAAGAGGAAGTGCCCCTCCCTGCAAGTACTTTTCTTACAGCACTGCAGGGGTGGGTCACAACCTGTATGTCACGGTCGGCACCCTAAACTCAGAACCAGTGTCAAGCACCCTGGTCTCGGCTCGTGCTTCTGCCTATAACAGCCGCCTTTCACCTCGGGAGGAGCCCTTGGCTAATCGGATGCCGCCAGGTCTTAAAACGAGAAGTGCAAGACAAAAGGTTCTGAGCAGGCAAAGGGGCACGACTGTAGATAGTGTCTTTTAAGGCCGATGGTCACAGTACAGAAGGAATAGGCAAATTCAAGGTCAAACTGGCAGGGTGGTGGCAGGCAGATAACTAGGATCGTCAGGCAGGCAGGGGTCAAAACCGGGAATCAATCAGAAGGATGAGGCAGAATCAGTAGTCAAAAACAGGCACAGGTCAGGATACAGATAATCAGAATAGTCAAAAGCCAGGCAGGGTCAAAACAGGAATCAGGAACAAACAGGAAGCTAAATAGCACAGATACAGGCACCAGGAACAAAACCTATCACGGGCAATGAGCTGCAAACAGAATTTTCCTTTTAAGCATTTGAATTTGGCGCCATTGCGCGCTGACGTCATCACGTCAGCGCGCCTGCGCCTTTAAGTAACCCGGAAGTGCGCCGCGCGCGCACTAGAGAAACCGGCAAGACAGAAGGAGGATGGTGCGGCGGGCGTCCCCGCCGATGGCGCAGCGGGCGTCCCCGCTGCGCCACCGCTAGACCACCAGGGTGAGTAATACTCACACTGTATCCAATAATTGGATACAATATAGCTATCTGGACCTTAGTCCAATAGCAGGTAGCTAATGTAAGGGCAAGGGAAGAAGCCATAAGGGCCATGCTACTTATGGGTCCCTACACAGTCTTAAGGTGAACTGTCCATACAGAAATACCTGCTATTTGTATGTTAAAAACTGGAGACTTTAGGAAATGACCCTATCCACCCTGGCTACACCCAGTGCCTAGAAACTTTGAGAATTAGTAAGCTGCATCACTTTTGGGATCCATGTATCAGGACTCTTCCACTGACACTTGAAACACTGGTATTTCAGTGTGTGCTTCTGGCTGACATGTAGCCCATGCTGCAGGTTGTTAAACCAATCTTGTACAGGGTCTGTATACAGGGGCACCTTGGAAAAAATGTGATGACTAGTGATGGGCGAATCTACCCAGTTTCGCTTCGCCGAAAATTCGCGAATTGGCAAAAAAATTCGCGAAACGAGTCGCGACACGTTTTTGAAGTGCGTTAAAGCAAATTTTCGCCAGGCGAATTTTCGCTGGTGTTTCGTGAATTTATTCGCCAGCGGCGAATCGCGGGAATTCGCCACAAATTCACCCCATGCGAATAAATTCGCCCATCACTAGTGATGACTGAATTGCTTTCCCTTTTTTCTTCCCTTTTCACCTTGCTTCACAGTATAGTCCGCCGAAAATAAATTCACATTTCAATATATAATGCTTTTGTTATACAGTGCCTTTTTATTGAAGTGAAGACATTTAATGGAGAAGGAAAGGCTAAAACTAAGTAAGCTTTATCAGAAAGGTCTATATAAATACACAAGTAAATCCTCAAAGTAATGCTGCTTTCTTTCCTTCTATTGTGTACATATGGGCTTCTGTATCAGACTTCCTGTTTTCAGCTATTATTATTATTATTATTATTATTGCAATACACCTTAAATAGGGCCTTGCCCATGACACAACTTACAATCTATGAGCCGGACTACAAACTATACATGAGCTTTGTTGTACCTGTATTCTGAAACCATATCAATATATAGTTTCAATTGGTAGAACTGGTATAGAATACATTATCTGGAAACCCATTATCCAGAAAGCTCCGAATTACAGAAAGGCCTTCTCCGATAAACTCCATTTTATCCAAAAAAAAAAAAATCTAAATTTTTACTCTGTAATAATAAAACAGTACCTTGTATTTGATCCAAACTAAGATGTAATTAATCCTCAGCAAAACTAGGTAAAATAATTGGGGTTATTTAATGTTTATCTGATTTTCTAGTAGATTTAAGGTATGAAAATCCAAGTTACGGAAAGATCTGTTATCCAGAAAACTCTATCGATTTCCAAAGTCGCCCGAAGTTGCTTCACAAGGAAATCGAAGCGCTGCGAGTGCATTAGCGCAGGTGATTCTTCATTCAAGCAGATGGAAGGCAGTTCAGGGAGATTTTCGTCCTGCAGAAAAGGCGATTAGTCGTCCTGCGACTAAATCTCCCCGAATCTGCCCGTCTGCCCCAACCCTAAAGTGCCACATGTAACACTTGCTATACTACATAAAATATGTTCAATAGGGAAGGTTACTTTATATATCAATGCACAGTGTTCTTATTCTTTGTTATTTTTTAGATACTCCATGCCAGTAAAAATAGGAACTTCCGCTGGAAATCCTTTAATGCAGGTAAAAATAGAACTGTCATGCAGAGAATGAACATTTCATGTTGTTTAGTTTGTAATCAGGGAAAAATGAACAGCTAATCATAGTTCATTGCCATACCTGACATTTCAGCACAGCAGGAACATTTCCGTCTCTTCTAGATAACAATACTTTACAACGGAATACCAAAGCAATCTGCATGGATCTAGCGGGTCTTAGCAGACAAAGTTGTTGGCACATGTAATTTACAAAAGAATGTCCATTAATGGCCAATGCGATTTAAAGATCAGTTGAAAGAACACCTTAGCAATATGTAATTTGCCAAGATGCCCTTTGCTTTTAATTATTTTTAAACACTATAGGAGTTCCCACAACAACATTGGAAGACCATGCATTAAAGTAGTATTTTCTGTTGTTGAAAGTTCACACTGTGCTGAAAGACTTCTAAAAGTAATTCCCTTGCTCTAGCTGAAGTTTTTTTCTTTTTTATGATGTTTTTATCTTTAAATTTCAAAATCATTTTATCATTTTATTAACAAATACAATTAACAGTTGTCAAATGTGATTCAAACTGACAAGTCAGAAATAGGAATAAACTTACTAGAAGTTTGTCAAGGAGACCAGTGATACTTTTTTAAGATATACCTCTATTATGTTCCTGGGAGGATGAGCATCTTTGATGATTTGTTTCAGTAGATGTTATACATTGGTAATTGATATCTGTGTTTGTTTGTTATCTTAAATGACTCATTATCAATCTGTTGAGGCAATGACTCCTGGATTAGGTTTCATACCATGCAGTGTGATGGACCTAGCAGCGAATTAAAGAGGTGCATCAAATTAGATGCCAGCTGGACGAATTGGTTCACCAGAATTGGAGGCCAGAGAACTGACCCCTCTCGACCCCCTCCCAACTGCC
>CM044442.1:119123935-119141843 GCA_024363595.1 Xenopus borealis | reverse complement strand
CCAGAAATGTCTTTTTTAGCTTTTAAAGTTCGCCTTCCCTTTGAAGTCTATGGGGTTTGCGACGTTCGCGAACCGTTCGCATATTTTGTCGCAAGCTCGTGAATATGTTCGTGAACATTTTTTCCGCGGTTCACGCCATCCCTAGTAATTAATCCAGTACCGTATGACAATTTAGTTGTTTGTTTTCTGCCTCTGTCAATGTAAATATGACATGGATTTCTGTCACCCAAAACCCTGAAACAACATGAGACCTCTTTATTACGCAGTGTGAAACTAAATTCCCAAGAAAAATGGTGTTAAAAGTTGTGGAAAATATATGGTGAACTTATCAAGTTGTGTGATATTTTATGCCAATCAAACTCCAGATTTTCTGCTGTTAATTCACACTGCTTCAGAACTTTGTAATTAAATTCTGGTGGAAGTTGGTCAAAGAAAAATCATGTGAAAAAACTATGCCACTTTTTACATGGCCATGTATGGCGAATAATTCCACCATTTTTTACACTACGTAATAAATCTACCCCCATAAGTATGAAAGAAGGGAGCAAATGAACAGATCAGCAATCTCAGCAATGTCATTAAGCATCTCCAAGATGGCACAGAAGAATGCAACGAGGACTCCTGTGTGTGTGAATACATTAAGTAAAATAATAGGCTTGGAATGTCAAGAAAAGTGTCACATGCTGGATATTCATACAGATCAAAGCCCTACACCCATGGCTAGAGTGAAAATTACATTATAATTAGCATTATAAGCACATTTCATGCAGAGACAGACATCAGTGACTTTCCAACCTCCTGGGAGATAAAGGAGTTATCCATAACAAAGATTTCCACGGTCAGATAATAAGATAAAAATGGGCACAGGAAGGGTCAGGAAATGTCCAAAGTATTGACCAGTTGCTGTATGTTTTTGGGGGCTTGAATAAATCACTCTTTAAAGATTATTCAATTTTGGCATGTTCCTGGCTTTTGCCTGAGAAGTATTTAAGCTTGGATTTTTCCAACACTCATCTAATACTGGAACCATTTTCAGAGATCTTAGCTCTACAGCTTTGTATTTAGGAAGCATAAAAACCAACATTTGCCCTTTTTGTGGGACGGGTGATTAGGCATCCCACCCAATACCTGTTCCTTTATTTCTCACCCCCTGCCCATCAGACACACTTGCTAGGGAGCATCATTGGGCATTTTTTTTATATGCAGAGTGCAGCAAGACTTCAGACTGTGTTAATGAGCACTAAGGGGCAAGTTGATTTGTTAATGAGCATTTCTTAACTAAAGTGGACCTAAATAAAAGATTACTTAATCTTTATAAAATGCCTTTAAGAAGAAGGAAAGCTACAGAGACAGTTTATTGCCAATAGATTAGGAACAATAGTGCAAGCTATAACACTATATCTATTCTGTAGAAAGCTTTACCATACCTCTCTGAGCTCTGAGTTTAGATTACAGCAGGGAGGGGAGGAGGGAGGTGGAGAGAGCAAACTGAGCATGCTCAAGCCCTAGCCCTGGAGGTTTAAGCTGAAAACAGGAAGTCTGATACAGAAGCCCATGTGACACAATAGAAGGAAAGAAATGCTGTTTCTTTTGACAGAGGACTCAGAGCAGCATTACTTTGAGGGTTTACTGGTGTATTTATTTAGATAAAGCTTACTTAGTTTTAACCTTTCCTTCTCCTTTAATGTTTTTAGCATCACTTGTGGGATATTACATTCCCATGATACTTTTGCCTTGCTTTCTTTTCCCTTGTATGTTTTTTTTCCAAGACCTTACCACTAGTGATGGGCGAATTTATTCGCCAGAGGTGAATTCGCGGCGAATTCCCGTGATTCGCTGCTGGCGAATAAATTCCCCAAACGCCAACGAAAATTCGCCAAAAAAAAATTTGCCGAAAAAAAACAAGTCGCGCGTCGTGAAACGATGCGACGCAACGAAACGCGACTCGTTCCATTTCACGAATTTTTTCGCAATTTTTCGGCGAAGCGAAACGGGGGAGATTCGCCCATCACTACTTACCGCTCATTGTTTCTTATGTATTTATTATTTACCACACACACACAAATGCGTTTTCACTGCATTTCCATATTTTCATTTTTGTAATTCATCATGTGTCCTTTTTTGATTATAGCCTAAACTGAAAAAAAAAAAGAAACAAATACATTTTTTTAACAGAAAAACGTTTCCAACATTGATCTTGTGATGGTATCTGATACTGGTACCTTTGCTATGCAGTTCTCTGGGAACCCAGTAGCATGACAGAGGTGATGCAACTTCTGCAGCCTATCAACATAACCAATCTTTACGACCATGCTGAATGAAGTGATATTAATTTCTGGATGCAAGCGGGTGTGCCTGGTAAGATGTAGGATAACCTCGTGTCTGCCTTTAGCTGAAAAGCAAAGTATTTTGACTGTTCTGTAAACCTATATCTACTGTTAATGCATCACAATATATGACTTAAAGGGCAACTTAATTGAAAAAGATTAAGCTAAAGAATATATATACCTTGCCTTGGCTCAACAGGGCCATATATATGAAGTATGTATTACTGGAATATAAATAGGGTGTGATGAAATCTCACCCTGGTGGTCCAGTGGTGCGGCGGGGACACCCTCCTTGCCATCAGTGGGGACGCCTGCCACTTCGCTACTCTTACTTGCAAATGCCGGCTTCCTAGTGTGCGCACAGCACACCGGCTCTTAAAGGAAAAGTAAATGTTTTTCTTTTTCTTTCTGTAAATTTGCTCTAAACAGCCCCCCAGATTAATGTACCTTAGTCCCTGCTGCAAGTCTGGGGCTTCACTCTGCACCAGGAAGAAGGGGAAAGAAGCTGCTGATAACACAGAAACCAGAGCAGACTTGCAGCAGGGACTAAGGTACATTAATCTGGGGGGCTGTTTAGAGCAAATTTACAGATAGAAAAAAAAAAGGTTTACTTGTTCTTTAAAAGCGCATGCGCACTGACGGTATTACACCAGAGCGCAATGGCACCAAATTCAAATATTTAAAAGGACTTTTGTAGTTTTTTCATTACCCTTGATAGGATTTGTTCCTGGTGACTGTTAGCTTTGCTACTGATTCTGAAACCTGTTTGATTCCTGTTGTGACCTCTGCCTGGCTTTTTGACAATTCCCCCTTCTATATGCTGACCACTGCCTGATTACTGACTCAGATTCTGATTAACCCTCTGATTGACTTCCTGGTTTGACCCTTTGCCTGCCTGAATTTGTTTGTACTCCACCTGCCCCGATCCGGCCTGGTTTGACTACGTTTCTGCCTAACACCTTGTATCGCGAAATTCTGCCTAAAGACTCTAGCTAAACTGCCGTGCCCCATTGCTGGCCAGAACTTTCACCTTGCACCTCTGGGTTTAAGTCCAGGTGGCATCTGAGTAGATAAGGGCTCCTCCCGAAGCCAAAGGCGGTCACACTACTGGTGAAGCATGAGCTGAGACAAGGGTACTTGGCAATGAGTGTCGGACTGGCCCACCAGAATACCAGGAAAACTCCCGGTGGGCCAAGGTGTCAGGGGGCCCTCACTCTACTTAACTTTTGGCCTATTTCTATGAGAACAAAGAGGCTAAATAGATGGAATAATTGATTATAGTATGTAAAGAAAACAAACTAGGAGAATAGAGGTTGATTGAGGAGATGAAGAATATTAGTACTGAGAGTGGGCCCCTGGTCTAAGGTTTTTGGGTGGGCCCCTGGTGTCCCAGTCCGACACTGTCGGCAATAGCTGCTTAAAATTCAAAAGCAGCTGAGCCACATTATTTGCTTCCCTTTCAGGTTCACGTGTCTTTTCAGAATTTAAATTTACTAGAAAAGATGTCATTTTTATACCACTACACAATCTATTCTCCTACTGGGCACTTCTCCTGGCAAGTTTATATAAGGTGTAATTAGGAATTTTTAGAAGAATGATGGGTTCGCTCTGTTTCAGTAACCTCTCTGGTAAAATAAAGCGTACATGAATGACAGTTTGGAACGCCAAGTGCAGTCTTGCGGTGAATATACTGTCACATTCATACTTCACTTAGTAGGGGCTTCTGACTGACAGGAAAAACACATACTGTATCAGACTAATAGATATCTGGAAGAGTTGACAAGAATCAAAGCACTTTTCATGGGCAAGCCAGTCTGATATCAAATAGAACTGACAGATTTATCTCTCATCGGTTCGATGATATTCTGTCGTTAATTTTCCCTTACAATTAAGCTTGTCTCTGTGTGTAGGAACCTGCTCTTACACCCTGGATATTCATCCTCACACTGTCAGTTCACACAAGGTTTAATCAGATCATTGCACTTTACTCATGTCACGTATTCTCAGACTGCATCCTATGAATGTTTCCCTGGAGTAGTAGAGGTCACTCCATGCCCCTAACGCAGTTTTATGCTGCCATAAGAAAAGAGAGTACACACAGCTCAGCACGGATTGGAACAAGATAAGAAATATTGCAGGTAGTGATGGGCGAATCTACCCAGTTTCGCGTCGCCGAAAAATTCGCGAATTTCCAGCAAAATTCGTGAATTGGCGAAAAATTTAGCGAAATGAGTCGCGGCACATTTTCAACGAGCGTCGCGTCAAATTCGACGTGCGACTCGTTTTTTTTTTGTTACGCCGGCGGGGGAAATTTCGCTGTCATTTCGTGAATTTATTCGCCGGCGGCGAATTGCGGGAATTCGCCCCTGGCGAATAGATTTGCCCATCACTAATTGCAGGGCAAGCAACATAGGAGAACATTCTCTGTGTTTCTCTTCCAGGTAGAACATTATAATATTACATAAATAAACACTCAAATGACAGAAGCTTGAGAATACAGGCATGGGATCGGTTATCTGGAAAGCTCTTAATTTACGGAAAGGACATCTCTCATAGACTCCATTATAATCAAATAATCCACATTTAAATGATTTTCTTTTTTCTCTATAATAATAAAGCAGTAGCTTGTACTTGATCCAGACTAAGATATAATTAATCATTATTGGCAGTAAACCCAGCCTATTGGGTTTATGGGATGTTTACATTATTTTCTCGTAGACTTAAGATAGGAAAATCCAAGTTACATAGAGATTCTGAATCTGGAAAACCAGGTCCCATTCCTGCATTTATTTCTTACATATAGGGTCAACCTTATTAGCTATTGAACTGTAGAAGCCAGGATTCCCAGTAGTTTGTTTTCCTTTGCCATGGATCAAAGCTGATACATGTATGAGTATACAATACGGTATAATACTGAAATACTGTAAAAAAAATACAGACAAGAGACATTTAAACGGTCAAGAACAATTTAAACACAAAACTGACACCTTTGCCTGTCTTCATTATGGCCTGGATGCAATTCAATGTGATAAACTTATCTCTATGGGGAACTGTATGGGGAAATTCTGAAATGGATTTGGAGAAATGTTTTTCTTATTGATTCTTATTGAATTTAGCCCTATTTGATTGGATGCTTTGAACTGTCAAATCATGGTGTGGACTGCTGTCCCCTTTCCAAGTCCATACTCTCAAATTAAATTGGATTCAAATTCAATGTTTCTTGAGTTTCTCGAATTTTGCTCGGATTAAAACCCCTTGAATTCGAATTTGAGGGGTTTCAACGCAATTCGATTTTTCGAACAATATAAAAAAAATGCGATTGATCAATAGAATTGTTCGAATTGATTGTTTCGAACGATTTTAAGCAATCGATCAAATTTTTTTTTTCGATATAGGATTCTATCCCAATTCGTTAGGTTCAATCTGGCGAATTTGAATTTTAGAATTTCATCAATTCTAATCGAATTTTGGGCTATTCAATAGTCGTATAAGCCCAAAATTAATTCAAAATTCAATTTTTTTTCCTTCAAATTTGAATCAAATTTTCACTACGAATCAATTCGACCCTTAGTAAATGTGCCCCTTACTGTTTAGTTGAAAAAGGAACCCAGATGGTATATTAAAAGTAGAAAAATCTTTATTAGGATATAGTCAAGCTTGACGCGTTTTGTGCCAAAGGTGGGCACTTATTCATAGGCTAACCATCTCCAGTGTTGGACTGGCCCACCAGAATACCAGGAAAACTCCCGGTGGGCCAAGGTGTCAGTGGGCCCTCATGCTGCTAAACTTTTTGCCTATTTCATGACATTCCCTATTTCTATGAGAACAAAGAGGCTAAATAGATAGAATAATTGATTATAGTATGTAAAGAAAACAAACTAGGAGAATAGAGGTTGATTGAGGAGATGAAGAATATTAATACTGAGTGGCCCCCTGGTCTAAGGTTTTATGGCGGGCCCCTGGTCTAAGGTTTTTGGGTGGGCCCCTGGTTACCCAGTCCGACACTGACCGTCTCCCCACCACAGAATCCTTTTAAAGGGGGGTGATAATGTCTGCTTCAAATTTGCATACATGACATCATACATTATGGTAGCCAATCGGTGTATAACTTAGTGCAAGCGTATAAATAAACATTGGAAAATTAAGTGAATTACATTATTTGCAAACTATCCAATCCAATGGAAGAAGGGGGGGGAGGGAAGGAGAAGGCATGTTCCCAATAATTACATCAGAGGAAAAATATCTTTTAAAATTAGAAGACACTTTTTGTGCCTTAAATTCTACTCTAATTGCTTCAATTTATTTTTTTTATTCTCTGAATTAGTAAAAAATTTTTGTCTTCGTAACCGGGCCAGTAATCATATATACAACAGGTTTAAAGGTTATTCTATATTCAGACAATGATTCCATAAACATATGTGGCTCCTCTCATCATTATAATAAATGGAAAGGGCTTTTTCCTTGGCACACACCCCTGTCTAATGATCCCATTGTTGTTTTTTACCTAATTTCAGGGACAGTGAAATCTTGTTCAAACACATCAATATCTATAAAAAAAAAAAAAAAAACCCACACCGTACTTTTTCCGATATCACATGGTTGGCTTCAACATCTATTGCCGATGGGTCAGGGAATGCTTCCAAACTGAAACGATTTCACCCCAAGATTATACCTGCAGGATTCACAAGCATGTCTCTGTCCATCAGCAAAATGAAAACTTCTTTCTGAAACCTTATTTTGTTTATTGCATTGTTTCTCTACATTCTTTCCAATATTTTCTTTTTAAGGGAACCTGTCATGGGAAAAAATGTTTTTTTCAAAACACATCAGTTAATAGTGCTGCTTCAGAAGAATTCTGCATTGAAATCCATTTCAGATTTTTTTATATTTCATTTTTAAATCTGACATGGGGCTAGACATTTTGTCAATTTCCCAGCTGCCCCAAGTCATGTGACTTGTGCTCTGATAAACTTCAATCACTCTTTACTGCTGAACTGCGAGTTGGAGTGATATCACCCCCTCCCTTTCCCCCACCCAGCAGCCTAACAACAGAACAATGAGAAGGTTACCAGATAACAGCTCCCTAAAACAAGATAACAGCTGCCTGGTAGATCTAAGAACAGCACTCAATAGTAAAAACCCATGTCCCACTGCGTACTATTCAGTTACATTGAGAAGGAAAAACAACAGCCTGACAGAAAGCAGTTCCCTCCTAATGTGCTGGCACAAGTCACATGACCAGGGCAGCTGGGAAACTGAGAAAATGTCTAGCCCCATGTCAGATTTCAAAACTGAATATAAAAAAAATCAGTTTGCTCTTTTGAGAAATGGATTTCAGTGCAGAACTCCACTGGAGCAGCACTTTTAACTGATGCATTTTAAAAAAAACATGTTTTCCCATGACAGTTTCCCTTTAATTTAACAAAAGAAATTTTAAGTCTCATCTCCAATTTCTTTCAGCTTTTTTTTCAGAATTTGAAAGAATATGTTGTGAATGGTTGCATTTAGGGTTGCCAACTTTGGTAAAAAATTTTACCGGCAGACGGGGGGCGGAGTCACAAAGGGGCGGGGAGTGACGTCAAAGGGCAGAGCCACAAAGGTAAGTTTTAACTGGAACTAAGGCAGAGTAAGGGCCTTTTTTAAGTGGTATTACAAATTTACCGGCAGCTACATTGCTGGTAAATTTGTAATACCGGCCCCGGCCTTTGCTGGTGTTTTACCGGCTAGGCCGGTAAAATACCGGCTGGATGGCAACCCTAGTTGCATTGGATCCATAAAATGAACAGTTGCGTTTTTTTTTCCCTCTCATATTAATAATATTTGGTTTCTGTTTGTTACATTATACATTATGTGAATGCTACTCAAGTAATTATGTCAGAGCTCACAAGATGCATTTATTTGTGATTCAAGTAAGCCTTTGTCCCAAGATGCTTTATTTGGAAAGCAGTGACTCACAGAATACATCAATTCCAATTCATAGCAAGTTAGCTAATCGAGATCTGCTGGAATAAATGACCCCACCCTCTCCTTCAATATTTATCTTGTATTCAGTGTGTGTATATCAATTTCTTGTTGTTCATATTACAAGACCAGCCAACATCATGTCAGTAGAAAATTATGGTTCCTGGAGATATCTCACCCTGACTACACATAGGAGTGGATTTGTCTTATTTGTTTTCCATTTCTGGCTGTTGGTGAACTCTGGCAAAACAAAATAACCTAAATAACAAAGAATAATAGGTTATGAAACATTTTGCTCAGGTCACTTTTCTTCAGAACGCCTCATTCCTTTTTGAAATGCTGTTGTATAAGATATGGACAATTTCCATTGGCGTAATCAGACATTCTGGAAAAGTCTCTGTGTCCTTGAAATTAAGTTGATCCAGTATTTTGTATTCCAAAACATGATGTTGAGCTACTTATGGATAGTCCATGAAAAGTTATGTTTAATCTTGGTATTTTAGAAAATATCCCTTGATTTGTGAAATTTGTGTAAATATGGCAAAGTCCTGAATTAATAATATTTGCAATATAAGGGGCACCTAGTATACTTTAAAGGGCAAGGAAAGGCAAAGAAATAAAATCCCATTTTTACTTTCTTTAATGAAAAATAAATCTATATCCAATGTACTTTAATTAAAAAATGTGTACCTTTTTATAAGAAACCTGACTGTATGCAGTGAAATTCTCCCTTCATTTAGTGCTGTGGATAGGAATTGTCAGACGGTCCCTAACTTTTGGCAGGGAAACAATCATACTTATGAACAGCAGGGGGAGCCCCTGCCTTACTTACCAGCCATGCAGAACTCAAACTGCTTTGTTTTTTGATCATTTATGACGATCCCTAAGCAGCACAGACCATACTGAGCATGTGCAGTGCCAGTGTCAGACAAAGATGTATAACAAAGTTACAAGATGACAGCCACCTGTGGCCAACTTTGAAAGCATAAATCATTTGTTTGATTAGACTTGTGGTGCAGTAAGTTCATGTTTATGTTTAGTATACAAAATACAGCATTTCTAGCCTTATTCTATTTAACACTTTCCTTGCCCTTTAATGGTTTGACTGTAATAGTTATACAAGAGTCAGATGGCTCCCAAAGAATGACTGCAGTTTTGCCAGCAATTAAATATTTACAGTTCCCAAGTATTCCTTTTGGGAATAATAGACAGACAAAAAATAATAGTGCTGTCCAACTGGTGTCTCTGCTGTGGCCCTCCATTGAAGTTTGGTTGCTTTGATAGCTTACCTTTTTGTAAGGTTCAGAAGGTACCAGAACTGAGATTAAGGGGCAGATTTACCAATGGTCGAATTTGGAAGTGAAAAAACTTTGAAATTCGACCATCGAATTTTTAGGGGGGGTCATTTTCAATCGAATATGGCCGTTTTCGTTGGAAAACGGCCGTATTCGATCGAATGAAAAATGGTTCGATTCGATGGAACGATTTTAGCAAAATCCTTCGATTTCTCAGAACTTTCAGGACATGTTCTGTGAGGTTTCTCATAGGCTAAAATGGCAATTCGGTAGCTTAAAGTCAAAGGATTTTTAAAGGGCCAGTACTTCAAAATTCAAAAATTTGAATATTGTAATTTTTTCAATTCAAATCGAATTTTTGGCTATTCGATAGTCGAAGTAGCTAAAATTACTTTGAAATTCAAATTTAAAAAATTCAAATTTTATTTGAATTTCAGCTTCGACCCTTAGTAAATCAGCCCCCAACTGTCCCCTGCATTGTTGACGCCACGGGAGCAGGGGGTTGGAATTGGGCCAGGGCCTGCACCCCCTCAGGGCCCCCCGGCCTCTTGCACACCGCTGATTCCAGGTGGAAAATTGCATATGGAGGGGGGTGGGGGACCCAGCTGCACGTCCCGCACCAGGGATCTCCATGTTCACTCCTGTATGAACCTGCATTGATCACACCTCAGTCTGCCAGTAGCCACATTGTTCACCTATACACACCTCAGAATGTAGGAGCAGTACTGACATTGTGTCACTAGTATTGTAGTATGTACTGTTCATCTTAGAACAGTCATGATAAGTAGGAGACTCTGCTCTACCCTACCTGTGGGTGCTTGTCCAACTCTGCCTGTGTGCTCAATACTCTATAAGCTCTATGCTCTATCTTTGACATACTCTGCCTGTCCTACTCTGCCTGTGTGTGTACCATACTCTCTCTGTCCAACTCTGCCTGCCCTACTCTCCCTGTGTGTGCCCAACTCTGCTTGCCTTACTCTGCCTTAATGTTCCATACTCTGCCTGCCTTACTCTGTCTCTATATGCCCTACTCTGCTGGTGTTTGTCGTTTTCTTCCTGGCCTATAATAATATTAAAATTTGGAAATACTAATTTGGGGTAAGGTGTTTAATCATTTGCTGGGAGTTGCTGCGCTATCCACAGGGGAGGAGGAGGAGGCAGATGGATTTAAAGGAACAGTAAAACCCAAAAATTAAAAGCGGTTTAAAGGAATGATAATGTAATGTACTCTTATCCTGTACTGGTAAAACTGGAGTGTTTGTTTCAGTAACACAACTACATTTTATATAAACAAGCTGCTGTGTAGCCATAGGGGCAGCCATTCAAGCAAAGGATACACGGTAGACAACAGATATGTACTGAAGAATATATTGCAAACTACAGATATTATTTGTTACCTGCTGTTCAACCTATGCTTTTTCTCCTTTTTCAGCTTTAAATGGCTGCCCCCATGGCTACACAGCATCTTGTTTATATAAACTATAGTAGCGTTTCTGAAGCAAATACACTAGTTGTACCAGGGCAGCACAATACATTATATAAATCCATTACTTTAAAACACTTTCACTTTTTGGTGTTACTGTTCCTTTAAAGCTATATGGCACAGGTTAAATAGTGGATAACAGATAACACCATTATGTTCTACAGAGCTTATCTGCTATCAGAGCCTTTCTCTCCCATTGCTACACAGCTGCTTATTTATATATAGTAGTGTTTCTAAAGAAAACACAGTAGTTTTACAGTGCAGGGCAACACTGCATTCTATTTTTATTACTTTAAAACACTTTAATTTTTTTGACATTACTGATCTTTTAAGAAGCATAACACTCAAAGAGAGAGGGGTTTTGAAATGTAGGCAATCAACATTCTAATCAAGATCTTATCCATAATTTACATTAGTTTACAACTTGCATTTGTAAATGAACTCTTATGAGAATTCAAAATTATATAAACGTAAAAGCACATGTGAGCAAAAAGATAAAAAATGTAAGGTGCCAGGGTCTCTGAGAGCAAGATGGGTGCACCCCCTACCTGAGCTGCCCCTGCTGATTGCTTGTGCTCATGCAGACTCAGATATTCAATTTATTTTAGCAGAAGATTTCCACCATCCCAATGCTAGCTGGAATGTAGTCACACAGCAGTGAGTGAGAATGTTTCAGCTATTCATTTCTGTGGTTCTGAACATCTGGATGATTTATATTCATACTTTATACGAAGAAAGCGGAACCTTCCCTTAAATGTGAATTTTAATGAAAAAGAAAAGACAAAAAAAAGCGAGGCTTTCCGAAAACATATTACTCTGAATGTCTTGGCATTTGAAAAAACTAACTATTTACAGAATTAATTCAGTTCTGTTGACCTTTATTGTACAAATATTATGTAAAACTTCTCATATGGTTTTAGAGACGAAAGCTTAAAAAGAACTGGAGTACATCTTGCTAATAATTATTAAACACCACAAGGAGAATCAGAAAGAAAATATGTGGTCATGATAAATTGGTTGCTGGATCAGCCACTACTGAATGAGGACCTTGGGGACAATTTGATGGCTGTCATGACCAATATCTGATTGGGGAACAGTTTGGAAATCTCTTTGGGGAAAGACTTGGTCTCCAAAGAGCCCCTATGATCAGGGCCACCATCAGAAATCACAGGTCCCTGTACAACAAAAATATCTGGGCCCCCTGGTCCTTGCCCCAGCATGACCCAAAGCCCCGATCAGATCCCGCCCACCCCATACCACAGTAAAAAAGCTAACCCCCCCAAAGTTATTAAAACAAGTTATAAAAAGCCATTTGTGGTCAGGGCATCCCTACAAAAATATAAATAAATAAAAACAATTGGTGGCCAAGCCCCCCTTCCACAAGTTATAAAAAAACCTCTGGTGGCCTGGACCCCCCACAAGTTTAAATAAGTCATTGGTGGCCAGGGCCCCACTTAAGTTAAAAAAAAAATTGTGGCCAAGGCCCCTGTTAAAAAAATAACCTTGGTGACCAGAGCCTGCATAAGTTTAAAAAAATAAATAAATTGGTGACCAGGGCCCCCCATAAGTAAAAAAAAAACAAATATTGGTGGCCAGTACCTCCCCATAAGTTAAAAAAAAACATTGGTGTCCAGGGCCCCCTATAAGTTAAAAAAAACATTGGTAACCAGGGCCCCGAAAGTTAAAAAAAATATTGTCATACAGGGTCCTTTTGGTGGCTATCGGGTCCTTCCAATGGCTTTGGGTCCTTTCATCAGCTTCAGGTCTTTTCAGGCAGATTTTGGGTCTTTTCAGGCAGATTTTGGGTCTAATCTCCAGCAGTCTTCCGATTTATTGTGACTTAAGTGGGAAGCGGTACAGCTGTACCCGCTGTGCCCTCCTGATGGAGTCCCTACCTATGATTAATCAATCACTGGCCTACAGGTCAGTAAAACAGTTGCGTCAACCCAAGTGGCCCACAATCTGTCCAAAAATCTACATATATGGCAGCCTGCCATATAAGTGGATCTATGGATCTATGGTCTTTTTTAGACTTTTATTTTAGGACAGGGTTTTCCTTGTATTAATTAAAGTTTAAAATTTATTGGTGAGTAGACACAATATGCACTTGCCTATGTTTCTTTAGTCTTGGGTACGAAACAAGTGCCAGCAGTGGGCCACAGGTCTTCAGACTTGGATAATGAAAGCAATGCTTAGTAGTAAGGACAAGTTATGCCTTTGCTCTCCCTTGCTCTATGGATAATTCCAGGGGTCACCAAACTTTTTTACTCGTGAGCCACATTCAGGTGTAAAATAATGTTGGAGAGCAACATAAGCATGCAAAAAAGTTCCTGGGGCTTCCAAATAAGGATTGTGCTTAGGTATTGGTAGCTCTTTTGTGGACTTAAAGCCATCAGGAGGGTATGTTTGGTAGTACGTCTGTTTTTATGCAACTAAATCTTGCCTTTAAGCCAAGAATTCAAAAATAAGCACCTACTTGGAGGCCACTGTGAGCAACATCCAAGGGGGTCAGAGAGCAACATGTAACTCATAAGCCACTGGAATGAACTGTATTCTATGGATCCCAATGAAGAATAAGAAAACTCATTTGTAGGAAGACGATACAGAGGAAACAAGAATTAGGTAAGAAGGGCTCAGTGGATTCAGATTAAATGAATGCATAAAAGTAGAATGTAAATAGCAGTATGTTTTTAGGGCTCCTAAAACGTATTAAACCAACACTAATGGAATAAACATTGCCCTTAATATAGTATCATCTGGAATAAGCATTCACAAGCAAGGTCTCATCATGAGAACTATAAAGACCACAATTTGGGGCTGATAATGGAAACCAGTATTGACCTCTTCAATTTTTTAACCACATCCACTTTGAACCATGCCCATGTTATCAAAAAAGTTAAGACCATACCCACATTAATGGTGGTAGCACCCCAAAAAAGTAAATGGTTGTTACTCACTGCAAGGATATTACCCAACACTTATATGTGAAAGTGTATTAAGTCATATTGACAAACCTTATTAAAAAATGTTTCCTTGTTTGAAGTAATTTTTTTAAGATAACCCTGCTGCTGTTATAATATATTAACTGAATGGGGATAAAAGGATCTGTGTGTGGTATATATGTCTTATAGTCCTCCAGGGATATTAGATTCTAGCCCACAGTGGGTAAAAGTCAGTCTACACTGTTAATGTATGTTTGTGTACATTGTGGATGGGCCCCACCATCCATGGTGAATATTATTTCTTATGTTATGAACCATCTCCTAACCACTTGAAGGTCACTAAGCATTATCTTGAACTGAGTTTCAATTGCGTGCCATGTCATTTGCTGAAATCTGTAGACACATTTGTGCTAGTTCCTATGGGACATAAGGGATCATTTACTTAAACCCCAGGCACAAGTTTAACAGCACAAAGTGCCATGCTAGGTGCAGAATGTACTAGGGATGTGAGGGTCGGGCCAAAACCCATATGTCAGGAGGGTTCAGGCCAACTTTTGTGTGAAATATCCGGTCCTCCTACACGGCAGCCTCTATTTATAAACCTAGGCATGGGTCTTCATCACCTCTTATGTGATATCAGAGATGGGTAGGGTGGGCATTTAATAAATATAGGGGACTTGCCAGGTCAAGTTAGGAGCAGGAGCATTAGGGATGGGTGCAGGTCGACTCACACATCACTAGAGTACAGTGCCATTGGTTGCACAGCAGTCCTGTCCTTACCACCTGCTATAGGGCAGTCAGCAAATACAAAGCTGACCTGAAATGAAAGTTAGGGGACTGAAGGTGATGAAATGCCTACATAACCCCCCATACCCAACACCCCATAAATGAATTTGCTCTGTGGTGTGTAAAATGTAGAAACCTGCAGCAATTTGTCAACATGCAGGACAAGGCGGAAAGTGCAGAAAACATGATTGATTGCATTTATGTTTTGCACTTCGCACCCTGTACTGCAGGTATGTGATAGCTCACCCTGGTGGTCTATTGGAGGGGGGTCGGCAGGGACGCCCTCTCCCCCTTGGCGGGGACGCCCGCCACACGCCGCTTCCTCTTCCTAAATGTTCTATGTGCGTGCACTTCCTCGGTTGTATCCGCATGTACGCTGACGTTGTGACGTCAGCACACAATGGTGCCAAATTTAAATGTATTTAAGGGCAATACAGGTTTCTGTACATTGCCCATTATAGGTTTTGTCCTGGTGTCTTGTGCTTAAAGCTAAAAGCTTCTAGTTCCTGTTCTGATTCCTGTGTTTGACCCTGCCTGGCTTTACGTTAATCCTGAATTCTGTATCCTGTTCTTTGCCTGTTACCTGTCTCTGATTTTGCTTAATCCTCCTGATTGACTTCCTGGTTTGACTCTTGCCTGATATCTGAATCCGATTCCGCCTAATCCTCCTGATTGACTAACTGGTTTGACCTTTGCCTGCCTGACTACGCTTGTTCTCCACCTGCCTCGACCCGGCCTGATTTGACTACTCTTTTGCCTGAAGCCTTGTACCACTACTTTCTGCCCAAAGACTTTGCTAAACAGTCATGCTCCTCTGTTTGCCAGAACTCTTTGACTTGCACCTCTCCTTAAGTCTAGGTGGCATCCGAGTAAGCCAAGGGCTCCTCCCAAAGCCAAAGGCTGTCTCACTACTGGAAAAGCTGAGCCTAGGGTGCTTGGCAACTGTTCTGGTGTTGGGTGCTGACCATGGCAAGGTAAATGACCCCATCATTCTTTATACCAAGTTGGAGATTATTAAATATGGCCAATGTATATTCTAGAGGCACAGGCACATCCGTTACACCAAAGCATAAAGGCTGAAGATGATACTGCTTATCCCAAAAACTCCATTTGCTCTAAAATTGTGGAGGACTTGCTGATGTTTAAAAGATTGAAATTGCACAGGACGCAGGGGGCAACTACAATGGAAGCAGACCCTGTGACTGCAGGGGTGCCCAGGAGGTATGGGGGCTCCATGAGGCCCTACTTAATGAGCAATTTCAATACAAATTGGTGAAAAGGAAAACCGAACATGGTTAGGGTGAGAAGGACTAAAAGGAGCCAAAAAGCCCTTCACAAGCAATTACGTGCAAATTGTAGCCTTCTGAAATCAGAAGATATTTACTTGTCTCATGCCATACACACAGCACTGTCTAGATACCAAAATTGAGAGTTTTAATTCTCCCATAAGGCATCATTGGTAGAGACATGCAAATCACTCTTTTATGTCCCTTTTGGCGGAATATGCATCTAGAATCGCTTTTTTTATAGCACAGATGTTTCCATCTTGTTAGATCTCATCAGTAAAAGATCATTTTTAAGACCCCAGGAAACTCGTATTTTTAAAGGGATACGGTCATGGGAAAACATGTAAAACACATCAGTTAACAGTGCTGCTCCAGTAGACTTCTGCACTGAAATCCATTTCTCAAAAGAGCAAACAGGTTTTTTTATATTTAATATTGAAATCGGACATGGGGCTAGACATTTTGTCAATTTCCCAGCTGCCCCTGGTCATGTGACTGGAAACTGCTTTCTGGCAGGCTGCTGTTTTTCCTTTTCAATGTAACTGAAGGAGTCACAGTGGGACATGGGATTTTACTATTGAGTGTTGTTCTTAGATCTACCAGGCAGCTGTTATCTTGTGTTCAGGAACGGTTATCTGGTTACCTTCCCATTGTTCTGTTGTTAGGCTGCTAGGAGGAAAAAAGGGAGGGGGTGATATCACTCCAATTTACTAATCCGTGTCTGGAATTTTTTTTTATTTTAACATGTTTTATTGTGTTTTACATAAGGAAGCAGGATTTTAACAGAAGGCAAATACAAGGCTATGAAGCAAACCTATACAGCTTAGAATATCTAATGGCATGGAAAAAAACTAAGCTACTGATAATTGATGGTGACACCACTAAAACTGTTCTTGGTGCTAAAGTAAGAAAATTTAATTAAACCAAACATAAAGTCTAGAAATTTTTATGCACCATCACACGTTGGAGATGTAAAATAATTAAAGTTTTTTTTTTGCCTTCATTTCTCAGCAGGATGCATTCTTTCTTTTTTTCACTGCCGAGGTCTGAATAGAAAAAGAAATTTTTGATACAAAATGTATAACACACAAAAGGGTAAAATGTCAGGGCTGCTCCATCCAGTAGCCGCCGCCTGTGTTTCCTGTGCCGAGCTCGCTCTTATTAGCTATGTGCGCTATTGTGATTGCTAGCTGGAAAGGTTATCACTGTTCTGAATGAAGCCTGGGCCTTTATGCTCCCAATACATTACAGAGAAATTGCATTTTAAAGAAAGAAACCTGAAATCGAGATGGGATAAAGATGAGTTACATTGACAAAAAGCCATTTCCAACTCCCCGCTTCAAATGCTTATTAAAAGCTATATGAGTCCTGATCCATCTGATGAAGCGTAGTGCATTCATGTCAAACAAGCCATTTACCAGCCATGCAGTCTGAAGAAGGACCTGTCCAGTCCACTAATAGCTAACTCACAATCATGTTTCTCTTCATTCTCTCTCTGTGCTTTCCCTTAGTCAATACACTTCAGCCAGAAGATAAAAAAACAAAAGCATACATTAATAAGTAAAATCATATGATCAGTGGCGTAACTAGAAGTCACAGGGCCCCCCTGCAAAAAAAAATGATGGGCCCCCCAACTAGGGTTGCCACCTGGCCGGTATTTTACCGGCCTGGCCGGTATTTTTGATGGTTGATCCCAATGTTATTAATAGGCAAAAAAGTGAAATATATAGGAAGGCCGGTATTTTTTTCAAAAAAAGGTGGCAAACCTACCCCCAACTCATCCTGGTCGATGCAACACAAAGGCCACAAAGCCCTGCTATAGCTACAA
>CM044442.1:119104411-119121390 GCA_024363595.1 Xenopus borealis | reverse complement strand
GGCCCCCTCTCCTCCCGGCCCCCCCCCCCGCAGCTGCGGGGTCTGCTTCCTCCCTAGTTACGCCACTGCATATGATTCAAGAAACACAGTCATACAGCAGTGAAATAGTCCTTCTTCCTGTATATTTTAGGGTGACCCAATTTTCTTGAAGGAGAACTAAACCCTAAAAATGAATATGGCTAGTGATGGGCGAATCTACCCCATTTCCAGCGAAATTTGCGAATTGGTGAAAAAAATAATGAAACGTTGCGTCAACTTCGACGTGTTGCATCATTTTTGTCGTGTTATTTTCTATTTTTTTTAAGCCAGCAAATTTTCGCCAGACGAAATTTCGCTGGCATTTCGCATTTCGCAAGGTCATAATAACACTTTCTTAGGTGAGAACTTTGATGGTGCAACATACAGTACACAATCAAGTTTTTACCACAATCTGAGTTGAGAAAATGTGTCTGAATATTTTTCAGATTTCAAATTTCCGTTACTCTTTCTGTTACACCATTTGTAATAATTAAGTGCCTAGTATTGTATCCAAGGATGACGCTGAGGCAGAGCCAAACAGGTCCAGCTCAGAGTCAGACAGTACAGTATCTAGGGATGCACCAAAACCAGTATTTGGTAAGGTATTTGGCCTTTTTCAGCACAATTTGGATGACTCCAAGTGCCTGGTGGAACCAAATATGAATCCAAAAAATCACTTGACATTTCGTCACACAAACAAGGAGGTCAATCATTTTTTAGCTGTGCATGTGGTTCTTCTTTCCCTAATTTGCATATGCAAAATAGGGTTCAGATTCCGTTGGGGATTCGCCCGAAATCTTTCACAATGAATTCAAGATTTGCTGGAATCCTAAAATAGTGGATTTGGTGCATCCCCAACAGGATCAGAATTGGAAGTCAGACAGAGAAAGTAGACTTACAAATTAGTAGCATCACATCTTTCACCCCCAAACCCCTGTCTATGCCCTTTATAGTTATGGAGATGAATGCAGTAGACTTAGTGCCCATTGTGAAAAGAAAGGATGGATCTTGTGATACCTTTTTTTTTTTTTTAAATTATGGCTCCTATTTCAACAGGTTTGGATGCCACAAATTGACATTATTTATAATATTGTGATTTAGGTGTGCTTTTAACATGTCAACTCGATATAGAACAATATACACGATTCTTTAATTTAAACAAAGTAAAAAAAAAATTCCGGTACTGTGAGAGTTCAATTTTCCAGCAGCAGAACAAGAACTTAGAGAACATTTAAACGCCTTCGCTAATGCGCATTATTTAATCAAAGCTCCAGTTTAATGTAGCAGGTAATGAAAGAAAATATTACATATTCTTAGTGCAAATATCAACCAATTCTGGTCAGTGCAGCAATATAAATGTGACCGTTACTGAATCATCATCTTGTTAGCGTGCAATAAAATTCATCTGCAAGTTTAGGAGCAGTGCTTGCACATAGCTGATTATTTAACTGCATCTTTCATGAAAATTTTCCCTAAATACAATACTATTTCACTGTAACTCTCCTACGCTCTACTGTTCTTCCTTTGCATAATACCCATATTTTATCTGAAAGCTAAAACTGAATTGAGTAAAATGCTTACAGGTTTATAAGGTGTTAAGCGATGGCAGCAACATAACAGACGCTTTATTTTTCAGTGGTGGGCACTGCTATAGCGATTGGATGAAGTAGCTGATGATGATGACCGAACCCCTAGAACAGTGAAGAGTAAAGGGAGAGCTGCACATAACAGAAGAGAATGTTGTGCCTACTAAGACAGAGGTCACTATCAAATAAAAGTGGAAATGGAGAATTCTGAGGATGGTTCATGTACAGATTTAATGAGGCAAGCATTAAGGGTAGACCTTTCTTGCTGGACACTTGGATGACCCAAGGTATGGTGTCCCTGCCATGATATATATGATATATATATATATATATATATATCAGGGGACCCCAACCTTTTTTTCTCGTGAGCCACATTTAAATTTAAAAAAGAGTTGGAGAGCGACACAAGCATGAAAAAGTCCATGTGGATGTCAAATAAGAGCTCTGATTGGCTTTTTGGTAACCCCTATTGAACTGGAAGCCTACAGGAGAGAATGTTTGACAGTACACTTGGTTTTTATGCAACTAAAACTTGCCTCTAAGCCAGTAATTCAAAAATAAGCACCTGCTTTGAGGCCACTGGGAGCAACATCCAAGGGGTTGGAGAGCAACATGTTTCTCGCGAGCTACTGGTTGGGGATCACTGATATATATGATATATATCCAGCAAAAAGGTTTCCTGCACCCATACATTAAAAATAGAAGTTCAACCATAATGATTGGGCTTTTTAGCATCTTTCTTTTCTTACTAGGGAAATATAATGGCATGCATATATGTTCAGCGGCATTTTAAAGACATTTGACCCTGCTAAAACCCTTACCCTGATAATATATTGCAGAACTGCACTTAATAATGTCAAGGTGTGCTTGTTTAAAATGCAGTACTCCCTTATACAGTTGTTTCTGCAACATAATCTCAAAGGAGACCACGTTATGGTCAATATTCCCTGTTTCACTGTTACTACTGTATATGACCAGATCCAAAAGAGCATTTTCCTGAACTACCTGAAATAAAAAGTTACATTTTATATATTATATATTTGTAAACCTATGAAAACAATAAAAAAAAAACAGATACTTATCAGGCTTTGAAAAGAAAACTGTATGAAGTTAAGAAGCCAGCACAATATGTATGGAACAATATTAAACATCTTTTGTTATGCTTCTGTCGTTCTGCAAAAAAACAACAGAATTGATTGTTATCCAGACAAGTGTTGTATTAAATCAAAGTAGCCTTATGCTACCTGTTGCAAAAGGATCTACACTTGATTTGTTCTTCCAGGAGTCATTGTAGCCAAGTAATTCAAGGGGTAGCTACACAAAACACATGAAGACACCAAGTGTATGAATTGTCTTTTTAGATTAAGGGAAGTGTAATTCTTTCTTCATAGAAGTATCTTATTCCAACTGCTCTCTGACCTTCTTTCTTAGCTTGTGGAGTTGTTATGGGTAAATACTGCAACTACTGTATATACTAAAATGACTGGAAAAAAACTTGAATGCCAGGAAGGCAATTAACATCTTCAAATTGTTCAACTAAACTCTGCCTTGACTTGTAAATGAACTCGGCAGGTTAGAGGTGGCAAATATCCAAATTGGAATTGTTCCAGGGTCAAGGTATGATAAATCTCCTAGTCGAATTCGAGTTGGTGATTTAAAATTCGAATTTGTGAGTTTTGAACAAAAAATTTTTTTTTATATTTACTGTACCATTCAAACCTTAATAAATCTGCCCCCAAGATTTTCCTAGTCACTGGAGTCCCTAAACTTCTTGTTGGAGTGCAAGGCGTTTCATACTCGATAGCCTGTCTAACTCACAAATCCTATGAGTGAGCTATAAAAGAAGCTGCTATCCATTATCTTTACATTGTTCAAGTGGACTCAGTGCTCCACAACTGGTCTTCCTGAGGCTTTTCATTCATGTTCTTCCTTTTTGGAGTCCAAAGAGGAAGAGCCATGTGGTGTATCACATTAAATAAGCTACATACAGGAAATTTCCATATTCTCCTTTGGACAATAAGGGACACTTCCCTCTCAAAGGACAGAGGTAACAAAACTAGGCTTTCCTAATCCAGTGGAGGAATTAACCTTTTGGGTTCCCTAATGGAACCAACAATGTTTACAAAGCAAGTGGGGAAGTATGAAAAGACGTAGTACAATTAGATCTCTGTGTAGTATTTCTTCTTGTAAATGTGGATTAGGAAGGGAGAGGGGACGGAAGGATGAAAACTCTGGCTTCATGTAGTGTTTTTTATACATGGCCATAGCTTGGGGATTCATGGAGTGGGGGTAAGGTCCTCATCTGGGAATAAATCATAAAATTGTACCTGTGCTGTTGCATCCAGGTATGAACTGGTAATAACCTTTAAAAATTAAGTTTAAAACTGAAAGTAAAAACCCTGCTTATTTTTCCATACAAAAAATAAATATGAGTTTGATGGCAAATTTGTTTGTATTACTAAAGTCATTGAGCAGGGCTAATTGGCTAGTCAAATTAGCTGTTTCTGCTACGCACAATTAATGTCACTACAGACTTGAAGAGTTTGCTAAAAACTATGTCATTCATCAAAACCTGTCAGGCCATCATTTATTTATTTCAGGAAGATGTGGGGGGTAGAGCTGTGCTGTGCTTGGGACATAGTTAAACTAGACATTGGTTGTGCAAATACTGAATATAGGTATATAAATATAGGCTATATTTACTTGGGGGGTGCCAAAAGTTAGGCACCCCCAAGTGATTCTATGTACTTACCTGAAGCCCCATTCCGGGGCTCCTATCAGCAGAAAGCTGCACCAGCCCAGGACTTTTCCAGCCAGCACCACAGAGCTCTTCAGAAGCTCTTCTGGCTTCTTCTTTCTTCTTGTGTCTCTGCAGTAGAGCGAAAAGACGAACTGCTCATGCGTCTGCCTTGGGAAATTTGAAGCAAAGAAGAAGGAATCCGATTGTTCTGTGGTGCTGCTGGAAGAACCACCGACCCATGCAGTTTTCTCCTGATAGGAGCACTGGCCCAGGGTGTGAGGTAAGTATATATAATCACTTGGGTGTGCCTAACTTTTGGCACCCCCAAGTAAATAGGCCTTTCCTTTTCCTTTAAGCATTTTCCCCAAAGGGACAACTTTCAAAACTGTCTCCTGTAAAATTGTCCCTAAATAAAACTTTCTGTAAGGGCTCTTACCCATGGGCGTTTTTATCTGCTCTTCACTGCATTCCATTTTTGTTCCGTTCAGCTGCAGGGAAGCGTAGGAGAAGACGCACTTGATTCTTTTCGATGTGCTTCTGTTGAGACACAACATGTTGCATTTTACTTGCATTCGGCGCTTACGTGCATCTGTGTACTCATTGAAAAGAATCAAGTGTGTCTACTCCTGCACTCCCCTATAACAGAACAGAACCAAACGGAACGCAGAGGAGTTCAGGTAAAAACGCCCATGTGTAAGAGCTGTAAGAGAGTCCAGTACAACAGATGCAATCTTAATTTTTTGGGTTGTGTTAAAAATAGCGGACAATCTGCTAATTCTGATAGGGGAACTATCTACATAGATTCTTTGTGTTTGTGGTATACAGTCAAAGTTCATCTTGAAGGGCCACACTAGTCCCATTGATCTCCAGATGAATAGCCCTGCTCTGATTTACAAATGATAGTGTCGTGCTATAGTAAACTAGGGTGGCACTGTCTCTACTATGAGCTTACTTTCAAATATATTAGTGCCATGGATGAGACCTTTCTCTCGGGTGTCAGACCTTGCAATGGTGTGGAGGCAGGGTGCAGTGCAACTGTAACACTTGTGCACAAGAACTGGGTGCCAGTGGTACTTTTATGCTTAACAAAGAACTGTGTTTATTTACAGGAACAGTATCCACAATGGAGTATAGAGCACATATAGTATAAAGGAAGCATATACTCACAGCACCATACATGAGCTGGATCCCTGCAGGCAAGGGAGCATATCAGCAGTAGTTAAACAGCAATTGAAGATGTATTCCCAGCTTTCAGGCAGTGCCCTAAGTGGAACCTAGGGGAAATTCTACCATCCCCAAGTCTATGCACTTAGTACCTACTCTGGGTTATTAATACCTGGGATCTTAATCCCTCTATCTCTCCTCATCGGAGCCTTGAACGGCTCAACTATATAACCTATCTATAAATTATCTATAAAATTCGATCTAATGCTTGAAATCTTTTTAATTTTAAATTTTTCATATCCGATCGTTCAAAAAATTGAATTGCGTTAAAACGCCTAAAAATTCGCATTCGAGGGGTTTTAATTCGACCTAAATTCGAGGGTCGAATTTGAGAGTTAATTAACCCTCTGAATTCGACCCTTAGTAAATCTGCCCCTTAAAGTATGAAGATTCAAATTATGGAAAGATCCATTATCTGGAAAACCCCAGGTCCCTTGCATTCTGGATAATAGGTCCCATACCTGTACAGAACTGATATTAATGACTGAGCTACATTGGTTCTTAATTATGTTATTTTATAAAAGGCAATCTTCCTTTGCCATTTGATTAACTGTCCCTTTTAGTAAAGGAACTGTACATTTCCCCTACATAGAAATGTTGTTTTTTTATACCACTGGAAGCTGAGCAGAATATTTAAATGACTTCTGGAATTTAATAAAGTATTTGTCGCAATGAAATACATTTTTATTTCAAAATCAATGAATAAAAAAGCTATATGTAATATTAACAGTGGATTGTAGGTGTGTGTGGATGTGTAGGTGTGGTGCCAAGAGCAAAAAACTGCCACATAATACTATATCCTATCTATGCACACTTGCACCCTGTTGTGGACTTTTCTGAATTCCTAGAGGTCTCTGCACTGCAAATAAAGACATAAATAAATGAAACAAAGAGATTTGTGTGTGCCCCATGAATGCGGCTGTATCCATGACGGTTGGATGGGGAGAAGCATGTAGGCATCACTTTTGTGACTTGCTGCTCCAGCATAGACCCCATATGTATATAACATAACCAATTAAACGTTGGCTGTTGTAATATTTGAACTAATCACACTACTTGCTTGTTAAGGGTTTCTTGATATATAGACACAAACAATTGTTAACCAATCTTTTTCCCAAAGTTTCTAAATATGGATCAACTTGCGAGTATACCACAGATCAGTGCTCACTGCCCAGGGCTAGGGGATTTACAAAAATCTGTTGTTGACTCCAAATAACACCCATGTGTTACAGCTACTTATCAACCACTTATTAATGTGCCATATACCATACTTTACACAATATATTCCCTTCCCCTGTGTAGGAGGCAACTTACTAGAGGTTAATTCTTAAAACCACGTATCATATGTCTCAGGGATCTTTCTATTTTCTCTCTGAAAGCATATTAAGAATTAGGTGCAGCGTGTTGCCGGTGTCCCCCTTCTTCCTTGTGTTCAACTGTGCTCTTTACCAGATGTGACATTCACCTGATGCATTTCACCGGTTTCCGGCTTCCTCAGATGCCTCTGAAGAAATGCAGTCTTTCAGGTATTTAATAGGGATTAATTAAATGCAGGAATTGGTTAAGGTTTCAGCCAATGCCTTCACCTTTTTCATGTGTATATCTGAATTAAATGCAGGCTCTAAATATCAAGGTCACACTTGATTTTCTCCAATTTGAATATGCAAATCAAGCTTCAGAATTGGTATGGGAAAGATTTGGTATTCATCCAAATCTACAAATTATGGATTTGGTGCAGCATACAATACAATACAGTTAGTGATGGGCGAATCTATCCCGTTTCACTACGCTGAAAAATTCGTGAATTTCCAGCGAAATTCGGGAATTGGCGAAACAAGTTGCGGCACTTTTTTGACGTGCATTGCGTCATTTTCGGCACGTGACTCTTTTTTTTTTTTTACGCCAGGCAATTTATTCGCGTCTGGCGAATAAATTGCCCATCACTAAATACAGTATGTTCTCTTTATATGTGATCATTAATGTCTAAAGAAGTGGTGGGGTGAAAGTACAACATCTGCCTTCATTCCATATATAATTTGCCTACACACTGGTAAGACCCAACACAATTCACGAGTGGCAACAATTCAAAAACAATTTATCACATTTCATTTTGATGTAGAGTAGTTAAGGAGCACAGATGTTTTGGAGATGTTATTATGCTTTCAACAGGAATATGTGGCTTGCAAGTAGGGTACCTGAAGAAGGGAGATTAAAGCCAAGTCTGTAATTCCTGTGGGCACATCTAGTAACAAACTATTATGTTTGAGAAACCATGAAATTTAAAAAAAGTTGATGCAAGTTCCTTTGTTTCCATCCCAAGTGCCAGTCTCTTTGATGACATTAGCATATATTTCTGGTTCCATCATTCCCAAGGAGACACAATGTCCAAGATCTGGTCTGGATGAACCTCTACGCTGCTGTTTGGAATGTTGTCTCCCACTTTGTTGCTGACATGGAGCAAAAATTGCCAAGGTAATGAAAACCAAGATCTTTTATTGAGAAATGTGGAGCCACAAAACCATTTAATTGGAGGCAACAAAGGGAATTCTAAGCATTCCCCCCTCCCCATTTTTTTTTTCAAATCTTCATCAAATTTGATTATTTCTGTTTACATCTCTCCAGCTGGAAAATCACTCATCACTTTCTTCTTTCATTTGCTTTATTGTTGAGCATAATGGTGTTATTAAATTTGCTTTAAAGCTTTGTCTTTCTGCAGATCCATTTCTGTTTGAAATAAAGATAATGTTACATTGCCGACTGTATTGTGCTTTATTGTGATTGTGTTATATTGCTTAGCCTCAAATGCCTTGCACACTTATTCGGCAGATTAGATTTTAATGTTCAGCATTTTCTTTGTTTTCAGTTTGAAAATTTTCGTAATTATCGCTTCATCAATGAGAGTCGTGGTACTGATGCCAAATGATGAACTCAATGTTCCTTGTGGTTTGCAGGGCACAATGAGTACATCTCTGATCTTTCGGGTTTTTTTTTGTGCATTGTACTGAAACCGTGTCCATTTTATTACTTTATGTGACTTACCCAAGAAAGCAGTGATGCTACTCCTCATCATTAGTGATGGGCGAATTCCCGCAATTCAACGCCGGCGAATAAATTCGCGAAACGCCAGCGAAAATTCGGAAAAAAAACCAAGTCGTGAAGAAAACAATGCGGCGCGCGTTGAAAACGACACTACGCGACGAAAACTACGCATCGGGCGTCGAAGTTGATGCGATGCGCGTCAAAAAAGTGCCGTGACTCGTTTCGTGAATCTTTTCGTCAATTCGCTAATTTCGCTGGAAATTCGCAAATATTTCGGCAAAGCGAAACTGGGTAGATTCGCCCATCACTACTCATCATCAATAAAACCAATGACCACCTTTCATTAGCCAATTTGGCACCAAACTGCTTTTCACATTGAAAGAATTTTAGAAGAACATTGGAAGATTTTTTTCTGAATTGTTGTTCTTTAATGTTATCTTTAGCAATCTGGAGTTTGGATGTGATATTGCTGAGCAGTCTCACCTAGGCCCAGGGCATGTCCACTAGACACATGGATCTTTTATTGGATTGTGAATACAGGTATGGGACCTGTTATCCAGAGTGCTCAGGACCTGGCATTCTCTGGATAACTGATCTTTCTGTAATTAGGCTTTTCATACCTTAAGTCTACTAGCAAATCATGTAAACATTAAATAAACCCAAATAGGCTGGTTCTGCTTCCAATAAGGAATCATTAAATCATAGTTTGGATCAAGTAAAAGTTACGGTTTTATTATTATAGAGAAAAAGGATTTTTTTTTTAAATCTATGGTAGACAGTAATTTGGAGTTTTATGGATAATGGTTTTCCAGATAATGGTGCAAAATTCAACCACTGTCACCTATGGAACTTCAGTACATCAGCCTATTGCTAATCACTCACTGATTCTGCTTGTAAACACTGGACTTTTACCTTGTTAACCCCTGGGTTCTGAACCTTGCACTTTCCTCTGGCTTGCATGTAAGCCTGCTTACCTAAGCTTCATGGGAATAGTTACTGTATATTTAGCTTAAGTAGATTTTACTTGTCCGGAAACAGAATGCTTAACACCAATCCTCATCAGACGAGATGGCAACCTGTTCAGCTGCTGCTAAACTTCCACATCGATAAAGTCCGAAATAAAAAATGTAGGGTCTTATACCTGAGGTTGGAGCCTATGATGCATGAAAAATGACTTCACACTAACATTTTCTAAGCTTTATGTGTGGCACAGGGGATTCTCCAGCTGTTGCTAAACTGAAGTTCCCAGAATCCCTTCCAGGTGTGGGAAACTCATGTTATGGTGACATCTTCTTCCTGTCATTCATCTCAGAGATCCACAACCCTCTCTGACCACTGGAGAGCTTGCTTTGTTTGAATGAGTCTGGCTCATTTTCTGGCACGACTTTCCTTTAGCATCTCCAAATACCGGATATAGCAGATAATATGAGGACACTGAAATAGCGTTAAAAGCAACAGCTTAGAGTCGTCACAATGTCACTGCGTTCATCCTGCACAAAGTACAGTCCTGTATTTTCTGGCAAACTGATGTAATTTATCTGCATTTTATTACATACACATGTCTTGTCTCTTGATAATCTTGACTAATGTTTTGTTAATCAAATTACAGTTTCCTGTAAGAACATCCCATCCCTAGCTCACGATAAACCCAAGACAATGGGAAGTCTGTATTCATAAATTTTTTGTGGCTGGAGTGTTTCAGACATGTTAACACTGAAACAAAAGGGTTTTCTTTGTTATTCAAAATATTTGGAAGATCAATTCGAAATAGTATGCAAGTAGGCCAAGGTAAGGATTCGGGCAGCTGTTTTAAAGCACCCTGCATTGTCTGAAACCAGAAACCTTGTATTTCCTGGCCATTTCTCCTCTTGGTTGAAACACAGGAGGTTTTATAGGTTTGGCCCTGCAATTTCTATTATTAGGGGTCAGTTACTTGCACTTGGCTGTGGTCAATTGCATGAAAAATTCCATGTGTCAACATACTCTCTTTGCACTTTCAAATAGTTGCCCTTGTTGCTTCTACCTACTGCTTTTTTGCACAGTTTTGCCTATTGACACAGAAGAACTTTGGAGCTATCGTCACCACCAACCCAGGCAGTAACTCAGTGTTCCAACAACAACCTGTGTGAATCTCACCTCCTTTCCAACCTCTGGCCTGTTACTTGGACTTGTTAACTTGCCACTTAACTAGACCTTTAGCCTTGCTGCCTGTCCCCTACCTTAACCACTGGCCAGTTATATGGATTTGTCTCTTTGCTTGCACCTTTATATCATATATGCTCTTTGGCTTCATTCATTGTCTTTATGAAATTGTTCTGCTTTACATCGTACATCATAAGTGGTTGTTATCAAGCAGTTATTATGTATTCACATGGTTATACCACATGTAGGCTCCCACCATCCAATTCTACACCTTTGAACTTCCTTTGATCCCAATACTTCCATTTGCTACAGCAGTTTTTGGAGATCCTTTCTCCTCCAGGTGTTTGTATAGAACTATCCTTTTACTTATGCTGAAACAAAGTTTCTGATTTTTATAAATGATTTGTGACGAGTTCTTGTGTGAGTACAAAAAATGCAGATTAATGGCTGGTGGCAGAACTTTCAATGTGATGATATCTAATACTAATAGGCACGATAAATGAACTTGGAAAATGTATTTATGGGCTTTAATACAGTGGCTGACATTAATTGATGCTTGCATAATATCCATTCCCATGCTAAGATCTCCATTTTCCAAGTATTCAATGAATCCATCATTTCTTTTCACACTGGCTTGTTTGCCTCTGGTGATAAAAATCTCATTTATTAGGTTCATTAATTTTTATGCAAAATATCTATAAAAAGAAAGTTAACACATACAGTACTTAAACATTACCAAGAAATGTACATTCCCTTTGAACAGTGCACTGAAATGTCCTCCAACTATATTTTCAGAGGCATCTTTAAAAAAAAAAAAAAAAATTATAATAATAGTTTTAAGTGATCTCAACTTCAAGTACTTTGGACTAGCTTCAAATTAGGAGTGGTAAAAAGACAATAAGGCAGAGAGAAAAAGCAAGGTTTGCTTGAATGTCTTGAGTTTTCTATGTAGTCTGGAGAATTGCATACCATAGGTTTGCTCTGCTTGTATCTCTACCAAAATCTTGATCTTCTAGGGAACGATTTGGAAATGCAGAAGTCCATCTGATAGTAAAGAACTAATTATTACTGGAACAGTTTGAATCTCCTCATTCTCCAGATCTTAGTATTTTAAAGCATGAGAATTGTTTCAGGATTGTGGAGCTAAAGATTGGATAATGATCTAATGAGCAGGGAAAATGAGACCTGTGAGTCATGTCTGACTCACACTGTTCTCCACACGTGGATGACTATATTCATAGTATGTGCCAGATTAATCTTTCTGCTGTTATGACAAAAGGAATACTGAGCTGAGAGGAATATAATGTTCCAGGATGAAAAGACCTTATCCACAGCACAGAAGTAGTCAATTAAGGGTAAGATAACACCAAAACCTTAGTATATTATATCCTGAAACCATGGGGGATCTTGGAAAAGCATCTAAAACATCACTAAAAAATTAATTGATTGGGTATCTTATTTGATGTTGCATGGCCCCATTAATATCACTGACATCTAAGGCAATGCAATGATGGGCTTAATGGTTCTAAAGAGAGCTGTTCTCATTTGGTTGCATATCTGCCTCTACTATTGCTGCTCTTCGAATACTTCACATTAGCCAGATCTCAACTGAAATTTATGATGGTATAGAGCAGACTCGAGTATATACTAACCTGGAACAGGCTGTCCTTCTTTCTTCTGATGAACGCTTCTCAACACACTGCAAACCCCTTGTTGGTTTAAAACAATTACAAATATAGAGAAAATATCACCCAGGGAGCACACTGTGTAGCATATTACTTTTTTCACTGCAGGAATTTTAAGCAGTACATGTGTACATGCCCAAACAGCCTTCCTCGGGTGTTTAAGTGGTCAATGTCTGCTATATGATCCTATTAGGACTAACTAGACTATGGTTATGGTCTTCTTTGGATTGAATTGAGGTTTCCCATGAATTACGATCTGTAGTCTAGGAAACAAATGATTAGATTTTCCATGATTTGTCTTGCCACATGTGTAGCCAGATCCATCTATACAAGCAAAAATAGCTATGTATGTCTTACAGTAAGATGTTTCTAATGTTTGTCTGACTCACTGGTCGGCAACATCTGCAACCAGACAACCAGACAACACCTGTAGAATGACTTCTATAGACAATATTAAGTAGGAAGTGCATTCTTAAAAAATATTAGCCTGTGGAAGATGCAATGTCAACTACAGGGTTGAAGAAGCAAATATTATCTACTTCCTACACATATGTTTATTAATGTTACTATTATTTAACACAGTGATCCCCAACCAGTAGCTCATGAGCAACATGTTGCTCTCCAACCCTTTGGATGTTGCTCCCAGTGGCCTCAAAGCAGGTGCTTATTTTTGATTTCTTGGCTTGGAGGCAAGTTTTGGTTTTATAAAAACCAGTTGCGCTGCCAAACAGAGCCTCAATTTAGGTTGACAATCCACATAGGTGCCAAACAGAGCCTCAATGTAGTTTGACAATCCACATAGGGGCTACCAAATGGCCAATCACAGCACTTATTTGGCACCACAAGAACATTTTTCCTGTTAGTGTTGCTCCCCAACTCCTTTTACTTCTGAATGTTGCTCATGGGTTCAAAAGGTTGGGGATCCCTGATTTAACATCTGTTTGTATGGATACCTACTGTATGCTGACAGTAAAACCTTACAATCACTGCATAAATTGCATAGCCAGAAGCTCCATACACAGACTTCAGCTTTAGCAGGCACTGTTTTTGCATGGACCATAATCTAAGACATATGAATATTTTGGGCAACAAAAGACGCGTTATATTTAGTAAGGATGCCCTGAAGTTCATCGGAAATAACTCACAGATGCAATTCATATTTGGAAATAGAGCATAGACCAGCTGATGACTACATCATCACTTTCATATTAACAGAAAAAAATGCCAAATTTGTCACTGAGTATTAAACAGCGGAAAACCTAGAAGAGAACAAACATAAACCAAGATGAGGGAAGTGTGAAATGAGCATGATAAATGTGCTCCTAACATCAAAATTCTCCAGTCTTGGCCTTCACTTGCAACGCTGCATAATAATATATAATTATTTTATCTGTGTAAAAAAACATATATATACAGATACCAACAAAACCGATCAAGCCCAGCAACACTGCAAAAGCAAACAAATATTTTAACAGTTATCTTAAAACTGGGCTGCAATGGGAGAATCTAGAACTTGAGACTCTACATCTTCAGTGAGTAACCCCGTATAATATTGAACTAGAGACCATATACATAGTAACCCCATATTAGAGGACATTCTTTACAACACCCAAATGCATTTACTGATCAAAATGAACTGATAACAGCATGGTGCCATGTATGGTACTTTGGGGTGCTTTAAGTGCCATGTTTCATTGGTATAAAGAAACAATCACAAAATACTCAACACAGCCTACCCCTGGACTTGATTGTGTGTCACAAGAGTGCTCGTCCAGGTTTTCAGTCACCTGACAAGCTCAAGTTTTACCCAATCCATGCTTATCTCAAGGCATTCTTGAGAATACATGCATTTGCTCTGCCCGAGTCCCACTGTAAGATTAGGCGTGAGGACACAGGAAGTGACATTTGGGTGGCGCAATACCAAACTACAAGAAAAGAAGCAGCGCTCCCTTGTCTAACTTATAGACCCTGGTTGGCAAGATTTTATAAATCCGAAAGTCAGCCAGATGTCGGTCTGCAGGACTAAAAAATCCTGTCGGATTGTGGACTTCATTTGTTCATTGATGCGGTCCTGTGATCCAACCACCCATTTACCCTTCATTAAGATCCAATCGTTGGGCCCTGGGGTCAGATCAGCCCGATATTGCCCACGAGCGGATCTCTACGTGTATGGCCACCTTAAGACTACTATAGATTTGTCCTACACCTCAACCTTTCCTTTGAACATATTTATAATGGTACTTGTCCTCCCTGTGTATACTTTTATATATTGCACAGTAATGACCTTACAACTTTTTAAAAATGTATGCATAGTATACACATACATTTAAACTAGGGAGTGGTGTGTTCATACATATGGCCTGTAGATGTCACTGTTATATACACAGTACTGTCTAAACTGCTTAAGGTGCTAGAGTTTATGTTACTGTTGTGTAATGTCTGCATGAGTCTGCTAATAAAGCACTGTTATACTCTACTCATCCTTGGCTATCAAAACCAAACACATTGGCGACAAAATGTCTCTTCTACCTCTGCAGCAGCCTGCCTCTTTTCTCCCAAACCCTGATGAGCCTACTATACCTTTAACTGCTTGGATCCATATATTTGAAAATTACATTAACGCTGCTGACCAAGGGGAGATTTCTGCTGCTAGCTTTACTTATTTAATGCCTGGGAGCAGAGGGACAGCATATATTCTATAGATTACCATTAGCTGATGAGACTTATGAAACAGCTCTCACTGCTATAAAGAACCTTTTTTGCCAACAGTAAATGTGTTCGCTAAAAGATATAAATTCCGCCAGCGTGGACAACGTTATGGCAAACCTGCAGAACACTTTGTAGCAGCTTTGAGAGAGCTGTTGTTACCCGTGACTTTGGGAATCTAACAGATGAAATGCTGAGGGATGAAATAGTGGAATAAACAAATTCACCATGCATTAGAGAGAGACAGCTCCTAGAGCAAGTCAAGATTTAACCATTTCAAAGACTATTACAGTTGCATAAAACCTTACAAAGACTAAAACAGTTGCATTAAACCTGCAATTAGTGGATGGTCTCATTACTACAGCACCAGTGCCTACTACACAGCCTGTGTCTAAAATTTCACCACAAAGCAACGCTTTACTGAGACTGTCTCACAGGAACTAAAGAAACTGTTAGAGCAAGATGTTTTTCAAAAATCTGAATCCTCAGAATGGGTTTTACCAATTGTTGTAGCAAAGAAGAAAACTAATAAAGCAGTTGTTATGGATAATCATCCCTTGCCACACATAGAGGAAATATTTTCAGAACTCCGAGGAGCAAAATTCTTTTCCACCCTTGATCTTCAGAGTGCTTATCATCAAGTATTACTGCATGAGGAAAGCAGAGACCTCACTGCATTTATCACCCATGATGGTTTGTTCTGGTTCAAGCGTGTACCTTACGGACTGGCTTAAGCACAGAGTTACTTTCAAAGATTGATGTCTTCTATACTCCATGACATACCTGGTGTACAATGCTACTTGGATGATATAATTGTCTACGCTCTAACTATGCTCCAACTATGGATCTCCATGACAAGTACCTAGAAAAGGTTCTGAAATGCATTGATTCTGCAGGACTGAAACTGAACCTTTCCAAATGCCACTTCAGACAAACTCGGCTGTCATTTCTGTGTCATATAATTTCACAAGATGGATTACTGCCTGACCCCGACCATGTCAACGCGGTTACACAAGCACCTACTCCATCTGATTTTCAAGACCTTATGAGCTTTCTTAGGTCTTACTTCTTGGAATTCTGAGTTTATTCCCAACTATGCTTCAGTTCTGGAGCCACTTAGAGCACTACTACATGGAACTTCAAGTCTGGTTTGGTCAGAGACTGCTCAACATACCTGTAACTTTGAAATAGTGAAACAGTTAATTGTGAACAGTCCAGCGCTAGCTTTATTTGATCTTGCACTACCCACTGTGGTTGCTACAGACGCTTCAGACTATGGCATTGGTGCAGTTCTCACACAGATCCATGCATACCATACAGAGAAAACTGTTGCATTTACATCCAGAACACTTACAGTGTAAGTATTCATCTGTTAAAAAGGAAGCTCTAGCATGTGCTTGGACAACAGAAAAATTGAGAACCTACCTATGGCCTAGAGAATTTACCTTCTGCACTGATCATAGCCCTTTAACTACACTACTTACAACAAAGGGACTAGGAAGAGCTGGAATGCGTATAGCTAGATGGTCAGCAAGGCTATTGAATTTCAACTACAAAATGCAATACAAACCAGGTTTGAAAAATGTTACTGCTGATTGTGTGTCACGTTTACCTTTACCTGCAGCTTCTGATACGCTGGATGAGGACATGGAAATTATAGCACTGACTGATATATTATCATCTACAGTTACAGCTGTTGATTTTAAGCAAGCTTGCCTCAGATGTCCAATTCAAGTAAAACTACGGGACATCTTACAAAGCAAATGGTCAAATGCTAACAAGAAACTCAGTCCTGATCTTCAACCTTACTACAGGATTAGACATGAGCTGTCCTTAGTA
>CM044442.1:119080290-119101648 GCA_024363595.1 Xenopus borealis | reverse complement strand
GTACCATTCCCTGATTCAGCATGGGAAAAACTTGCTATTGATTTTGTGGGTCCTTTTGCACATGCTCCTATAGACTGTAGATTTGCTATAACTCATACACATATGAACTGTCTGATGGACGCATATGGAATGCAAGTCGACTTTGGAGAAGCTTCATTTGATGAAGGACATTGTCCTACTCCTGATGCCAACTGCAATAGACCTGAAGAAAGTGAACCTATAAGGCGTACTGAGAGAATCAGACCAAGGACTATGTCATGTGAAGAATGTATATTATTGCTTTGCGATGCATTGTTGTTGTTCATTACATTTGCCCAAATGCTTTCCTACTATTGGGGGAATATGTGGTGTTTATACAAATGGCCTGTAGATGTTGCTGTTAGTGATGGGCAAATCTGCAGCGTTTTGCTTCACCAAAAAGTTCCATAAACGGCGAAAAATTCACGAAACGCAGCTGGCGTCTCATTTTGGATGTGGGAATCTGTTTTTGGATGCCAGCATCAAATTTTTGGCAGGTGAATTTGTGTAGGCATTTTGCAAATTTATTTGCAGGCGGCGAATCATGGGAATTCGCGACATATTCGTGGCATGCAAATAAATCCGTCCTATCACTAGTCACTGTGTACATGAGTTATACTGTGCATACACAGTACTGTCTATAATGCTTAAGGTGCTAGAGTTTATGTTACTGTTGTGTAATGGCTGCACGAGCCTGCTAATAAAGCACTGTTATACGCTACTCATCCTCTGCTATCAAAACACAACAAACAAGCTGAGGGAATGGAACAAGATGCCCTAATAATAGCAAATGCATGTGCAAAGAGCTGGATATTCAGACTGCCGCTGGAACTGTGAGAAGAATAAACCTTTATTTGTTTGTTTGCATAGGCTGAGTCAAACTGGAAAGTGCCATGTCTTTTGGAGAAGCTTGCTGTGAATAAAACACAGGCAAAAAACTTGTTTGAAGTTACACTGGGTGTCACTGTCTGTTTCTTGGAAAGGGGTATTGTAATTTTAGTGAATCCCAACAAAATGACATTCGATATGTGTTAATTGCTGAAACACAAGAGGAAGGAGGGCCCTCCCCCACAGAGTCTATAATCTAAGGAGAGGATGTGGAACTCACAGATACAATGATACAATTGTTGGGGTAATATGTTCTGCAATTTACAGTGGTTGATGTGTTGGCCCATCAGTGGTTAGAAGTTATAGCAGTAGTCTTTGAGATACATTGTGAAGAGGCTGAGTAAGCATTCTGAATGCAAATAAAACCCCCTACCCAGTACCCTACCTCTAATCCTTTTTTATTAACATTTTTATAAAACTTACAACTTGCCCTCATAGGGCCAAAACACAATGCAATTGGCTTTGTTAGATATATACAAAGCATCATCATCAAGTTATTACATGAACATGTTCATCTCCAATATAGCTCTTCTTGCTTTATTCAGAGCCATTTATTATCTTCCCATACTTTAAAGTGCACATTTACATTTTCAGTTCTTTCACTACCCTATTCTCTACCTCCATCTCTGGTCTCCTTTTATCATCCCACATATCCTGTTCAGGTCACTTCCCCCAAATGTCCCCTCTTACTCACCCCTTATTAGTGTAATTACCCCCCCCCAACTCTATTAGATCCCAATTGCACCATATTTTATTGAATAGATCTATATTATCGTGTTTCAAAGCTGTCAGATAATCCATCCTCCGTATAAATCTCATCCTGTCCAGGAATTCCTGTTCTGTGGGAGATCTGGGAGCCTTCCATTGTTTTGCTATCAAACCTCTTGCAGCTGTTAGAATATGATTCACCATCCTCTGAGATGGATTTTTTTATTTCGGGATTCTATCTCCTAGGATAAATATCATTGGGTCTGCATTCACTGTTATCATTGTTACTCCATTACTAATCCTCCAGTATCTATCTAGTTTTTTACATCCCCCAAAACATATGTAGTAGGGAGCCCTCTTGTTCTTCACATCTCCAACATACTGGAGTGGAGATACCTGGAAATAGCTTATGTAACAACAATGGGGTATGATACCAGCATAATGATCTTGTATATGTTTTCCTTGACTGAGGCACATATTGAGGTTTACCCTGCATACATTCTTTCAATTACAGCCCATTTTGTTACTGGTACTTCCGTTATCCATCCTAGTATCTGGATACTGCCAGATAATAGTTTCTTACATTGGGTACCGCCAGCCCCTTTTCTGATTTTGCTGCCATTAATACCTGCCTTTGTTGTCTCTTATGTCCCCAAATGAAGCGCATTATTGTCCTTTGCAACTCTTCCAGAGTTCATCTAGGAGGTGCTATCGGGAGAGTGTCAAATAGATATAACAGGCGGGGTAATACATTCATTTTCACAGATGACATTCGCCCAAACCATGACACCCTACCTCTAATCCTATACTCGACTATAAATGCAGATTAAGAGCAGTTGAGCTCATGGGTGCCATCTTCTGGCTCTTCAGTGTTCTTCAGGTCCTCTTCCCTGTGGCAATTTCTGTCACTTTTAGAGCATGCATAGTTGCTACGAAAAGGAAGACTGCTCCAACTTCCCATGCTCCAATATGGCCCTCGCTTCCCAGAGAAATCCAAAGAGCTCCACTGCACATACTCTGCACGAAAAGTTAAGTAAAGGTTTACTGGCATATAGATGTTATCACCTATGTGGGGGGAAGAGCAGGGAAGGGCGACTATGTAGGGTATTGGGTAGGGGGGCTTGAGCTCTCCTTTAAGGAACTTCAGAGTTAGGATCTGCAACAAGAGAAAAATGTTTAAACGCGTAAACACCAGTTTGTGTGTGTGTGTCGTGACCAGGGCGTTATTAGCAAGTTAAACCCAGCACTCCCTACTAACACATCATGGAGGTGGTAGTATTTCAACTCTTATTTTCTGGAATGAGAATTTTTATTAAATGAATAGCAACAATGGAAGAGAGAGGGAATGTCACATTTTGATTCCAGACTGGAAACAAGCAGAATAGACAGGAAGAAAGAACCAAATATGAACAATTGCATTACTCCTCAGAATACTTACACCACATTCAATGTTAATTCCAAGGCAATCCACCCAATGAACCCAATGAACCACCAGCACACAATTTTGAAATCATGTTTTTAATTGATATATTATCACAATATAACAATAGTCACTGTGGTTGAACATTATTGCTCATGCTGATTGTATTTGGGTTTAATTGGCCACTTTTTAAGTTTTAAGGTTTTTTTTTAAATTCACGTATTTTCCTGCCCTTATCTTCAGGATAGCCAATTTATATGTATGAACTGAATCAAGGAATCTTGTTTCCTTTCTCAGGCTGGATAACAATGTAATGTTTTAGTTATAATACACAAGGAATGCAGACTAAAGCCAAAGATAGATTTAGCTAGATATAAATAGCTGAAATATAAAACAGATGCACTGAGCTAGATGCCCCAATGAGTTGCATATTAACCCAATAAAAGTTTCCAGGAACATACAAATTTATTATTAGGCCTATTTATTGTCCCAAAACTGTATCAAGAGCACTGAAAAAGAACATTGCTTGGGAACAACAACATTCAGTTATTGAATTTGAACTGCTAAAAATGTTGGCAAAAAACATCTGCAGGCTACTGTGACAAGTTGGCTGCTTGTCCACAATCTTTTTGGGGGAATAAATAATAAGCAAATAATAGGCAGGTAAGCAGAGGATCCGGAGCATAAAGACAGTGAAATAAGCTTCTTCAGAGAATCATACCCGTTTATTTTCCAACTTTTAAATGATGCGGTCATTTACATGATACACGAGGTGAGCACTGCAGCACACAAACAGAAATCATAAAATAAAACCTTGCCCAGGGGGCACTACCTTCACACAACTGAACAATTCCCTAACTAGAGTGGGCCCCTTGTGGACTTCCAGCAAAACAAACACGTTTGGGCTCACCGCTGTACTCACAGAACTTGTCCTGATAGTTTAGCTTCCTGGCTGTACTCACAGTCTTACCCAGACTCTCAATCCAGAACTTCGACCCGCTCATGGTGCAGGTCAATTGCTGCTGTGTGCAGATACATGCAGCACCACCAGCACTTTTGGGAGTTCCACACACAGCCAGGTCTCCTACTTGTTGTGCCATGCTGAAAGACACTCCCTGACACTCCAGTTATCTTTAAATATCTTTCCCACAACACAGCCTTCATGTGGAAAGTTCCAATAACCATTCTGGATCTGGGGAATGGAGTGTCTGGCTCCTACATCTTTAAACAGAGAAACCACTCTCTGTTTATTAACTCCATTCCTGGAGCACATCTCAATTACTGGTGGAAAATGAAAGGCCAAACACACGTTTTTAACGATTTCTGTAGTCGCTCTACCACACTATGTAAATAATTTTTTCACAACCAGGTCAATCTCTTACTATAGGATCAAGTAAAGACCAGTCCAATATGCATTGATTAAACTGTAGAGCAGAGTAGGCACAAAAGCTTGATTTGTATTTAAATTGAGGGGAAATGTAACTATATTGAGCATACTCTGCATTCTGCACACTGAGACTGGGCTGACTGGGTTCTAGTGATGGGCGAATCTGGGGCGTTTCGCTCCGCCAAATTTTTCATGACTTTCCTCAGAAATTTGCGAAACAGCGAAAAATTTGCGAACCACAGCCAGTGTCTCATTTTGGCATATTTTTTTTGCCTGGTGAATTTTTCCAGACATTTTGCAAATTTATACGCCAGGCGAATAAATTCTCCCATCACTACTGGGTTCTTCGTTGCAGTTGAGATCATCTTTGCCAGTCGCAGTTATATGAAAACATGGTCACACAAATACCCTTATATTGCTCCAGAAACCTCCAGACAGAAAAAAGTGTTCACCCTTAAATCATCCTACCTAGCCCATAGGTTAGGCAATACCTAAGGATCCCACAGTTTGGGAACTTCCACACTAGGGATAAGCGTGGCTAATCAGTGATTGCGACTCAACAGAAGACATATTTTGGAACCCAGTCAGCAAATATCTTATTCAGTACTATAACTGAACTGCACTGGTTCAATTTAGCACCTATATTGGTAAACCAGCCTGATAATGTTTTCTTTTTGTTTCATTTGGGAGAAACCATTATGGCTCATTAGCCTTTGCTATGGAAACAATAAAGGCTGCTATGAAGCAGCTACAAAACCTCCCAATATGACAACATTATTTATGTTCAATGTAAAAGTAATAAAAGAATAATTTACAGCATTTTGCCATGGTTTTCCTTAGATCAGGGCTGTCAAATTAGAGCCCCTTTGATCAGATGTGGCTCTATTTTTCATGATCACCATACAACTGAAAAGTTCCATTGGCTGGTTTGGATGACAACATGGATGATATAATTATTGTAAGAATACCTGCTAGTCCAGTGGGGCGGCGGAGACATTCACCACGCTCACTGGGGGGGACGCCCACTGTCTTCTTCATTTGTGTACTCCTATTTTTGCCGCTTCCGGGTTTGTGTAGCGCTCGGAGATCTTCCTCCTTATTCGGTGCTCCGTGTGATGTCATCACACATTGGTGCAAAATTCTAATATTTCAAGGGCCTGTGTTTGCTAACATGCTGCCCAACGTAATGTCTATGTTCATAGTTCCTGGGTATGTTCATATTGTCTCATCCTTGTTTTTGACCCTTGCCTGTCTCTGACTTTATTTGGTGTTGACTACGGCCTGTGACCTTGACTACACTTCCTCTTCCTAATTTGGTACCACATTGTCTGTTTGATATTGACCCCGCCTGTTCATTGTCTACGTTGCCTGCTTCACCATCCCTTCTTTACATGTTCTCTTCCCTTGCCTTCCTAGAACTCTCTCCTTAGTCCTCTCATGTTAAGACCTGGCAGCATCCAAATAGCGGAGGGCTCCTTCTGAAGCCAAAGGTGGCTGTTATAGGCAGAAAAGTGATCAGGGTCTTAGAGATAGTTCTGGGTTTGGAATACCATATGTTACAATAATCTAGCACCTTAACTTTGAGTATAATGTAGAACTGGTCCACAGTTTTGAGATATTTGGACAGCCCAGCCTCAGCTCATAAAATGCTTACAGATAAATGAAAATGTTGTTATATAAGCCATTCAGATATAGTTCCAAGATGATTCAGCACAGCATTTATGCGTGCAACCCAAATCTCACCTTATCAATAATAAAATTGTCCATAGAAGCACAGATATAGTCATATAAAACAAAGTATGATCTTCCCATGGTGATCGGTCATTTAGTCTCTCTAACAGATCAGAAGATTTTTGTCAGGTATCTTTGCATGTGTTGCCGATCTGATGGTATCCATGGGTGACTGTCACTGCTATTTCTGCAACATAACTTTTTTACGTTTACTGTCTGTCAATTAATGACCAGAACATTGTGTGATTTCTTATTTTAATTCTGTAGTTTACATCTGAATGGATAGTTTTAGATCACTGCATTAAAATGAACTAACTCCATCTGTACGTTCATTTAACAAGGAAGAAAACTTCCATTTCTATTAGGGATACACCGAATCCACTATTTTGGATTCGGGCGAACCCCCGAATCTGTTGTGAAAGATTCGTCTGAATACCAAACCAAATCCAATATTCTCCAAATGTCACTCAAAGTGGCCTTTGTGCTGGGACGCACAGCTACTGCTCTAAGCCTCCTTAGAGTGGAAGGTTCTAACAATTATAAAGACATTGTGGTATATTTATCAAAGAGTGAAGTTAAGAGTGAAGTTCCGCCACTAGAGGGAAATTCCGCAGCTCTCAATTAATTTCTATGGGATTTTCGACAGCGTATTTATCAAAAGGTGAAACTTCACTTCACCCATTGATTTCAAAATCCCATAGAAATGAATTGAGAGCTGTGGAATTTCACTCTTGTGGCGGAACTTCACTCTTTGATAAATTTACCCCATTGTTGGGTAAGTGGGTGCACTGACTCATGAACTTCAGAACATTGATTCTGAAGTTCATGAGGACAAAGGTTACAGACAGCTGTTAAGATCATCTCATCTCTCCAAACAAGGATAAAGTGAGAAAAGCAGACAATGAGAGTCTCCAAAGTAAAGATATTAAACAAAATCCATTGCTCATTCAACTGTCTGAATTTCCCTACCATGTGTTGAGCATTCCATTTAAACCAAACACCTCATACTCTTCCAGTAGAGTGATATCCACACTGAAATGTCCCTGTGGCAAGACTAGCCTTGGTGGGAAACCTAACAAACCTTAAAGAAACAGTAACACCAAAAAATGTCAGCCCTGCATTGACTGGCATGTGTGTTTCATAAACACAAGTATATTTATATAAATAAACTGCTGTGTGATTCAAGCACAGGACACACAGTAGATCACAGATACATTATGAAGAATCCCATTGTATAATACAGAGTGTATCTGTTACCTGCTGTGTATCCTGTGCTTTTTATCCATTTTAGCTTTGAATGGCTGGCCCATAGCTACACAACAGCTTGTTTGTATAAACTCATTATTTTAGGACACTTTCATTTTTCCTTTACAGGAGCAGTAACACCAAAAACTGAAACTGTATCAAAGTAATTAAAATATAAATGACTGTTGTTCTGCACTGGTAAAACTGATGTATTTTCTTCAGAAAGACTATTGCTGTTTGTATAAACAAGCTGACGTGTAGCCATGGGGGCAGCCATTCAAGCTGGAAAACAAAGAGAAAAGGCACAGGTTACATAGCAGATACGTAACAGATAAAACACAACTGAATTGCACAGAGCATTTCTGTTATGTACTGTGTATCCTGTGCTGTTTCTCCCCTTTTCCCAGCTTGAATGGCTGCCTCCATGGCTACACAGCTGCTTGTTTATATACATTATAGTTGTGTTTCTGAAGCAAACACACCAGTTTTACTAGTGCATGCTAAAAAGTATATTATATGTTAATTACTTGAAAACACTTACATTTTTTGGTTTTACTGTTCCTTTAACCAAGGAACATAAAGGCCACATCAACTAGAATAAATTAAGTAAAACAAAAAGTCCAGTAGCACTAAATTAGAGGGCATTGGATATTTGCCACAAAAGCAATAAAATTGCAGTCCTTTATCTTAAAAAATAAATAAATAAGTGGACCAGAAAGTATATGAATTTAGCAGTTCTATATTTATATGGTGCAAATTTCACATGATGTGGCTCCAACCTGTGTAGGTTATTATTTCACTTTTATGTGACTAAGAAAATAGCTTTTTCTCTTCCAAAAAAGAAATTTGGCTCTCCTAGTCCTAGCGACGTGGACCCCCCCCCCCGACCCGGACCCATCACTGAAAAGGGGAGTGCTGTGCGGAAGGAAGGGTGGCAAGGATCGCCCTTGAGCTCATGCCTCTGCAGAAACTGGGATGGGCACCTCAGCTCTTTCCCTAAAGCTGACCATACATTTGAAGATCCACTTGTTTATCAAGGTTGCTAAAAAAAAGCTTATATGTCCACCTTCAGATTGCTGATATTGGGGCTGATCCTAGGGCCCAATGATGGGATCTCAACGGTAGCCAAATAAAGGACCATGTCAACAAACCAAACCTGGTTCTCATTCCAACAGTTTTTGAAACCTGTCTAATCAATATCAGGTTGATTCTTGGTCCAATGTCAATCTAGAAAGCCAGTCACAGGACCAAGAAGCTGTCAGCAGATTTTTTCAGCCCATGTATGGTGGCCTTAAAGGGATACTGTTATGGAAAAAAATGTTTTATTTCAAAATGCATCATTTAATAGAAATCCATTTCTCAATAGAGCAAACAGATTTTTTTATATTTCATTTTGAATTCTGACATGGGGCTAGACATATTGTCAATTTCCAGGCTGCACCAAGTCATGTGACTTGTGCTCTGACAAACTTCAATCACTCTTTACTGCTGTACTGCAAGATGGAACAATATCACACCTCCCTTCCCCCCCCCCAAGCCTAACAACAGAACAATGGGAAGGTAACCAGATAACAGCTCCCCAACACAAGATAACAGCTGCCTGGTATTGTAGATCTAAGAACAGCACTCAATAGTAAAGACCCATGTCCATTCAGTTACATTGAGAAGGAAAAACAACAGCCTGCCAGAAAGCAGTTCCCTCCTAAAGTGCTGGCACAAGTCACATGACCAGGGGCAGCTGGGAAATTGACAAAATGTCTAGCCCCATGTCAGATTTCAAAACTGAATATTAAAAAAAATCTGTTTGCTCTTTTGAGAAATGGATTTCAGGGCAGAAGTCTGCTGGAGCAGCACTATTAACTGATGTGTTTTGAAAAAAAAGTTTTCCCATGACAGTATCCCTTTAAGTAGCCATATCTTATCTGATTGGGAGAGTCATACAAATGGAGAAATAACACTGATTTGCTTGTGTTCCTTTCAATGTACAATTGTCACAAACATTTTAATTAATATCTATCTGGATTAACTAGTATGACCAACACCCAGGTCAGTATGGTACATGATATTCTGAGCAGTTCTATAAGACCATGCCAGTAGGGTGTCAGTAAACTATGTTCCCCTATAATAACACAGCTTTTCTTGCAAAATTCCATATTGATGACACAGAAATTACACAATCCAGTTTAAAGATTGATGGGTCTGGTAGAGATTTTACAACTGTCAAACAATTTATTGAAAATGAAGAAGAGTTACTGCTGGTTAAGTACTTAGTTCTAGTTTCATCTATTATCATCCTTTATTTATATAGTGCCAACAATTACTGCAGAGCTTTATGGGGGTTATACATCATAAGTCCCTGCTGCAGTCAAGCTCATATTCTAAGGTCTCTATCCCATACACAGTGGTTGGTTATATCAGGACCCAGTTAACCTGCCTGTATGTTTCTGGAGTGTAGGAGGAACCCCACATGGGCACAACATGTAAAGTGCTGCAAGGTCAAACTGATCAAGTTCTGTCTGGACATTCAGTATTCCTTAGGGACTCATTTAGTCAGGCATTAAAGCCAATAAGGAGCATTCAATTAGTTTCCTGCAGTTTTCTAAATGCAATTTTGAGTGCAATGTTTTTTCCCCCACAATGCAGCATTTTCCCCAGAATTCTAGTGACATGGTGGACACAGTGGGGCAATTCGCTTGGTGCAACTGCTCTTCATCTACTGCAATTGTGTCTGCGTTGCGGTGAAAGTTTTTGAATTTTGGCATTTTTGTTGCTCAACATGTGCATGACATCTACGTCTCATTCCTTAGGCGTAACTGAGTTTTGACATTTGAGGCAGGGCACTCAGAGAACCCTGGAATGACTGACAACCTTCTAACCAGGCGATAGCTCCAGGGAAGGACTGAATCGCACTTAAAGGTATTGTTCAGTATAAAAGTAAAAACTGGGTAAATAGATAGGCTGTGCAAAATAAAACATGTTTTCAATATAGTTAGTTAGCCAAAAATGTAATGTATAAAGACTGGAGTGACTGTAAGACTAACCTAACAGAACATAACACTACTTCCTGCTTTTCAGCTCTCTTTCGTTTACACTGACTGGTTACCCTGGTGACCAGGCAGTAACCAATCAGTGACTTGAGGGAGGGCCACATGGGACATAACTGTTGCTTTTCAATCTGAGCTGAATGCTGAGGATCAATTGCAAACTCACTGAACAGTTATGTCCCATGTGGTCCCCCTTCAAGTCACTGATAGTGATGGGCGAAACGGGCGCGTTTTGCTTCGCCGAAAAATTCGCAAAACGAGTCGCGCGTCAAAAACGCGCGGCGCGTCGTTTTTGTCGCGTTGCGTCAAAAACGCAGCGCGATTCGCCCATCACTAGTCACTGACTAACTCAGATTTAGGGAGCTGAGAAGCAGAAAGTTGAATTCTGGCTATTATATTAGACATCCAGTCACTCTAACTTTTATAGTTTGCATTTTTCCCTGACTAACTATATTAGAAACATTTTTTATTTTGCACAGCCTATCTATTTACCCAGTTTTAAATTTTACCCTGAACTGTTCTTTTAATGCAACTAAACAGAGGTGTGAAGAGCACATTTTGATGCAATTACCGTTAATAAAAGTGGTTTAAGATGCACCTCACTGTGGGGAAAAGTTGTGATCCACACTTGTGACTGTAGATGATCTTCTATTGCAAATATTTTCTTATTTGCCGCACTATCTCACTGCATTATTAGCTTTAGGCTCAGCTTAGCTCAGCTCAGTCTGAATGGTGAACTCCACATCGAAGAATCCAAGATTGTGGCGCCCATCCTAATGACATCACGACGCACCACATTGTGGCGCATTGTGGTTAGGCATGAATAAATAAAAATACACCCCAGACCCTGGTTTAATGCCTGAATATAGGTTCTACATTCATGTGTTCCTGGGTGCTCTCTAATTCCAGATTATTTTCATACTCTTGACCTTCCTGCTTTGACTCATGATTATGATTGACAGTTGCTGGACACAACCACAAATTTACTACGAATCCTTAGTCCCAATTCCAATCTTTAAAGCAGCTAGGCCCTGACATCCTCATACAGTAAAATAATTTAATATCAAAACATATTGGGGGTCATTTATAAACTTCGCGCAGGGCAGATTGGTTCGCAGAGTGAATATATTTGCCCTGCACCTGATTATATTTATAAAGCTGAATAAGAGTGTGCAAACAGATTTGCAAATTTGTTTTTCACATTGCGAATATCTATAGGAGCTTTTTAAATATGGTATAGATCACAAATTGTGAACACTCTGCACCACAACTTTGGTGGCGGAGAAAATAGTCGCAAAACTGTTTCACAAATTGCAAATTTAAGTTACTGTTAATGCTATTTTCGCGCAAAACAACCTCGCAAAGTGCCTGTACTCACGCAAAGACCCATCTTGTTTGCGAGTTGTTTGCAAAAATTCATTCACAATGCGAATTCGCAAAAAACGGAAAGACGGGCACAGTAGTGCAATATTGTAGCATTCAGGAAAAAGCAAAACTACCATTTGCAAACAATTATGCGCTGCGCGAACTTTATAAATGACCCCCATTGTGTGTTCATTAAACCCCTTCAAATTTAAAGGGGCTATAGAACACAATATAACATTTGGCATAAATAAAAGCAAATTCAGGGAATATATGCATGTCCCTTGCTATTCCCTGCTCTGCTGGTTCTCACTACCCATTGAAACAATATTGCTGGTGTTTCTCCAGCCGTGGCTCCATTTTGCCACAGTGCCTGGCATGCTTCTGTGATTTGTCCTCCTTATGGGTCTAAAGCTTTAAATCTGACAAATTCAACACAGAAACCATTAGTGGGCGTCCAAGTAATAAATGTTAGTGTTTCATTGCTAAATAAACAGGGCCCTTTGTGATTAGTAGAGAGAGATACAATGGGCACTAGTTGAATATCCAGCTTTATTAGATAAGCTATCTGTTTTGCAGCGCATGGATTCACAAACCAGATTAAGGATTGATTTTAATTGACTTCTAAATGGCATTTCCAACTCGATTTCAATTAAAAACTTAACAAGAAAAAATATTTACATATAGCAGCCCAGAAAGAAAACTCGCTTTTAACTTAACAAGGTCATTTTTTTTTTTTTTTTTGCCAGTCAGATCATTAATTGGATCCTGGGATTGAATACTAACGCAAAAAAAAAAGTGGAGGTTTTGCAAATAAATGACATCCCTGTGTACTGAGAATGGATTAAGGGCAAAGATATCCCTTTCCACCATATCTTTTACATGAATAATTTAGCTTTCGGAAGAGATAATTAAGAATCATTCCTCACAGTGAGCTTTGAAGTCAACGATATGTCAGAAAATTCATAGGTTACTTCCTTCCCCGGCTCACTGAATCATTTACCTCTCTGCTATTTTCTGCTACTACAATTAGCAACTATTGGACCTCTTCATGATGTATAATTAATATTAACAAGTCTGAAATAGTGTCCAAGCACATCAGCGGCTCAATACTTTTGATCATTTACTGTAAGTCATTAAGCATGCTATTTCTATTCTACTTTATTATCGGGACATTTTATCATTTCCATGTACTTTCCTGCCAGTTTCACTGCTCGTTGGGAGGGATGAAAGTCTGGTCAAAGGGCTGAAAAAGTGCATTACAGAACCGTTTCTGGAACTTTGGGTTCCTTTTTACCAGTACATTAATCTGCTTTTATGTGTGACACTTTATACAATCTGTTCTCACCTTTGCTTTGAGTTTTTTCAGGAGACCTAAGGATGTGTAAAGAAAAGAGGAAAAACATCATCACTGGAGATCAAAACATCATGACATTTGGGGGGTTATTTATTAAAGTAACAATGCTAAAAAGTAAAATTTTTGTTTTTTTTTTATATAAAATCTAAATTTTTAATGGAAAAAATCAATATTTATTATACCCTGAGGCTGCAAAATGTCCAAATTCCGAAAATACTCCATATTCAACCTGACGAGGTCTTGTAGAAGTCAAAGGCAGAGGTCCTATTTGCAATTTGATGATATTATTGTCTGCCCTGGATTTCGTATGATAATCCGAACATTTCGGGCTTTTCCGTCGATTTCATGAGAAATTCTGACTTTTTGGACGTCAAATCCCAAAAATTGGCATTTTTCATCGAACGCTCTAAACAGTAGCGGTCTTCGAGGAGACGATCCGAAAAAGTTGCATTTTGTAACATTTTTTTTTTCATGATAAACAAGGGAAAATTGTGCATTCTACTTTGGTCAGGCTTCTTTTTATTTAAAAATTCTGAAAAATTTGGATTTTGATAAATATAGGAACGTGGGTTGCCCAGCCAGTGCCACCACAGGGGACAAATCGTTTTTCTTTTTTTTTAATACAAAATGCTGGATGCTGGATTTTGCTTAAAGGAGAACTAAAGCTTAACTAAAGAAGTAGGTAGAAATGTTGTACATTATGTTTTGTGCTTGTGTACCAGCCCAAGGCAACCACAGCCCTTTAGCAGTAAAGATCTGTGTCTCCCCAGTAGATTCCCCAGTAGCTCCCCATCTTCTTTTCTACTGATTCACTGATTCACATGCTCTGTGCTGCTGTCACTTACTGAGCTTAGGGACCCACTCACAATATACAGTACACTTAGGGGCAGATTTACAAAATTCAAATGAAGCATTCGAAGTCCGATTGAATTTTCAAAAACATTAAAATTCGAACTTTTGAATGTTTTTGAAGACCACTTTGACCAGTGAATTTAGTAAATTCGATCGAATCGAATGATTCGAATGGTTCAAATAAAATTTCATTCGAATATTCGATCATTCTACTGTCAAAGTACTTCCACTTTAAAAAAAATTTCAACCACCAAGTTCGCCAGATCAAAGCTACCAAATTGGGTTTACTTATTTTTGATTGAATAAAAAAAATTTGATCGATCATTTCGAACGATTTATCGATCAAATTTTTCCTATTCGATCATTCGACCAATCGAATTGCGGTAAAATCCTTCTAATTTGATTTTCGAATTCAAAGTTCTTTACTTCACTTCATATTCACATGGTGGAATTTAAAAAAAAATTCAATTCGAAATTAGACCAATGATAAATCTGTCCCCTAGTGTAATAGAAATATAGTCACAATATATGGCTATTTATTAATTTTAATACAGATAATTACTACATGGCAGCACAGAAACCAGTGCAATTAGCATCAGCATGTAATAATCAGCCCTGTAGCATCAGCTTATATTACAGACCAACCTCATTTTCTGCTGGATAATTAGTGACGACCCCTAAGCTTAGCTTCTCAACAGCTGCTCAGAGCCCACTGAGCATGTGAGTGTCACAGACACTTTCCAAGATGGTGACCCCCTGTGACAAGTTTGAAGTCCTGGATCATTGCTGCTATTGACAAGCTGAAACTTTAGCCTCCTGCAATAAGTTCACTATATAAAATATGGCATTCTTAGCCATATTCATTTTTAGGGTTTAGTTCTCCTTGAAATATCTGATGAAATTCCAAACTGGATAGTTGCTGGACGAAAAGTAAAATAATAAAAAAAAACTGACATCAGTGGGCGTGGCTATGCCATCAGGGGACAGGGAGATGACTCAGCAATCCGTGATTGGCCAACCACCGCGTCAATCAAAGGGAATCCCGCTCGGATTTCCTTATATGGAAAACCGAGCAGGAAGTTTTGACCCGGGCAGCCCTTCAAATTACCAGGCTTTCCAGGTCAAAACCAGACAGGTGGCAACCCTAGATAGCTCCAAAGTTCCCTCAGCACCCTGCATCAATTGATGTAATTCAGTTACACTGAAATAATAGGCAGCTCCGATTTTAAGGGTGGCATGCCACCCAGCAGCATTCTAAGGAGTGTTGGGGATACTCAGCTATTTTACACTTATATAATCCCCAATCCTCTGGCTGGTGATGGAGGGTAGTGCTTGTGAATGGCCCAAGGACCCTGTGGCCTAAGGGCGTCCAAAGTTGAAAATTCCAGGCTTGAGAGTAGGATACACATGATGCTCACACACCAGAAATGACACTAGTGATCATCATGAATTACCAAAATATTCAAAGCAACAGGTGGCAAGAAGTTGGCATCAAGGAACTCTTTCTTAAGACTGCAAAGTTGGTAAGGACTAAGATTACTAGAAGAAGCTAATAATTCTTCTTCTTCACATTTGTACAAATAATGCACTAAAATGCCCATGTTTTTGTTTTTTATGATATAAACCAGGCTAATAAATAAGGCATCAGGACACTGAAGCACCTACACTATATCAGAATCAGGTGAAGGAAGTAATAAAAACTAGAATGTTTTGTTACATGAAGGCAGTAAATTAGGCAGGCAGTGAAGTTATATTAAATCTGCCCCACTGTGTAAGTTTTAATAAAAGTCACGAAATTAGCCCAGTGCAGTAACTCATAGCAACCAATCAGCAGACAGCATTTACTGGTCATCAGTTCAAAAGCAAACATCTTATTGGTTGACATGGGTCGCTGGTCCTGGGCAAACTTAGTGCCTTTTATTACATATGGGGGTTGGTAGGTAAACGTTACATGTTGACTTCTTGTTGACTGGTCTTGGTAGACTCTACAGGCTAACTGATATTGCTATGCTGGGTTAGAAAACAAGATAATTAACTGTCAGCTGATCCAAAGGAAGCTGATAAAAAACCCACCAATTCAACACACAGGAAAGGGAAAAAAGTTCATCCCAGCCCCAAAATGACAATAGGGGAACTCCCTGGAGAAGTTGCAGCCAGTTGTTTAATGACTATAAAAAAAAAAATTTCCCTTGCAAACTGAAGCATCCAACCAAATAACATACCCACCAAAACTGAAAATGAATAACACACGTGGAGGCCTATATATTGAAGATTTTATTTTAGTGGTTTTAGAGGTTTGTGAAACTATGAATTAAACTCTATTTATCTAAAACTACAAATGCAATGAAAGATATTTAAAGATATGAATACAAAAAGTACAAAAATATAAAAAGCTCTAAAAGTTTGAGTTTTCGGATAATTAGTAGCAAGAAAAAATATGGAAACCTCTAAAAGTTCAAATTGATTAAAGATGTTCCAATAGTCCATTGACTTCTATGGGGACCTTTGATTAAACTTGACAAATCCAAGAAATGAATAGTGTGAGAAAAACTCACCCTGGTGGTCTAGTGGGGACGCCCACCATGCCCGTCCTCTTCTTCTTGCCGACCTCCTCCTTAGTGCGTGTGCCACGCGCCTTATCGCTATTTAAAGGCGCAGGCGTGCTGACGTATGACGTCAGTGGGCAATGGCGTCAAATTCAAACATATTTAAAGGGACATTGTGCACAAAGTGATTGCCCGTGATAGGTTTAATCCTGGTGCCCTGTACCTGTGCTGAAAAGTTTCTGTTGTTCCTCAATACCTATTTTGACCCTGCCTGGCTTTGACTATTCTGATTATCAGTATCCTGACCCATGCCTGATTGATCACCCGGTTTGACCCTTTGCCTGCCTGACGACTCTTGTTATCTGCCTGCCTCGACCCGGCCTGTCTGACCACAAATCTGCCTACTCCTGTCTGTACCGTGACCTTTGGCCTTCAGTCATGCCCATTGCTGGCCAGAACTCTTGCCCTGTACCTCTCGTTTAAGTCCAGGTGGCATCTGAGTAGCTGAGGGCTCCTCCTGAAGCCAAAGGCGGTCACTAGTGATGGGCGAATTTATTCGCCAGGGTCGAATTCGCAGCGAATTCCCGCTGGCTGCCGCTGGCGAATAAATTCGCGAAACACCAGCAAAAATTCGCCAGCAAAAATTCGCCAAAAAAAACAAGTCGAAAACGATGCAACGCGCTGCTATTGACGCGACACACGTCAAAAACGACGCGCGACTCGTTTCGCAAATTATTTCGGCAATTTGCGAATTTCGCTGGAAATTCGCGAATTTTTCGGCAAAGCGAAACGGGTGAGATTCGCCCATCACTAGCGGTCACACTACTGGTGCAGCACGAGCCGGGACCAGGGTGCTTGTCATTTGTTCTGGTATTGGGTGCCGAACGTGACAAATAGGAGGGTCAACAAATTGCAAAAATGGTATAGTAATACTAAGATTAGTGCATGGGAATAATTTACCTATACAGGGAATCTAGGGACTGGTACAAATCATGATATTGTTAACATTTTACAAAAGAAATATCCATAGAAAATATCGAAATAATTATACCTTAGAAATGAATACCTTAAAGATCTATTCACACAATCAAGGCACCTTGTTAATGGGGCACCAAAACAGTGAAAACATCAGCAGCCCCCTCTTCATGTTTGAGTGAAGGGATGGACTTCTTTTATTGGGGACTTCATTGTTTTTAAGTAAGTATAAAGATGATGGGCTTTCCCAAAATTTTGTCTCATCTGTCCACATAAAATTCTCCTAGAAGGGTTTTGGTATTCTATATGTTATGTAGAACTTTTGTTAGCAATAGGGGTTTCCTGGGTTTCCTACCATAGAGTTCCCTAAGCTGGAGACATAATTGAAACTGTTGGATCTTGTGCAAGAAGATCAGCTTATATCTGGCTAAATCTGTCCTGACTTCTGCTTGTTGGTTTGCCCCATACACTGGCAATGCTTTGGTCAGGGTGGCCAGGCAATCACCTATAGAGCATACAATATATACCATATATTTGTCATTAAAACTGTCATTTTCCTTTCTGGTACTAAACACAAAGTTTTATTTCTGAGCTATTCAGTGTATTCATAATGGCTTATCATCAGCTTGAGGAGGAAAAAAAATCTCTAATATGAAAGTGTTGCGCTGGCTGGTGTCAAGCTGAAGCTTCTCATCAAAACTCTGTTCTTTGCTCTCTGTCAGCCTGATATATATACAGTATTTCTTTTATCATGAAAGTTGGTTTTCATCAGTGGGACTGATGTGTCCTGTTCTTTAAAGGGATAGTGAGAGTTTTGTATTTTACAATTTTTTTTTCTGAATTGCCCAGAGCTGCCATGAGTGTTGTGGGAATACCAGAGAGCTGTACCTCCTAATGACCCCTATAGCATGCACCAGCTGTGAAACACTCCATTTAGCAGGTTCCCGCTATTACGATTGACTTCTGGAATTAAAACATGTCAATTTGTATGAATTATAGGGCTTTACAGTTACATTAGTCGATGATCTAGTTTATTTGAAATTAGATACCTGGTCAATTAAAAATGATAGCCAATTTGTGTTTCGCTGGTTTTTCCACCTGCAAACCTACCTAGAACCAACAGCATATCATATGTGTTGCCATTTTTATTATGAATTGTATTCTCTCTTTATGATAAGCATAACTTTCCAATATTCTTTATATTATTATACACATACATTTTAATGAAAAATCACCTGTCACCCCAAAAAAAGATTCCCCTCCCCCCCACAGGAGTTTCAGTCTACTAGAACCCGCTCTCTGGTTTTGTTTTTTTAATTACTCCCTTAAAGCACTATTCTGCTCCCACCAGGAGGAATGTCCTAGTGCAGGTGTTCAAATAATAAAAGCATCTCTCCTAGTTTGATAGACGTTGCACACATACACAGTTCTGGTACTATTCTCATTGCCATAAATTGGTGCCCACAACAGATGTGGGAGGCCTAGCGCTGGGGGGGAGCTGATGCCCCATAACTGAGGGAGGACCCAGGGACCACAGTGGAATTTGTTTCACTTATTTGTGGTGAGATGCAAGCAGATTAGTAGGCCTAAAAGGGGAGGGGGGGTTAGGGTTGATCATTTGTGCCTTGGAAGATTTTTTTTTTAGAGGGGGGCCGAGAACAATCCAGGTACACTACTGGCTAAGCAGAGCAAAATGGCACACTGTAGGTTTATTGCAGGGGGCACTTCCACCTGTAACATTGGCAGGTATAAGCTCCGCTCTGCTCTTTAGACCAGATTTAAAAAACTCATGCAAGAGACACAAGATGAATATTGCGGATGTGTGTCCTTTCTCTCGTTCTCAGCTGTTACGGAGGATTTTTCAGTCTGTGTCTCCCCTCGGTGCAGATGCAATCTTTAATTCATGTTTTTGGCACCAATGGATGGGTTCAGCATTTTGGCAGGACAATTTTTCATTAGGTTTCAGCATGTTGGAGAGACAGCTGCCTACAGGCCTGCAGTTGTGTTCTGCGCTTGCCAAGCTGCCACTTTCAGACTTCAGAATCTTCAACAAACGAACCCGTCTCTTGGCCTCAGAATACAGCGCTGCGACATGCATGTTGTTGGCTTGTTTGGGTGGCTACACGAGTGGGGAAATGGAGTCGGAACGCAGAAACCTGAAAATGGTTTTATGTAACAGACACTGACACTGTAACTGACACTGAGTATAGAATAAAAGGGATATTTCTTTTCTCATGTTGTACATCCTAGTTTCACACTGTAAGACTTCCTTGGCACCTTGTGCCCAAACAGCCGGCATAATGCCCAAAGCATGGGATGAGATAATAAAATTTTATCCTTTTCAGATGTCTATAAAGAACAGTTTATAATTAAAACAAAACAGTTATTAACCTTTTAGCTCCATAGAAAAAGGTAATGTCAATTTGCAATTTTTAAATTGCTTAAAACCAACTATTCTACGTATCCCTCTGTGTGGGTCACCTGCAGCATCATGGACTGCCTTTGGAAATGGTTTTAAGCACTGTTTCAGGTCCTGCTACAGAGATGAAATATATTAGTTCAACTCAAATAATAAAGTCATTACTACAAAAAAAATAAGGTGTTAGTACCACACTTTGGCCAAAATATGTAAGCTCACATGGAACGTGAAGGCCCCTCATTGTATGTGAGTATTACACTATCCTTTAGCATTCTCAATTTGTAGTCCATTTAAAATCAAGTTCCCCAGCAAGCAGTGTGTAAGATAGTAAGACAGATAGTAAGAAAATCCTACTAAGCAATCTAGCAAGATAGATAGAGCTCATGTACAATGGGGGGCCTTGACGTGGCACATGAGCTTACATATTTTGGCCAAAGTGTGGTACTAACGCCTCATTTTTTGTCATAATTATTTTTAAAGGCAATTTTTCTCCTTCCCAAACAATAAAGTGTAGAGAGACATAAGTACATGCCAGGTCAGACTGGGCCCCAGAGGCTCAGACGCGCTCCCTGAGCAAAGCCTATAGTGTAGCTTCTGACCTCCCTCCCTGTCCCTCTATGCGTCTGCAAGAAGGAGGAGATAAGCAAGGGTGTTGTGGATCATGCAGGGGGTTCCAGGGGGGTCTTTCTGCCAACTTGGGAGAGGGGTTAAGGTTACATTGGTGACTAGAGTCTCTTAAATAAATGACAAAAAGGGGAATGTGCACACATCCCAACAGGACAGGCACCTCTTCTACTTTCTGTTTGAAAGCTTTGGCCTGAGCTTGTTACTCGATTGCAGCAATGGCGTTCCAAACTTACACTGTCAGGCTGAGGTACACCTGAGCTCATTTATCACTACCATGGTTGCAAACATATTTTTTTCCCCTTACAGCCCATGCATGGATAACTTGTACCCATGGATCGATAACTTGTACCCATGTCGATGGTGATGGTTGGTAAAGGCTGTGCTCTGCATCTTGGGCCTGGTTAAAAGCACCTGTTCTAGGGGCATAACTAGAGAGAAAGCAGACCCTGAGACTGCGGGGGGCCCAGGTGGTATAGGGGGGCCATGAGTCTCTAATTAATGAGTAATTTTAATATACAGTGAAACCCTGATTTTAAGTCCCCTGATTTTAAGTTTTCCCGCAGTTTACATTTTTTATTTGTGGTCCCACCAATTTATAATGCATTTCAATGGGGGCATTTCCCTGATTTTAAGTCATGTTTTCCCTGATTTTACATCCAAATTTTGTCCTGCTGTTCCCAAAAACGGCTTTTGTTCCTCTATGAATGTTATTTGTGATTCAGATTCTGCCTGTTCTACCTGTAAATGGTTAATTCCAATAAATCTGCCCCGTATACAGG
>CM044442.1:119067123-119078165 GCA_024363595.1 Xenopus borealis | reverse complement strand
TATATATATATATATATATATATATATATATATATATATATATATATAAAATAGGAGCTTCTCAAAGCACCAGCTTAAGCAGTTTGACTACTAGTAAGGAGCTACACTGGCTTTGGAGATCCAGACAACCTTTAAGGAGAACATTGTTTCAAGGGTACAGTTGAATGTAGAGATTAATATGGTTATAAAGCAATGCCAACGACTCGTAAAAAAACTTAGAAAGCAGTAGTGGACAGACTTGCCGAAGTGATATTTACTCTAGATGGCCTTAGCGAAGCACAGGAAGAATAGGTCTAGAAATGAGGACTAAACAAAATGAGTAGATTGTTACAAGGAATAGAGTTTTAGAACAGGAGAATAAGGCTGAGAGAATGGTAACCCACTTCGCTAATGCTCAATCCCAGTCCCCAGCTATACCAAGGTGCATGTAAGAGTGCTAAGGCTACTACCTCACCCCACTGTAACTGTTTGTGTACAAAATCTATATCTAGCATGACTAATTAGCAATTAATTAGATGCAGACTTTCTTGGTGACTCCATGGAATGTGTCCTAGGTGATGTGAGCAGTAACCACATACAGTATTGCTTTTTATGAAGACTTGCAAAATGACAGTACTATACTATTACTAGAGGCTGAACTAGGTCATGGCTCAACACAGATATTTAGATGAACATAATTAGATCTAAGATCCAATAGCCACTCTAGAGATATAAGATATTGTCCCTGGATTTGATGAAGTATTGGCCAGTAAGCCATGGCACATTAATTAGGTTGGCTAATTAAAGATACTGCTTCTTCTAGATTTCTTCCCTAATTTTAGAATAAAACATTACAGTATTGCATCCACCGTTATCTGTTGGAGTTGTAGAATAGAAGGTGTTGTAGCATTACGAGACTTTCAATAATAATGTGAAATCAGATGTAATTTTTTTTAACATTACTAACATTGGAAAGGAAGTGTAGTACTAAGGGCCTTGCAAAGATCAGACTTACAACTTTGTAAATGTACAGTAGGTCTCTGACCTTTCCATTATATATAGTATAGATCAAAACAGAGTGAGGAAATCAATACTGTAATGCTGAAACTTTATATGTGTGTTTGTGTGTGCATCTATAACTACTGAGCCCTTGGCATACAATAAATATAAAAAAAACTAAAATAACCCCCTAATGATATACCCTGATGATTAGGAGCTTCTTGCCTACATTCTTTCCCTGGTCCTTTCCCAAGCAAGTCAACCCTTATTATCACTCCCTGTAAGAAGAAGTCAATCACCCAGAGGTCTTGGTTTTTCTTTCTCCACGCTCAAAATCTTGTTCCAAAATGTTTCCCGGGAACAATGTTCTTCTCCTCTTTATTGAATTAATATCCTCTTTGGAGGCAGTTTAGTGCTAGATGAAGGTAGAACTTTGTCTACAACAGCTGAGAGCTACTAATAAAGTTATTATAGTCTGGGCTGAGTGAGTGAGTATTAAATGTAAGATGTTGCAGGAATCAGTTGATTGTTCCACTAAAAAGACCCTCATTTTTATCCCTTAGTGCTCCAGCTGCTGTCAATGTCAATTAGGAGAGTATGGGAAGTGCAGGCTCTATGATTGAAATCTACAAAAGTTTTGTTACGGTAGTGTCCAAGCTTCACTTAAAAGATGAATTTTGACTAACCAGTTTTTCCTGGGAGATAACATTAGGGCATCTTGCTTGGCCACCATGACAGGCAAAGCAGACAGGAATATTGCAGGGATAGTTATACCATAGGGAAAGCAACAGACCTGGATTTATGGAAAGGCCACAACATCCTGGACCTAGGGTGACATGCTGCCCAGCCACATTTGTCTCTAGACTGGAGCACTGGCAACTGGGAGCTGAAGATCGCCCATGCGACCAGTCCCCAGTGACAGGTAGCAAAGAAACTACAGAATGGATAGGTGCAAATGTGCAGTAGTTGGGCGTGTTGGGTGCTGGATGGGCTGCAGAAGTTGAGACTGGCTTAGGGACACCAATTTTAGAAAACTGACCTTTTAAGCAAGAATATTTTAAAGAGATAGCAGAAAGCAGATAGATAAATATACAACAGGGACAACATAAAGGCAACTGCAAGATGTCCCATTGTTGTGGCATTGAGCTTGAGTGCAATAAATCAAAAGCATTTGTACAGGCCTCAATCTTTTCTGAAGGGTTACACCAATGAACTTATTAAAACCAGGTAACTGTCCAAGCAGACCTCTGCTCTCAGAATGAAGAACATATGTCTGTTCCGTTCAGCATTTCTTTCTATTCCATGATCTTCTGTTTCAAACCTAATGATTTTGCTAACTTTAGTTTGAATTCCATGGGAAAGTATTTGCAAGTCTCATGCTGACATGTTTATCTTGTTAGCTGTCAGTGAGAGTAAGTATGTGGCATGAATAGCATCATTCTGCTAGAATAGAGAATAACTTACCATTCATGAAGCCTGACAAAACAGAGGCATTTGTAGTTGAGCCATGTCAGATGCATATTAATCCTTTGCTCTGATGTTGTGCTGATTGACCCAATGGCAAGTCTGCTGAACTCAAATCTTTCTTTCATTTTTTTAAATATAAGGTGAGTTAATGAGACACTATCATGAAAAAATTAAAAATAAAAAATAAAATCTGAGGTCAACCAGGTGACGAAGAGTGAGAACAATAAGGTCTGCAGGAGCGCTTTGCACTGGATGAAAAGTGTGGCGCGAGGTGCTGTCTTTTTCTTACCCCACAATACCTAACAATATGCTTATTTCTGAATTATTCTAGTATATTTTATAATATATCATAGGCACTGCTTATTGGCTGAGCCAAATTCAAGTGCACTTAATTGGTGAATATATATAGCAGGGAGAACAGCTCATGAAATCAGTCAAATGGCAGCATGAATACGAGAGCCTTGATTGAATATGGGGTCCATACTTTATACAGTTATGGGACCTGTTATTCAGAATGCTTTGGATAATGGATGTTTGGATGTTCATACCTTAAATCTATTAGAAAATTATGTAAACATGAAATAATAGGCTGGTTTTGCTTCCAATAAGGATTTAATCATATCTTAATTTGTATCAAGTACAAATTACTGTTTTATTATTACAGAGAAAAAGAAAATCTGGATTATTTGGATAAAATGGGAGATGGCCATTCCATAATTTGGAGCATTCTGGATAACGGGTTTCCATATAACAGATCTCATACCTACGCTAAAAAAATACTTGATGTAAAAAGTAATCTTTTTAATGCATTACGCATTAAAAAGATTACTTTTTACATCAAGTATTTTTTTTTGTCTTTGAGTATCTCACCACATTGTGCCGTACATCCTTTTATCTTATGGGGCCCAATGACCCAACTAGGGAAGCCGGGACTTGACGGGCGTAGGAAGGGACCTAACCCTGCCCACCCCCTGGTTGGTCGATTTTGATTGGCTGGCGGGCCCGGGGGGGCGGTGCGTAAAAGGGGAAGAGCTGCGCTTACCGGCATTCGGCGCCGGGACGTGGAGGAAGAAGGTCGCAGCATCCCACCCTCCCTCCCTGGTTATAGGTGTTAGTCGCAGTTGTTGGGGGGGTACCTTTGCAAGGAGCCCCAAGGGAAGTTAAAATGGGAAGTGGTTTGGCAGGCCTGGGTCCTCATGGGGAGATATGCAGCCCGATTTATTGCTTGGTAATGGAGCAGGAATCAATCCTGGCAGTTGGGACACAGTTATCCCTCTTTTCCCCCGGGTGGGGGAATAATATTGTTGGAGTTTGTTATACAAACGGTTGTTAAAAGTTGAAATATTTTCATGTTAAAGTATTTTGTTAATTATAGAATAAATAACTGCGGCCATCTCTCTCCAAACCAGTGGTGTGGTGTGTGTTATTGGGGATGGGCAAAAGGGGGAGGTGCAAACTTGACGCTGCACCCGTCATGTGCATTTACTGATTTTGTCTTTTCTTTTGTTTTGCTTCAGTATGGTGTTTTTCATTTATGGAATGGAAGCCTTTACCTTTTTAAGCACATAAAGTAGAGCAGTATTAAAGGAAAATTATACCTCGAAAATGAATTTTTGAGCAACAGATTTTATATCAAATCAAGTGACATAATAAATAATCTTACCTACCTGGTATATATATTTAAGTAAATATTGTCCTTTTACAGCTCTTGCCTTGAACCACCATTTCGTGTTGGTCTGTGTGCTGCCTCAGAGATCACCTGACCAGAAATATTTCAACTCTAACTGTAACAGGAAGAAGTGTGGAAGCAAAAGACACAACTCTGTCTGTTAATTGGCTCATGTGACCTAACTTTATAGTTTGTTTGGTATGTTTGTGTGCACCGTTGGATCCTAGGATCCCAGGAGGCTGTCCTTATTTTTTAAAATGGCTATTTTCTATTTATGATTACCCAATGCCACATGCTACTAAAAAAGTGGTTTATTTACATGAACAGGGTTTTACATATGAATTGTTTTTTGCAATATCTGTTTATAGAGACCTACATTGTTCAGGGGGTATAGTTTTCCTTTAAGGGAGTTATTTATTAAAGTCCAAATGCTAAAAAATAGAAAGATTCAAATTTGTCTTTACTATAAGATCCAATTTTTTAGTAGAAAAAAAACCCTCAAATTTTGCAAGATTTATTATACCTCGAGGCTGCAAAGAGTTTGAATACAAAACCTCCACCATCTCAGACCTGCCGAGGTTGTATACAAGTCAATGGGAGAGGTCCCTATCTTATTTGGAAGTTTCTGTGGTCTGAGATGGAATTAGCCAAAAAATCTGGCCAAAAATCCAAAAACATTTGGACTTTTCGGGGGAAAAGGTCCCAATCCTATTAAATCGTGCTTTTTTATTAATAAATAAGGTCAAATCATGGGTTATAATTTGGTCTCGCTTTTTTATTTTAAAGAATCAGATAAATTCTGAATTCGCTAAATAACCCCCACAGTGTCACAGTAGACATATTAAAAATTCTTTGGACATCTGAACTTTGAGAACATGTTTGAATAGTGTTTATGTGTAAGACCCCATGGTTAGTGGCCTGGTTGAGTCTAACCATGAAGTCTCAAACATAAACACTATTCAAACGTTCCTGAAGTTCAAATGAACGGCAAACCTTTACTTTTGCCATTAAGCCCAGTTACCATTTCTTTTAGATCTACAGTTGAGTCACAATTATGTAGCACTACTGTCTCATGTCAAGGGCAATGACATTTTCCTTGGTAGTTTTCATCAATTTCACGATCCATACACCTGGCACCTATAATCTGAGAAAAAAGAAGTTTAGATCATACATTGCTGTGAATGGGAACAGGTATGGTATCCAGAACCCATTATCCAGAAAGCTTTTAATTTCAGAATTTCCATTTCCCATAGAATCCATTTTATCCAAATCCAAATAATCCAAATTTTAAAGGTAAAATATAATTAATCCTTTTTTGGAATCAAAACCAGCCTATTGTTATTATTTAATGCAGGGATCCCCAACCTTTTGAACCTTTTGAACCCGTGAGCAACATTCAGAAGTAAAAGGAGTTGGGGAGCAACTAGCATGAAAAATATTCTTGGGGTGCCAAATAAGTGCTGGGATTGGCCATTTGGTAGCCCCTATATGGATTGTCAGCCTACATTAAGGCTCTGTTTGGCAGTGCACCTGGGTTTTATACAACCAAAACTTGCCTCCAAGCCTGGAATTCAAAAATAAGCACCTGCTTTGAGGCCACTGGGAGCAACATCCAAGGGGTTGGAGAGCAACATGTTGCTCACGAGCTACTGGTTGGGGATCACTGATTTAATGTTTACATGATTTTCTAGTAGACTTCAGGTATGAAGATCCATAATAATGGAAAGGTTTGTTATCAGGAAAACCCCAGGTCCTGAGCATTTTATAATATAATAATATAATTTTTAATTAGTGATGAAAAATGGAAATTCGCGAATTTTTTGCCGATTCGCGAAACGAGTCGCGCGTCGTTCTTGACGCGCGTCGCGTAGTTTTTGACGCGCGTCGCGTCGTCTTCGACGTCATTTTCGGTGTGCGTTGCGTCGTTTTCGGCGCGTCGCGTCAAAAACGACGCGCGACTCGTTTTTGCGCGGCAAATTTTTTTTTGCTAATTTTTTTGCCAGTTTTGCGAATCGCGGGAATTTGCCGCGAATTCGCCCCTGGCGAATAAATTCGCCCATCACTATTTTTAATAAGTTCCATACCTGTGATGTGAAATGTAATTTTAAGGCTATTTAAAAAGTAGTATGTTCCATAAGCTAATGCAACCAACCTGAACTGATCAAACTCAAAACTTGAATCAAACTGGGGCCAATTCCCCTCATCTCCAATATCACCAATAAGCCCAAGTAAATTACTGGCAAGAAATTAACAAAACAACTCTTCTCGTGCCTCTTCAGATCACAGATTTGGGGTACATATAGATAACTAGATCTCTTAATAATTTGCACTGTAGACTTGTCCAGATTTGCTCAGACTTGTAAGGGACCTGAGAAGAAGACATGGTGCATCAGCAGATAGAATTTTCCATAATGTCAGTTCAAGTCATCCGCTATACATAAAACAAGTTGGTCAGTAAATACTTTAGCATTAATACATGCATGGTCAGAATTACTGTAAATATTTTTATTGCAGATTTCTTTTAAAGGATAAGGAAAGTGTAAAATAGAATAATGCTAGAAATGCTGTATTTTCTGTACTAAACATAAACATGAACTTACTGCACCACAAGCCTAATCAAACAAATGATTTATGCTTTCAAAGTTGGTCGCAGGGTGCTGTCATCTTGTAACTTAAAACCTTATTGTTAAACATCTTTGCAAGACCAAGACTGTGCACATGCTCAGTGTGTTCTGGGCTTCTTAGGGATTATCATATATTATCAAAACAGAGAAACAAACAAAGCTGCTAGAGTTCTGCATGGATGGGAAGAAAGGTGGGTGCTCCCTCTGCTGTTCATAAGTATGATTGTTTCCCTGCCAGAAGTTAGGGACCATCTGACAATTCCTATACACAGCAGTAAATGAAGGGAGAATTTCAATGCATACAGTCAGGTTTCTTATAAAAACAGTACACATTTTTTTATTAAAGTATGTTGGAGTTTATTTTTCATTAAAGAAAATGAAAATGTGATTTAATTTTTTTGCCTTTACATGCCCTTTTGTTTTCAATTAGAGTTCTGAGCGTATGATGTCTTCACAGTTATACTACGTGCTACAATGCATCTGCTAATACATTCATCCACTGTTTAATACGTCTGAAACTCATGCTTGCCTCTGATTTATAGTTCCTGTCCATTGCTATAAACTGTATGCTTAGAATACCTTTGGGTAATATATATGATGTTTATTTCATGCCTCAAAGTGAGTCCATTAACTCAGGGATATCTTTTTATTATTAGTCATTCAAAGATTTAGTGACGTCTTTGATGATATTTTTTACATACATATTATATTATCAATCTGACTCTATAAGGCGAGAAGACTCTTTCCTAGAAAAGTCACTCGCTGAGCCTGGGCCAGTTATAAATGATGTTTGTCTCATTGTGATGCCTCTAACCTTTTTGCTTTTCCCTTTGTCTTCTTTTTTGTCTAAAAAAAACAAAAATGATTAGGACTGTGCAAGATAAATGTAGGTCACTTGAAGTTAAAGGATTTTCAAAGTCACTGTATCTCCCCAGGAGGTGCTGGTATGTTCCTTCAGAGTACTCTCTTCCTGATGTCTGCCTGATAGTCGTTCTGAGATAAACTCTAGGCTCCTTCTAGTCGTGCTGAGTTTGGCTCACTGTTAGAGTTAAATTCATTATTCTAAGAAATGCTAACGCTGCCTTTCAGTTTACCTGACTTCGGCGAAAGTGATCCTTCTGTGACAATATTCTTGACCAGAAGTTTTAGTGAAATGCAAGATTTTCTGTTGTTGTTGAAGCCATTGCAAAGCCGCACAGTCCTGCTCTATTACCCCATTTACCCCCTTCCCCTCCGTTTCTGCTAAAATGAGAAAACCATCTGTAATATTTGCACAAAGCAAGTTCAAGTCAATACGAATTTAAATAGAAGTCACATGGCAGTCTGGAAGCTCAATTCTCAAGCACAAGCTTTAGCCTACAATGGATTAGTGTTTTGATAGTAGCAAAGGGATTCAAGGATATTATCTCTGTGGTCTCATGTGCCTGCTAACTGCAGTATTGCAGACAATGGGCCATATCTCTGAATTCGGTTGTGACAAAAAAATTAATTAGAGGTAAACCATTAATCCTAGAGCTACCACCATCTCCAGACCAGGCGGCAGCTTGAGGACTTGAGGATTGCCTGTGTCAAGGCAAAGTGCACTTTTGTCTAGAGAATTGGGTATTCTCTTCATTCTCATGCCGAACACCACAACTGGGGCCAGGATATGCCCTAATGAGACCACAACAACGATGGAATTCTGGACGGTGCATTATGGGAAACAATGATAGAGATTTTACTAGAAATTGCAATTTGCTTGCTGCACTTGTAATTGAAATGGAGTTGACATACAGGAGGAAAAAAAACCTTTCTTTTCTGAAATTTATGAAAATTATGGTTAGTTATCTTGGCAAAGTTCTTGCACAGGTAGAAGTAGCATCTCATTATGTCTAGCATAGATACCATATATATCATGAAATATTATTTTGTCTGACTGCCAAAATTTTACCATTACTTCCACCATAAAGTGAAAAATGAAAACAGTATTTTTGATCTTATGGGAACAGCACTTTGGTGTAATATTAGATGGCATCAAATCCACTACTGCAAATAGTATAGAGTTATGGGATATGTTACCTGGAAACCTGTTACCCAGAAAGCTCAGAATTACAGAAAGGTCATCTCCCAAAGACTCCATTTTCTGCAAATAATCCAATTTTTTTAACAGTAGCTTTTGAGAAGTTTTTACAATTTGTAAAATCAGTGTTTAGTCCCTCCTCCCTTGCATTGCAAATGATGCAGAAAGAGAGAACTGTTGAACAGTTGGATTTCAGCATAGAAAATCTAATTTATTCATATATATCATATATATAAGGGTTTCTGTGTTATGTGGGCCCTTTATAAAGTTTTGGTAAAGGGGAACCCGGAGTTCCCCTTTAAACATATTTGCAAGACCAAGACTATACAGATTCTCAGTGTGGTCGGGGCTAGTGATGGGCGAAACGGCCGCGTTTCGCTTCGCCGAAAAATTCGCGAATTTCCAGAGAAATTCGCGAATTTTTCGCCATTTGGCGAAACGAGTCGCGCGTCGTTTTTGACGCGCGTCGTTTTTGACGCGCGTCGTTTTTGACGCGCGTCGTTTTTGACGCGCGTCGCGTCGTTTTTGACGCGCGTCGCGTCGTTTTTGACGCGCGTCGCGTCAATTCCGACGCGTCGCGTCAATTCCGACGCGTCGCGTCGTTTCCGACGCGCGTCGCGTCGTTTTCGGCGCGTCGCGTCAAAAACGACGCGCGACTCGTTTTTGCGCGGCGAAATTTTAGCGGCGAATTTTTCTGCTGGTTTCGCGAATTTATTCGCCAGCGGCGAATCGCGGGAATTCGCCGCGAATTCGCCCCTGGCGAATAAATTCGCCCATCACTAGTCGGGGCTTCAGATGGGAGGTTAAGCATAGGGATCATCAAAAATTCAACAGCAAAAGTCAAATAATTAGGGTTGCCACCTGGCTGGTATTTTACTGGCCTGGCCGGTAAAAATGATGGTGGATCCCAATGTTATTCATTGGAAAAAAAGATAAGGAGGAAACCCTAAAAATAACATCTGCCATAGAAGCGGATACAGTAAAACTGATTAATAATAAGAATATGCAGACTGGGTCTGTGGATACGAATCCCTACACAGGCTGCTTTATAGGGAAACAAACAAAGCTGCTCCAGGTCAGGATCAGGTCTCTGCCATTTGAACATAAGATTGTTTACCTGCAAAGCAGTTAGGGACTCTTTGAAGTTTCCTATCCACAGCAGTCAGAGCAAGTAAATGAAGTGGGGAATTCATTGCATACAGTCAGGTTTCTTATATAAATGATACACATTTTTTAATTAAAGTATATTGGAGATTGGAGATTCATTAAAGAAAGTAAAAATGGGATTGACATTTTTTGCCTTTACGTCCCCTTTAAGTTATGAAGAGCTAAATCATGGAAAGATCCATTATAGGGAAATCCCCAGGACCCAAGCATTCTGGATAATAGGTCCCATACCTAAACTAGTTTGCTTGATGTTTTGGTAAGAGCAGGGGATACATAAATATTTTGACCAGGTACAGAGTTTTGCTATGAATAAGCCTTGCTATATACATATCCATTCACTCATCTGATACCATTCCCTTCCTGACCCAGGACTAGCAAACCAGATTGAGAGTTTCATTCCAACTCATGACTCACAGAGAGTCTGTGTTGATTCTACGCCACACATATGGTGTCCAGTCCATTTAAAACAAAACATAATGTACAACATTTCTAGCCTACTTCTTTAATTAGGTTTTAGTTCTCCTTTAAGTGTAATATGTGTGCCTCTCTGACATGTCTGTTCTGCATTGCTCTGCTTTTCTGCAAACGGTTAATGCCTACAAGATATGACTATTCTCCATTTCTGCCTGGTTCATTTGGCCGTACCATTTCTACAAGGCTCCAGAGAGCGGAATTATGCACTTTCCTCCTCGGCAGTATAATTGTGTAGGAATCCTCTGAGCAATGGCGTAACTGTGTGACTGGCTTCTCTGCTGATGACTCCCCTGCTGCTCAGAAAGTTTCTTTCAATTCACTTAAGGCACGGCCTACATCAGTGATTTCTGCTCTAGTTTTCATGCGCAGTTAACTGACCAGGTTTGTAGGATGTTGGGTATACCCTGCACAGCACAGGTGAATCATTGAACTGATTTAGTCAATGAGCCAGAGGTTTCCAAATCTTTTCATATACATTTTCAGCATGCATTCTTGCCACTGCCATGTTTATTTTGTGACATAGTTACATAGTAAAATTGGGTTGAAAAAAGAGTCCATCAAGTTCAACCCCTCCAAATTAAAAACGCAGCATACACACACACAC
>CM044442.1:119037362-119051508 GCA_024363595.1 Xenopus borealis | reverse complement strand
AAACAGGAGGCACATCAGCAGCAACCTTTTGCATGTTTATTCAGCAATGAACATATAGCTGAACACACCAAACATCAGGGTGCAACTCTGCTGTACAAGAGAGTGAGAGAGATGGCAGAACAGGCACTGGAGAGAAACTGCTGCAGGTGCAGCACAGCGCCCTCTATATTATTCCAGTGGTAAAGTCACAGACAAATACACTACAAGAATAGTTCAGCAAATCACCCATTTTCACCTCAAGAAAAATTAAGGTAAAAGACATATGTGGCAGCATGTAGAATGTCTTTGTGTTCTTCACTCATTTTCCACTAGAATCAACTTAAAAATAAAATTTGGGAAAATAAAACAGATTCTGATGATTATTTACGGTATTAATAAAGTCTGTATTAATAATGCACAAAAAAGAATATTCAATGGTAACATTAAACCCATAGTAGAAATTGACAACATATAGTGCACTGGCTACCTTCAGGGATTCAATGTCATATTTATCTCTTATATGTGTCACGGTTGGCACCCTAAATCTAGAATGGATGCCAAGCACCTTGGTCTAAGCGCTTAATACCAGAATCTAGGAAGTTGGAGTAGGTGGCCACCAGGAGATGTCCAAGTACTGGAGCAGTTTATATGTTGATGATAAGAAAACAAAGCTAAAAATCTTACTTAATGCATCCAACTTTCCCCTAAGATCAGTCAACACTAGCAATACGATATTGAAACTATGTCCAAGCCACCGACATTTTACTTATTCCAAAAGCACCAAAGGATAGTGATGTTCTAAAGACAAGGTTTGGACCTACATGCCAGGTCAATAATGGTCTGTATTTATGAATTTTTAATTTATATGCCCAGATATAATTTTACATGGTGATCATGAGAACACTTACAACCTTTTCTAAATATCCTGGGATTACAGAACTTTTGCTAAAAAGTTATTTACCACTTCCCACACATACTTTGGCATGTTTTGTATTTTATTATTTCATAATAAGCCAGAGTCATGAATATCATGCAAATTATATCTTTACAAACTGTGCTGACTGATGCTATCCATTACTACTACTGACTTAGTGGTGGAATTTGTGTCACATGACTCAATGGAACTTGTGCATTTTAAAATGCAATGTACTCGATGCTGTAAAATTGTCACGAGAACTCACCCTGGTGGTCCAGTGGTGCGGCGGGGATCCCTACCGCGCCACTCTATTCCTCCTGCCGCTGCTTCCTCTACTGCGCCTGGTCTTAAAGGCGCGTTGACGTCATGAAAAATTTTAAGTATTTAAAGGGGACTTTGGTAGATTAGCATTGCCCATGATACGATTTTTTCCTGGTACTTTACCTGTGCTGTAAAGCTTCTTGTTTGTTCCTGATCTCCTGTGTTTGACTCTGCCTGGCTATTTGACTATTCTGATCTCTGAAACCTGACTCGTGCCTGAATACCGACTACCTCTTCTGTCTCATCCATTCTGATTGATTACCCAGTTAGACCCTTGCCTGCCTGACGACCCTAGCTATCTGCCTGCCTCGATCCAGCCTGTCTGACTATGAATCTGCCTACTCCTGTCTGCACCGTGACCTTTGGCCTTACTGACTCTAACAACAGTCGTGCCCTTTTGCCTATTCAGAACCTTTCCCTTGAATCTCTCGTTTAAGTTTAGGTGGCATCTGTGTAGCTTAGGGCTCCTCCTGAAGCCAAAGGTGGTCACTTAACTGGTGAAACACGACCCTAGACCAGGGTGCTTGGTACTGGTTCTGGTGTTGGGTGCCAACCGTGACAAAAATATCAGAATATTAGAAATCCCCTTTAAGTTCTATGACCTGTATAAAAGCACTTGGCCTTCACCTTTGTGCCATTATATGGCCATTGAACCCCTCAGTGACTTCCAATAGATTTATGTTTTCCATTTGGTTGGGAAACTTCGTACAGCACCAATTCTGTAAAAATGCCTTTATTGTAAAATTACATGGAAAAACAACCTGGTAGGCAACATTTCAGGCCCTTGAGGCCTTTTTTCAAGCCTCAAGGGCCTGAAGGGTCTGAAACTTTGTGGACCAAGTTGTTTTGCCATGTAATTTTACAATAAAGGCATTTTTACCGGATTATTGGTGGACCACTGATGGTATGTGCACCGACTATTTTCTTCATTGGGGGATACAAACTGACTCAGACATACAGCTTCCATTTGGGGGCTACAATATTCCTTATATTGTCTAATCGTATGCAAATATATGCCACATAAAATGAAAACTTAATTCCAAATAAAAACCATAAAATAAATGTTCACCCATGTGCAAACATAAAAATGAGGTGCAATGAAAACATTTGTCATTATAAGTTATATATAATACATTAACTCCAACACCAGCCTTCTGGGACGCGTGTTAAAAAAGTCACAAAAGGTCAGTCAAATTTAAAGACTTTATAGTAACAATAGCCAAACAATGGCAGATATAACACAGCTATAGCTGAATCTTTTGCTTACAGTTTGCAGGAAACCACATATGTAGTCTTAGTAGGCAGAATCCAAAATGAATGGCAAATAAAGAAGCCATAACCATAAATGCACCTTAGCTAAACAGAAGCCAATGTCAGTAGTAGGTAAAGAACAAGCAACAGTAGGTAAAGAACAGGCAACCTCAAGCAGAAAAATTAAATAAGGACTCACCAAGACAGGTTTTGCCATCAGAACTCTCATCTGGTATAACTTTTGACTTGCACATTCCCTTGAAAATGGAAACGCTCCATAACAGAAACATTTCCATTTTTTTTATCTCGGAACATGATGATCCTTTTAATGAAAAAGCTTTAGTTGTCCACACCTGAACCTAACCATACTAGCCTGCCTTATTATATTCATTTTCCCTTGCATGAAGCTAGTTCTATCACAAATGTCTTGGGGCTGTATGAGCTCAATAATTAGATATTTGCCCCAGGCCCACTGCTACCTTAAAGCAGCCCTGACAATAATATGCATTTTGAGAATCTCTGTATAATTAATTATACAGAGATTATACATATCTCTTTTAAAGCCTTTAATTTCAGCATTATTATGGGGGGAGCCTAATTCAGGAATATTCTATTCGCAAGCTCAATTAATCAGGCACTGGAGCTATTTTCATATGACCTACCACATTATTCCAACATAATGAGATATGTTTCCCCACACACTGCTTGACAAATTGTCTACAACTAAATGTGCAGTCCGACGTAAACAGGAAAAAAAACCCATTAAGCAGCAAGTAAGTTGCAGGTAAAACTTAGTCCCTTTGTAAAATCTTTTCTTTAAAGAACAAGTAAACCTTTTTTTTTTCTATCTGTAAATTTGCTCTAAACAGCCCCCCAGATTAATGTACCTTAGTCCCTGCTGCAAGTCTGCTCTGGTTTCTGTGTTATCAGCAGCTTGTTTCCCCTTCTTCCTGGTGCAGAGTGAAGCCCCGCCCCTTAGCTTACCGAGCTGACCTTATCTCTTGGACTAGTCCTGGAGATCATTTGCATACTATGACATAGCAGAGACCAGTGTGTGCAGCACCTTTTGCTTGGGGAAACTAGCTTACTAATGCACACACTGGCTCCCTCTTCCTCTCTATTGTGGAACAGCAGCAAATGGACTGCTCAGTAAACTAAGGGGCTGGGCTTCACTCTGCACCAGGAAGAAGGGGAAACAAGCTGCTGATAACACAGAAACCAGAGCAGACTTGCAGCAGGGACTAGGGTACATTAATCTGGGGGGCTGTTTAGAGCAAATTTACAGAAAGAAAAAGAAAAACATTTACTTTTCCTTTAATGAAAAAGAAATCTCTGATATCCGATATAAAAAACATCTACCATTTTTATAAGAAACTTGACTGTATGCAGTGAAATTCCCGCTTAGTTTCACTTGTTTACTCTGATAGCTGCAGACGGTCCCTAACTGCTCTGCAGGGAAACAATCATACTTTCAAACGATCTCCTGACCTTACTTCCCAGAACTCGATCAGCTTTGTTTGTTTCCCTGTAGAGCAGCTGGCAACCATTTAGAGCTTTGTATCCACAGGCCCAGTGTTGTGATAGGTGAATAAATTCGCTAGGCATGAATTTAAATGAAAGTCTTATTTTTGATCATGTACAAGGTATTGCTTTAATATTATAGAGAAAAAGGAAATCATTAAAAAAAATTGGATTATTTGAATAAAACACTATGTAGGATGGCCTTTCTGTAATTCTGAGCATTCTGGATAATGAGTTTTGAGTCAACGCATCCCATGCTGGTATTTATTTTTCCAAAGTAAATCAACTATGTTACTATCTCAATTCAAGTCATAATTTACATATCCGTATCTGAGTGAATTCCTAAAAAATGTGGGAAAAAAAGTTCAATTGTCATCCCATTATTAAAAGGTTCAGAACTGATGGCCAGCTGAATCCTCACTATTGGATAAAAATATGAAGAAAAAGAGAGTTTGAAGTATTTAATGAATGCAACTGAACTGAAAGTAAGTGAAGTATGTGCACCTTTACTCTATATGTCTTTACTTATAATGACTTAAAGTAGGTCTCCGAAATTGAACCTGATGCTGCTTTCCAAATTGGGCTTAATGTGACTAAAAGGTACTAAGAGAGAATGTGCAGACAGTATTGGATACCTGGGGAAGACTAATTTACCTCTAATTCTGTGCATAAAGAGAAATGGGTGTTCTTTATAGAGTCATTTGCTTTTATGTTATTACCTCTATCATTATCATGTTACTTTACTTTCCATTTCAGGTTTTTTCCTGGTCATTCAGAATGATAATCTCTGCTATTTCTGTTTTTTATCTTGTTTATATGCCATTGTTTCCCCTACCATTCCTATAATTTTGTCTCTGCCTTAGTTTTCATAGCAATGGTCTATGGAGGTGATGTAGAAAAGGAATATGTTTTACAATAGAAAAGCATCCACACAGACAGAGATTCTCTAAAGGGCGAAGTGTCTGCCAGAAATCCAATCTGGCAGATGACAATTCGCTAGCGAAAGATACCGTCGCTAGAGTTCGTTCACACTCTGTCGCCAGGTAACAATTCAATTCAGTTGGGTGGATTTTACTGAACGTTACCTCTTTCGCCAGAGTTGATGTCGCAACCTCAGACCATGCAAACTGCTAAAATGAAGCTAGATCTTCCTCAATCTCATGCCATTTACATCATATCCTGTCTGCTGGAAATGCGTTTGTAAAAACGCAGACATTGGCCAGACATTTGAGGGTCATGGAACATTAATTTTACAATGGGTTCATGTGTAGGGCATTAGAGGATCTTTTTTGTCTCTGTAAAGTTTCCTTGGACATTTGTAATAAAAAGTGGTCACTTCAAGTATTTGTACCAACATCTCTATTAAAGACATTGAAACACCTTTAATGTAGCCACCCTATTCAAACTAACCTAAGCGTAAGATCACTAGTAACTTTTCTCTAGGCATAAACTAGGCATATGAAATGTTCGCCCTGAAGAAGTATCACTAGCGAAAAGTCACCAGCATTCGGCACCCAGGACGCAACTTCGCATTTTACTGAATTAACATAGTGGTAACTAATTTTCTCTTGGCGAAGCGTGCAAAGTAGTCACTGTCGACAATTTGCTCTCTAGTAAATCTGCCCCATAGGCTGTTCCCTGGGGTCACAACTCCAACTTGTCATTGGTTTAGAGTATATAGACCTTGAGACACAATTATCAAATATTGGTCCAAACTGGGACTGGTTCCGCCTGGATCAGTGAATTTGGTGGTCCTGTCACTTTAGGTTAGTGGCTTCCAAATTCTGTCTGGTCCCACCTGGAACAGTGGATGGGGTGGTGCAGCCACCTTTGGTTACTGTTTACGAAACTGTGAGTCTGGCCCACTTAAAGCAGTGGATGGGGTGATGCACCCTTAAGGCCAGTTAGGGGGAGATTTGAGGAGAACCTATATGCTCTGCTAGATACTCTTGAAACTTAGAGTCACATAGAGTGGCATTTGGGGGTTGAGCACTTATTTACTGCTTTATATTGTAGAAGCTATGACTGAGGGGGCTTACAATATTGTATGAGCTAAAGGGGGCCATCATTAAATGTCTGACCTCCAAGACATGCTTAAACTAAAAAACAATCTGACAACCAGGACTGCTCCCGTCACAAGTTTATGTGAGAATCCTGCCTCAGGCGACATCAAACGGCTAATTACCAGGGCCTGCAAAAAGCCACCTCTGGTAAGTTTAAGTACTGAATTTCCATTGTCCATGTAGAACAGTGATTTTCAACCTTGTGCCTCCAGCTGTTAAGGAACTACAAGTCCCACAATGCAATGAAGTAGTCTGACAGCCACAGTCAGGCAAATGCATTGTGGGACTTGTAGTTTCTTAACAGCTGGAGGCACAAGGTTGAAAATCACTGATGTAGAAAACATCTGTGGTGTCCCTTTTGGAGCCCTGGACTTTCTGCTGTGGAATCCAACAAGGAAGTACGTGGAAAAATCGTAAGCGAGGTACCGGCGGGGTTGAAGAAAATACGTAATCAAAGTCAGGAAGAACCAGGCATTAAGAACCAGGAATTCAATAAAAGTAGCAAAGCTTAGGCAAGAACAGTAAACTGGAACTAGCTTGGGCACTTTAAAAATGGTGGACTGGGCTTTTAAAGGCGCTGAGGATGGGCGCCAAGATGACGTTGTGATGCTCAGCATCAACATGCCAGTGTCAGGGAAGCCTGGAGCGCAAAGCAGGTAGTGTGCGCCTGCACAGACGAGGTAAAGAGACACGCCAAGAGGTAAGGGGACTGCAAGATCTCCTGGTGCATCTCACAGAAGTATTTCCTGCTACTTCCAACCTCCTGACCTGGCCCCCCACATGGAAGGCGATTGCAGCTGCAGTTACAGAGAGGACTTTCTTTTGGCACTCCTGTGCTGTGGCCTGCTGTGGAAACTCTGGAGCTACTGCCTGGTTGGAGGTGGTGGTAGCTCCATTGTTCCCAGGTGTAAATAGGTGCAACCACATGAAAATTGGAACAGGAAGAATGCAGCAGATATGAACTCAAACATAACATAATGCTTTATGCGTCCCTAAATATTGATGAATATTTCACACATCACCTTGCTAACATTTTTTTTTCATTTGCACATATATTTTGTTTGTATTGTAATGACTTCTGACACTGATGGAGTGGTTTGAATGTCTCACAAACTTTTAGGAGGATGAGAATTGGGGTGACAGCCATGGGTGTCCACAGAAAAATTTCCATGGGGGCAATGTAAGCTAATATCACACAAGGTCGAATCCCACTGAAGATGAATCTGTTCATGACAATGTAGAGCAGTGATCCCCAACCAGTAGCCTGCGAGCAACATGTTGCTCTCCAACCCCTTGGATTTTGCTCTCATTATCCTCATAGCAGGTGATTATTTTTGAATTCAAGGCTTGGAAGCAAGTTTTACTTGCATAAAAACTAAGTATAGTACCAGGCAGAGCCTCCTGTAGGCTGCCAGTCCCAAAGGGGCTATCAAATAGTCAATCACAGCCCTTATTTGGCAATCCCAGGGACGTTTTCATGCTTGTGTTGCTCCCCAACTCGTTTTACATTTGAATGTGGCTCACGGTTAAAAAAGGGTTGGGGACCCCTGATGTAGAGGATAAACTAATTAAGGCTTACCTCAGCAGTTAAGGGTTATAAGCATAGGATTCATCAGGTATAGATGAGCAAGATGACAAAAGTAGGGAAATAGAGTGCTATAAACAACTTACAGCTCCTTAGTTTGTCAGGTACAAGGCACTTCCCAACTTTTAAGGGTGAAGACCCATGAATCTACTAGTTATGCTAGAAAACAATGCTGATAATTTACTGATAACTGTCTCTTTGTGTGTTTAAGCAGAGGCAATTCTCAGCACTGTCTATGACTGGGTATATTCTGGTATTTAGTAGCCATGCCAAGTTGCCACTAGTGTGTGTACACCCTAAGGACCTTCACCTGTATGTCCTTAAAGTATACAAATAATATCTTACATATATACTTGTTACATATTATAATAGGTCCTTTGGCATTTTATCAGCATTCTTCCCTCCATGGGGCCCCTAGAAACATAGACACCAATGCCCAGTGCTGACTTTGCTTCCCACCCAACAACCAGCCCTAGTATATGGATTTTGTGCAATGGATTCACACATTTCCTTTAGCCTTATGGAATATTTTGTGCTCCCCATGGTTAAATTAGAAGCTTATATAACTCTCATATTTTCTTTGGAGCGAAAAAAAAAAATCAGTTCTTCATTGTTCCGCTGTATTATTGTGAAAGAGGCAGGATGAAACGGCAAGAGTTTCTCAGATCAGCACTCGGTTCTGCTTAGTTAATCATGACGTGCTGCGAGTGAGTGAAAGGAAATGTACTGCTCTACACAATGACTGCAGAAAATCAGCGGGAGTATTATGAATAGGGAAGGGATGTGCTGAATACATAATAAGTGAGGTGTTAAACAGAAGCTCCAGTTTTTTGCTTCCGAAAAGGGAATGCGTGGAAGCAAATCCTGGGAAAAATACTGTAATTTCAACAGGCAGAAAACAGTCATGCATTTCTTTTCAATGGGCTAGTTAAACTGATAAGTGAACAATGAGTTGGGAAAGATATGTTGACAGTGATAATTAGAGCAAAACGATATAGATGAGGGACCCAGTGGTTTAAAATAATAGAATTGCATTCTGCATTGGAAAAACCTATGTGCTTACAAGTCTTTCTCTGATATATACTATGGAATGCTGGTCACTGGTCCAACAGGTGAATAGTCCTGTGCCCAAACACATGTACACACAAGTGTTCCACATAGCCAAGCTCAGCACCCATGTATTGGACCTGTTATGCAGAATGTTCAGGCCTGGGGTTTTCCAGATAAAGGAAGGATATTTAAATGTTTTGGATATTTATACATGCATGGGATCCGTTATCCAGAAACCCATGGTCCAGAAAGTTCCGAATTATGGAAAGGCTGTCTCCCATAGACTCCACTATGATAAAATAATCCAAAATAATCCTTTTTCACTATAGTAATAAAAATGTACCTTGTACTTGATCCAAACTAAGATATAATTAATCCTTATTGGAAGCAAAACCAGCCTATTGGATTTATTTCATGTTTACAGGATTTCCTAGTAGACTTAAGGTGACTGGAAAGCCCCGGGGCTCGAGAATTCTGGATAATAGGTCCCATACCTGTACTTTGTCTACTAGAAAATCATTTAAACATTAACTAAACCCAACAAGCTGGTTGCCTCTAATAAGGATTCATTATATCTTAGTTGGGATCAAGTACAATGTACTGTTTTATTATTACAGAGAAAAAGGAAGTAATTTTTAAAAATTTGATTATTTGGATAAAATGGGGTCTAAGGGAGACAGCCTTCCTCTAGTGATGGGGGAATAAATTTGGCAGGCACGAATTTGTGGCAAATTTACCACCAGTGAAAAAAATTTGTCACTGAATAGAATAGTCTTGCGCATAACATTGTCGCGCATCTAAATTCTTGCATCAAAATTATTTTGTTTTCAACTCTTTTTATTAAGTTTTCATATATTAAACAATAATACAATAATACAAACATGCAAAAATAATATCCTTAAGAAAAGTTAGAGTGCAAATTGTAATATATAATCTTTAAGGATTAAATGATAACAGCAATACAGAAATGCAGCAGAAATAATATCTTTAAGAATAAAAAAAAAAAAAAACCCATTTCAAATCAAAACCAAGATCAAGATACAAGGTTAATGCACTATGTAATCACTCTGATATAGAACATTTTAGAATAGAACTGAATTTTTTGTTTTCCTCAGGTTCTAAATTGTGAAAATAAATTTTCCATTTTGAATCGAACTTTAAACAATTTTGTATTGTGTCAAATCTGTAACACAAAGCTTCATTGGTGTACAAATCTCTTAGTTCCTCAAAATTATTTTGACACCCGTTGACTTTAATGCATTTCGTGAATTTTTTGCCGTTTCCCACATTTTTGCCCAGATTCGACCCATCACTACCTTCCTGTAATTCTAAGCATTCTGGCTGATTTCCAGATAAAAGATCCCATACCTGTATAACTTTTTCCTTTGCATTCTGTGTTGGAAAGTAGTTCTTCCATACTGCAGAAATGGTGCAAACTCTTTTGGGATAAACTGACAATAAATTAAAGGTCAACACTTTCAGTCTATCAGCCAGCTCAAAGTAAACTGTATTATCAGGGTTGAACTGGGCCTATGGTTGCCACCTTTTCTGGAAAAAAATACCGGCCTTCCTATGTATTTATCTTTTTTCCCCATTAATAACATTGGGATCAACCATCATTTTTTACTGGCCAGGCCAGTGAAATACCAGCCAGGTGGCAACCCTAACTGGTCCGGAACAACACGGGTAGAAAGCCAGAGTCCCACGAAATGAATGTTGGGATCTCACCTTAATTTAAGGTAAAGTTGCTGTAACATGTTAGCCAGCTTATATATACCAGAGAACACCACAGCTTCCTTCTAATCGGCTTAAAAAAGGAACTAAAATGTTCTGAAAGCTAGCTATGATTATATTGGTTAGCCAATAATAATGGTATCACCTTTATACCAGTTTGTTATTTTTTATTTCACAAAGGTTGCCCTATAATTATCTCACCTTAATAAAGAGGATTTGGAATTTGGAATTTTTGTGCAGAAGCATTTAGTGGAGTGTGCCTTTGTTCCTTACTTTGACCCGGCACCCCAGGCCCACAGTATGTTGGTGAGTGGGGGGGAGGGGCATTTTTTGGCACAAGGCTTTGAAAGTATGTGGGGGGGGGGAGCTGGGATGGAGTGGAGGAAGGGGTTCATGACTGAGGTGAGTGGGCCTCTGCTGCTAGATGTGATAAACCCTAAAGATGGCAGCCACTGATGGGCCTGGACATCCCTGTTCCACATATCACAGCAGGTATTAAACTTGGAAACCTTGCATTGACACAGGGCATTTTCCACCATGCCATGGTCACTGAGTTTGGAATTAATATTAAAAGTTCAGAATCAGACCCAGTGTCGGACTGGGACATCAGGGGCCCACCCAAAAACCTTACACTAGGGGCCCACCAAATAATTTTAGACCAGGGGCCCACTCTCAGTACTATTATTCTTCCTCTACTCATTCAACCTCTATTCTCCTAGTGTATTTTCTTTACATACTATAATCTATTAATGCATCTGTTTAGCCTCTAGAAATAGGAAATGGTCATGCCAAATCAGCAGCATGAGGGCCCACTGACACCTGGGCCCTGGTGGGCCAGTCCAACATTGATCAGACCTGTGTAAGACTCATGTAGTCTATTAGCTTTAGGCATTCTGTAGGGGGGAACAATTTGCTGCACTAGATCATTGTATTTATGGATTTTCCTCAGTACCTGTACTCTCAGCACAGGGTGAACTGCATTTGGCTACATATTCCCTGGGCTATTCTAGGGTTTAACGCATTGATGCACAGGGCATGCAATCACGTGTGGCCCAATAAGGTTCAGGCCAGCATATCTGATTGAATTCCTCAAGGAAGCACATTGATACTTCAGCTTGTGCAAGGTGCTATTTGTATGCACGTCAACTAACCGAGGCAGCTGCATCATGAAGGGGGAACCATAGAACTGCAATATAAAGAAAACATCCTTGCTGTAACTGTCTGTAACCCCTTATTAAATGAGACAAAATATGTTTTAATAATAACTTCTGTTTCCCAACAAACCATTGAAATAGCTGCTTCCGTTCTATTTCTTACATTGCCGTAATAAAAGTGCCAAGCCATTGCTAAAACTTTCATGTGTAACTTTCTAGCTTGTGTCTATCCTTGTCTACCCTAGCATGGATTATTTCCTTCTTTCAAGAGCAGAACCTGCTCAAACTCTAATCAGGGATTTTTCTTGGCTTTCCAGTATGTGCTGAATATCCTCAATTCCATCTTCCTAATTCAATTTGTCAGATAACCAAAGTTGCTGAAGCACAAGAACCCATATACTTTCGAGTGGCTCTTTGATTCTGGAAGAGTCCATTGTGATACTTGAATGAAAATACATACACATTATTATTAGTAGTAATACTAATAATATTTATTTCTATAGCACCAAATATTTTCTAGTCTGTTAGTCTTAAAAGAAAACTATACCCACTGAACAATGTAGGTCTGTATGAAGATATTGCTTAAAACAGCTCATAGGTAAAACCCTACTTCATGTAATAAACCATTTTCATAATAATATACTTAATATGTGCCATTTGGTAATCCTAAATACAAAACTGAAATTTAAAAAAATAAGGGCCGCCCAAGGTCGGACTAGAACCCCTCTCTTACCCTACAAGAAGAAGGGGCCCCAGTCTGACCCTGGGGCCGCCCTCTGGGATCATATGATTCGTGCACACAAGCAAACTATACATGCTAGGTCACATGAGCCAATTATCAGAGTTGTGTCTTTTGCTTACACACTTCTTCCTGTTACAGTTAGAGCTGCAGTATTTCTGGTCATGTGATCTCTTCCTGTTACAGTTAGAGCTGCAGTATTTCTGGTCATGTGATCTCTTCCTGTTACAGCAGCAGTATTTCTGGTCAGGTGATCTCTTCCTGTTACAGTTAGAGCTGCAGTATTTCTGGTCAGGTTATCTCTGAGGCAGCACACAGACTGTCACGAAATGGTGATTCAAGGCAAGAGATGTAAAAGGGTAAGATTCCTTAATATGCCACTTAACTTTATATAAATCTGTTGCTTAAATATTAATTTTGGGGGTATAGTTTTCCTTTAAGTGATTTTTAATATTCATAGAATCCCATCAGAAGCCTATAATGTTATCCCTCAGCTACAGATTATGATGCACAATTACTATTATTGCTTTTTTTTTTTATAAATTATCTTTCTTTTCAGGCTCTATTCATTCTCCAGTCTATTAGTCAAATAAATGTATGGTTGCTATGTTAATTTGGACACTAGCAACCAGATTGCTGAAACTGCAAACTGGAGAGCTGCTGAATCAAAAGCTAAATAGCTCAAAAACCACAAATAATAAAAAATGAAAACCAACTGCAAATTGTTTCAGAATACCACTCTCTACGTCACACTAATTTAGAATTTATGTGAATTTTGAATTTATGTGAATTTTTTTCTGACTCGAACGGGAGGCTATTTAACAAACAATTTCAATTTGAACATCTAATATTCGATCAAATGTATACAAATTTTAATTGAATATTTATTACCCTGTGCTTGCATGGGCTTACTTTGAATGATCCGATTAATGTGTTGCTCTCACATCCCAAAAAAAGGAGGCTTTGAACGTGTTTAATACACTAACCTTCTCCAAATAGAAGACATTCACATTCCTGATGCTACACATATAGCAGTGCCTTAAAAACTGAATGATTTTAGAAATCAAGTGTCCTTTACGTTTGTACACTCTTGTGAGCAAGGCCCTCTAATTATGTAACCCTGTTGCAAATTGCTGTTTAACTTGCTGCCACTGTATAAAGAAATGATGATGATGATGATGGAAAGAGACATACAAGCTACTCCTTTATGTCCCTATGGTCAATTTCCCATCCAGAACTTCTGGTTTAATAGTGAAGATGCAGCCTAATCAATGTCGGACTGAGGGTTTGGGCCCACCAGGGGTCGCCAACTTAAGGACCCACCACAGTCATCCCCCTTGACCTAATCCCAGTGCACCTGTTGTGTACCTCTTCTCTTCTGTTGGGAGGTGAGCCTGCAGATCCTGGTCATAGGGAGGGATGGTAGTGGTCCTGGGTTGGCGGGGGCCCATCAGGGAGGATATTGGATCTCATCATTAGTGGTGGTTGAATTTTGTCCTGTGTGCTTCACCAAAAAAATTTCACAGTGGAACGCATAGAAGTCAAGGGGCAGACACGTCAATTTAGACGCCCACAACACCTATTTTGTCCAAATGCATTAAAGTCAATGGTCGTCCAAAGAGTGAGACTATTCTGGGATTTTCCCTTATCACTACTCATCATATGTTGGAACATATAGAATTAAATTTAGGGGGCAACCAAAAGAAAAACACATAAAAGATAGGTTTGAAAACCTTAATACTCCCTCAACCCTATCTAAAGTATTAAAAGGCGAGGGGGCGTGGCCGACTGCAGGGACGCATGGACGCGTAGTCACTGAGCTCTCTAATACCC